>OZ012709.1:40914499-42114499 GCA_963942595.1 Cylloceria caligata | reverse complement strand
CAACTACAAATGTTTTCATATGATAACTACTTTGTATTTTGCACAGTTAACCAAGAAATACTTCTGTCAACAAATAAATGCATCTAAAATTCATTATAACACGCGAAATAGATTTACGGTAGGCTCCACTCGATCAATCTGCAGTGAGAGCTATAAAAAATTTCAATCCTTTATTAGATGAGCGAATTTTTGCTATAAATGCGTAGAATTTGCGTATCGTGAAATTGGAACGTGGGACGCAACTATAAATGTTTTCATATGATAACAACTTTTTATTTTATTATAAAGTTAAACCAGAAATAATTCTGTCAACGAATGAATGTGTCTAAAATTCAATATAACACACATTTTTCTTCCACGAAAAGTTTTCTTATAGATTAGAAATTAACTTCTTGCATCTCTATTGGATGCAGATATCTTCAAACTCCAATGGACTACTTGCATAATATATTTGAGAAGCTGAGGCGGAATTTTTTCACAATCTCTTTATAGAATTATAAATCGTCGATTCTGACTGCTTCATTAATTCTCAATGAATTGGTGAAGTAATCAATGTCGATATAAAATAATTATTCGATATCTTTATCGATCGGTAACGTAGGAATTTAAGTAGCACGGGAGCTCAGAATCGAATTGTACGTCGCTAAAATTCATCACCTTAGGACTGTTCACTAAGGCACAGATGTTCTTTTAGTTGCATAGCTTTTATTCAAGTGATAAAAAAAAAGATTTCGTTCAATGAACTAAATCTAATTTGTTACTGACAACTGCAGATTTAGTTGAATACAGTAAATCTATCTCTCAATGTAAATATTAGAAGAAAAGTTGGAGCAAAGGGGAAAAAGCATGTTGATATACCGACGAAGAATATACCTTAAATCCTTAGAGCACAGTAAGTTGAAAAGAAAAAAAAAAGTAATGAACGAAGAGAGAAAGAGGGCAGAGGCGCGGAGAAATTACGCCGAAAGAAATTACGGGCCTGAACGCAGGGCTCGAGGGCGTGCGAAGGGCCGAGACGTGGCGGGCCAACGAAGAAAAAAAAAGAAGAAGAAGAAGAAGAAGAAGAAGAAAAGCAAGAAGAATAAGAGTGGAGCGCCGAAAAGAATAAAGAGCATGAGGTAGGTGGAAAGGAAGCTTACGCCCGATAAACACGTGTAGCTTTTAGCGAGGCATCCCGAGAAGATCTTATCGAACAGTAAAATATGCCCTCGGGAGACAATATTAACTGCTACTCGAGGTGCTCCCTGCTACAAAAATTCCCGCCCTCGCACACGTTTCGGGGCCGCCGTTGCGCTTCCGTCTCTTCGACTATTAGCTCCGGATACTCGCACCTTCGATTCGACATCGTGAACCCACGTGGAAGGTTTCTGGCAACAGTCCAAGATCCTCGAATCAAGCGACTCTTAAACTTTCGCGAAATCCGAGAGGAGCTTAAGTAAAAAAGAACATTAAATTAAATTTATTATTACAAAATTAATGAATATCTAAAAAAAAAACAAAAAAGTTTCAACAGTACGTACTTAATGAATGTACGTATATATATATATGGTATCAGCATCTGTTTATTTCTGTGATTTTATCATTTTATTCCGTGTATCTGTGGAGATTCGAAAAGGTTAAGAGAGGCTGCCTTAACGAACCTGGAACCTCCGAATTATTGTGGCGGCCGCGAAACGGTGAATGGAGCTATCCACGGCCAATTGCACTGATCGAAAGAAGAAGACTCTCGAGATCTTCAGAGTTCTTATATTGCATATATGATAAAAGTGGTGAACATGGCATACCAAAATATCTCGACGTTAAACACTTACTCCTGACACTTACATCTGCACGGTGTGCAATCATCTGCACACCGTGCAGATGTGAAATTTCGTAGCGAAAATCCACTTCATACGAAGTTGCACTTGATATAATACTTTAATATTAGATAATGGTATTTACGATCCCTAATTATCGTAAGAATATATTTGTGTATCATTTATTAATTTATTTCTCTTATAAAAATAATTAAACGTAATATTAATTGTTAATTTTTTTCGTAAACGCATTGACACGAGCGGAGAATGATCCATCTGAGAGCGCTGTGCCATATTCACCGCTCTTATCCTGTACAACGAGTCGAGCGTCCCGCAGTGCACGGAGCGATATCGACGTCGCGGATCTCGAGGATCTCAGGTGCAAATTTGCTCGAGAGCTGTACCTTCGGGCGAATGACTTACGGACCCGTTCCTCCTTACTGATGTCATTGCGAACTGGCGCTATAAGTATTATTACAAAGCGTCGAGGGCCTCCCTCGCCGCCCTCTCGGCATCCTCACGAGAATGCGACGCGATTATCGTGCGAGTATATTCGGGATGAGAGGCTTTGCTCCGCTGCACTCGCTGCTCCGGACCTCTCTTTCCTGCAATCGAGCGTGGGGAAGACGCAAAAAACTGTTGATGACTCTGCGGGAGAGATTCCCCGGCAGCCCTCTGATCTCGCTCTCCGCTGTGCTCGTTGATGTCACCCAGCGCAACAAGTATAAAGTAAAAATAATATTCCAAGAAGAAAAATCTGCAGACTATCGTATCGATAAATATCCGAAACTCGTTTCCGACTAAACTCGACTATCTTCGCAGCCAGAGTTCTCTACCTTATTCACTTATGTGAATTCAAGAGGATCTTCGACTCGGAGTGTGTACCAGGGCAATTTGGTATACAAATTATATCAAGCCGCTACAACCCGAGACACTGATTTTAACGGGCCCGTAATTTACGTTGATCGCACGTGATTTTTCGAATCCTCGCTTTGTTTTTTTTTTTCTTTCGGCTCCGCACGAGCTGTAACCGAGAACGTAACGGGCTACCGTTCTTATCCTCCATACGTATTTGTTCACCTGCGTCACGTATCGTTTATTCTTGTAAATCTTCAATGTAGTCACCAGCTTGAGGATCCTGAACTGGATAAGAAATAAAATGCTGTACCTAAGGGATTTCGGCCGAATTAAGTTTGGTAGAAGATGATACTGCTTTTCGGAGTAAGGTTGGTTACCGATTGAAAGAAAAAAATTCGACGACAGCCCCCTTGCCCACAGGGATTTGAAGTCGCTGTTTGCAAATTATGGTGAAACCCGCAAAGATAGGAAAAGTTAATGAATTATTGTACCAAGTACACTCGAGTTATCCAGTTTTTGGCCTCGTTGGAGCCCTCAGGGACAGGAACAAATTGTTTTCCGGAGTAAATCTCGAGCGTGTTGCATTCGTTTAACGAGTCCAGAAGAAGAAAAAAAAATGTAATGATCACTGGTAAAGCGTACGAAGAGAGAATAAGCGAAGAAGAAGTCTAGTGCGAGGAAGAGAGGATGCTCGAGTATTCATTGTCCGCTCCTTCTGTTGTTGCTGATGCCGAAGGTGCCAGTTAGGTCTTTCCAACGCGGGTTTTATAGTCGAGAAGAGAAGAGACTGCTGGCAGGTGGAGGTTGCTAACGTAGATACACCTCTTCGTACGTCTACCGCACTGTATATAAGTCTACGCGAACTCGTGGTACGTCGCATACTCTGTCGCTATTCAGGGTTGAATGCGCGTGTACGCGCTTCTCTTTATACCAGCGTGATATGGTGTGTGGAAGATAGAAATCCGTACAGCTATATAGAATTCTCTGCTTGGTTCGGTCGCGGTGCATCGCCGTTGAAGCGAGTGCGAGAGAGCGAGTTAGAAGTTTGCGATTGCTCGAGAGAGCTCGCTCGGCTATCTCACGGCGATGATGACCGAGCATGCCGGCGTGAGTCTGCTTCTTTTACGCGTTCATAATTGAGATAATCTTTATATACCGAGAGTGAAGGAAGATGAGGGAGGGGAAAAGGAAGAGAAGATGTTGCAGTCGCGATGGTAGGTATGTCGATTTTTACAATCGGCGACTTCCTTTAACCGATGCCCGTTACAGCAGACACGAACGGATAGTTGGATTGGTGCAAAAATCCGGTTAGCACGTTTCTCAACTTTGCCTCCATCTCGTCTTGTCTCATCCTCCTACTTCACTTCATCCACACTAGAAATTCTGTATGTGTCTTCTCCAACTTGACGCGGTAACAATTATCGGCTGGAAAATTAAGCGAGACTCGCGCCACTTAACAGTGAAAAAAGGGGTTCAGGACTTTACGTGCTGCACGGAAGATCAGGATCTGTCCGAAGTTGTCTAAAGAGGATGCCTCACAGTGAAGCTCGCGTACTAACCTACGTTCGGTGCGTGCGTCAGTCCTCGTCAATTTGGCAGTTTTTTTCTTACTCGAGCAATCTCAACGAGACAGCGGCTTCATTTTCTTTACCGAGGTACTACGCTGAGTTTGTGCTTCCCTTTGATATGAAGTAGAGGGAAGTCTATGCGTGTAGCATGTAATTGTATTCTTCGGAGTATATATCAAAATGTCCGATTCTATAAATTCTATTGCTTTTATATAGAAACGAGCATCAAAAGCGCTTTTTCAGTCGCTTTGATTTTTCGGCTTTGGGTTCCTCAATGGAAAGAATTTCTACTAATTACGAGTTGATCCAAAACTATACAAGCAGCATTTTGCAAATTTTTGGACGTAAAAAATTTAATGTCAAAAATACAACTTAAGTTGATCATCAAAGAAACTTAGCTTCAATTTAATTGATATCCGACCAGGAAACAAATACATCATCTTGAAGCGTTCGAGCCAATTGTATTTTTGACAAAGTTACAAACGTCATTAGCTCAGATATAAAAACGGAATAAGTTGTTGATCGAAGAAGTTATATTGTCATTAAACAATCAATATCAATTGATAAAAGAGCTAACGTCTCTAACGTTGAATCAGAACATTTGATAAAAGTAATAATGGTTAATAACAAAGATACAATGAGCAAGTAAATAATAATAAAAGCGAAAAGTAAAATAAATGAAACAATAGGACACCCTTGTATGATTTCTTTCTCAAGTCTGTTTTCAAGTCACGGAGCGTCATTATTCTCCAAATGTAGCTCGTTTACAGAAGTATGACAATAAAAATGAAAGAAAGAAAAGCTAGATGGCATAAAAGGCCAAACGAAGGCGCGGGAAGCTCGGACAGAGTCTACCCGCACGCCTTATCTAGATCGTATTGTCCGGCTGTCCGGATCTATCACCTCCCACAATGGGGATCGCATCAGGGTGCAGAGGTGTAATCGGTCCGGTATCACAACTCTCCTATACTGCCACCGACAAAGCGGCTGAGACTGCAGTGGCTACGGACCCTCGACGTATTCTATTACCCCCGAGATGCTTGCGCGCCTCGGTTCGAGCCGTAGTTAAAGTTGATCGTTCGGAGCAAGCGGCAGTAGCAACTCTCGAGAGATCTCTCGACGAAGAAGAGCTGTACCTCCCAACGTATAACCCTCGAGATCTGCGCATCGACCAGTGGCTGCTCCGACCTGACACGCGTCAGTTTGATCTTTGGCGCATCACGATCTGAGAACTCTTCACTTCCGAGTTCCATTGAATGCTGATGTTACTTTTTCACCACGAATTACTCGCAACTATACAAAAAATGAGTAATTATTGTAATGAGATCGTTCTAAAATTGGCCAATGTGGCCATTTTTTTTGCCGAAAAATCGATTTGTAGAATGCCGATGTTTCAAAGAATTCTTAATAAATAAAAGTAAATTCTGAGGTTCTCGATATCCCGATACTCTAATAATACATTTATCATGAATTTCATCCAGATTCAGAAGACGCTAATTACAAACGTAATTATTTTACGTAAAAGTACTCTTTTCCAAGTCAGAATATTTGAACCAACTATTATATATATATATATATATATTGGTCTACATATTTTTATATGGGTCATACCATCCAGATCTATTATTTTTTTGTAATGATGCCTTTCCATCTTATTTGCTTCTCAGATAATGCGTGTTATGGTCAGTACTTAGAAATTGAGCTTCTTATCACTTTGAATGAATTGCAGTATTGTATCTCCGAAGTAAAAAATATTGGAAATACTGCAATCCATTCAATTTAATAGCAGGCTTAACTTTTAAGTATTTATTAAAGATCCGTGTTTCTCGAAACGCGAGAACAACTTGAATGGATATCAGTACTGTACCTCCGAAGTAAAAAGCGAAAATATTTATATGTAGCAATATTTTTTCTTCGGAAATACTTCAATCTATCGAAGGCCTATCCGATGACAGGCTTAATTTCTAGGTACTGTCCGAAGAACCGTGTTTCAAGAAACGAGAGTAACACGCATCATCCAAGAAGCAATTGAGATGGAAAGGCAACATTAAAAAATAATAATAATAATAATAGACCTACGTAGTATTACCCGTTTAGTCGAGTTCGATCGACGCTCTTATCCATCGCTTTGTTTCTGAGACGTCCGTGCGAGAGATAGGTGTGCATGCTGCACCGCGTGGTCCGTAGGCAAGGGAGCAGCAGCAAAAGAGGCGAGGCAGCTGCCTCGGGAGATGCGCGACGTGGCTCCCGTACGTGCAACCGCCCAGTGGCTCCCAACTAAAGCTATTTAATCATGAACGAAGAAGAAGAGAAAAGGATCCCTCTCGTGCTACTGCTTCTAACCAACAGCGATCCTCCCAACTGTGCAGCTACAAACTGAAGCTATTTAATCGTGAACGAAGAAGAAGAAAAGAGAATCCCTCTTGTTCTACCGCTTCTAACCAACAACGGTTCAATAATAATAGTACTCAACGAGAAACTGCAAAACCTGCAACACTGCTGCCCCGTTGTTGCCGAGTTAGAGCGAGTTATATGGGTTTCTCTAAGAAGCAAACACTTTCTTGCAAATTAAAATTCCAGTAGTAGAATTATTTGGAGAGTCTTCGGAGATAAATTCTTCATAGGATTTCCACCTTTGAACTAGGAGTTTAACAAAAAAAAATCTCAATATCAAAATGAAAATTTTGCGACTATTGTAATTTCAATTAATAATAATATTTTTTTAACAAATATATTTTACGGGTTTAACATTATTTTATAGGGACACTAAAAATAAACACTCTTTGAGATTACTGGTGTATACAGATTTTGAAATAGATGTACACCGCTAGAATTTGAACAATGCAAAATTATTACATTAAAAACACTTTTTACAGGCGAAAATATATTATAAATCCATTGGACATTTTATGGACGATTCTGAATAGTTCCGTGTAAAGAATAGGTTCTAAAATATACTGTAAATCACTTTTAAGCATCACTCAAGAGTAAACTAAAACTGTAAACAATAGCATTCACTCTACTGGTGTGTGAGAGAGACAGTTATATGAATTGCTACTAGCGACTCTCGCGGAATTCAGGTGAGGCAAAACTATACTAGTTTTATACTCTTTCGCTTTCATGAATATTTTGTCGTCTCTTCATACAGCTTAGCCATCGGTCGTGCCTCATGGATTTATTTTTCGAGATTATTAACAATAGTTCCCGTGCGCAGCTTAGGTACTTTTTCGTTTCTAAATCGCAATCGGAGTGGGTGTACCGTGTGTGTTTTTGTGCTGGTATCGGAGTAACAAATGGTATTTTTGCATGTTGCGCCCTAAATCATTTTAAAAAGTAATTTTTCTATTACGGGTAACGCGAATAATTAATCTATATATTTTTTTTCAAGTTTAACAATTCAGCGTTCGACACCCGAAATGTTCACGTTTTTGCAGTCTACTCACCAAATTTCATTGGATTATGTTCAGTGTAGAACGAGAAGGTGTGTTCCGAAAATTAGATACGGTGGTGTGGAGGCTTCCCTTTGAGGCGAGGCATAACGTCTATACTCCACCCTCGATTGCGAAAGAAATAGGCTAGTATATCGTTCACGATTGAGTGAAAGAGAAGCAGCACATCTGTATAAGTATGGAGGTTACGCCTCGCCTTAAAGCTATGTTACATTGCAATACAACCCATGCTATACAATTGAAGTATAAATATTATCCACAGACTAGGTAAGTGTCACGCGTCAAGAAAATTGTCGGCGCTGACTCGGCCAATCCCACAAATTACGCGAAGTATCGAGTTTTGCTCGACTTCGACGAGACGCCAATTATTTTAGTTTCGGTTTTTTCTATCATTTCTTTTATTGACGATTCGCTGTAAGAATAAACTTTGCAGCTTTCTTAAGCAAAATCAGATCGATCCATTAACTCTCAGTGACGTAAAAATATTTATTTTCGCGATGTGTTACAGTTTTTCTATCAAATTTGTTGCTCAGTAGTGTGAAATTTGTACGAGCTTTACGAATCTACACCCGGACAACCGATGCACACCGCCATTATCTAGAGCCCTTCAAAAGCTTCGCTCTGATCATGAATTTGATGCACACGACGCTATACGCGTTTACACGAACGTGATGCTCGAGAGCTGCCCGTTCTACGATGATATCGCTTTCTTGTACAAAGTCACAAAGTCACGCACGTTTCGTTGTATTCTTCCACTTACTTTTGTTTCAATTATTTTTTACTAGCATTTATAACAATAATATAAGCGTTGGCCGCGAATCCTACCCGTGAGTTATGTTTAAGACAAAATTGTACGTCGGTGATTACTTTGCTCATCCTTTATTCATTTTAACAATATCTCTGTACATTTTTATGCTCATAGTTTTATTTAAACTCCGGCCTATCGGTATTGTTTAAAGATATTTGTGTTGACCGATAAATCATAAAAATTGTTTAATTATAGAAAATATTGTAAAAGTAATGGAATTAGACGTTTTGTTAATTTCTTAATTCTATCCGGTTTACAACTTTTGAGAAATATCTTAAGAGTCAACGTGTCTGTGCATTGGACACAAAAATTTCAAATATAAATCTAGGGATTGAGAAAAAATTGGAAATATTTTTAAAAAATTACATTAAAAGCAGTATATTTCTGAAATAATTAAAGCATACATTCTGAAAGCATCTTCGGAGAATTAAGTCTTCACAAAAAGAACTGAAATCTCCTCAAAATCATCCATGTTGTAAAAAAAAAAAGTTTCATTGCTCTTGATTGCTTTATTCAGAAGATGAATTAAAATCTATTAAACTATCAATCAATATACTATATTAATATGAACAATTGGGTTACGCGACAGGCTTACAAATAATAATAATTATTATTATTGTACCTTTGGTTTAAGAGACGAAAAAACTTTTCGAGTACGACAGAGGGGGGAGGGGGGATAAGTATATTAATTCGGCATAATGATACATGGTATGTTTGATGAGTTTTAATTTATTTTTCTGTATAAAGCAAACATGCGTTATGTACTTGTCGTAATATTTTTTAAATTTTATCAAATGATAAAAAATTTGATGCATAAAATACATGTAACATATATTTTCCATATATTTGACATATTAAATACAACATATACGAAAGAAAATTTTTGATTTTTCATATATGAAATATAAAACTTATTTTGAAAATGTTTGTAAGATATAATTAATTCATCAGAATCTTTCATATTTTTTGCACATATATATCCCATCGATATAAATTTCTACGATGGCAATCATGAAATAAATTATGGGAAAGCTGTTTCAGTAAGATATTTTGCTGAAATAGTTGTTTATGCGAGTTCGTTTCATGTTTATTTTTCATCATAATCTTGTCGTCTTAACAGAAGACTCGTGAGAGTCACCGACGATCGTCAAAGAATGATTTTGAGTTAAACATTAAAGGAAAAAAAGACAATCAAACACCATCTTTAAAAATCGAATCGTTCGAGTCATCAATCAAGTTGAATAATCGCTTGAAAAAATTTCTTTAAAAAACTAAAGATTATTAAAAAATGATAATTTGGAAAGCCGGCGGGTTCAACGTGTCCGAATGAGAACCACGATGATTGGACCCAATTACAGGTGGTGAGGGCGACTCGCGGTGGACGTTCTTGTGTCTCCCGCGGGTGCTCGAGTATTGCATTCAGCAGGCATCCCGGTGCCTGGAGAAGTCGCTCGTTCGTTCGTACGTTACGTTCGGTTAGCTTGGTTAGCTTCACGGAGACCGCGAGAGCCGAACAGGGAGCCTGGCAAGGTCCGCACCCGTACGCGTCGTCGTACAAGCTTGCGTGTTCTTGGCAGGTGTATACAACACGTATTGGTCTACCTTCTCCTCGACCACCTCCACCTCCGCCACCTCCTCTCGCGACTAACCACCACCGCCGCTGCCGCCGCCGCCACCGCCACCGCCTCTTTCGCGTTCGTTCGTTCGTTCGCTCTGTCTCTCGCCTCTCCTTCCGCTTCGCCGCCCGCACCAAGGAAATTAAGCCCCACTTAACTCGCTGATTATCGTTGTCACGTACGAGAGACCGCCATCCTCTCCTACCAACATCTCGTTGCGCGTCGTAACACTGCTAACGCGATATAGATACCCTAGCGTACGTAACGATACATATATACATATATATTTATTTTCATAACTCGTGTTATGAAAAGCAGCGAACCGGTGGCGTTTCTGAAGAAAAGAGTGCGCGAGACGATAAAAGAGGTGGAGGCAGTCTCGCGTAGATAAACTGTCGCTACAACGTTAATGAAAGGTGACAGAGTGACTTCTTGTCGGTGAATGTTGGCTTGAATAAAATAATTTCTGCACACTGGTACAAAATTCTTCTGTTAATTTGCTATTTTAATTGCCATACAAAATAAATAATTGATAGACGCCTAGATTAATATACGATAATATATTTCAGCTTCGATTAACATTAAGGTGATCATATATTTAATTCATACGATTGACCCAATAATGATAAATCATATTGAAATAATTAAAGCTCTGTAAACAATAATACGATGAAATAACTGATTATTGGTAGAATATACGCGCAGAGTGCACGTAATTTGTTTTCGTTATAAATATTTATGTTTTATTAGTTTGTTTGAAAAAATAAACAAAACAACAAATGAAGCATGCTTTTAATATTTTATAAAAATGATAAAAATTTCAAACCGACATTTGTTATTTTTATGAAATTTACTACATTTTTTCTTGCTATGAGCTAACGCACAACGTGATATGATTCGCGCGTCTTTAATATAAATATTTGAGGAGCAGCATCATGTATAAGACGGACTCTGACTGGTTTGGGTTGACGTTAAAGTTTCTGCAAGAAACTTTATAGCTGCGTTAAGAAAAATATGCTTCAGATGGTGCGTGATATGTGGGCGCAATAGCGAATGACGATGATGACGCAGACGGGAGCCGTATCCGAAGAAACGTGCAGTAAACTCTTTGGCGAGAGAAGGAAAAGAGAGGGAGGCGTGTACCCGAGGGTATATCATCCACCGGGCCATAATGAATTCCACCCTCAACGCGGTAATCACGGTTGAGACTCACAATCAGGCGAGACTGCGGGCCCTCCGTAGGGTATGAGGGCCCCAACGCCGCTCCCACCGACGGGTACTGCATAGCACTTAGGGACTTCTACGTGCTTACTCTTTTACCCGTTCCCCTGCCTCCACACTCGCTCTTCCGCGGACGGGTTATTTTTTATGCCAGGTAGCCACAGTGGCTCGTATACCGCAACTTAAACTAAAAAGCATCAAGCATCTATTCTGCTAACGATAAGTTGCACGTCTGCTAAGTTGAAGAATTTACGAGAAAATTGACAAACTTGCGATTAAAGATTACTGAATTTATTCTGACGAGTTAAAAAAAATGTACCTGATATTATTACTATATATATATATATATGTATATTGACGTATATGATAAAAATTTTAATAAATATAAATTTCGAAAAACATTTATCGAAATAATATTTAGTAAAATAAATAATATTCATTGAAATGTAAAGAAATAATTGATCATTGAGTAATAATAAAATTAATTACGATAAGCAAGTTTGTATAATCGAATTTTGCGATTCTACGAACTGATTAGAACATTTAATCATTTGAATATTCTCATCTACAGAGCCTCCATTATGATAAAAGTAGCGGAGTAAAATTACGACAGAGATAACTGAGAAGAAAATAAAGGAAATGAATGAAAAATTGCAAGACTTCGCTTCAATCTTCACGGGTTCGTCGTTGTGGTCCCGGGCGAGTGATCGGTACGCGGAGAGTGAAAGCTGGTGCTGGACCGCGAAGAGGAACGTACGCTATCATTAGGTGAAGCAGGAGAACGAGGGGTGAGAGCGCAGGCACGGTAGGAGCTCGAGAGACGATGGATGGATGGACGTAGCATACTCTCGTCGGTAGCCCAAGCTCGCGCCTCGGGCAACTTTCATCCTTTTTATATACTATGCTATATATATATATAGTCGATATATACATATCGACTGCTTAGAAACAGAAGAGCATATACACCATAGCGTTCAACATGTTAAATATTTTGGGATACGCCATTCTGTTTCTCAGCAGTCGATATATACATACTATTACAGTATGTGGAGCACCGCGTGGTCTCTTGAACGTATTATAGGTGCTGGTACTCATCATCCCTTCACCCTTCCCCCTTTTGACGCTCTTCAAAACCATCCGCTGTTGCTCCTTTGGACCCGAGGATCCTCCCACTCTGACGATTTATACCCACGCACTTCGGTATGTCGCTCTTTCCTTTAACCTCCTTCCCTTCACTCTCTCTCTCTCTCTCTCTCTCTATCGTTCCTTTCCTTCGCGCGGATAATCATCGTTCTCTCGTATCCCTACCGAGCCCTCTCATTTTCCCCCAACCCCTTTTTGGTAACACCGAGAACAATAAGCAGCAAACTCATAAAAGTACTGGTTGCTCCTATCGCACGATTTTATTCTTGATAATACTCCTGGAAACGTTCTAAAAATTTATTGAGATAAATGCCTTCAATTTTCACATTCTAAAACATTTCACAGACAAGTGCCTTGAATTTTCTTACCTCAAGACGATTATTTATAAAATAAGGTTATACTCATCGTTATTGAAACAATTGTTTGAATAATAATTGAATAATAATATCTATTATGCAGTTAAGTTCGCTCTATCGTGTAATCGTCTAGTATGCGAAACTACCCTGTCGTTGTCTACCACACTTTTATTTTTCTACCATTTTTAGTAGCGCATCAACAGCAGTCAGTAGCCTCGAGTGATGCTGCTGTAACACCACCTTTTTTCGCTATAATATTCGTGGAAGCGTTCTGAGCCATGGATGTTATGCGGAGGCGGTTGTTTGTTGGCGCATTCCGCGTGGTGCAAAAAAGGGCTTCGCATTACCGGCAGCTAGAGGAAAGGGAAAGAAGAACGCACGAAGAAAAATATAACGAAAGAAATAAACAGAGAGTACGGAGAGCCTCGTGCCTGTGGAGTATATACACATCGGTGTTGCCTCTGTTGCAGGGGCATTGCCGGCCCTTTGCTCGGCATTTTTTGCGGTGCCCCGAGAACGAGACCCACCTGTACACGAGGCGATTCCAGGCTGCGTATACTCCGGAGGGCGCGGTGGACGCCCTAATGCACCTTTGGGAGAACTCACGGGCGCGCGCCTATTCGACTTACTGAAAACACGAGCGAAAGGAACGGGGAATTCATCGACTGCAAGCGTGCGCGAGCGAGTTCGAAAAAGCCTCGAGGGATACTGAGAATACACGCGTTCGCGAGTTCCAGACTCTTTCAGGGGGCTCCAGACACACGTTGCTATATGCGGTATACGCAAATATCCCGTTTTAAGGTTGCACGCCGCCGCCACGGCAACTAAAATGTCCATGTATATGCGGATTTGTGTGTGCCGTCTTGTACTATATATTTTGCATATATGCTGTAGGACGCGTGGCTCCGGGCTGTCCACCGTTCTTGCATGTGTGCTCTCGTTCGGCTCTCTTGCGATTTTCTTCTGTCGGGACTGACTCGACCGAGTAACGATCGTGATGCACGCCGTGAGCCAGACAATATTGATCTTCTCGCGAAAGTCTCGTCTTCGGAATGATTTTCTGGCTAAACGATAGGAAGTGCGGTATATACAGTCTGACACCACATATAGTTGTGTCAAGCAAAGTGAATGGAACAGTTACCGATCTTGTGAGTGTAACGTATCTTGTTATTCAAGACGTTATGGGCTCTCTGTTATTGTTTTAACTTGCAGCGGTTCCAAGGCTCAAATAGTTCATTTACCGATTTTAATTTACCGTTAACGCGATGTACCACATTTTTTTTCCATCTATCTCGCTCCTCCGTGATCGCAAATTGTGCTATCACACTTGCACTCACAGTGACTCAGTCGGTATAGTACATCGACTTAAGATCGTTTATTATCGGAGATTTTTTACTTATCATGGATCTGACAGCATTTTTATGAAAATCTAAATAAATCAGAGTAAAAAAACGATGACTCTAAAAATGAACAAAATTATGATGGTTTTTGATAAATATTTTTGAGTTTTTGATAAAGAAAAATCAGTTTCGGATTCGTGATAAGCGGGAAAAAATCGAGTTACGCGGTTCATGGGGCGGTCAGTTTGGTGACAGTTTAGCCATGCACTAACGTGTACTTTACATTTCTAAGCGGTTGATCATATTCCCAAGGACTGTTGTTTCCCCTAGAGTTATCACCTTGGAATATGTCACCGCATAGTGAATGGATAACTTGTGTCAGAGTATACCTACTTAGGTTTGCGCAGTTTCTTTATATGCAAGTGCGATACAGCAAGGAACAAATCGACTACAAACGCAATTGGGAAAGATAAAACGGAATGAAACAAATGAAAGGGGATAGAAAAAAACCATCGTGGTTACTTGTCTTGGTAAAAACCGATTTAAAAAATCGTTTTTTGTCATGCCGTTTTCTTAAATTACGA
This sequence comes from Cylloceria caligata, assembly GCA_963942595.1. Lineage (NCBI taxonomy): Eukaryota > Metazoa > Arthropoda > Insecta > Hymenoptera > Ichneumonidae > Cylloceria > Cylloceria caligata. The sequence continues at coordinate 42,099,760 of OZ012709.1, read as the reverse complement.
GAGTTTGCACTGTAGATTGATGTTAAGACCCGAGGGCCCAGGATGCTATCACGAGAAGATCGTGCAGTCGATGCACGAAGAAGAAACGCTATAGACAGAGATGAAATGAGATACGATCGTAAATATAGAACGCGAACACCGGTGCTTCTACCTATCGTCACGATCGGACTTAAAGTTTATACGGCGATCGGTAGGTACTACACATTACAGTATACTGCATTGCGCAGTTTGCTATACGGTGGCTGCGGCGCACGATCCGGAATCATTCAAGCTTCGTTCATTCATTCATGATTTACGCTTCAGGCAACAATTTCTCGTCCTTCAGGGATATTCAAGCGGAGGTATAGAACGATTGTGTTGCATGAAAGATATGAGATTGCAAAGAAGTTTTGTATCATAAGCCGCATCGCACGATTAGCGGTATTTCGTATAGACGAATCGAACGACTCGTGAAGTATCGTGCTAAGTAAAGTATCAGACGCGACGTGGAGAACCATGTGTATCATTAATAATCTCTCTCGAGTGACTCGCACGTCAAGTAGGACTGAAGCCGTGGATACCGCACGCGACAATATCACGAGTACCCGGTACTCATGAGAATTTCCTGTGTGTGCGATATATGTACTTAGGGTACACACGGTGAGCGTAATCCCAGGAGAAGAATAATGAGAAGCAGTAGTTATACAGAGGCAAATAGTATGTGTGTTGTGGCGCGACCACGAGCTTCATCTATAATTAAGAATAATTGGCAAACCAATGCTTTTAACGAAGCGAACACTGATCGGGTGAGAGGGCGAGTGTATACCTGAAATGTACGAAAGACTAATTCAGTTGATAAATCAAATAAACAAATAAATTTATTAATAATTTCATAAATACAGAACTAAAGATTTAATATGTTCCTTAACTTTAATTAAATAACTTTAAGTACTTTTTAATGTATGACGTACGTTATAAAAATGTTTAATCGAATAAACTAATGAAAATACATTTAAAAAATCATCATAAAAACTTTTATAAAGGTCTTACATTGAATTCAATGATCATAAGACGTGCTGTGGAAATTGAACGGGAGTTGGCTATACCTCCTGCTAAAGTCTACGAGGCTGTCGGGTGTGACACGCCCATGCTATTCGAGAGAAAACATTATTCAGAGGTCCGGAGCGAGAGCTGGCAGTCTCGTCGCCCTACTCCTCATCGGGACTCGCGCAAGGTGCAACGAAAATGAGATTTTTTTTATCGTACGTCATCCCAAGAACGCGCGAGGGGCTAAAGTGCCGCCAACGCTGCCGCCACCGCCGCCACCGCCGCCGCCGCCTATACTCCTGATTGCCCTCGCAGCTCTCGCACGATCTCGATTCCGCTGTTTTTTTTTCTTCATCACCATCGAAGCTTTCCCTCGACTCACACGATTTCTAAAATCGTATTTAATTCCCTCGAGCGATATTCCACATGTTCTAGAAATAGTTTTCAATATTCTTGAATACGTCGATAAAGTAACGGGTACGATCGAACAATTTTCCCTGTGGGCGTGGTACGGAGATTAGGAAATTCAACGCGAGACCCTAGGCTATCGTGCTCCGTATAATGGATATTGAAACGATAACTAATTACTGGGGATGCTGTGATGAAATGGGATGTTGTGATCGTTGTACGTACATACTATGTACATGCTCACGATGGATCGTGTTTTATTCATACTTGACGTAAGTACAGTAGCGAAAGACGGAGTGTAAAATAGCGCGAGAACTCGGTGATCAGCGAAGATAACGCAAATATAAGAATCAATTGAAATATTGTAATATTTAATTTTTTTTATATTTAGAAGAATAATAATTTACTCGAGTAGATTAGTCATATAATTTTTATTTTTTTTTACAAATAAATATTAATCACCATACTGAATTCGAATGGCAAAGAAATATTTCAAATATATTATAAATAATGTAACAATAAAGAAAATCTCATAAAATTTACAGATTCATAGAATTATTAATGCATATCCTTCGAAATTATTTATTTCTAATGGTGTTAAGGGACAAATATCTTTGTAAGTAAATTCACAATATTAATATGAAATCTTAAGATTTTTATATATATACAGTCTTAATGTCTCAATAGATCCAAATCACTTACGCCTATAATAACAAAAATATCTCATCAAAATTCTTTTATACATTTAATCTTCTCTTTTATCTCAATTTAGAAAAATATATATCAACAACGTAACGTTGAATGGTTGTTACGCAAGCGACATGCGGTGACTCAATGATCTCACCTCAATTTGTATTAATAAATATCATCTCCGTATTCCATTGAAGATTAAATGTCATAGCTAGTTTATCGAGTACCTATAAAGATATTTTCTATCAGTGATTTTACAATTGACTCGCGTATGATCTACGATGTAAGATATATCAATAGAAGATACGTGTTCGCTATATACTCGATGTAGCTCGATGATCTCGAGAAGAGACAGAGATAGGTTCGCGTGACTTGCGTCTCGCGTGTCTCGCGTATTCACCCTTTGGGTTGACTTCGGATAATTTCTTAACTGTAATCGTATACTTTATTTTCGAGCAGTTTCTAGCAGTCGCTTCAAATACTCCAATTCGCTACAAAATGAAAAAATCAATTTTTATTTACGCTGATCCATATTTGACTAATTTAACAAATTCTTCATTGAACGAAAAAAAATGTCAGTTAATACAAATTTTGTAGTTGTAACAATAAAAATACTTATTTTGTTGACGAATAGTGAACTAACATCAAAGGCAAAGTGTATACAGTAAAACCAGCGTTATCGTAATTAGGATCAATGTATTTGTTGAACATGCAACGTGTTATTAGAGTTTAAAACAACTTAATGTCAAGTTTAATAATTTTTTAATCGTTCATTACATGACTTTTTCATTTTCATCGAGTCCCGATCGCTATAGTGTAAATTATATTCCATAAAAAGAGCGATTGCCTACAGAAAACCCGTCTATATGATATGTGACAGATCCACCTGTTGAATGTCACTGAGTGCTCGTTTTATTCCAAGCAAGGGATACACCGCGATGCCGCGTGTCTCGCATTTCCACCCGAGACTTTTTCAGTCAATCTCCCTCTGCTTTCCTGATCCTACCATACGTCGCACTCCCGGGAGTCATCAAAGATACCGCCGAAGTGCCGTCTTCTCTAAGGATGAAAAACGATGACGATAACGACGTTTCACACTATCTCTACATGAATATACCTATCGTGATCAAAAAGAAAATTACACAAACGTGATTATAATGGAATAGAGACTTCCGATTAACATTTTTATTTTTATTTCAGCGACATGGAGAGTCGGTGGCTATTAGTACGATAAAATGTTCCAACATAAATGATCTTTTACCATCTAAGTTAAAAATCATCACTGGAAAGAATTAGTAAAGAAGATTTGATATGGCGCCGGAGGGTTTATCGAATGTACTTTGTAAATGCAAACAAATATATAATAGAACAGAGATCTTGGACGAACTTTTTTTGTAAGTCCAGTGATATGAGAATTAGTTAGATTAGGTGGTAGTTAATGTCATACTTATAATAAACCTCGTCTTCTGTATGAATAATTTTTAAAAAAATTATACCCGGTAAAAAAGTAATTAAAAAAACATTGATAAAACTTTTACGAGAGCTCTTAGATTAGTATTTTATGGATATATTATCTATTTATTCTCTATTGAAGCGGCTTTTGATAGTGCTTTCACAAAGATTCACCGACAATCTAATCACAAACATATTATAACGAGCGAGTAAAATCAATTAACCCCACGTAGCAATGCTAGATAAGTATCCTGTCACTTGAATAAAAAAAAATCTTTACAAACACCATATACGTGTCATTAAGACTGATGATATAAGTATTTCCGATAAGCAAAAGCGTCGGGGACATAGCATCAAGCGTTCAAAGACATCATTCATTCTCCTAGCATCTCGTGGAAGTTCGATTGACGAGCGATGAATCGACCTCACATCCATTCGTTGCAGCGTGTAACAAAACCCCTTCCACACATAAATCTATATTTATATATAGGAGAGACCGGGGTAAAATGAGAAACAATTGGGCGCCCCATAATTATGTTCGATCTTGATACTCCAATAACTGTTTTAGGTTTTTTCTATAAACGTTGCGAATTCATTTTTTCGCTGATAAAACATTGACAAATGACTTTCGAGTCCTTCCACAGGGTTTTATCTCATAACCTTTTCATTTTACCCCGGTCATCAACGTAATGTAACAAAACTTTTTCAAAAGCGAGTAAGCGTTCGTAAGAATTAATATATTGTAAGATTCTACTGCGTCGATCGTTGCGTTGTTGGTTGATTTGCAACGTTCCTTTCTACCTTTATTAATGGCCGAGGCTCGCATGCTCGTTCAAGTTAACCAGGCAAACGTCTTGTTTGCCTTTCCACCTAATTCACTCACACAAAGCTTTGGAAAACGTATGCGCACTAGGAAGCATATACCATACATTCACAGAGAACGTACTCTCGAGGCTGACGTCTTTCAGGCGAGTCGCACCTGTCCGCCGCTTGTCCTCGGTCCTCCACCGGCGCAAAGCTTTAAGCCTGTCAGCGAGATTCATACGGACTCACGGATTGATATATCTATTCACGCGCGCGAACTAGCTTCGCGCACTTGCGACGTACAAATATCCTTCTATATGTGTTTCTCATTGCTAAAGCTCTTCCGCTTGCTTCCTCTCCTACTCTCTCAATATCTTTCGACTCTTTGCAATACCCGTGCCTCATTCATTTCATTTTTTTTTGCAAAGGAGGAGAATGATACACCTCTGGACATGAAAGGACACCATAAAAATAATGATATAAAATTGAAGAAATATAAGTTAAGTTACAAAGATCGATATACCGAACCATTATTCTATTAAGATGTACCAGTTGTGGCGCCTGTACCATTCGTGACCATCCCTTGTATTTTCTAGCATTAGTAACTTTTCCAAAGTTATTTAGTTATCGTATTAATATAATGTGTCAGTACTTTCTAAAAACCTACAGCTTTTCGGCTCAAGAATGTTGAAACTCACTAAAAGCACATATGGACACAACTGTCGTGAAATGGTGAACTTTGTTATTGTTGGTTAATTTTGTCACGTCTAAAATAAACTTTAACATTTTAATTGTGAGAAGATTAAATTATATCCTATTGAAGAGCAAGATAAGAACGAGGCTGTTTTAATAATTATTTATCTAATTGCAAACCTTTAAAGTATAGAAAAGCTAAAAGGTGGTCCCGGTAAATCTATGCTATTCAATGTTTTTGACGTTGTACTCGCGGAAGAAAAGTCTCTGAAAGCTAATTACATGTCTCTTAATTAAATAATCAATGCAGTAATTATAAAATTGATTTATAATTTATTAGGATTCTCACCTAGTCAGTCGGATTACTGACTAGCGATGCGACATTTTCTTAAAGATTAATCCAGAGCGTCACTGAGTAATTTCAAGAGATAAAAATGATGAATGACGAAGACAACTATGAGTCGCATTATAAACGCAATCTCAGAGGTGTAATATCTATTACATGTGTATTGCGTAATAATCCACGGTATAGCGCGAGTTCAGAAAATGGTGGATCGAATAGATCCTGTGGGGAAATGACGCAGAATATACGTTGACGATAATCGATGCCGAAGAGTCCAGCTCGTTTGCATGCTAGCGCCATTTCTACCGTAAACTTGAAGCTCCGCAGATATTAATTACGTCCCGGATGAGTTTATTAATCAGAGTGAGAGAACGAGGCAAATAAACAAGACAGAGCTCGACGGAACTAGATAGGCAGGTGGCAAAGTGAAAGAAGGGGGTATAGAATAAGTGCAACAGGTGTATCGATAAGTGGGAGTGGAATCGATAGAGTTGATCAATTCTGATCCACCTTGACGAAGGAGGTAACGATCGCAAGAACCAATCAAACGTTGGAATTAATAGTGTAACGATCAACAAGATGATCCACGAGACTTGTGACGATGCATCGATCTTTGCCATAACGAGGCTAATGATATTATAACTATACGGTCGGAAACACCCGTAAAAGGTGTAAAATAACGTATTTAACAATTTTTAATGGTTTAAAAAATACGGAGAAATATTATGTCTGTAACAACTAATAGTGCGTTATTTTTTAAATCATAAAAATGTTTTTCTTTTCTTTTGATTGTTATTATTGCTAATATTATTATTTACTAGTGATACTTGTATCGTGTTTGATTGCATAATGTCTAACATGTCATGCAGACGTGCATCATGTTTGATATTGCAATATAATATTAGCCAACTTGCTTTGTTCGAAATCATGAATTATTTTCAATCGTATTACTCAGGTTAAATAGAAACAAAGGACAAGAACTAACGGGGGTGTAACTATAATTTTAGCCAACGCCGCCCGCATTGACCTGCTGTCTCTATCTAATAATACCGATGTTGGTCCCAGTAGGCTCGCGTCCGGAAGACTTTGATGTGGTCATCCTTCAACGTTTGACGAATCCACAGTACGAACGTGAGAGAAAGATGGAAGAGGCGTTAGCCGGCTCGTACGAACGAGATAGCTGAACAGCGACGAGTCTCAGCTTTCAAAGGGTGACGACGATGATCTGTCGCTTGTATTCTGTACCGAAAGTCGAAACGCTGATGCCCTCTCTCGCTTTTAACTATACACCGAAGAAATAATATGGAATTACTGACAAAAATTACATAAACAATAAAAGAAAAATTAGAGTTCCACTGAAAAATGCATTCAAAAAATTCTGCATGTATCCCGTCTGCTCTTTTAACGATATTTCTGTTATTCGTAGTTTGGAAACAACAAAATTGGTCGTTTTCATTCGATAAAGAATTTGGTACGTTTTATGAGTTTTATTTTGTTACCATTATATCGGGATATCACTAAAGTTTCCGTTTATGTTTTATAGCTGAAAAATGGGCGCGTGTAAATTCATTCTCATAAAGATTCATCGATGTGGCGCATAATACAATTCACTAGAGCAATTAATTTGTTTGTTTATCATGCAAGTGAAATCTTGAATTTGCAGTAACGATTGCCCAAAAGTTAAAAAAAAATTAAATACATCATTCTATATAGATAAATCTACGTATTTCAATAAAATCTCATTCAATTTAATAATTAAAACTTATGCCAAAACGTTATCTTCCATCAAAACAAAAAACATACTCTTCGCTGTTGTAAACGGGAATACTAACATTACAATTAGCAATGACAAATTGGCGTTAGAGAAGAAGTTGTAAAGATTTCATCAGTGAACATTCCGTCGACGACGTTCTGTTATCGATTGAATCGATCGTAGATCGGAGAATCATTGGTATCTGCGATGATTAGGATGATAGGAAATACGACGAGAACCGTGTATCGCTGTACGTGTCGAACGTGAGATCTCAGACTCAAGACAGTGGGAAATTGTTGTCGTCTTGATCGCAAGACGTCGTTGGCGTCTTAATTGACTCTAAACTCACTGGCATGCGAGGATCTCTGACTGATCGGGTCCGAGGATCACGTTCAATCTTCGACGACAGATGGACCGATCGATAAACCAAGCCCACAGCGGCACGAAGAAGGGATCGCGCGCTGACGTCGACTCTCGATTTTCTCCACGGAGAACGATTTGCCACATTTAAAGTGACGGACAACGAGAAATCGACGGATCGTAGTCTCTTCTGGCGAGTTACCGTTACAAGTAACGAGTTTGGTCCATTTATCTGCGATATTTTTAACTACATTGGTAACAACTTTTAAAGTAAATAACGATTCCTGTAAAAATTTGTCGTCGTTATGTATCGTTATGTTCGGTACCTCGTTGATAACGATGTTTCAAGTATATTCAGTCAAGTTACCTTACTACGTTGGAATCGTAAAAAGACCCACAAAGATCAACATAAGTTGCATAACAATTATTTAAGAATCATCGACGCTGTCGTTCTTTTTTAAAAAAAATTTATTAAAATTTGACTTCCACATGTATGGCCCTCTATAACGAAAGAAAATGTGTTTCAAGGATGACTAACAATATCTTTACGACTAGGAAAAACCCAAGAAGCTAGATCAAACTTTTTGGTTTTAGAAACTTAAAAAAAAATTTGTTTAACTTGTCACTTGATCTACCGATTGGATGATCGCAACTGTTTTGAATTCTACATCAATAATTGAACTCGAGTTAATAATGTTAATTTTTTTACAGTATTAATCGTTCTCAATTCGAAGTTAGTTCTTCGTGACTTTCACAAATAATGACAAGATTGCGAATACTTGCAATCGATGTCTGACTACCGAATGATGTATTGCATACTCCGTGATAAATTTTTGTTATCTCGATTACACTATTAATCATGGAGTTAGTAATCATCCATTGAGAAATCGGAAAGATACGGCTCATTAACACGCGAGCATCTCAAGGAACGGACGACCAAGTTGCAAAGAGTAAGCGTGTTCCCGGTGGAAGAGTTGTCGCGGAAAAGTGAAGGGACGAATACGACTACTAAGATCGAAAGCGGAATCAAGAATATTTCTTTATACTGTACGGACGCCGAAGAAGAGATGCAATTTACGGTCAAATTACTGGAGGCTCGAGGCGTGAAGAATTTTGAGAGGCGTGCAACAAGTAGTTGCCGGGTGCAACAAGTTATGACCGAGATACGTGCGAGGCACATTGCAGCCTCCTTTGCTAAAGCTGTGTACTACATACGGATTCAGCATCATCGAGTCGCAGTTGGCGCAAAGAAAAATGGAACCCTCGATCGTCTCTACTACGGATGCACCATCACCAACTGAGAATTTTGTATTAACTTTTCGCTCGACGGGGGTATACACCATGAATACTCGCGTTTATTTCGTTCCAACTTTATGCTCATCCTCTGTAACTAGATGAGACTGTATATATGGAATGCGAGAATAGTTTGTTCGAGTGTCGATCATCGTCATCGTTCATAAGTAACTCTCGAGCGAACCGGAAGTCTAACCAATAATAAAACGATTCTTGCAATATCAGCGAGGCAAATATTTATAAAATACAGCAAAGTACCGTATAAAGTGTTGGGAAAATTATTAAAATTTCCCTTCTCTGTCATAATATTATTCTAACGATATCACAACGATTGTCATTATCTACAAATAGGTAAAAATTTCATTTGGAATGGCAGCCACTGGAAAGAAATAATAGTTTCGTTTAAATAATGAGTTCGCAGAGTCTCGAGACTGTTTTACTCGTTACGAAACACAAAGAGAATATTAGTAAAATTGAAAGAAAAAAAAAACGAGAAATTAGCGTGCTCGGTGTAAATGACATGTGATTGTCCGTCAACGTTATGGCGCGGGTGTGCTTCAACGACAAGGCAGAAAATAATTTATGACGGTTAACACGACATAACGCTTGTCATCTGGCCCGACAACGAGACTCGTGTAGGAAGCGTTGTTCTCGCGACGGGATATGCTTGGCGGGACCGAATCGAGACTGTCGACGTTCTGGACACGCGAAGAAAAACGACGTATGGGCAAACGTATACATGCACCAAGTAAGAGTATCCTAAAAGAAAAAAGGGTTGCGTCGAAACGCACAACGCGGCACGAAAATAATTGTGTAGTTATAAATAAGATATTACACGTTAATGTTGGTGGTCGTAGTCGGACTCAAACGTATGCGTACACCTATCTATCCACTTACAGTTGCATAAAGATAATTTATGATGTGCCGGCGACCGCGTCGTATGTGTCGGTGTAAGCTGCGCGGATCGTTTGTTGACCCGGACAAAAACGTGGCCCGAGCTCGTTCGTCTGTGGTATTAGATGTTACAGACAAACGTGCTTACAGAGAGTTCCGACCTTGCATCTCGTGGCGCGTGCAGCAGTCGTCGCGACGCTCCTGATGCGAATCAACGAGAGACACGAGTCGAAAGCAAGAAAATAGAAGAAGGAATAGAAAGCGCGGAGAGCGAGAGCGAACAGTGGCAGTGGGCCTGGCTTATTGTCCGAGACGTACATTGTTATAATTTATGATGTGCAAGACAGAACCCGTGTCGTTTGTAGTAGATCCGAGGGATGCGTGGAATTGTGTCGGACACTGCGGCGTCAGTGGCGTCGCGACGCCAGTAATGCACCGGTGAAGGACGTCGCGAGCTTTTCACGGCTGTGCGAAAACGCGTTGGGTGGGTCGCTATGAGCAGGGCGAACGATGCACCCTTCCAGTAGCTATGTCGCCAGTGCTCGCTCTAGTCACTCACTGTTTAATTTTCAGCTTTTCACTTTCTCGCAATCTTCTTGCGTTTGTTCCATTCCAGCATGGAATTAGACGGTAAGACGCTGCAGTCTCCATAACCCGATTCATGGTAATCGCGCCTATAAAAAGCATATGCGTAACGACAGTTAATTGTAATTCTCGAAATATTGAGAATCACTCCAGTGATTTTACTGTTACCTGATTGGTAGTCGGAAGAGTAGTTGTAAGTTCAATCCAGAATAAAAAATATACGTGGAAGATGTAATTATTAATACTGCGGAGTTCCTGTGTATTAAAATTTGTATTGCCAAGAGATAATTTTGAAAATGAACCAGAAGAACAAATAATATTTATAGCTAAACCGTTTTGAGTCTTGGACGATTATAAAAAAATTAACATCGAATCGCAACTCTATCAAGAAGCAAATTTACAGCTGTTGTCAATTTCATTATTTTACATCTATAAACCACTTCGTTTAAGCAAATTGAATTATATCAACCGAAACATCGCACAGCAAGTTGTCTAACACATTAATTCTTTTTATTTTTTTTTCAAGTCTCAAATTTTAGACTCACCGAGGCTTCTTATCGGCGCTGTCTCTGACTAACGATTTTTGTGATACTTGTTCCAATAGACACATAAACACTTTATTATCGTAGGTCGGGTCTTTATTTCTCATAAGCCCATCTTGAATCTTCATAGTCACGTCTAGTCTTTTAAGCGGTATTACAGTTTATTCGTTATGCCGTATGTTATAAATTATAACGAACAGTGCGTACAATGTCTGTCAAGCAGGAATGATGGATTTTACGACTGTATCTCGTAGCTTCTATCTGTCATCTACGACAAACGTCGTCAAATGTTATTTTTTAAGATTCTTACAATTTTTCAACTCTCTGTATCCTACTTCAATAAACCATAAGGTGTCTGGTAAGACCATCAGAGAGCGAGAGAGAGAGAGAGAGATGCGAGAGATGCATTTTGGCAAGTGGAGAACCACTGATGCAGCGTCCACGACCTTATTAATAATAGCGGAATGTCTCGCAAGACATACAGACATTTCAAGTGTCTGCATATATACATGAAAGTAACTTGTATGCTCCACGAGAGACACGAAGATTTCTCGTTGGCGCTCTACTGTGCAACTTGCGAGGGCGTGGAAGACAGAAGAGTAGAACTTGCGCGTCTTCTTCGCTGTTTCGCCGCCATCCACGCTGTCCCTCGGACAGTCGAGAGAGCGGTTGTCGGGGGTGGTCCGAGGGTGTAATAATAGCGAGTATAATACACGCCAGCTAACTCAGAGACGTGCCGCTAGCCTCCACCTCCGACCACTCATCTACCACGAATATATACTAATATATACGTAGAGTACAGTACAGAGAGACCAACTCTCAGACGAATAGTTGGCGGCTCTGATTTATTCAACGCTGTCACAGGAATCTCTAATCTACCTCGTCTGCCACTTCGTGTATACATGGAACGACTCCCGCACGATGATGCTGCACCGAATACGCATTCATGACAAGCCACTCGTTATTACAAGGAATCCATTACTCGTTGACTCGGGATGAATATCGCTTGTCGGGAGTAAATGTAAGAGCAACGGAGAGAGAAGGAGAGAGAAAGAGAAAGGAAGCTCATCTTGAAATTCCTTAGCGATTCCCTTAGCACGACAAAAAGGCAGGCCCTCGTCCGCATTCGGAGACTCCGGAAGTCGGGGAAGAAAATTTTGCCTCTCAAGCCTAAAACACGTGGTCCCTTTCTCAGGACCGTCATTCCACATAAATATAATCGGTGACACATAACAGTGCAAAAAATAGTTGAGACGTTATCGTCGATGCGCTGTCTTTTTTTCAAGCTGTTTTGAAATTTTACTCTAAGACGATACTGCAAAAAATGTTAGGTTAGGCTCTGGCAAAATACTTGACAAATGCAACGATATTTTTTATTATTTTAATTCTGGATTGTTAAAAATCCAGGGTGTTAAAGGTGATTGTTGTGAACTATTGACGAGTGTTGATTCATTTGATGCCAATAGTAATATTTTTCACACTGTTCACTTCGCACAAGCGATTGTGTCAAAATTATTCGACATCATCTCAAAACTTTTAACACATTTATGTTCGTAATGAGTAGATGAAAGTCAACAAATTATTATCAATCAATGCAGATTTATGGCAAGTCCAAAAATGTTATTAAATTTCATTTACCTAACTTGAAGTAAAATGTGTTGAAACTTTTGAGATTATAACGCAAATTGACACTAGTTATGGAACAGCGACCATTGACGCTGTTCGGCAGTGTGGACTTGTATGTACACCGCGCAGAGTTAATTTTAATATCGGATTTTTAACGGTGTGAGCTTATTATAAACATATAAAATAAATTATTGAACCTGTGATGAATAATACACGACTGCCAACCTTGAAGAAAAGAGAATGTCGAAGTGAACATCGACCCTTTGCGTCGAAACGTTAACTACGGCGTTTGAAACTAGAACAACCGAATATCATAAAAATATAATAATCATAAAAAATATATAACGAGGCTTCTTGCTATTTTCTGAACTTGTAATATAGTGAATAGATAAAACAAAAAAAATTAACACGATTGGCTCTAAAACACGTGGTCTCTGAGCCAAATTTTTGTTCTGAATGGTATATCTACGTTCACAGTATCTCTGTAGCACATACAAAAAATATTCGTAAACTTTCTGGCGATGGTGGTGTTTCCCCTGACCCTGTCAAAAATTCGAGCCCAACATATTTATTTATTGCGGTCTGGATGCCCACTGGATTCTCGTTACTCCTTTTCCATGACGACGACGTCGGGTTGACGCGAACGCCTCCGTGTTGCATTTCGAGAGTGTATAATAATCGAAGGCGCGGGCCAGACCAGTCTGCCAGTTTCTCTTACACCGCCAAATACACCCGACTCATACGAGCGAACCACTCGCATTCTAATTCTATAATAATTCCACGTTCTCGTAATACACAGCTATCCGCCTCCCCCCGTGCGATGCGGTCTCGAGAGGCAGAGGGTACTATAATATCTGGCGAGTGTTAGCAGTGTCTACTGTCCGAGTTTGTCGCACGAAGCGCGAAGAGGACATTTTTCGGCTCGAGGACTTTCTCGAACGTTTGGCTTGACTCGAGGGACCTGTGCTTGTATAGTAGCCACTCTGTGCTCTGCAGCATCCACCGCAAGGAAACGAGGCGTTGGTAGTCTAACTTTGCCATCACCGTATAGTTTGAAGTGCTCATGCACCAGCGGCCAACCCTGATATATTAGTTTCATGCCACGGTTACATAACACCCGGAGTTTGCCGCATCGCGTAGCCGCCGTCATCCTCGCCTCCTCTACCGCGCTCTCTGCGTCGTCTGCATCGTCTGCGACGTCTGCTAAGACTCGTCCAGGAATGCACCGTCGAGAGTTCTGTGCTTCTAGAATCGCAACGATGGCTCGCCCACACGACACTCGCCTACGACCTTGTTGTTCCGCAGTCGTCTCGTCGTTCTTCTTCTTCTTCTTCTTATTCTTCTTCTTCGTCTTCTTCAACTTCTTCTTCTTCTTCTTCTTCTTCTTCCTCTTCTTCTTCTTCCTCTTCTTCTTCTTCCTCTTCTTCTTCATCTTCTTCTTCTTTTTCTTCTTCATCTCCTCCACCTCCTACTATTAGTAGTCGCAGTAGTTGAAAGTTTTGTCGTAGCAGACGACGGTGCATGCAAGGAGCACTTTCGATCGGATTCCCGGAAAGGAAACCTCCTGCGAGACGAGAGCCAGACGCGCAGGATTCTCGATCCCGCACGCGAGAACGAGACCTAGTGCGTAGAAGGATTGATCGAGAGTTGGCCGAGGGGAAGCCGGGAGATGCGACATGAACCCACGCAATGACGTCAATGAGAGAACGTATTATACAGGTGACGACACTAAGATGATTGGAAGAAAAGCTTTAGTTTCTTTCCAAGAGTTTGAGTTGCAGGTTAGTGCAGTAGTTACTTTCTGACGGAGAGAATTGGATACGGAAATAATAATATCGTTGATATTTTTATTGCGGTGAAGAACTCATTAAATTCACTGTTTTATAGCAATTAAAATAGTAAATTTTTGATAATTGTAACGTGGTATCTTTTATGCTAATTTTTCATGCACGACTGACCAATATAGAAGGTGGTCAGGTGGTTACCCGGAATAATATATAGTCCGGGCGCGCATCATATGCAGTGACCCGAAATTATGCAAATTGCAGGGTTGGAGAAAGCGAGAAATAAGAGGCTGACTATTACGTAGACGTTGAAACAGACCTAGTCAAAGACGAAGCAGACGTTTCTCGTTTACAACCAGTTGTGAGGCGTGTCTGGATAAAGAACTCCGTTTAAAAGGACATTTAGCCGGTGAAGGATGCAGAGGGGCATGCAGTTGCATATTATTCGACTCTGTTCTCAAGTGTAATAACTAAATTACTAAAAGAGCCCCTCAGTGTCTGGCTTCGTTCCACCAAAAAGATGGAGACTCGTGGCTGCAAATCGCTCGATAATACATATCCTACATGCTAAAATAACGATAATCTAGGACAACGTAAATATCGCCTCCAATTTGCTAGAGCGTACGATATAACGACGATTATATACCCACGACTGTGTGATAAAATGTCTGACAAAGCGGCACGAAGTCCAGGAGGTCTCGTCTTCAAGACCAAACGACGATGACGTTTCGCTCGTAAACTCGCGAGCTCTCCGTTCTCACTCGCAGCTCAGCATCGGTGGTTTAACTCTAGTTTTCCTCCAGACGAATTAACACCTCGTTCCGGGTCAAACGTGACCGAAAACACCCACTAAACGTCACTCGACACTGCTCGTATAGTCGCTCGTTCTCAAGACCGCCCGCGCATAAGCACAAGCTAACACACTTTGAAAGACCGGAAAACAAACGAGCTGGGTGCTTCGCGTCAACGGAATGGAGCTTCGTGTGTGACGAAGCCGTGGATCATGATAGAGTCGTGGCAGTCCTGGTTAAACGTATCTACTAAACACTTCAACAAAATTTATGATTAGGTATTACATGCTTGTGAGAGAAAATAGAATTTATGTAAATATTTTAGTGGAGCTATCGATAGACCTAGATAAATAGTTTTTAACAATGCTCAATTTTTAATAGAACTTTTTTTTTCAACGGTATCTTTTGAGATTTCATACAAATTATACCACTATCACTTTCGATCAAAAGTTTATCGATTAGTTTGGAAGTAATGGTAACGATTTACTTATAAATTTGAGTTCGTCAGTAACCTGATTTATAAAATACCGAAAACTTTAATAAGTTTTTCTTTTATACGACATTCGTACATAACCTCAACTTAACTAGCACGTAATATATGACGACTACATTTAAGACTTCGATTGTTTCATTTAAAATATATGGCGAAGTATCGATCGTCTACTTTTTAATGTAAAACTCTAAATGAATTTTGTGCAAAGACGAAATGTATCGAGGCTTTTTCTTGAGAATTTCTGGTGAGTTATAATTAAGATTTTTAGTCGATTGAGAAAATGATTATCGAAATAATGCGAAGCAAAATAGAATAAGCGATAAAGACTCCATCTGACAAAAGTATCCGTTCATTTTGTTGATATCCGTCATCAGAATCTGAAACGATTCTGGTCGGAAATCGTTGAGGTAACTTAGGAGATCACTAATGGCTCGACAAGGTACTCGCGGTAGCTTTATCGATGTAAACAACCGCTAAACTCCGGGTTGGAGTGCGAAGACGATGGAAACTACGTGGTGTGGAGGAAGAAGATCGCGAGCGCTCTGCTTGCCCCTGTGCCAAAGTGCCGTTTTATTTTTAGAAACGCACTCAGCTAAGTAGCATCAACGTCGAAGACTATACGAGACTCTCATCTAACGGCAGCTCCGCCCTCGCCCGATACGCTAAAGCTTTCGATTCTTACCTATAGTCTATAGTTACCGATGATACTCTTCATGGGCGTAAACTCTTCGGAGTATACATTTTTCTAACGAGCACCCCATTTACGAGAAAATTGGTTTCCTGTGGTGTATAGGCATCGTACGATATCATTCTGGATTCAAAACCGTCAAATAGGAAACATTAACCAAGCAGTTATTATTTTTTTAAATCCCTTCAAACCCAACCACAGTCGAAATTATTGAAGAGGAATATAATTTTTGATTAGACATTGCAAAGATGTTACACGAATTCATATAATGCACCATGTTTCGAATGTTTCATTTAGCTAACAGTGGTATCTCAGAGAAGACAATTGATAAGTCAGAGTCGTATTTTGTACCTGGTTTTGATCGTCACACTGTGATTATCACTAGTTTATGGGCTCAGATAGAAAAAACTATGAAAACCACCTGATACGACGTCATCAGAATCGTCCACGACAGTACAAGTTTTGTGATTTCGAATATAACAGTAACGAGCTTTCTCAACGAAAATATAGTTTGTTCCTCGCGTTTTCTCGTCGGTTCTTATCTCTTGCGGTTACACAGTGGTGTTGCAGTTATTTACGACACGGGCGAGCGGCGCGAATACGCTATGCTCACGCATTGACGCAAGGCGGGCGTGCGGCAGCAGCGGCTTCTGCATTTTCCCAAGCGGCCCACTTTATACACATAATGAGAGAGATAAATTGCAAGCCATTATTATTATCCGCACCGTTCTTCTCGCCATTACGCCGTTATTATTATCTCTCGCGCGACGTCCGCGTCTTTCGGACTCGTGTCTCTCGCTAGCTCCCGTGGTCTCAGAGCGCCGAGACGAATTCGCGAGTTACATTCATAGACGATGCTAGAGACGAGGCTCTAGCAATACGAGGACGATGAAGCGAGATAGAGCGGACGACGACGACGACCACGACGACGGATACTGTCCGTTCACTAAGGTGGGATCATGGACGATTCATAGTCCGCAACGTTCCATTAATGAGGGCCCAACATCGGCGCTTCTCCTCGCGCTGTTTTCTCCGTCTCACTCGGTCCACTGTTATTATAGCTGTTCATAATAGTTAGTCGGTGAGCACAAGCGTTGGCAAGCACATCATTGCGAGCGGGGTGTGCAACGTGCATCACGAAACGGCAGTTGACTCCACGCCCCGTGCACCCCGCACTATGAGGCATTGAGTGTCTATTTCGAAATGGGACCCGACGACAACCACGACCGCGCCAGCGATATGCTTTCCCTGTTATTGCAGGATGACCGGTTGCCATACAGTGGCAACCCTTGTATCATCCAGAAAACCGAGGTGCGTATCTACCTTGTCGAGGAAACACGATCTTCTCAGTAGTAATGCGGCAGACCGGACGAACATCACGAGCGATGACACCGTGTAGCGTAATTAACACAGCCTGCTTATGATGGATAACCGAGTTGCAGTTTAGATTCTACGAATTTACCCAGTTAAGTACGAATGAGCGGAATGTGATTTTTGTCGGAAGGTCAACAGACGATATATCAGATTTCTTGAATCTTGCAAAACCCATGTGCAGATTAAATAAGATTACAATCGAAATTGGATGGATTGTTGATCCATTCGTTGAGCTTACTCGAGACTCGATGCAAGAGTCTAATATCTTTGATTTATTTTGCAGAGATTTAATCAATAGACAATCAAAATTATGTTCTACGAATAACCTTTGATTATTTGGAAATTACATGTACACCTGTAGCTACGCCAATAGCAGGACAAACATCAATTTAATTGAACTTGAAGGGTCTGATTTCAGGGTGTGGTTTCAAAGAATCTTTAGGGTTGATGTACCGGTTGTGGCCACCCTTTAGCTTTCTCAAATTTTAAAGCTTTGAGATAAAATAAATTAGTATTACATAGTTACTCACTAGGTAAATTTGGAAAGGTGAAAAGTGTTATAAAATACTTAGGGTGGCTACAAATGATACAGAGGCCACACTTCTGTACATTTATCTATTGAAATTAGATTATTCGTAATAACAAACCATACGCCCTTCGTATGTTTGACTTATATTGGATCAACCATACATACTTCGTATGGTTGAATTATATCAGACTAACCATACACACTTCGCATGGTTGGATTATATTAGACTAACCACACACAACGCGTACGGTTGGATTATATTAGACAAACCATACACACTTTGTTAACTTTAAGTTCATAAAATCATGAAACGGATGAGCAGAAATTCCGAAACAATTATTTTATTTTTCTTATCTCAAACAAATAGATATTTAATAAGAAGCCTGAGATTTGTTAACAACAGAACTAACTTGGATGACCAGCAGATCTGGAATCACTTGATCCGCTGAATTCACCTGTACGTTGACGTTCTTCCCGTCGCCACAGCTATAAATATCAATTCCAAGATAGAATTATACCCGCGTAGATCATAGTAATCTTGAGAGTATCTTACATCTTCCATCCTGATGGGAATCGTATATCTTCAATCGGTTATTGACTCTGCCACGAAACCGGCTAGGACGCTCGCTTGGTTCACACAGACACAGATGTAGCGATCCTGTTCGTAGTTAGGCAAACGATGACGTGGTTGAGACCAGAAGGAAAATATAAGCAGGACGAAACGTAGACGGTCCAGGTATATCCAAGTCCCCCGCTTCCCTGCATCGCGTCAACTCAAGCCAAGACTCTCCACGGCTCGTTATTCATAACTCTAGGCGTTTTGTCGCGAACAGCGTTAGCTCTTGTATCGTAAGTGCCGGGCGTCGACGTCTCCCGCTCGTAATTAACTGCCGAGCGAAGAGACCCGGCTACCCACTCACCCGGCGAGCCCTTCTCATCACGATTCGACCGGGAGCATGCAGAACGTTCCCCAGTGGCCGCAGACGAAGGAAGACGACGACTACGAGTTGAGCGACGACAACGACGATCCTGCTAGAGCTAATGGCCTCCCGGTGTACGTCGTCACGGAACCACGCCGAACTCGACACGAAGATCTTCCAACTTCGAGAGAAAATTCTGTATTTTTTTTTATTTCTGCATGTTCATGGAAACACCTGCACCTTCATAATCCTTTTCGATAATAATTAATGATAATTAAATGGTTCCGTGGTCAAGACAGCTCTTGCAGCTTACGAGGTGAGTCTTCTTACCTTTCTGAACAAGGTAAATTAATTATTATAACGTCGATACATTTTTTTTTAAGAAACATAAATAATTCGCGTTTTTTTTAATTGATGCTAATTAAATGGTTCTATGGTCAAGATAGCTCTTGCAATTTACGAGGTGAGTCTTCTTATCTTTTTGAACAAGGCAAAGTAATTGTTATACCGTAGATACATTTTTTTTAAATATCAATACTTTACAATTTTTTCACTCAGCGTACGACTGAACTTACTCATTAAATTACACATATGAAAATGAAAAAAGCCAAACGTTAACTCGCCATCGCCTATTATAAACGAATTAACCCTAATGAGAACTAATATAAAATCTCCGACATAGACTGGACACGTTTTTTTGTTGAATTTCTTATTTGATATCAGAGTTGCACGTTAATAAAATGATTGACATAAAATGATTGTTTGCTTTGACAAACACCGTATGATTCATCGAATGGAAGCTTATTTACATGTTCGCCATCACCATTTATTTTCTTCTTACCCACGTTCTCGTGTTCACTTTTGTCACAGACGCGTGGTGAATAAGAAACACGTCGAGACGTCGACGCGTTGTCTTCCCCCACCGAGAAAAGGAACACGAGACAACAGTGCTAGCAAACTGGAGGCGAAAGATGCACGCGAACGCGGAGAACAAGAGGCGGACGAGACTCAAGAAGAAGACGGGGAGCGCGAAAGAAGCAAATTAATTTAAGCTTCCGAAACGTTCGCACGTTAATGCTACACAACGGTGGGGAGCAGCCTGGACGCCTACTGACAAAGAGTATGTGCGGCACAGTGTATAACCGAGTAGAAAGGGGCGGAAGCAAAGGAGCGAACCAAGGATACCAACAGCAGCAAAAGAGCGAATGCACCAGGCGAGAAGAAGAACGCGAGTGAAAGCTACCGAGGGACCCTGACGCTGGCGCGGGCTGTGGTACTGTTGCGGCTAAAAGAACCAAGAGAAAATCTCGCCAGACAGTGGAGGGCGTGGGAGATACATTTATAAACTCTTCTGTGAAGAGCTTCTGCTGTTGCGATCTACTGATTTACTGGCGAACCACGCAGAAATGTATCTCTCCTCCATTCTTCTTGACTGTCTAATCGCATCCAGTTTCAGCCCGAAAAGAAAGATACGCGTAGACCGAGGCCAAATACACCTTTGGAATCTTTGCTTGAGAAAACAATATTTCAACTTTTCTCTTAGCATTAGAATAAAATAAAGACAAATATAAAATATTGTTAAAGTTCATTTAATTAGTTTATTAAATTAATTGAAAATTGCACTAAATAATGCGGCCCGTTTTATCACCAGAGATAACTTACAGAGTATTTTTTTTTTTTTCATTTTGTTATTTATTTATTTTTTTTATATTTGCCGGTGGTACATTTACCATTTTGGAGGCGTTTGTCTCTCTTTCTCTCTCTCTCTCTCTCTGATTCCCGAATAGTGTCTTTGAGATCGCTTCGAGACGTAGTCTAGCGCACGCACCCGGAAATACCAGAGTGAAATTGCGTGCAACGAGACCAGAGAGGACGAGAGGAGCAGCGTCTCGCGGAACGCGCGAGCTGGCGAAGTCTCGTGGGCCGTCTCGAGACACGGTGAGATGAACCAGAGAATCGCACCCTCCGTCTCATACCTAATAACAAGATGAAGAATCGACGCAGCCGCAGACTCTGTGTTCTCCGTTCGTTGCACGAACCGCCAAATAATATTAAACTTTGTTAAGGCGGCCGAATTATAAGAAAAATGTTTAAATATTAAATTTCATGTTACAAACGCATTTTTATTTAAATATGCTTTCAGTATTATTTCACTTGAATTTCCTCTGGCATTCACACTCAGAAAAATTACAGTAATCATGACAACTGTTGATGCAATAATAACAATAATTAAATGCTTACCAGAGTTAAATATACAACAACAAAAATGAGCGCGTATTACGAAACAATTAACGACGGATTAACTTTTCGAAAGGAAATTCTAAGAGAGAAATCTTTGAATTAAAAGGAATAAATCTCGTGAATGCCTACATATGATTTATGAAAAAAAAAATGGATAAACTCGAAATAAGGAAATTTTCCATATTTATCTTGCACTTATTTAAAAAGTATAATTAAAAATTATTTTTCATAATTAGAAGACTCGATCGTTTTAGTTTTGTAACTGAGAAGTAAACAATTGTCGATTTTCCAATTGAACTCACTCGATTTAAAAAATATATTTTAGCAATACATGTAATATTGCGATGTGTGGTTTCACGATCTTGGAGATCTGAAATAGCTGATGCTGATCATCGTCGACACTGGAGTAGCAAAACAAACATCCAAAGCGTTCTCAAGGAGGCTATACACCTCTCACATTCGAAGACGTGGAGCAGATTCGCGAAGCCGCTTCTTAGACTCCGGCTCGTAATTTGAAATATGAATTATGACGGCAAGCTGATTAATTCGGGAAACTAAATTCTGAGGATGCCCGGGTCCGAGTCGCGGGCTGCGGGCGCAAGATTCTAGATTCTAGTTCGCGCGCGAGCCGACGCGATAATCCGCAGTTTCCGAAAGCCCCAACGGATTTCTCTCCTCCGCTGGCCAACAAATTATTTATACGTCTATGTCACCCGCGAGGTGCCGCGTATACGCCCTCGCAGAAGTATAGCACTGCGTCTTCCTCGCAGCCGTTTTCATCGCGTCTGGGAGCGCGGTGGGTGGAACGATTTCGTGGTTTCTCTCGCCTCCCGACTCATATCTTCTCCGTGCTATGCGATACGCTTCCCTGATTTACGCTCGCCAGTGCATCCTTCATCCAGCGAGCTCCGAGACCCGTCCCTGACCTTCTCGAATGCCGTTGCTGATGCTGCTGGAGAGTGCGATAATTCTAATTCTACATAGTAAAACTGTAACATCGTAAACCACGCACGATCGTAGCGGTTGATTATAAAAATACGTTGTACTATGAGGTACCGGTTAATTAAACCGGTGGAAATATTATTTAATCGAATATTTAACCCACAGAGTATCGTATTGGAGTAAATCATTTATTCATAATACCATAAAACTTTGTATAACATTTTTTAAAAATTATTTATATTACAAAATATATTTCTTAAAATAATTTGGATACATTGTATGAAATTAATTTAATTATTTAAGACTAAAAATATTTAATTATAAACACTATTGATCAATATTTCAAGATAAACAATATTAAATAAACGACGGGATATAAATATAATTGAAATTTGAAAGAGATCAGAGAGAGATTAGAGAGAATCAATCATTTTTCTCTCGTCAAATAGTTTTTTACTTATCTCACAATTTCCTTAAATGACTTATATTATAGCAGAAATCACATTTAGCGCGGTAACATGCATTTAATTTCATTCTCGCCACCTCGAATTACGTTGTGCGTTTGCATCTAGTATCCCTTGCTCGTGGGATCCAGTGGCTGGCCATTACAGTACAGTCGTCGTTGCGTATACATACACAACATTCGTAAATCTTTCGCGGGGAGTCTCTCGCCCTAGCGTGGTTACAGGCGTGCGTTGCTTGCACCACGAGAGCATTACGTTGATGCACTATTTATAAACACATGACACCGGTCGAGTAGTTGATGCGGGTGGCCGAGTCTCGAGCGAGATCCCGCGAGACGCCTCGGGTTCTCTGTTGCTTCTCTACCACTTCTGCTTGCTTGCTCTCGTCCGCTTTGCTACAGTCGTGCTCCACTAGCTTCGGTGAACGTTGAAATGTCGGTTATAGCGCGTGTGCACGATATGCATACAAAGTTCCACGCAAATACACCTGCTCTCTCGTCTACGAAGTGAGATACTCCCTCGTCGCAGTTGTCTTTTACTCCACAATGAAGCTTCGTGTATCACAACGTCGTTCACTAAGTTTCTCGGCTCTCGTTAACATTCTGCTCCATTGAGCTTGCTAGAATCTCAATGGATTATGGCGTCATGAAATTATTCAATAGCCAAGTAGTTGCCTCGTTCTTAGCAGGTCAAAGTTATTTATTTTTCATGTGCTGTCAAAATTACACTGCTTCTAGTCATCTGGCATCTCAACAAATATATTTTATATTACATTTTGTGGTAGGATGAATTATTTCATTAAATGTATTAATTATAATATTAATAGATTTATTATAAATTAATTTTATTCACTAAAATATAAAATTTTATTAATTAATTAATTATGAAATAATATTTAGTATAAAATTGTCATTAATACATCATCAGTTCATTGGATTCCATCGATGAAATACTATAACGAAACTGTATTGAGTTATTTTGAAATAAAAAATAATGAAATAATTGAGCGAGCTGTTTGGAGTATTCATTGAAACTGTCGCGCTTCGATGTCACTGACAGACCGCGCTCGATCTTCGCGGCTGCCCTCTTGGCAACGGTCTGACAAGCGACTGACAATAGTCAACAAGCTAGTCAGTTATTCCGGGATTGCCATCGGCACGCAGCCTCATTTCTTCCGCTTTATTCTTTTTCCACACTTTCTTCCCATTCTTCCGGAAATAAACGTTCGGCACCACAACACGACGATATAACGTGCGAAATTTATTAACGCGTGATATAATACCAGTGATAATGTGCTGGCGGTTGGCGAGTGGACCTCCTCGATAAAAAAAAAAAAAATACTTCGATCTCGTCGAGGCTGATGGTGCGAATTTTGCATCGTCGAATCGATCTTCCTCTCCGGCTGGAAGAACCGGAAGAGGGCTACTCCGGTGCGACTAATGGTCAACCGAAAAAATATCGCATTTTTTGAACTTTTATTTTCCGAAAAATTTATCGAAACGGAAGCTTGACCGATGAAAAATTATACGAAGAAACCTCGAGAAGCCGAACAATTTTTTTTTACTACCAAGCTTTTGACTACAACCTGCTCGATTTATTTGCTCCTGGAGTCCCTTGCCGATTTATTTCCAAGCACGGAGTGAGATTACCGCTCGCTACCGACCATCCCTTCATGAAATATCAGGCCGGATGAAGTGAGAGCGGTGTAGGGAGCCACCGAGAGGTCGAAAAATTCTTGTAAAATTTGAGGAACCGAAAACGCGATCATCATGGTGAAGCAACCTCCGAAGATGACGGCCCTCGTCGTCTCAGCGATAAGAAATCTGCGTGAGGTCCAGGGCTCCACTCCCAGAGAAATATTAAACTACATCGTGTCCGAGTACAACGCGTCTAATCCTACGAACGATTCGGTGATCCATCGAAAGGTCAGTAAATATATCACAAGAAAAATGCAAACATTTGCTGACAATGTGTTTCATTCTTAAAAAAAAATTTTCTAAAAAAAAAATGATAGAAATATTGGATCAGGTTTGTCTGACCATAACCGAATTATTATCACGATAATAATTTTATGTTTTCTTCGAATACATGCCTGATATAAAAAAGTGTTGCACATCTTGGAAAATATATCGGTTAGGGTTCTTCAAACCCTTATAAATATTGCTAGAGAATGAAAAATTTTTACCAGAAATAACATTTTTATTATTTTCTCCTTCCTCAGCTATGCACAGCTCTGAAGCGAGGCCTAGAGTATGGAATACTCAAGCGAGTTCACGGTCATTACTGTCTAAACACGGATCCTGAGACGGTTGCGCCCACGGATGACATGATGGGACCGATGGAACGCGGTTGCAAGGGCGGCGGAATGAGGAGGAGGCGCAGACGCCGCCCACGCGGTGGTCGAAAAGGTTGCAAGTCGCGTTCGCGACGACGTCGAAGACGCGGAGGTGCTGGCGGCTGTGGAAAGCGTCGCAGACGTCGCGGCAGGCGTTCGAAGTGTGGCGGTCGTAGGAAGGGCCGTGGTCGCAGTCGTAGAGGAAGGAAAGGTAGGGGAGGAAGGCGACGAGGACGCCGTGGAGGACGAAGGGGTCGCAAAGGAAAGTCCAGGTGCCGATCGCGACGAAACGTCGAGGATATGGACATGCTGGCAAAGGATCCCGTGGATACTCGTCACAGAGAGAACGTCATCGGCGGCTACACCTACGATCGCGAGAGGGAGAGGAGTCAGAGTCGAGGACGACAGAGCAGGAGTCGGAGTCGCAGCCCGAGTCACAGCAGATCGTCGGGCAGCAGCGATCGCGAAGGAAACGAAGGAAATCGACGGTCACGACAGGTCGAGTGATAGAGGACAACGCACAGAGGGACCTCGCTCGCTCTCCCCAACTAAACTTCATTTTTATCGCACATTGTCCCTTATGATAGTCTCGGTTCTTACATATCTCGGCATAACCCTACACTGCCACATCCGATATACATTTTTTATACCGAATATACTGTTATACACGAGTGTTAAAAATTCTATATTTTGCGTGCGGAATAAAATTGGTGCTGTGATGTAATTACTAATATTAGTATTGTTATTTTGAGGTTAACATTTATTCACAGCGATGATGAGTGAGGATGAAAAAAGATGAAGGAAGATCCTTCGCTGCAGGTATTTCAGACGTTACGTTTTAAACAAAGAAACGCCATAACCTATTTTTCAACGGAAGATCAATTTCTTTAATTATTCTCATTTAAGTGCGAAAATTCACTTGAATTTCTTTCAATTGTGTGAATAATTCCTTGCACAGTTATAACCTTTTATTTTATTAGATTTAAATGCTGTCTCAGAATTTTTCTTTTCAATATTTGATATATAATCAATTAGATGCAATTGTTATATTTTTATTTCAATTCTGTTCGAGCGGAATTTTATTTTCTCCGTGAGAATGATAAATACTCTCATCGGACACAACATTTCAATCAAAATTCTTGTCTATGATCCGACGGTGTATATCTCTTGGTGTAACGAGTGTCGAGAGGGAGCGGAAAGTTTGATTTAACTCTATCGAACGATTCTACGAAGTCATCTATCTCATGGAGTCAGTGTATACGTTCGAGATATCCCAGTAGTAGCAGAGAAACATCAGCAGCGCATCGAGAATGCATCTGCCTACGGGCTATTCGATATTTCTTTTTTCACTCTTTCTCGGCGCAGCGACAACACCAGCGTACTCGTGAGTTCCCGGTGGAAAAGGTAGCCTGAATAAACCAACGACCATAATTCTCGGGCCATCGGGTCAAGCCGGGTTATAGAGGATCAAGAAGTGATTAGTGGTATTTACCGGTGTCCACTGACCGCGCGAAAGAGAGCGTGAGAGAGAGGGTCTCGATTCACTGGTATCGTTTGGACATCCCGCGGTGAGAATCGTTGATAGTACGCTATGTGCATTCGTACACACAATGCTACAATATGGAAGGTTTAGCCTGCTGCTCCCAGTTCTGACAATGTATGGTAGAATATATGGCAGCGCACTGAGAAAATGTTACTAAGATGGAGCCTGCATTCGGCTGGTACTCGAAGTAAATTTAACGTAGTCCTTTCGCAGTTCCTTGTCGAATAACAGTACATTATGAGATAGTTGAAAATAAAGTTATTGCAACATACCAATAATTACAACAATACAAAGTATGATTTTAATCCCATGAATTGATCATAATCTCTTTATTAATTCGAAAAATATCACGACAGGGATGCAGTTGAACTCGATTTTTTCATTCCAGTCACCATTTTGAAGACATACATATACGACAAAAGCCACATTCGCTCGAATCCTTTATTCGATTAATTTTTTTATAATACGAAAGATCGAAAATTCAAAGAAAAGAAGAATTACGAAGGTTTTGCATATCAACGATTGAACATTCACCTCGCGTTACATCGAAGAATAAGTGGAACAGGTATTTCTCCTCAGCATCAATTGATCCTGATTTTTTCTTAAAGTTTTTTTTATTCTTTCTTACCTCATTTACGTGTATTTTTAGATGCTGCATCTGGCAAACTGGATTTAATTCGATCGAGAGCTCTCGGTAGTTTGGTTGCACAGCGTGTGACCCATTGTAAGGGTTAACGAGTGCGCGGCCAAAGGGTGCGTTGCAGAGTATACTTGGAGGCGAAGACGAGCTTGATCTTGGTGCAGCATCTAGCATTCGGAAAGATACCGGAGAAGCTGGTCGGGTTAGTCGAGGCACCTTGCCGAGTGGGCATTATTATTTCGTACGTGGAACGTACGAACGACGACGTCGACGACGACGACGAGGAGAAGAAGGAGGAGGAAGGACACAGCACTTGGCATGGCGGGAGGGCTTGCGGTTGTGCCGCGCGTTCTGTCACGGTTTATACTTCTCATCTCTACTGTTCCCCGCTCACATTCGCCCGCCGGCTTCACTGCTAATGACCCGCGCGCGAACGCTCGAGAAATCGGTGAAGGCGGCGCGAACCTTCCGAGTAAACGACCTTGCGAGACTGCTGCGCCATGAGAAAAGTATTTTTAAGAAGCGAACATGAAACTAGAGATGTGTGGGTGAATGATAGAAGATTGACCGGACCTACGAAGAATCGCAGAGTGACTCTAATAATAAACAAATACGATTAATAATTGAAGAAGATCAACTATTCTCACAATGCGTCTACGTTCATCTCCAAGAAGAAAATTATCCGTAAATTATAACTTAAATAAAATTCAAGAGCAGAAGCAACAGCAATATCAATAACAATGCCAACAAGGGTTTCTGGCACAAAGTACATCCTGATGAAAAAATTATTCAAGTAAAGCCGATATATATATTCATATACTCTTCGTCACACACGTAAATAGCTTGCAGAGGAAGTAAAATGTGAAGTAGGGGAAAAAGACAACCAGGCAGCCTGTCCTGATAAGATAATCCACCGCGGCTCCCTTTCTCTTTCGCTACATTGAGACGTAACTCATTATTTATTATCTATAACGAAAGAAAGGTGATAAAGGAGCAGAGAGCCTCGGGGCTGATGCTATGCGTTAGTACAGGACGTTACGAGTGCATATGCTGTATTAGAGTGCGCCGCAAAAGCGGTAGCAGGAGCGATAAGAAGCAACGTACAAATTGAAAGGGGATAATTTGCGAGAAGACAGAGTCCGCGCTGCACTCGTTCTCTGCCTCCGGTCTGTGCTGAACGTTGCTTGTAGAATTGCGAAAATACATATATCTGTGAGACGATGGCCGCGGAGCACTGACAAATTTACGAGTGTACCACGGGTGAAACGATGCCTGTTATCGTCTCCGTAACGGCTGCCTCGTTGTACGAAAGACTTTGCCAGGCATAGAAAGACCGCTGATGCTGTTGCTGCTGCTGTTCGTCTCTTCTCGTTCTCTCGCTTCGACCTAACCACTGTACAAACTCGGCAGTAACATGTACTTTGCCGGTGTGTAGAACGTACAGCATAGCTCTTGCAGATAAAAATTTGAGATAGGATCTCGCCCGCGCGATATTATTCGTCGGGCAAGCATCAGGTAGACACACGTTGGCGAGTTCTCTCTCGGTGAATCGGCTGCTGCCGAGAGGTGTCGAGCGCTCTTTCTCACGTGTAACCGGAGGCGCGATAGCGTCATCCACGCCGCCTCGTCTTACTCCGAGTGATATCGTTAAGGTGAATTTACGCGGTGCGAGAAACAAGTTGTATACAACGAGTAAGAGAGTAAATGTGTGTTATGCAAGGAGGGGCCAGGGTTAGTTAGCTTTTGGCAGTGATTTCTTGCCAGGATTTTGAGTGCCACAGTGGTTTGAACAAAGCTGAAATGCCCTCCAGCAGCGGGTTTCAGTACGCGGATCTTTCACTGTGTTGGACCAATGGAGAGAAAGAGAACGTGTGAAGGTCCTTAATCCAGAGGAACCTCGGGAATGAGTCTTAGATGTAATTGGGTGTGTGAGACACCGATGTAAAAGTTTGACGAGACTGATGGAGCAGAGGTGAGGATAAAGAGAAACCATCGTAACACTCATTTCGAAATAATTTAATCAAGTTGAAGCCAGAAATGCATTAATTATCATTGTTCCTTTAAAAATCCATTAGGTGGGCACAAGGGAATATTTATTAACTTAATAATTAACTATCCAACAATTTAAACACATCGATAGACGTTGATATGCCTAGAGAAAGGCCACTATAGGCCAATGCACTGTAAAACATGCGGTGTTGAAATAAACACCATTTCTTTATTATTACTTCGGTGTCAATCGTCGGTGTAAAATAGCGGTATAAAAAAGTCGGTGTTATCGATTAACACGGAGACTGCGCGGAGTAGTTTTGTGTAATTTTGTGTAATTTTGTAGGTGGTTTAAAGTATCAGGCATACCACGACTTGAAACAGAATTTTATCAACTTCTAAAAAAGCAATACCATTGATGGTTAACGTGATCCATCATACCATTTGGTGTTAATATTTTTTAGATTACACCGGATTACTGGTATACTGCATGGCCGATGTACTTTTGACAACGAAACGGTGTTCATTTTAACCCCAGTTTTTTTCACCCCTCGCACCGTAAGTCATTATGGGATATAAAGCACTTTCATGGTGTTTATCGTGAGATAATTTAATAAAGAGAAAACCATCAAAAGCATTAATTATCATTGTTCTTTTAGAAATCAATTAGGAGGGCATAAGGGAATATTGATTCGTTGAATAATTAACTATTTAATGATCTAAACATATCAATAAACGTTTATATGTTTAGATAAAAGTAAAAAACTAATGCTCCACGACACATCTTTGTAGGTATAATTATGAAATAAATTCATAAAGAAGAAGGCAGAAAAAGCATTAATTTTTGTTATTCTTCAAGAAATTCATTATGAGGGCAGAATGGGATAATGTACGACTGGTAAATAAACTTTATTATTGTCTAAACATGTTGAGAAGCGATTCTATATTTAGAGACAGATGGAGCCATTATGAGCCATAAAGCACGTTGGGTCACGCGAAAATAAAAAATGATTACTTGGACCAAAAGAAAAAATGTTGAAAAGTCAATTCGGATGTCATTTTTTTCATGCATCAAAACAAACCGATTTAGATTGTTACACCATCGTAAAAAATCCCAACTCATGTACAGTTTAATTAAAATAAACTTATGCAACCTGAGGTACTCCGTGGCTCATTATCCCTCACTCTTCTCTACTACGAGAGGTCAGGACTTATGATCCGAATAAATTGCGCTCTCTAAGGAGCTTTAGTCAACGACACTAATCCCCCACCGGAAGTCCGCAACCTACAGGAGCATAAGTTGTTACATGCTCTACAGAAGTGAGTATGTAGTGTACGTACGTATGTACGGTACATAAGTACCTTCGACGAAGAGAAAGGAGCACGATCGCGACATTTGTCTTCGAAAAGCAGCAGCAGCAGCAGCAACAACAACAGCAGGAGTAAAAGAACCAGCAGCAGAGGCAGCTGGTACCACCCCCGGATGTGTCGCCCGCGTTCTCCATTCAGCCGGCATGCAGTGGCGGGGCAATAACTTTCCGCAGAGAACTCACCGATAATTATTTATCTCGGCGCTAATTAACTCCGCTTCGTCGCGTCCCGCGCGTCTCCTCGCACTCTGATATAATTGTATCCAAGAAGGGGAGCGGGCGCGATCGCAAAACGGAGAGAAGGTGGTGCCGGTGCGAGAAGGTGGCCTAGACTCTCCCGCTACCTGCCTTCACGATTCGCCGGCATGACTGCAGCACCTGCGACTCGTTCGCACGGAAATACACGAGAATAAGCGAACAGTGAACAAAAACGAAATATCAGAGTTATATATACAAAGAAATGACTGCGAGTCTTTTGTTCACCACGGTTTCTTGCTCGCTTTTTCTCGAGTGTAGGCGTTTTCACTCCCCAGAAAGAACGCCATGCGAACGTGCAGCCTCGCAAACGAGAGTACGCGAGAATTATATTTGCGTCTACCAGCAGATCCAACAACGAGTCAGTTATTCGCTCTACGGATGACCCCACGAGATAATCCAACGTATTTATTTATGCGAGATCAATCCCGTACTCCTGGAAGTGGTGAATTAAATTTTATCTTTCCTCAGCGGAACTCCGATGAATCCTAAACGTTATCGCTGTTCATGGGTTTGCGACTTTGTGCTAAAGCCAAATGGCAAAAAAATAGTACAAGTCGGTTGAGGTTTGAGCTTACAAGAATAATACGACACTCGCAAAAGATATGCTCGCTATACGCGAGCACGCGTAATGCTGGTAAGCAGCACAGAATGGCAGGTAATAGTGAACAGTGGATAGTCAGGGCTCATAAATTATCGAACTTATGCCACCGTCGGTGCTTTTCCCGTCGTGGCCATTATCGGTAAACACACTATTAAAAGTTGCTGGAGAACGCTCCGTGGACCGGTAGGGCAAGCATCATGCACAAGGGAAAGGTACTGGAACAGACTCACGTGGTACCAATGCCCGGACTAACTCACGTACGTACGTACAGTCAGGAGGCGGCCTGACGGTGGGTACCCAAGCGAGTAAGAAAGCCGTGTACCAATCTAGACCCATAAAACTGGACCCAGCGAGTCGCGGGTAATAACGTGCGAACGCGCTATCCATCAGTCCGGTACAAAACAGTTAAGCGCCTATCCGACGCTGCGCGGCAACTCTTCTCGCGGTAATGAACACCGCGTTGTGTCTTCTGTTCCGCCGACTAGCCACCGGTCAGTGTCGACCTAACTGGCGTCAGCGCGCACACAGAAGCTGGATCACGTACAAAACCAGTGAGCTTCGATGGAGCTTTAGTTCGCAAAAAGCTGCACCGAATCCTGAGAAAATAATGATAAAGAAACACGTTGCGTGAAGAAAGAATCCATTTGAGTGTCAATCTCGTGACAGGTATACTAATGAAGTCGAAGAGAACCGACAATGATACATTCTGATGTTAGCGTCACGCAGAAAATTGCTTTATCGAATTCAATGGCTATTAAAGTCATAGTTGCGTTATCGAAATATTTTATAATTAACATTTACTTGTAAACAGTTGTAGTTCACTATCGTGTAAGATCCATTCTAGGCAAAAAGTTGTCCAACTATTTTTTTATAGAATCCGATTCAACACGAATAGATTGATTTTTTGTTATTTTCTAAGATAACATAAACATTTTTTTTTTTTTAATAACCAAGTATTTTTTCGCACGTTCGATTGTGTACATAAATAATCGAGTTATTTTTAATGCATAAGATTCTCCTAATTGCGGATTCACGTAGTGAGAATTACGAATGACTGTAAACTAAAAGAGGAATTCATAGCACGAAGCAAAAATATAGCGTGATCAAATTCAATTACTCAGCCATTAAAATCATATTTGTGCCTACAGTAATACAAAATTATCATCTCGTTGGTTGTTCCCTAGACTCCAGTCTGAATGCGTACGCACGCCAGTAATTAACTGTGATTAAGTGTTGCCCGGGGCAGGAGCATACATTACGAGTACGTAAGAAATTTGCCGCGTGGAGAGAAAGCGCTCCTGAAGGATCTAACGAGTACGAGAGAGATGGGATGTAACTCGCCAACTGAGACACACAGCTGGAGTAAGAAATTTAACATACGCATGCGCGTTTTTGAGAACGCGCTTCATTCAACAAACTCTCGAGTACGTTATTTTGTTACTAGTCGATTTTGAGTAATCATGCTGCATCACGCGAACACCACGCATGGATAAATCTTAAGCGGCCAAGTTCAGTTCAGTGCAATGACGATGAAGAAATTAATTAAAAAAAAAAAATAAATAAGGATTATAAATATTTATGGACATTACGGTGATTGTCAGTTTAAGATGATTAAGTTAAGTTCGTTTTAGAACAGTTAGCCTCGTATAACCATGACGCATATAGCTATCGCAGCATCACAATCAGATGTTTTTTAAGGATGCATCGAATAAATTTATTTAATTCGGAAAACGTTAGTTTTTAAATTAAATTCATTGGTCAGACTGTTAATGGTTACATAAATTATTTAAATTTGTTAAATCTCTTTACACCAAACGCTACAGAGTACAAAGTTTCAATTTCATTGCTCTCTCGCTTCGGTCATTCAACAATTACGCTAACAAATCATACGTTAATTGCTATAAATTACAGAGCACTAGGACTGGCAGGCTGAAACAATACAATAAGATCTTGGGGATTTACGAGCTCGTCGTAACCGCGGGTGGTACTATCGTCTGTTACACGAACAAACATTCAGACACATACAGTCTACTTTGAAAGTTACAGAGACGATGAATACACGAGGTTGCAATACACCTCATATACTTGCACGACGAGAACAAGACTGCATCAGAGTACAGGAGATGGTTGAGTGCATCTATTCTACTATTACTTTGTTGTCTGTTGTGTACTTGATATATACACACATGACTCGAGTATCTCTTTACACGTTGTACGGACTGCTTCGTACTTGGTTGTATACACCTTAGCGGTAGCCAAGAAACGCTACCCAAGCTAATCTTCTCTGCAGCTCACCCGGTGAGAGAAAGATCGAGCGACAATCTTCCAGACAGCCCGGACACACTCGAGATACAACTATGTTGCACCACGGCTGCTTCTGGATATGCGCTGCAATAATTGAACACCGAGACACACAAGAGGGTACTCGAAGAGAATCAGGCACACAGGTGCTGGACGGCAGCTCGAGTATATTATAGTTTACGATCTATGGGCGTTGAAACTCAGACCCTTAAGGGAACCCTTACTTGGAGATGCTGAATTGACGAAAATTCATTTTCTGAACAATTCAAGTTATTAGTTAATGATAAATTATTTAATAATATTCATTCATTATATATTTATATCGATTGATTGTATTAAATCATATTTAATATACATTTTTGTAAATAATTTTTAATATTGCAATGTTTGTTATTCCAAAAAAGTGATAATTAATGCCAGGTGGAAGGACAAATTTTATTTGTAAAAATATTGTTAATTTCTTTTATTTCTTCGGGATCGTAAACCGGTTTTTTCTTAATTCAGAAGATGCCCTTGAGTAATATTGATCATACTTTTCGTTATCGCATAATTAATGAATCATTAATCAAGTATTGCAGGTATTAAGTTAATTAAATAAAAAATTAAAATTAAATTAATTAATTAAATGACAAAATAAAATAAAAGTTAAAGCGTTTCTTGATGATTGTAAGCTTCCAATCTGATTTAACAGGCTTTCTCTGTTTGTAATACAAAATAAAAGTCGAGTTGAAGTTTGAAAAGAGGCTAAGGGCTGTTTTGATGAAAATCAGTGTAGCTCTTGATCAATCTCGTGAAGTTTATTTTGTCACAAACTCATTGTCGTCTTATGTCAGAGGCACAAATCAAAGATTTCTCGATCTCCAGAACTTAAAAGGCTAACTTTCTAAGCTCATCGTGATACGATATATATTAAAAAGTGTGTGCTCCAAACCCTTCGTAATTCGAGGCTGTAATATCCGGCTATTAAGGTTTGAATAAACTGCGTGACATAATGTACAGTCAGTGTTCTGTTTTCCACTCAATCTCCAATGAATAAAAAACAGTTTCTGTCATTGTATGAACGCGTAGGCGAAAACTCTTGATCGCTCACGCACGAAATTACGGTCGTTTCATCACATCGGGATTCAGTTGTACTTGACAAAGAGCGAAGAGATGGGAAAAGAACTCGAGATCGAGTGTCTCCGCAAGATGTGATCTTACGAGTTTCCTTTTTCTGTTCTGATTTGCTTTCAAGCAGCGCAACCTGTGCTGTTCCCGATGTTGCTTGTACATGTTGAGTGCGTGGGCGCTGAACCTCGACTCATCTTCT
Organism: Cylloceria caligata; assembly: GCA_963942595.1. Lineage (NCBI taxonomy): Eukaryota > Metazoa > Arthropoda > Insecta > Hymenoptera > Ichneumonidae > Cylloceria > Cylloceria caligata. The sequence goes on along the minus strand of OZ012709.1, from coordinate 42,064,719 downwards.
CTTTTCTCTCTCTTTCTCGCGAGCCACAATCCGCCCACAAATCGCGTGTAAATATTGATCAAATATCAACGCCAGCACGTTCTAGTATGTCGTGCTGCATCTTCGAGACGCGTCGAGTCTTATATATAATATATAATTTTTCCTCCGTTCATCCTTCACGCTGTTTTCTGATGCTCTCGGACTTGCCGTCACTGATGCCGAGGCTGAAGAACGTGCACCAGGTGTCCGGGTGGTCTTCGACTATATTTTTTATCTCGAGAATAAGCACCGTCCATTACTCTCAAGACACTGGGCCTCCTCGTACGCGAGCTATAGATACGCTCGCTCGGTAAAAAATGGTAATTCGTTCTGGTGTTTCTACACAGGTGCGGAGTGCCGCGAATCTTCTATGACTTTCTGGCAGCGTAAGTTTCTCCTATTTCGCTCTGAGATACGGATTTTCTACCGACAACGCCGAAATTGAAAAATTGGGAGTCGTCAGACCTGTCGGTCGTATATCAAAGCTATTTCAGGTCATATTTGTCCTGATTAACGCCTCAGGAAGCTCAATTGGATACCTTGCTTCATCATCTGCCTGCTTATAACCCAAACTTTTATTTCACAGGGCAGGTAGTATTAAAATGGCCTTCATTTTTCGGCTCGGAGAAGAAAAATTCGCGAGACTTCGAGGAAGATGCTGACGACGACGACGACGACGACGACGACGACAAGGGCCGTGAGAATCTCGAGGATGCGCGTGGGAAAAACAGAGTCGAGTTGTTGAAGAGCTGTGTTCATCGCGAATACGAACTGTCGACAGTGATCAGGCATAAAGTTAATGTGATGCTGCGCGTCTCTATTCGCATCCGCGGGTGGACAATGAAGATAATTAAGGGTCTTGTGATTAGGGTCGTCCCCTTTCGATTTATATCTTTTGCTTTTCTCTTCAGGGTCCGAAGATGTAAGCTCGTGCCAAACAATAGTAAGATCTCAATGGCGATTCGATGGTCGATAAGATTTTTCAAGGATCCAATGAAAGAAAAAAAATGAAATACCTAATTGAGCAGATGAATGGACAAATTATAAGGAAAGTGTATTGGCTATATCTATTCGTTGTATATATTTCGACTTAAAAGTTGTTTCACTTTGAATATATTAATTATTTTTGGAAAATATATTTAAAAGATATTTTTTTACATACTGTTTGGACATTAAATACGACTGACTTTGCTAAACAGAGAGCTGAAGGGTTAGCTTCACCAGTGACCAATTAGCAAGCTAATACAAGAGCTTCAAACTTGAAGCTCTTGTGGTAAGGCTACTTTTTTTTAGAGAAGGATACTTATCAGACAAAATCTTCGATATAGTATTGTGACCTCCATATTCTTAAAATTAATTTGAATATTTCAAAATTTTCGAAGCACAACTTGGAATGTAAGCTCGTGATTGCTAGATTTTCGAATCACGGGAACAAGAAACCCGATTCAAATACGTGCGCGTACGAATCCTTATCAATATCGGTTCTAATTCATTAATCAATTAATAAAATTGATCAACCAATCGGAACAGACAAATTTATAACTAAAAGAAACTGTGAAAAAAAAATTCCTACACGATCCACGTTCGAATCGAGAACACCCAGGAATCTTGTATAATTATCATATATTTTTATTTCCATGGCGAAAAAAATGCAGTTTATCCTTTTATTATAATTTTTTTATGCTGCGAAATATAAATCTTTCAAGGCTCAATGACTAATTGCGTATTCCAGTACTGCAAGGATTCACGGAAGAAAGCAATGCGAGTTGTGACGACTAACGAGTCTGGAGAATGCCGGGCGTATCGTAGAAAGCTGCGAGCGGAGCGGGACGCTGTGCCCGTGGCCCCGCGCGTACAGCGCAGCACAGAGGAAGCGTACTTGCAGAATAGGCGAGCTCACGAGCGCTCGCGCGCGTTGCCGGACTTGTAAGTTGTGGCCGGTTGGGTCGAAGGTCGCCGCTAGGCCGTCTGCATCCGCGGGCGCATGAGAACGTTCGGAGCTTAACCCGGGGACTTCTCCGGGCATCGCGCGTACGGTATACTCTGCGAACCACCGACGCTTCTTCGCGCTGCTGCTCCGCTGGGCTACGCTACACGCGGCGACTAGCTGATGACCATCGTCCACCTGACTCCACCAAGATTTATCGCGCTTACGATACTCTCCGGTGAACTCACCTCCTCGTGCGGCCGTGCCTAATCGCCTCTATCCTACGCTCTCTCGCCATCCCGCTTCCTCTCTTTCCACATACTTTTCTACTTTTTTTCATCTTCTGTCTTACTCGAAAAGAGGAAGTGAGACAATCGTTTCGGACTTACTGTTTCACTACCCGATACAACAATTCACGTGCACGTTGTACCCAAATGACCCGCTGAAGCAGAGGTGTTAGAGATGTCGAGCTGAACTACCTCCGCGTGTGTAATTAAACACTTTGCACTCTCACGACTGTTGTTTTTCGCGCTGAGTTCGCCTTTTCAACTTCAGGGTGTTGATCGGAATGAATCTCGGTACACTGGGAACTTTGAACTTTTACCAAGTTTCATGATGCACGATGCACTTGTTCAGTGTCCATCTGAACATCTACCATTTGTTTAATCCCAACATTTTTCTACTTCTAAAATTGCCAATAATATTGTTAAAAGCGATAAAATTATACAACCTACTGAAATTGTTAATACTATTGTTGTTTCGTATGATACTGAGAAATGTCTTTAGGCTGTACAACTAAATACTTGTTAACCATCTAATTTGTTAGACAACAAAGTACTTGGTCGTGTTAATCGATAACTTGGTTGGAGCACATTTTACCAAACGCTCGGTTGTCTCGACCAAACCATTTTTTTCGTAGAACTTGCCACAAATGTTCACATAGTTCAATAAAATAATAATAATAAAAACACCTATATCAATCAAATTTTGGCAACGACACATTTTCTCGTATATTTTCGACAATTTGACAAATCTTTCCTCTTAATTAGAATATAAGAAACCGCGATATTTAAACCAAAATAGATTTAACGAATAACGACGACTTCCGACATTGAATTAATATCACATGGGAGGAGTTTGTACTTACTTTTATTTTATTACTTTATGGTATCGCGAATGCTATAAACCGTAGCTAGCATTGCACAACTTTCGCACCGGCGGTGCAACATGCATGGATCGCGCACACGTTCCAAACGATGGTTATATCTGTGACTCTTGACGTTTATATCTGGAGCCTCGAGCTCTCGCGAATATTAAATTATCCTTCAGGTGTCCAGTGTGCGTATTCGTATATATGTGTGCGTGTTTGTATAACGCACCGGTAGCCCGTCTCGTGTGAATCACCAGAGACCATACCGTCCTTTCGTGCGGACACCTGGAAGCCGCTATATAGCATATACACTACAGAGATTTCTGTGCTCACGGTGCCACACTCTTTCCGCAGTGGCCAGAAAGGCTTCGCGAATACTCGCAGTCGTGATTTACTTAAGTTTACGCAGCGTAATCCTCGGGCGTGTCAACGAGACTTCGCTTCCCTTTTCTACTTCTCTCTATCTATGTTTGCCTTCGCGCGAGGTCGTATCTCCCTTCGTACGTCGTCGTAGTCGTAGTCGTCGTCGTAGTCATAGTCGTCGTCGTCTCGAAACAGCATAACCAACAGCGAGTTATACCCGCGGTAACGGGACGAGAGCAAAGCGAGAAGACGCACGGTCTACGTTATTGCAGACGGCAGCTCGCATTATTTAGGACACTATCCGTTGAATTTATCTTCGGCACTGGAATATATACCCACGACTACGAAGACACGAGTCTTCGGTAGTGGGAGTGCAATAAACTGATGTGTACACTGAACTCGGAGGAAGGAACGAGGCAGCCAAGGTCATAAGGATAGTCTCGATATTTGCCTATGTACGAACTCCAGTTTTGCTTTACATGGATTCGAAGCTTCCGTCGTACAATGTCCAAAAAAATACTCAAAATTCCAAGAAATTCCGTTCATTATCTCAAAGATGATCGATATGTAGATATTGCCGATGAACAATGGATAAGCAACGAAGTTTGACAACGGTCGCAATACTATGATGTGACGTACACACTTGGAAATAAATAGAAAATTAAATATTTTTTAGCCATTCAGGACAAGAAAATCTTGAGTTTTATCTGATTAAAGATTTACATAAAATGTAGTTGAAAATATTTATTTCAATAACAATTTAGCCATATTTATAGATCGATTATTTTTTAACGTAGAATAATTGACGCGATTCGTTGTGAAGAGAATCAGGTAATCGGAGTTTCATCCTGTGACATTTTGATGACTGATCGATTATCAATATGGTGTCACTCACAGATTATCCGTTGATTCCTTCATCCACAGCTCATAGTAATGAATTAATTACTCGTCGTACAAGATAATCATTAACGATTATTTATCATAATTCGCTGAAAGATTATTTCTTCCCTCTTATAAACAAATCTGCGATGATAGAAGACGTTTAATACGATACACCGTAGTATATCAATCCAGGGTGAGTTACCGTTTTCACAAACGTCACTCTACTATAATGTTTAGCATGTGTATAGATGGAGTACGAGGCTCGCGTCACGAGAGAGATGTTGGCACAAGCTCATTAATCGGGATCTCGCAAGAATCTTGAAAATAACGCGCTCTCCGCCATCGGCTAATCGACAATTATACCAGAGCGTACTGCTCTGCTCAACGTGGCTCAAGTATCTCTCGCGCGCTTTTGAATTATCGTGTAATTACATACGTCGTGGCGCCGATGCAGCCGCAGTCGCCGTCTCCTCAGAATCTTGTGGTCCCCAGCTACCGCAATACTAGCACCAACCGAGGTGAAATAGATGCATCCTGTAATAAAGCAGCTCGAATGCCGCTCGCGCACGTAGTCCATACGCACATTTCTGTGCGTCAATGCGAATACAAGATTTCTTTGACTCCCGCGTATCCCGAGCTGCTACTACTATTGCCTATTTCCTATTCAACCTTAACCAACCATATTTTATTTTGACAGCCTAATCGCATCTCGATTAACATTCGTAATTCCTAGGCGCAGAAACAAACGGGAGAAAAATTTCTTGATTAGTTAGCAGTGCTACCGGTTAGTTAGTAACTGCTGGCAAGTATCGATTGCAATAAATATTCAGATTATTGGCTAGATGATTTCTGACGATGTCAATGGTCGTCATAGGGTTATGGTTGAATTAAATAAAAATCGCAAAAAATTGAGTATAGAATGCGCAACATTTGCTGAAAGTGCTTGAACGATAAGAACTTGAAGTTTGTGATTTAAAGTCGTAATTATCGCAACCTGCAATTGCTTCACTTTAGTTGAGAAATAATTTTTTATTCAAATTAAAAATGCAATTTGATAAATTTGTAATTTTTTTCGTAATTAAATATTGAAAATAATTCATCCGCGAGATTCCCTTCAGGAATGCCAGTCATGCCCGAAATTTTATAACAAATTTGATTGATTAGAAATATATTAATTGATTCGGTTTCCGTTGATGGAATAGTCGGTGGTTAGACGCTTTGCACTGCGAATATTTAACTTCCAGATTATTCTCTTTTGTATCCAACCGGAAGAGGGCCAGATAGCATTAAAAAAAAATCATAATAAGTGAAATATTACGAATAAAAATAGTTGCCTAACGTAGAATAACGTCGTTTTGTGGAATATAATTTTCCAATGTCTCATATTTTATTAATTTTTTAGGGTAACTTCATCTGCTCAATATATCGTGGGAGTTCACATCCCAAGCAAGATAGTTGAAAACTGTGCATCGCAATGCACTATACGTAGCGCGAGGGCCTCTCGCAGCCTGCGCGTTTCACTCGTCGAAAATTCAAGCGATCGCGCCATGTCCCGCATTTGTCAAGCGCCCGCGAACGCGTAGAACACGTGGCTCGGGTCGTGCTTGAGATTAATATTGGTACGCGTATTTCCCATCTCGGTTCTCGCGGTTTGCTGCTCCCGTAGCTTCGTGCACAGCACTCTCTGCCATGCGGATACGTGCGTACGCCGCGGGGCGCCAAATATATAATTGTTGTCCACGTTGGCGTGCTGCAGCGTTCGTCGTCCATGCGGTGTACACGCGAGCACGCGCGGTATACGTACACCGAGTTACCGAGAGGAACTGGGTCATCGGCTATGCGCGTGTAAATCTCGAGATATTTGCTTCGACCGTAGTTTCGATCGTCGCACGATGGTATAAGTGCCATCGGTAGTCGGTTAATATATATTTTTTAAAATTATCTTCCAACAGCGACTTGTCTTCCGCTCGATAAAACGCGGAGACGATGCGCAGGAGAGATATAATTGAGTGACTTAAGTTTTGAATAATATCAACGTAATTACAGTAATACAGGGTGCTCGTTATCCGAGCGAAACACCTCTCGAATGTTTGACTAATATTAGAATAATAACAAGCCACGGTCACTCTCCACCTATCATGGTTATCATTATCGTCAAGTTACTTGGCACCCAGGTATTATTAAATCGTTATAAAGCGATTATAATTATTTTGTATATACGATGAAATATTGACTCTCTATAGCAGATCTGGATTCTGCTATCATCGTTACCGCTTTAAAGTATTTCAAGTTACCACCTATCACCAAACAGAGAAAAATAATCAATCACCACTATCAACTATAATTATATAAATATTATTAATTTATTAAAAGTAATATTTGAATTTACAATATTTAAATAAATAACGAATGAAATAAGCAAGATAATTAAATGACAATTTTTCGAAAAAATAATCTCCTGATACCCTAAATACACGAATAGCAAATAAAATATTGTTCTTAATTTAGAAATCTACGCGGCTGTATGCATCGTGAATATGCAACTTGGTGTAATGCGAATAGATAAGTCACACTTTGATACCATCCTCTCGAGAGGAAGTTGCAATTATTTAGTTTAAAAAATGTGCAGCTGATCATTAAAAACTTGTTTTCGTCTCGTGAACCAACCAAGAGACCAATCGATAAAAGAAAAGGAGATGAGCAGACTGTCGAGAAGCGAGAAACAGCATGTTTGCAGATTAAACTTTGAGATAACAAACAGGCTGAGTAGATAACTGTATTATTGAAAAGACGCGTCGCTGTGCAATCAGATCGAAAGACCAAAAGGAAGCAATCGTAATCGAAAGAAAGAGAGACACCAAAAAAATGTAAGAAACTAAGAATATCTTTAAAGATCCGATAGGACATCGAAGTCCGTGGCGGACACCGGGAGCAGTTAGTACTTGTTGCGGCACCCTCCCTCCCCCATCCCTCCTTTCACGGTGTGTCCCGACCGGACCAAAGACGACGACGACAACGAGCGAACCGCAGAGAGACCCCAGTGTGTGGAGCATCAACGCGCATATTTCTATAATTATTGCCGGTGTCCCTTTGATCTTCCTTTAACTAAACGACCGTGCCACTTCTCTCTCCCTCTTCCTTTTCTCCCCGTGTTTGCCAATTGCCGCCTCTTCTCTTCCTTCTCCCTTTTCCTGTGTCCTCGACGCCTTTATCTCTTTCTCACTATTCCTCTCCCTCGTATAGTACACGATGCACTGTGTATCTTGAGTAGACAGTAGTAGTAGAAGTAGTAGTAGTAGTAGTAGTAGTAATAGTAGTAGTAGTAGTAATAGTAGTAGTAACAGTAGTAGTGGTAGTAATAGCAGTAGCAGTAGTAGCAGGATCCTCGATAACCTCCGTTCACCCTCGCCCGCTTTTATTTCATACGACCCTGATTCTCGTCCTTTCCCTTCGTTAATTCTCACTGGCAACGCGTTCTCAGCCTCTCTCTCCCTCTCTCTTTATCTTTTAGTTCTCAAGGAAGTTCTGGTTCTGCGTAAAAAAATGTCGAGTGTCCTCCGATTTTGACAACCGAATCACGAGAAGCACATTGGTCTGTAAAACCAACTATCGAAGCTGAATGATCCAACATCGGCCTTAAATGCTACATTTGTCTCTATCTTGTAAAACTTCAATAAATTGTTCAGGAAAATTTTAAGCGTGTATATCAAAAACATACTTATGGCAAAATGATATACTAACGAAGGATTGAAATGAAATTTAAATCAATTCACACCCTCGTTTTAAAAATTATATTAGCAAGTGATATCTTGCTCGCGTTTATTCGAGATTTGACAGTTCGATCTGTATCGCTTCGGCCTCCTTCGTTTACTGATTTTAACATTACACGTCGCGCATACTCTGTATTCCCACCGTCTCATTCCAAGGAATGCCTCTGAAACCTTCTTAAGAATCGTCCGAATGCGAGCGAGAACGGGATATAGCAGTCGCGCGGGGGATTTACCGAGAGATAGCTCCTTCGTATCATTCGCGGCGGCGCGAAGCGATCGGCAACTTACCGATAACGGGATGCCAGCGGCGTTGCGCGTATGGCGGCTCTCGACAACTTCGTATACACACAGTTGTTTCACGCGTAAAGTTCTGTCTCGGGTGTGAGAGGAAGAGAGCCTTTGGGCCCCGTTTCGCCGTTAATTGATATTTTGATTTGTTACCAGGTTCGATGCGTGGAACGTATACGCACTATAGTGTAGAGCGCGGTATACAATGCGCTCGAGAATTCTTCGCTCCGACTCGCTTATAGCAGCAACGAGTGAATCTACCTCGGCATACGTGGTCGAGATGCCGTCTCGATTACGAATATATTCACCTTCGTTTATATCCTACCACCATACGTTGCCTCGCTATGGGATATAACGAGATACTTCGCAGAGCTTTCAGCACTTGTTTGAAAATCGAAAGGAAAGTTACCGAATGATAAAAATATATTTACAATATGTAAGTTTCATTTTCCCGGGGGTTCGAGCGAGTCCCGTTGCCTGATAAATTAAAAAATATTATTGCAAATTTAGGAAAGGCGTTAAAAGAAATAACAGAGATAATAAAATGCTTCTGAACTGTAATACAAAAAAAAACTATCGTAAAAATCGCCATTTTTGCAATTTGTGAACAATAATCATTACAAATGTTTCAACATGATTGCTAAGCGTATACCGTATGCAAGACTATAGTGCATAACCATAGGTGTATCTAATTTATCTGATAAAATAACAAATTTCAAATCATATTTAATGGGAAAACGGCTAGTTTTCACTTTTTGGATTAAAAAAAAATAAGTATGGCGATCTTAACGTTTAAGTTTCAATATATTCTCCCCCTAACGACGCCCCATACAATAAATAGTGAAGTGTCACCAATTAAAGTGAATTTCTGAGGGTGGATTCCCTTTGGTAACCCTTTCCTCGCTGCAAACGAGCATCATTAGGGGTGAGATGGCGATTAGACTGATATTGGAACGGTGCACACCGCACAATGAACGCCTCGATGGCGACCGCGAGGGTGAGGAGACACCAATCTCATGAAGTTAGGGCGATCGTGCAACAGGTATGTTCACCAGTAGCGAGGATTCACCTGCCGCCGCAACTTCTTCGTCTTACGACGAAATACACGGACGGTACCAGCTGCTCGCGTTCACCACCGCCAACGCGCTTGCCGCCGGCCGCGTACTTACCAGTTAAGACAAGCATCGATAATCAACGATCGATTGCTCTCGTTCCGATAAAGAACCCGCTACCTCGTTTCTTATAGTAGAATGTATAATCTGAGCAAGAGAGAGAAAAAGAATGAACGCCCGATCGAAGAAGCTCCGTGGCCAACAGTTCGCCGGCCATGGTTGTGAGTCGGTGCGCGCACGATACTCGAATGCGAATCGTTAATTTACCGTCGTGCAAGTGGCCCCAACGAACAGGACCGTTCATCGGTCCACTAAATTTGGGGTCTCTCTTGTACGAACGACAGAAGAAAAAGGAATAATAAAAGAATTGATTATAACGCGCGGGAACGATCGGAACCATCGGAGCGCCCTAGCGAAGGATGAAGCGTGTAAGGTGCATGTCCCAGTCATTGATCATGTACCGCGACTCAACTGGATAGCGATATATCATATAAACTATTGCCGCTGTCAATTTACGATATTAGCAATATATAAATGTTGAACGGTGAAAAATTGTGCGTTGCCAGTATTAATTTTAACACCAATTTGATGGTTCCATCAACTATCATGATATTATTAGTTTTATGGTATCCAAGGTGATTCGGACAATTCACTATTTTTCTCCGTGTATCGGATTCCTATTAACGAGATTTTTTTTAAGTATTAAACAATTTTATATAAAATACCAATTAACGCTTCGATGCATAAATTCGCTTCGCTTCCAATTTTCATATGAACAAAACCTTCGAAAAACCAATAGTTTTTTCGCAACTTTATATTGGTAACAGCTACTATTGCGACTTCTTTCATTTCCAATAATGATTACAGTCAGACCTCACCTATTCGGATTTCCTTAGCCATCACCATATTTCATTGCACAGCGCATTCCGAGCCAGCTACGCCTGCATTCTGCAGAATAGCTGAGTACGGACTTGTCGAATAGCCGATTTTTTCGAATACGTAAAGATAGAAAACGTCAAATCCGATTGTACTAGCTATAATGGTTGAAAAATGAGTTATTCTCCGAAAGGGAGAAAACGGAGAACGGATATTTGTGAAACTTAATTTATTATGTTTTATTGACACATTGTGTCCGCCATTTTGAAATTCATCTATATTGAATTCTAGATTTAGCGATGAAATATATTTCTATGAGATGCAATCTTGTAAGATCGAGAGAGACGAATTAAAGGGTTTTTGAATTATCGATTTTTCGTTATTGAATCCTAATGCGTAATTGGGAGAAGCATGCGCATTAAATACGTTCAATAAATTGAACGAAGATCGTTTGTGGTCGAATCTTCTCCCGTACACGAGTTTCCTTCCCCTCGAGCGATAGTACACTGTTGACTAAACTCGCTAATCAGTTCGCTAATAGGGCTGGCCGACGTGGTGGATAGCCACGAAGGCTATAGCGCCTGGAGCCGAGACGTCTTTCCGTTTGAACTGACGTCCTTCGAGTAGCTAAACGAAGACGGGGAAGAGGATGCCGCCTGACAAGAGAGACGCGCCCATCCTCGGTCGCATCCTTGCCAGCAATCCTTGTACGTGACCAACGCGCAGGCCAAGACGAAGAATAAGACGAGGTAGACGATGAGCAAAAGTGAAGGAAGAAGAAGAAGAACGAGAGCAAGAAAGCAAAACGCCTTGAAGAAGTCGACGACGAACTGCCGGCAACCAAGTGGTCAGCAGAAACAGCGATACAACTCGAGTGTATCGTGCACTTCACAACCGGTAGAAGGGAAAACCGGAAGCCTCCGAATCACCTGCGATCACGTACGCGTACATGTAGCTTACGATACGTACTAAAGCGTGCAGCAGAAGCAACCTATCCTCTACCTGCCTACCTGAATTTACCTGATCGCATGTTCAGTCGGTTGACTCTTTGCAAAACGTCACGTAACTGCGTATGCACGGTATGTATACACTATAGCTCTGTGATCAAAGTGTACGTACATGTAGTCACAGAAATCGCGTGACGTTGCCTTCTCGACCAACAACATATTCCATATATTTATATGTTGTATATTTATGTATCGAGGATTCGAATAAACGTGTATTATATTTTATGTTAGATGCGTGTACGTTTATTTTTGGATGTAAGGAAGCGATACGCTCACGCAAGGACACGCGGCCTGGTGGATGAATATGGAACTATCCTAAGGAGCTTCACATACAGGCCATCTATCGGACGTACACTCTCAGACTCGTAAAGGTCCGTACCCGAGGTTTCTTTGAGACCACATGACAGGCGAATATGCGTGCAGGTATGACACTCGTACCACGCCAAACGGAAGGAATTAATAGAAAAGGCATTAACATTTCGCGCATGTTGGGACGAGGTGGACCGTGCGAGATGATAAACGCGCGGCCATTAGGTATGTAACCGAGAGACCATGCATGCTACATACTATACGTATATATATACACTATACTGTATTATATTAAAGGCAACAGTAAGTAAGATGGTGGAAAAGAGTTTGTGAGACGAAGAAGAAGCGAAGCTGAGATAAAAGGAGTCGAGTGCGTGGATTACCTCTGCCGTGGACGGAGTTGGATACAGCTATAGGAGAGGCAAAGAGGAACTAATGGTGCGCGCACTTCTTACTCAGAGTCTGTACTTCTGTTAGAGAAGTCAGAGGCGAGAGTCACCTTAAGCCCCTTCTTGGCTCCGAGGAAAGCCCAAGCTGCAGTCACTTCTATAATGTAAAATATGTTATTTAGAGGATACAGTGATTGGCATATACAACGCAATGAATGAAAAGATGTGTGCGGTGACAATAACTGGACATTGAATTTCTCTTTTATATGGCCAATGACTGTAGAATTACAGTAGGATTTGCAACATGGCCCTTGTCCCTTGAAACTGTGACGAATTACGGATTCTCAAATAACAATCCTTCACACATTCGTCATGAGCTCACCGACGAAAAAAAGCTTGATAGCGAAACTTTATTAATGCGTGAGGGTAGATAATGTCTGGTGGTTACTCGGCATTATCCTATTATTTCTATTCCACGAGGTATAACAGCTTCCGACAAACGTGAGCTGGCTCACTGGCTACTTCAACGGGGCTCGATGAATCATTGCCTTCTCTGATTCTATTAAATTGTCATGGAATGGAAGGGGAGACAGTAAAACGATTTGAATTCTTGGCGCAAGTTACACGTACGTATGTACATACGCGTCTTGTACAGAGCCGATCTCGTAACTCTTATTCGTTGTGCCTCTGCCCAACGTTTCGATGCGTTTCCGTATTTCACATGGCGAGTTCATCGCGCGGGTGCACCTGTCAAACGCGTGAGTAACGTATAACGTATTCCCGGGACGTAACGTAACGTTACTCGGTTATTTTAGTAGCGACCTCATGCCAGTTCACTCTTCAAAATCGTACGTAATGACTTTTACAATTTTTAAGGCGACATACAGCTGCGCATTACACATTATAATTAATAATTTTGTCGATTTATTTTATTGCATTTTACAACCGAAGATGACAATTTTTAAATGTTTTTTATTGATCGTAAAATTGAAGTTTATAAATATAGACAGAAACCTTAAAATTATGCTAATTAATAAAATCCCAATTGCATCAACTGAATTTATTATTCATATCGATCAATATCAATATCTGAAATTAATATCTAATTACACTTTCATTTGAGTGACAATCATTGATCTGATTTTTGAGTCATTGTGACTTTGTATAAAAAATTTATAAACCTATAACGGCAAAAGTATATTATATTATTAGGTGGATTTCAACTATCAGTTGGAAATGTCAAATAGTAAAATCTTGTGTTTGAGACAGACAGCCAATTACTACTGCAGAGTCGCCAGAAAGTAATTCTACAACTTTGCTTCTCCTATAACATGTATTGAGCAGCAACTCAGCCCCTCGTTGATACACATCGAGCTTAATTCATTACATCTCGAGCTAGTAAAGTGATTTTTCTTTCAATGACGTACTATCCCACCCTATACCCCATGGACATATAAATTGTTGTGAGGATTCACGAGGCATATACAAGCCATATCATCAACAGCAAAATAACAAGACCGAACGTACACAGTACTGCCAATACGTAACGAGAATCTTTCCAGCACGAGTGGAGATACTATCTGTAAGATGATTGCGTTCACGCACACCGATATACTCCGTCTTGCAAGTACAGTAAAGATGGGAGAGAATGTGTCGTGCGCTGGGTGGCATATGTCGGACGCACTACATTTATTCTCTTACCAGTAGTACGTGCCACGCGGCGAGCAAGGTGTGCCGAGTCGATGGAACCCCTCGAAAGCGTGCAAGCTGCGTGCTGTTAGTTACAGCGCTACTAGTACAGAGAGATAGTATTTTATATACGAGAATAACCGTAGAGGTGGTGCTGTAGGCGGCTACGTACGTTCCTCTTGTTAAGGAATAATTATCCAGCGACAGCAGCAGCGTCTCGTGCTCGTAGCGTCGCTTTCCCGCTCCTTTTCCTCGTTCATTATTCAATCGCGCAATGTCAAAATTGATACACTTAACCGGACCTTTGTAAAAAAAGTGAGAAAAAGGTAATACATGAGTATCCAAGCACGTTCATCCAGTAAGCAGAAAAGATCAGTCGAGAGGATTTGTGACATAAAATCAGGGCACGAGTTACGTAATAAGCCGAGTCACGTTTCAATAGCCGGACATTTCGTGAAACGTGGGAAGTAAATCAATTTAAGAGATCCGGACACATCATTAGCCATTGGTATCGTGTGCAAAATGACATATAGCAGAGTTATCGGCTACTTAATAATATGAAAAGTACTGTTATTGGCTTACTTGTATCACCTTCCATTCTACTTTATTCACTAGAACGATTGCTATTCACTGGAGGGTGGCCAATGATAGAAGCTTTAACTTCACCGCTGCTCGAGCAAGTAAGATCGATGATCAAGATTTCTATGAGCAGCATGTCTACGCGGTACACCGGTGAACAGAACGAAAAGAAAAAAAATTATTCAGTCAGTTATCTTTCTCTAATGCCACTATTCGAGCCCCATACAATTTCGTCATTATGTACAACCTCACAAATTGCTACTATATTCGATACGGTGAATTATCAAAATATCTCACCGACCACTATAACGTATCAAAGGAATCCAGTGTATATCATACACGCGTGGCTTTTATTACTGTGGCTCGCGTAACACATAACAATTTCACTTGTATTATACCTTCTTGGTTTATTATGCTATGATGCACCGTGTACTACACAATATGCGGGTATGCGTGAGCAGATAGTGTTAGTTTTCCAATAAATTATACGAGTGATATAAAATATACCTTTAATCGAGACGATATACCAAGTTGCCATTACCTGCCCGAGTGAATTACCGAAATTCCGTGATATTGCCCGACTGAGCATCGAGTCTCGAGAAGATCCAGCATGAGCTTAATATCCCGAACGAGGAGGGAATGACGATTTTTATCAAGAGTTTACGATTAACGTATTCTCTAAGTGTCGTCCGGTGTTGGTATCGGACTTTTTATTGTCAATGATGGCTACGACTGAATGCACGGCGATTCTATCCTCGCACGTCTCAAAACTCTCGGTTTTACGGTGTAAGGGTGGTTGGGGCAATATGAAATGGCGAGGCAAGAAGGTTTTTTTTAATGCAGTTTTGAAATTTAACTATTCATCAATGATACTACTTAATCCTGTACAATTTTTCAAGCTTTAATCGATGGATAGGTTAAATTTAAGTCTGATTTTGTAATTACAAAAATGTAACTGCCTAGTTAATTCACACTGAGAAAGAATTGTTGGAGCCAATTGAATTCAATCTGTCCAAGATAAATTTAATTGGACTAACCGAATATAGTTTGCTCAACCTCACGTAAGGTTAGATTCTGGTAAAGCTCACGGTAAACTTGAGACAACCGTAGCGTGCCGGTCAACCAAGCAATATATTCAGTTGGCTCAAAGTAATTAATACCAACGAAATAGTGTATTCTCAGTGCACTAATTAGAATTTCAATATAATAAATGCTCACTACTGGTAAATTTAATTAAAAATTGATTCATTGTTTGATAAGAAACATAACTGTATAATTTTTCAGATCCTAATTTGAAAAATAAAAATAAAAAGTATTTATACCGATTGTATGGCTGCTCCGTCTTGCCTCACCTTCTTCCCGTATTGCCATCAACCTGTTGCTCCGTCTATCTTTCTTACTCGTTTCTTCGTAGTTCACCGTATCCCATCTTCACTCATAGCGCGGGCGCAAGAGAATCTCACGCACCGCGGGCGGTTGTACGTGGGCGTCCCTTAGGATCGGCCGCGCAATATCCCTCAGGCGTTCGCTTCTGACGCCGCGATGAGCTTCACCGTCGGGAGAAAAGGTTTTTTTGTCCGGAGGGGGGTCTCATCTCCTCTTTTCTCATTTATTTCCTTACCTCGCTTCTTTCGATCTCTCGCTATCTCCCTTCTTCTTCCTCTGATATGATCGCAGTAAAATCTGTGGAGCTGAGCTCTCGAGATCTCGTCGCAGTGTACTCTCTCGCTCGGCACGCTAACAGGTATCGACTAACAGGTCGCCCTGTTTATGGCTTTATGGCGTCTCTCGAACGGGAGTGCTCGCTGACGGTAATGGGGCGCGCTCCGCGCGCTCTCGCCGAACCGGGATCCCGCTTTGCTTGATTCTTGTCCTCGTCCTCGTCGTATTCGTCGGCCATCGGGTATCCAGCAGTCTATAAAGCTAAGCAATACAGCCATTGGCCATCCCCGACGGCGGATATTCTCTGTATTACATTGCACAGTATGTAAGAAGCTTGGTTCTTGCCAATAATTGTACTTTTCCTTCTTTTAAATCGCCAATCACTGTGCTATTTCACGTACCGACTTGTTTGTTTCGTGAGTAGGGACTACCACACCGAGCGACTGATGCCTCGACGTGCTGTTTCAAGAGAGAAGAAAGGAGACAGAATTACCTTCAAGACCCGTTTACGATCTTCCTGTTTATCCGATCTCGAAAAGATCACCGCAGCCGCCAGAACAGCTATCATACGCACACTTTTACCATCACTACGAACCATTCTGCGGTTGTATATTTCAACTCTGCAGTAGGTACAAACATCTCTGCGGTATCTGGACTAGTGACTAATTAATCAAGTAGCAGATAACCGCTGTAATCGTTCCTTAATTGGTCTGCTAATGATTGTGATGTCAATATTAAAATTCAAAACAATTTTTAACTATTATATAGCTGAAATATAAATTGGGAAAGAAATTATATGTGAAAATATTTTTTCTTTATTATTATATATTGAGAAAAATATTTTTCTTATTTTATTGTCTCGTTGTATTGTCTCGATCGATAAATACAAATCTCCGTATGTTCGAATTTTTCTCGTAAGCATTTGCAATACGAATATCGTATGTCTACCAATAACATTGAGAAAAATATTAGGTCCCTGTATCGAAAGATAATTCACATTTATAATATATATTTGCAATAAAATTTTGCTACAATTAGCATTTAATGTTACTTCCTTAAAAAATATATAATTGAAAAAGTAGTCTGCGTTTTACGATTGATTAATAAGATAAATAAAGTTTTTATATCCAATTATTTTGAGTAAGATCGAAGCTTGAGCCTCGAGGCAGTACGAGTTCGATGGCTCAATTATATATTTTTCGTTGGAATATAATTCGGCAGCCACCCCGCTGTTTAACGAGGCCGTACTCGTGATCGCGAAACCACCCCCGCGGAGCGGACCTCACGAATCTATAAATTTAATGGTGTTACAGGCCCTGTGGGACGCCGAGAATTTTTGTGCTCCGAAGCACGTATTGCGGGCGATACAAGATGGATTATCGAGACTCTCGAAGGAGGCGAGAACCGTGAGAAGCGCGAACGTAATCCTGAGTCGCTGACGCGAGTTGTGCTTCTGGTCACTGACCAAGGGATCGTTAAGCAACGGCAATACGTCACGATAATGAGCGAGCAGAGGCGTTATATGTACGCAACGAATGCTCGTACACGGGAGTCGATTTTGCTTGAGCCTCGTGAGGTTCATATCCACGCTCTCGACTCTCATCATCTTGCGCGCGAGCGAGAGGTTGAGCGGTATACACCCGAGCATCTGTGAGAGTGGCTTCGCATGATTTACGTCTCGTATCCCGAGGGTACCGTGTCAAAACCAATATCGAGGAATTATTTAAAAGGGAAAATAGCTTCCGACCTGCCGATGTTATTTATCGTTATCGAACGTTACAAAGCCATCTGTCTTTGTAAAACACTTACTAATTCTACTCACTTCACAGCTTTGAATATTTTGAATAATAGGAAAAAAGGTTTAGCCGTGCCAACGAATTTATTTAATGAATAGAAATGTTCGAGTAGAAAATCTGTAGCGTTACATCCGATGCGAATCAGACACTGCTAAGACCCAGCCAGGACCCCGATGGCTCTTAACAGGACCTCAGCAGTACCTGACTCGCGCCGTAACACCACAAATGTACTTCTCGGGCGGTAAATTATCAAACCGAATAAAATATTGATTGTGCGCTATAGGTACAATCAATTTGCTACGTCTAATTACTGGATAGACATACAGGATCAAGCGATTATAAAGATATATGACAACGATTATAAATTGGTATTGTAGAATTAACAATATCGAGTGTAACAAAATTTGATGCCATTTACAAGATCTAATCGTACCGAATAAAATTAGTATGTGGAGGATGGCGAATATCTCATTGCATCCATGTGTCTTCGGATTCCGTAAAGCGTCTTCACGCTCGTGCCGGGGCCGTTCCGTGAAGTCCCCGACCTTTTGACCCGGAGGGGTTCCAACTGCGAGACCGGGTGCGCAGCGTTGGAACACCCGCGTGTACGGTACAGTGCAAAGCCCGAGCGTGCGCCCGCTCGTTTCGCGCTCGAAGTACATAATATATTCCGGGTGTATATACCAGGCAATTTTCGCGGGACCGCGCACCGGTGTTGCGTTGATTGCGGTCGTTCATCGCATCCTTCCTTCTTCTTCTTCCTCCTCTCCATCTCTTTGCCTTAACTTTATGTTATATCCCCTTTCCCGTTTCTTTCTTCTCGGACTTCTACGTTTGTATTCGGTATACCTGCGCTATCTTCTCTCGTTCGTCCTTCTGCTCTTCGTCATATCTCTTTTCGCTGCTCCTCAACGCTCTCTGTGCTTTCACTTCGCGAACGAGCCTTCGCATTGAGAGTGAAGAGGCAGAGAAGTCTGGCTCTAATTTGCGCGCAGCAGGAGCGACACGAACTAATGCGATCGTTCCACGCCGGGAGGGAGTCCTCCGGTATCTTTGTCTTTGCACACTCCCGCGCTAACGCATATTCATCATCCCGGTGGCCCTCGAAACTGGCAGCTCGACTTGTGAATCGACCTCGATCTCTATTTCCAAACGTCTGACAAATGATATAATAATATGTTGGTAACAGTAAGAAAGACGGATGATAATATCGGTTTAGGTACCGTTTATTAAAACCGAACGAAAACCAGAATTATGAGTAATATAATTAATCGCAGCGTGTCGTAGCGTACTATGCTAATACCAAAGCAGACAAATGACAAAGTAGAAAACGCTGTATTGTAAATAGTCGATAAAAATGTCGTATAACACCTTAATTCGTGTGATTAATGATTTAAAAATTTTATTTTAATTGGCTTGAATCTTAATAATAATAAAAAAACGATCTTTACTTACAAATTCGAAATCTAATAATGAATAATTAAAAATTCTATTATAAAAATATTGAAATACAATGTAACAACGTGATATTAAGGGGAACAGACAAACTCGATAGGACGAAAATACTCATCGGTAGAGAATTACGTCGCTGACGCAACAACCGAGAGTATGGTTCATCGGTCTATGATGATTTACTTAAAGTTATTCAGTCGTTCCGGCAGTCATTATCAAACCACGAAACAGCGGAGTACAAAAATTATTTTTCTCTCTTTTTAGCATCGAGGTGGGCTTCAAAGCCCGAAACCTGTGTAACTATCCTCGGAAATTTTGCGATGGGGTGGAGCAGCGACTACCTCGAGGGCTCGGCATTTATGTATTAGTATGCCAGGCCGATGCACATCACCCGTTTTCGTATAGAGTAAACCTGCACTCTGCGTAGTAGTGGGTAGCTATAACCAGAAGAACGATCGTATATAGCGTGCGTGACTACCGCGTTTAGCGAACGATCATGCATGAGCCGACATATGCAACTCGCACTTGCCCCGAGCCTCGGGCGATAACTCGGGGGACCCCGCGATGAGGACTGCGAGTTTCTCGCGAACATATGGACGCGGATGCGTGTGCTTTTCGCGATTAAAAAAAATCGCTTTCGTTCTGCCTCCAGCCCGTTGGACTCGATGCATGCATTTTGCCGAAATCTTTCATCCGCCCGCTGCTTCTCGGTTGGCCCATTTTTGCATTCATCGCTGGCTGAAACGATTATCCATGATATGTATTTGCAGCTAAGAAGGGAGTTGAGTTATCGGACATTGATTAGTATCAATCGATCCATCGTCAAGACTAAATTAATGCCTGAAACAAATAGATTTGTTGCGACGTATTATGTGGAAAATAGAAAAATGCGTGACAGCCTGTTACTCAATCGTCGAGGCCATAAGAGTACGCAAACAGAGATACAAAAAGTGGGAAAGAGATATTACACGGAAAAGAAAACGTCGTTGAGAATACTAATAACTAGGGTCCAAGATCCAACCGAAATAGTTAGGTTAGCCCCAACTCAATTGGTTAAAGGAACTATAATGTCGTTTGTAGAATATCGATGGTAACTCTTACCAACTGAGATCACAACTTTAGCTTACCGGTTGGTTGGACCAGCCAATAAGTTAGGTTAGGTCTATGATGTAAACTAAATAGATCGAGGCGAGGATCATGAAACATTTGGCGCGATGCTTCGACAATTCGACAATCTATTCGCAATATCACATTCTTTGCTTACCGTATATTTAAAAAATTCGACGATAATTCCACGTTACGTTGAGCTCACATTTCCGTCCACGTGCAGTTGGTGCAATAAACAAAGACTTCGCTTGCTTTGTTAAAAGTTTACTAGTAGCAAAAACCAACCGGTTGGTTAATGGGATCAATGTGATTGGTAATTGGAAACAAACTTATGGGTTGCCGGAAACATCTAAATGGTTGTCGCATAGACTGCCGACGTTAATTGCGTCACCTTTTGCCTCGTGGTGAAGACTGCGATTGATTGCAGATCTTACGTACTCTATTTGTCACGAACCAATCGAAAAAGGTAGAAATTTTTTTTGATTATGTTTCTGTAACTTATTTGCTGCTTAGAGTATAGTGAAAATGATTATAACTACTATTTTTTTTCCGTGTAGGGTTTGCAGAGACCGTGGCCCAATGAACTAGGCGCGTATAGGCGCTCGCGTCTTATGGCGTACGCACCGCTCGCTACACACTCTCGTTCTATCGCAATTACGCACTCAGTTATGCGCTAATTAATAATTAATCGACGCAGAGAGCTCGGGCAATCGCGCCTCGCAATCGGGTCGAGGTAATCCGAATTCAATCCATGCGTGCGTACGCATTATCATCGGAAAAACGAGCAAACAATTTAACTCGTGTGACATTGGTACACGTAATATACTATTATTTACGACAAATTGCTCGATATTGCAACAAAGTTAGAAATTTATTCTCAAATAATCAATTGCTAAATGATATTTAATTACAGTGTTAAAACAAATTATTTTTTAGATTAAAATTAAATGTTGCACATTAATTTATTGGTGAAGCCACAGTTGACCTGATTATGTCCCAGGACGATTACTTAATGCTCCGTTCAGTCGTAAAATATCTTCCACGCAATGTATATACCCGGCAATCGTGGCAGAATGCAACAATAATTTATTCACCTGTTTCTGTATCACAGGTATAAGAGCAGAACGAGAATAAGGCGAGATGTACGTCCGATACATTTTGTTCCCAAAGATTTCGATGGGTTTTGCGAGTGGTAAAAGGAAGGACTCGATCGCACTCGTAATATCTTACTCTCACGACGAAGAGAGTAGCTATATCTCGTATTATCCATCGAAGTAGAACGAGACGAGAGATCGCGACCGCGAGTGTAATAATTTATTCGCTGGTGCTTCTGCCGCTGGTGTGCCGCGAAGAGATATAGAGGGATAGATATATGGCATATTCGCGCGATCGACCTTGAATCAGGAAGAACCAGGAGAACGAAGAGGAGAAAGAAGAAGGCGTACACTTTCAGTACCAGGTAGCTAACGAGCCGGTCGTTCTGCTACCCACTATGCTACTATATACTTCCATTCCATGGTATATTCTTTGCAGAACGCCCGAGAGCGAGCGATATACACAAGAAAAAGATGACTACCGATATCTATCTGACTTCTGTGTCTCACCTCTCGTTTATTTCTCTTACTCGTCTTCTTGCTGCATTTATTTCACTCGAGTATTGTCGTTGAGTACTCTCGAATGGTGTCAGAACTTTACCAGCTCGAAGCTTCCGGCCATGCCGCAGAAGCCTTTCGCGGTTATTTTGCATAAAGGTAAAAGGACAAAGTAATCATCAACACTCTGTGGACAATTGTTATTACATGTTGAATATTCAATATGACATCTATATATAAATTTTAGAAAAATGTTTGTTTACTTGACCCGGTTTGATCAGGGTCAGTACTTGGATGGGTGATTGCCTGGCTGACCCTGGCGATCGGTACTTGGACGGATGATCACTTGGACGACCTTGGTGGTGCATACTTGCATTCTAAGTCCCTAATCGTAACGAGCAGGAGCTACGCAAAAAAATTCCAGCCGATTGGAGCAACGCTAAAATTTTCCAGATTCCAGAGGGTTACCCCAGAATATTAGTGATTTCTCAAAATACTACCAGAAATACGACCATTGCCATAGAAACCGTCATCGTATCGTCTGTCATTATAGCATTTGTCATCCGTGCAACTCCTGATACCTTGGAATCGTTGTTTTTTAATGTCAGGTCGTTAAAACTATGGAGCGACGTATACAAGGCGTGTACAAATCATCTCCAAGATCTTGAACACTGGGGAGATCGACGGAATTACTCAAAAGCCATAGCGCAGATTCTTACAATAAACTTTGAAGGTTCAATTTAAACTTAATGGAACAAAACTCCGCTTATCACCTTCCAGGTAAAATTAAAAACAATTTACCGTTGCTTGTCATCAAAATAGAGCTCTGGCAATCAATTTTAACCCCTTGTGCCAGTTCTTTGCTTGGTAAGAACCCGTAATTTCCTTCTAATTTTTCTCGTGGTTCGAATGACGTAATTTTTTATTAACATTTTCCAAACAATCGTAACACTCTAAAATAATATAAATAAATATTCATATTTTGTTTATTACAGAAAAGACATAAGTATGTCAATCACTGTACGCCGTTTATCTGCTGCACCTTTAGTTTACCGTGATGCCTGACCGCACTTCCACCATCGCGTATTATTTCTTTTCTCGTTCGTAAACCTCGTGTGCCTGCAGTATATGTCTGATCCACAAAGTGCGTTGCACAGTGTGTTACTGATGCTGCGGTTAGGCCGCAACATCCAATAGTTATGCCGGCTGATCGCCCATCATACTCGTCGTCGTCGTCGTCGTCGTCATTATTATATCGCACCCGCGATCGGTATCGAAAGTTTCATCGGTGCTGCTACTGCGGCTGGTCAGTAGTCCCACGTCGCAAAACGTACCCAATGCACTTATATAGCGTATAGCGATCGGTCACGTTCCGCACGCACTTTTACGCAAAGTACAACGATAGCTCGCTGATGTTTCGTTATTCACCCGAACGCTCATCATACGCCGAGAGATCTATGTTGATCGATTACCGCAGCGCTGGTGATAACGTCCCCCGTTATCCTGTTCACTAGCTGTACTCGCTATACCTACTCCTGCTGCCGCTCGTAGCGATGCTACCAGTATTGAGATATTGGTTTTGAATTTGATAGCCAGGAGCTAACAGCGAACAAGATCAACTGTATATAGTCCAATAGCTTGTTGTACAAGTAGTCCGCGTGAGGCTTCCGGTATCCACGCACCCTCATGAGTGAACGCATTATCTCGACCCTTGTAATTTACATCGTTTATGATGTACACGCCAAACGTAGAGTGATTGCAGCGAATGTACACATTTTTATCTATTTTTACTTTCGGTCAAATGTAGTGAGAATGTATTCGCAACCGTAAATATTTAATTAGTTAAATTCAATACTGCTACTCGAAGAGATTAGTTGTTACATCATAAAGTTATGAACGAAGATAAAAAAGTCGTTGTGTCGATAATTTCTCAACCGCGTCAATCAATAAAATGATCGGCAAAAAGATCGAAGAAAATGGTTTGTTATCAATTGTCTGTATTTACCAAATACTGTGATTCATTGGTGTAGATCAAGAGATAAATAGATGTAGATCTACCTTATACACGTAGGATATAACCGTGACGATGTTATTAGCTCCGAAAATAATCGTTGGCACGATTTCCTTCTATAAATGTTCGAATATCTATTAGGATTGAGGAGAGTAGTGCTCTAGCGTATATAGTGTGAGTGGGACGAAAAAGTTATCCCCGAGTAGTGGTCGACGTGCTATGTTGGAGATTCGTTGCCGCGGTAACTGGCTACCGCTATGCCAGTGCCCTCGGTTCGTCTGAAAATTATTATCTCTACCTTGTATTTAGCGAACGAAAATGGCGATCGAATGCGTTTATACGTAGCGATACACACACGTGGTTCTCGAGTATGGGAGACAGAGTCGAACGCATAGTCGTTGTACCATTCGCTGCGAAGCCTTCAAGTGGGCGGAATATTCAGACAAGCGCATGGATGCACCGTCCACGCCGCAACGCGGTGAGTTCGAGATCCTATCGGGATGACGCACTGCATACGCACCTGATACCGGATTGTGCGTACGTCGCGAGATGAGATCTTCGTCGTTCCATCGTTGCATCTCCACTGTCTCGCGCTCTCTCGCACTCCCGAGTTATTTGACTGTAGGCTTATTTTAGAAGCGCACCAACGCCGCCGCCGACGATGCAACGACAGAAGTGCAGAAGCTCTCTATAGCATACACGCGCACAAGAGCCTCGTAAAATATAGGTACAAACACCAAAGAACATAGCGGAGAGCGAGAGAGAGACGAAGAGAGAGAGAGAGAGAGAGAGAGAGAGAGAGAGAGAGAGAGAGAGAAAAGGAGGGTGTCGAGCTCACTCGCGACTGTAGCTCCCTTAACGAGAGTATGACTCACGAAGAGTTAAACGAACGAGATGGGTATAAGTTAGTCGGATGAGAAAGACGACCACGGGAACGACGGGACTCGCGTGGTGATTGCGAGAGTGCGGGACCGGAGAGTAATTAAAAGTAAAGTATTGCCACCAAAATAACGCACATGTTCAATAATAATCTGCTTATGGTTGTGCAATCTTAAGCCCCTGATATAAAAAATTCGTGTTACCAACAAGAATTATCATAACCAAATTACAATTTTGTCGTAAAATATTGTATTATTAAATATAATATTTTAATTAATTTATAAAATATTTAGTATTTTATTAATTTATTTATTCATTATATTTGATACGTTATTGCGAGATTTAGTAGACATTAAATGGTGTGGAAAATTTAACTAACCGCAGGTGTACTATATATGAGCTCTCGTACGCTCGTATTAGAATAATTGTAAAACGAGAGGTAATACAAGCGTCGAATGAAGGGAAATCGATTTTTCTTGCGTGTACTGCTTGCAAAGGATAAAAAGAGAATGAGAGGAAGACAGCGAGAGGCATCGAGCCAAGGAAGTATACCGCGGGAGGAGCGTGCCAATTCCGGTAATTACGAACCACAGGTACACTCGAGTGTGCCGAGACCGCATCGCTGATGGCAGTGAATAAGCCAGTCTACCAGCAGCAACAGGTATATGGATCTATATTTATATGTGTACAGCACAGTAGTATAGTCTTTTGCAGGCCATGGTTCGCCCGCGCACGTTGTATGCCTGCGCACAGCCGTATTACGATCTCGCACCGGATAAGTTAATGCTTATAGCCGGAGAGCTCACGATACTTTTACGATCGTTACAGTTAAGAAAAAAGAGTACCGACCAACTGAGAGAATATTAAAATACATAGCACTACTGTATACCGGCAGAAAATATTCTTTTATCTCTCGAGCGCTATTAGCACGAGAGTCAGAGAAATGGAAAAGAGAATATCAATGACCGTCGTACTTGTGCTTTGTTCATTCTGCTTGTCATTTCTTATTTGTTATGGCGTGAAAAAGTAATGGTAATGCTTTTATCAAAAGGTAAAGAAGAGTATATTATTAGGGATGTAACGATCCACCTGCAACTTCGTTCTCATATTATATATGCCGCCTATGCATTGAAAATTGCTATTGTTCCTTAACGACGAAGCGTGTGCTGCCCGCACGCTCGATTGAAGATTACAGATCGATAGCTGGATTATATTATCCTTTGGAATCGATCGAGCAACTTTGATCTTATCCAGATCCCGCAGCGAGGCGTAACTTTGCTACAAGAAGTACACACTACGGTCATCCGGCTGAGATCGCCAGATAAAGTCGAATGATAGGTTAAAATTGAGAAATTAAGCTCTTTCAAAGTACTTTAGCATTGCCATTTAGTTCGATTGACTTATTTACGCATATTCTTGGCTTATCTTTAAAATATAATATACAGGGTGGCCGATTTATCTGAAGACATTGAAATATTTCGAAAACTACGCATCGGATCAAAAAAAGGTCTCAATAAAATTTGTTTGCCTGGAAGAAGGTCATCCAATGATACCAAAGTCGACCCCTCATCCCCACCCCAGGAGGTGGGGGTGGGGGCAACTTCAAAATCGTAAATGGGAACCCCCATTTTTTATTGCAGATTCGGATTCCCCATAAGAAATAAATAACTTTTATCTGAAACATTTTTTTTCGATTCGTGATAGATGGCGCTGTAATCGCAAGAAACCTGATTTTTGCGAATATCTCGAGAAATTACACATCGGATCGAAAAAAGAAAAAACACATGTTTAATTTTTCTAAAAGCTATTCAGCGATACGAAACTAAATAATTGTCTCCCTACGCATTGATTAGAATGTCAATAATAACTATATAAACTGTTGCAACGGAGATTTAAATCGAGTGGATTAATTTTCACTGTAATAGCTCCACGCTAATTGCTGGATTAATTGAGTTACATTATTACAGTCTTATCTATAGTATATCTCGTTCGGATAATCCATCTCTTCCTCGCTTAATATAATGGAAGCACGTATAAAAACTGTAACCCATGATACAAGATATATTATGTTTCAAATGATATCGAAGAGATTATCCTGACGTATGCTCATATATACTCAGCGATATAATTTCCGTATCTATACCTACATGCATGTACCGCGTGTTTATGTTCACCATGTGTGTACAGTAGCTTCTGAACCTGACGGACGATCCCGTGAAAGCATCACGATTGCAGCGACCTAGAAGCGCGTGAATGATACGTCCTAGCGAGCACGTGTGCATACGTTACCTTTGAGCGAATTGGCAATTAGTCTCTCATCACAGCGTGATAGAATTCGCCTGATGAATTCGTCGAACCGAGGGTCACTAAAACCAAGCAAGATGCATCAGAAAGATCGTGGGATCATCCGCGTAGCCGTTGCTACGTGTGTGGCACTCGTCATCTCGAATTTTCCTTCACTTTTCTTTTATCGTCCATGATTCAAGAAACTGAATCACGCATTACGTATAATACCAGTAATATTATTCCTATAATACAAAACGCTCGGCTCGTCTTCCATAGCTTTTTTAGAGCTATTAAGAATTAGGATCTACCGGTACAGGAGATCCATGGTGTATGTATACAATATTGGTATATAGCGAGGAGTATAATGTATAGCCGTGCGTGAACTCGTTACCGAAACGAGAGAGGAGGTTCCTTTTTCGCACTTGATTGAGGATTACGGTAGCTCCCCGTCGTGAAAAGATATTTCGTAACTTCTTCCATACTCCTCATTCTACTCCTCGACTTGTTTTTCTTTTTTTTTTTTTTTTTTTTTTCATCGTTTCTTCTTTGAGGGCGGAAAGTGGCGGAGGACGAGCACAGACTCTGATTATTATTTACGCCCGTGCCTGAGCGCTCGTAAGTCGTCAACGTACGTGTACTTTGCCGGAGTGTGTATACCGGACACGAAGCAACGCACAACCAAAGCTAAAAGTACATCGCGCGTATCACGTGTAACCTGCCTCACTATACATGTAGTACAAGTAATCGGTGTGCATCCACGAATGCTTTATCACTGTAAAGTCGCGACAAAATAAATGATATAATTATCAACTTTCGATATAAATTTAACACTTTACGAGTAGATTGTATTTTAAGACAAGAGAAGCATCTATTAATGTTGCCAAACAAATTATTGTAACAGGGATCCATTCATGAAGAAAGTGACGGTCACCGATAAATAGCTTCAATAAAATTATTGCTAAATTTGCTGTTCTATAAATTGTAACGAACGACGTACACCGAGAAAACAATTCTTAGATGGAGTCAACGGAATTTATTTTGAGCCAACTGTACAGAGTTGGCAATCAGAGCTGACAAAAATCAGTGATTCGATTGTTAGTGATCTTTCTACCAAAAAAAGATCGATAATGCAGGAATCCAGGCACGCAGACTCAAACCCCGAGTTGCGATTTGTCAAAAATTCCATCTGAGAAGAGAACAACTGGTCGGGATTGTCGCATAAATTTATTATTCTAGTACAAAGTTGAGCTTGTTTGGCGCAGTTGCTTCAACTTTGCAGTGAGCTCAGCTGTATCTAGCCTTACCGTGAGGTTGAGTCAACTAAATTCAGTTGGTTGATACGATGTAGTTGACTTAAACTCACAATCAGGTTACATACAGCGAAACTCACCGTAAACTCGAGTGGACCGTACCGTGTGGTCGAACTAACTGAATTCAACTGCTTTATACGATTGGTTCAAGTTTATCATGAGTTTCGACGCATGTAACTTCACCGTGAGGTTGACTACATAAAATTAGCTTAATTGATTCCAGTTTGCACAAATTAAATTTTGTTGGCTTAAAGTAAATTCAGTTGGATCCATTAAACAAGTTTTCTCTCGGTGTAGAGATTCACGCGGTAAAACCGCTATAGTGTACTCGTCTCGCGACAAGTATCGCACCTTCAGCAACACAGCAAGTGTTACGACTCTGTGGCCTGGTCATTCGATCGACGCTCCCGATAAGATCTCCCGAAGAGCCATATAAAGACACCAGTGGCAAGCATCGTGGATCTCCACTGCTCAGCTACGAGCACTAAACTGTCGTTCTTTAAGCTTTATCGGAAAAGTGTACAATCCGAGAATCGATCGATTCTGATGGATTGAAGATCCGTGAACGAATGAGAAGTAATGATTATAGCTTTTTGATGACCACCGTAACGTGGATATGTCGGTGATTATTCGTAGAAAAAAAAACACATTTCGTTGAATCATCAAACTTTTTTTCAATAAAATTAGGGTTATATTAAATTATCGTAATTTCAATCCGCTCAATTAAAATCTTACAGGTTTTAACATTTAATTTGCATTGCTTTTACAGAGTTTATTTGTAAAACCGATTGCGATCTTTTTCCAGGTGGGACAGACGCCTTGTTCAATGTCCTTCCTACCACTAAGTTGTAATAATGATTGTGAGGGCATAGGGAATAAGGAATATATAACAGAATTTTTATTTAGGAGTGACACTTATGTACCGAGCTGCTGCGCACTTATCGGTTGCATTCTCAATCGTTTTCTATATTGATGACGATCGTGACGGACGAACGCCGAATACCGGACGATGAGACTGTTGAACGACGACGCTACCGTAGCAGACTGCAGCAGCAGGTGTTTTACGATTTCATACGCGAATGACGAGACAAACAGGCAAGTGTTTCACTAGTGTAGCAAAGAGTCAGAGAGAGAGAGGACGTGCAGACAAACCCGCACTACGTGCCAAACGCTTGCAGCGACGAATGTTTTAAACGAAAAAAAAAAAATGTGGCTGACGTTGTTAACCAGTGAACTCCGTGATACTACTAAAATAAGATTGGCTAAAGCATTGAGGAGAAAATAGATTTACAAAAACTAAACGTAAGGGGAAGATCCGAGAAGTGAATAGGTTTCTCGAAGTGTCGCGGGCGATATAAGATTCAACCGAGATAGCGCAATGAAAAAGGACAGAAAATCACACGAATTATCGTTCTCGTTAAGAGTCTCCCCGGGAAATTAAGTGACCTTCGTGCAGAAGGAGCTGAGAATGAGCGAGCTCGTAGCATTGCGCATATGGTTGCTGTATCAGACATTCGGACTTGAACGCGCTGTACTTTACTGTATAGTGTGAGAACTCGTTGTGCGCGATGGACATGTCCTTAATAGGGCGAGCACGGAGAGTCGAGTTGTGCGCGTGGCTCGTTCATTTCTTCGCAAAGCGAGTAACTCTCGATCGCGACGAGAAGGCCGTCTTCGTCGTCTTCTCGCGACGTACCGAGCACCTTTTTTTGTCATCGTCGCGAGAAGACACTGCGACAGAATCTACCGAGGCTCGCGACAGTCCTCGGTATAAAGAAACAACGTTATTATGCGATTTTTCCGAACGAAACCCCGGGGTTTCCCTCATCTCGTTACTTCTCCCATTGCAGTGCGTGTGGTACGATTATCCAAGCACGAGAGTTCTTCTCTCAGGCTCTTTTATCCACCAGTATTCGTAAAGTTACGATGATTATGTGTTTACGACCGTTCGAGAATGGTCAAATTCAGGCAAATGAGGTACATTTCTTTTTTACTCTCCCTCGCTAATAGTAAACTTAATTTTTTTTTCGAGTAACCTCCTTACTAATTATTAAAATTTATTTTTCTCATAGTTTCGAATAATTTTCATTAATTAAAATGTTTCCCATCGATGGAATCAAAGTAAATGATATTAAGAGGATCCGGTTGGTGCAATCATATCGCAAAATATAAAATGCTTATAACGAAACTACGCAAACAGCATCTCCTTAAGAATAAACTTGCAAAAATGTTGACACAACGCATACATTATTAATAATATTAGTATCGATTCAGCGCATATCATTTTTTTATGACCAAAAATTAATGAAAAAATTTGTTTTTTTTTTTCGTTATTATTCCTTAGCGTACGTGTGTTATTAGTGCTGTACATATAATTCTTACCGACCGTTTCAATTCATCCTGAATTGATCGAGGTAATGAAAAACGAAGTTAATGTAATTAAAAATTGAGGACGCGTGAGAAAAAATTGTATGCAAGATGGACTGTTGGTAATATTCTGTCGTTACTTCGACGTGAGTTATCTCGATGGTCAAGCCGAATGAGACGAGAGAATAAGTTGGACGGTTGTCGATATACCGTGTGTTGTATATACGAAATGCTCCAATTTACATGGTAGCCAGTGAATCGAGATGGCGCGAGCTCGGACTGAATGTCGTGTATGTAACTCCCTGCACCGCTCATTGCATCCTGGACTACTGGGTTCTCCAGTGCATATGCTGAGAGCGATAAATAACGCGCTACTCCGCCCAAAATATAAATTGAACGCTACCGGTGTGTGGTCCTCCTGCTCTTAGTGCGCCGCTGTTGTTGATGCGTTGTTGCGTCGAATATGAGGTAGGCAAAAGGAAGCCTCACTTTATACTTCTGCATATTGTGCTTATATATATGTATATAAGCATACTAATATATATCATTCGGGCTCTCGTATCGTATCTTCAGTACCATGCAGATTGACGAAGATCTTTGAAAGTTCTATTTTTGTCAAACTATTCGATGCAGCGATAAATGACCGAAATGCTAAATCTCGCTTAGTAAAATTTCTAATTATAATGAAAAATTGTATTTGTATCTTTCGATCTAAAAAGAAATTACAAAAATAGTAAATGACTTTTAGTTGTTAAATATAATCTTACGGAATAAAATAAAATTGATAAAAAAAATCATACGGAAGAAATTGTCTGACTGCTAAATTAGTGTTAAAAAGAAGAAAGAAAAATTAAAGAATGAAATAAAGAAAATGGATTACCCGTCAGTTTTGTAAGAGAATTGCTCGTAAATATTGATTATTTAAAAAACAATGGATAAAATAGGATGAAACTGTCTGTCGTGGTGTCCCTAATGGCCGGAAGTAGCAAAAGAGGCAACAGGCACTTTTGCCGTAAAGTACCACTATAACTACAGAAACAGGATGAAGGAGGATGCACGTGAAAATTATCCTTCTCTGGTAACGGACCACGAAGATTCGTATCCCGAGGGCACGTTCATTCTACTGTAAGAAAAAAGCTGTATGCCAAGTGAATAATAACGCGTGCTCGTCGTTTCTCGGAGATATCGGATCGTACGAGCCAATAATCGGCACGTCGTTCCGAAGATCACGAAAATAAAGAAATACCTATCGATGCTGCTGTACGAACGAGTTTTATCGAAAAGCATTCGACGTGATCGGAACGTGACATTAGCTGATGTAAAGCAATGCTCTACACCTGCTTCGTTATAAGGTTCGATTATATATCAATATAGAATAAATACATGTAGATGTATATATATATATATGTATATGTATATGATATATACATATATATATATATATACACAACTGCAGTAGAACAGCGAGAACTGATAACTGCAAATATTACTGTACCACTCAGCTATTAGCTGGCAAGTCCCATCGATAGTTTTCTAAATTGCTGGGTGGCCGCAGCAGATTTTCTGCGCGTATAAAGACGAGGGGCAAAGGAAAAGCTCGCATGAATAGACTATTGGTATCTGAACTGAACGTGCGAGTCACTTTTAACTCTACAGGAAAAAGGAACGGTCTCTTGACTTCCTTCGTACGCAAAAGGCGCATTGCTCTCCTTAATTACCCAGCACGGTTATTAGTACTCGTGTACCGCCAAGCCAGTGTCCTGTACAGTGTAATATATAATACACGAACACACGGTCCGTGTACCTATTCACCAGAGTGTATACCCGCTGCTATGTGTTCTACTGGCTGTCGATAAGTGATTCGTATTAAGATCTCGCTGGGCGTGGTGATAAATTATACGGCGACTCGCGCTCCGGTACTAAACTTGAGCAGCACTATTGCCAAGCCAAGTTACACAAATATAATGCAGCACCTGAACCATGTAAAGTAGATATATTTATATACAAGATTTAAGGTGAGAATAATCACGAGAGAAGCGGGGTAAATCGAAAACCGTCGATAACACGTTCTCGATCTACAGCAAAACCTACTTCCTACCGTACACACACAGAGCTTATAGTTATGCTTCTCATTACCTTACATCGTATAATCGATTTCGTTTTACTTCTAACGTTTCTAAATATGAGATAAGCATTATTTCATCAAATGTGAACATTATTCGTAGAACTTTCATTATTTATAATCTAAAGTAATTACCTAAACGTATTATTATTTTTTTATTTCAGATAACCTCTCTTTGAAGCAACATTTTCATTATAGAAATTTAATCAAAACTGTTTTATTCGTCTGTAATAAATTTAAGGAACCGTAGAATTGTTAGGAAAAAATGTGTCACCAAATGGCAATTTACTCGTAAAGAATTTTTATATGTTTACCGGAAAATTATAAAATTATTTTCGTTCGTTATTGTAATCAATACAATTGATGAAATATAATTTTGGAAAAAAAAATTACAACATAAAATCCCACGTTTAATCGATGTTTATACAATTTTTATTAACACTTTGATCAACACATTAATAGTATTAAAGTGACTTAGGCGACCGCGTTATTAACTTGGTTATCGAAGGCGTATTAATTTGTGAACATGCATGTATCGCATAAAGATCGACGGGAACGATATAATAATATGTATTTATAAGCACGAGAGAAGCTGCACCAGGAACACAGCACGCTCACTAATTCTTCGCTCATTATCTAAAATGCCTATTTGTTGATGACGATCGTTCTACTCCCTTACCTTTGCTTCTCTTTTTCTCTCATTCTCGAGCGTTTTATTCCTTCGTGATAATTAATGCGCAAGGGACACGTGAGATACGAGTCTCACTGCAGGTGGGACCGGCTGATGTCTCGGGACACACAGACGGAAAGCCGAGAGGCGCCGGTTCACGCGAGGTTTCAACGTAGGTATTAAACCAACGTGTGCCATAAGAAACTTGTGTTTCTCCATAGTCTCTCTCTCTCTCTCTTCCATCTCATCTTCTTTAAGTTTTTTTTTTTTAACTTTTTCCTCCCCCGATCGACTCGTCGCTCAGTCGCCTCCCTCTCCCCCATTCTTCGATATATCGCAGCCACCATTGCAACGTCTTAGCATGATGGTTATATGACGCGTTGCACCTGCCAGACGAAACGGTCACGTCAGCGTGCGTGGCTCAAGTCAATTCGCCCCTTCCTGAACTCTCTCACTCTATCCATTCATTTTTTTTTACTCTCGAGGGTGAAGGAGTCGGACAGCAGGAGTTCGAAGAATATTTGGACGAGCCAAAACGAAGATCTACACATTTGTTGGAATCTCCGATAGATTACAACCCCTAAAACACTAAAGCATACAGATAAAAATACTTTGTACTCTGGAAATATTTAAACTGGCGCTATTATTGTAATGATAAAAATATTTTAAATGACTTGTCAAATTAAATTTTACATAAATTATTTTATGATATGAATAGTTAAGGGAAATACAATCGAGTAAATCATGAAGAAATTATGAATTTCATAAGACGCCGCCTAGTTTCATAACTCAGTAGTATCAACAGTGACATTTTCTCATTAAAAACATTATGATGATAATTAAATTAATTATGACTCAGATAATTAAGAATTACTCGAAATACCAAAGACACGAGGGAAGACTCGTGGACACTCCTCATTACATAACCACTGCATTGATCTTCTTATGTCTAATTACATCGAGTCTATCTCTCCCACGTATTTGTACTCGTACAGAAAATTTACTTCACTGAGATACGATCTCCGGATTCTCTCTATTCGTATCTCGTAGATCTGACTATCGAAGCACGCATCGTGCTGTACCTGGGTAGTCGGACGAATCACCTGACTATCCTAGAGCAGAGAACGTCTTTTAGAAAGTAAAGTAGCAGGTATTAAGGGTGACACGGTAGGCGGGCTAACGCGGTTCTTTATACACAAACTCTTTGAAGTTAGACGCCTACGAGTATGCGTAGAATAAAGCAGAGGCACCTGCCATGAAATACAAAGTCTCCACCGATCGTTATCGCCTTTAAAAAAGACTGTGCTGTCTTATCGGTTCGGAGAAAATAGAATGTGAAGAAGATATGTCATAGACTTCAAGGGTTGATACGTAAATGGCTTACGATGTATCGAATAGATAAAGCACAACAGAAAAATCGAAACATATTAGAAAATTGGCAGAATTTTAAGAAAATATCAATAAATCATTAATAGAACGAAATCATTTTAAAACGTGTAGCGAATTTATTATGATCGGGAAAAAAAATGTTGATGCAAATTCTAAAAACAAAAATTTTAAAACACAATGTTAAAAGTCAATCCTACACGGTGTCCATATGAGTCTACACCAACAACGTTGTCAACGAACGGTCTTCAATAGCTAGTGTCCATTTTCATTATAATCGAAAAAATTTTACTTTAAAATTCGGTAAATAAAATTAAACGATACTTTTGGATTTTATTTGTACCATAATTCTGCATTTATTGCCAACAATTTAATAATTTTACTCAACTCGCGTCCCAAACATAAAAGTGTTGAAAATTTTGAGTTTGGAGTCGAATAGTTTTAACACAATAGCTCGTGTGTGAATTTTAAACTCGTGAAAAATGTTAGTGCTAACACTTTGATCAACACGTTCGATTTTTAACTGTAAAGACTTCTTTGCTTAACATAAAACGTCGAATTTCTAGCACGGCAATCCGTGTTTGAACACAAATGAAATAATAGGTGATACAAATAAGTATAATTATGGAGGAAACCGATTTTTCTTTTCGATTATCTTCAAAAATAGCTGATTCATCCCGTAGTTTTCCCCAAGTACCTGATTGCCAATTTAGCAACCACTAAATCGTCGAACCCCTTAAGATTCGAATGTAAGCAAATGTACTGCTACTGCATCTTTCGCTGTCAGTGAAGGTACTATAATAAACTTCTTTACAACCAATTTCCCAGCAGTCAACATGGGTTCATATATAGATTGACAAACAATGAGTCTCTCTATGTTTAGAAATTTCTCGTCACCAATGAACTTTTTACGGATTTAATGACGGTTATACATTGCTTCTATAACTACTCACGTTTGCATAAAATTTATTACTGGCTAGAGGCAATATTGAAGCACAAAAACATGTTGTCTTAAAAAAAAAAAACAAAAAATGTTGACCGTAATTTCAGCACTTTACAATAATTGTTGTAACTGCGACTCTAGTCGATTCTCGTTGATCGTAATAGGGTAAACCGAGTGGGTTAAATGAGCATAATCGATGCGTGTATAATAATGCTTGACTTCTCGACTAGATTTACTATATTTTTATGTATATGTAACTTGTAATATATATATATCTCCTGCGTATTTACGCGTTCGAGGTGGACACCGTGAGCCTGGCGTATTATATCGAATCGAATGTTCGAGTCTGAGTGAAATATCGCGGTGCGCTATTGCCGAAGTGCCCGCCGGGGAGGCTTATTAAAATCTACTACCTCTCTGTCTCTCTACGCGGAGTGCGAGTGGCCGTTCGCGTTTACAAGTAAATGCCTCGGCGGCAATAACGTTCCTGTCATTATGTGGTTTACCAAGGTGGCAGGCGCGAGATACACACAAGAACTCTTGAGCAGAAGCAAAACCGCGCTAACGCTGCGTGCAAACGATGCTGAAAATTCTATATAAATACCGTTTTATATATTACTTGAGATGCTGGTTCGTGCGCTCTAAATTGCATTTTGTTCAGTCGAATCTATTTTTCTTTAAATTGAAAATTGAATTGGCATATCTCCGGAGAGTTAACATCGTAAGTGTTATTTTTGTATTATCTTTTGAAATCTATTATTCTATTATTATGATATAGATATAAATCTATATTATATCTGTATCTCCTTTTCTCTTTATTCAATTTTAATTCTTGCAATAGAAACATTTTCTGAGTGCGTGTAGAGCACGAGTGCTTTGTGAGGGCGTACATTGACAGTGGACTTAAAAGCATGAGTGGGGATACGTTGAAAGGGACAGGGAAGGTAGGGGAAGATGAACGACCCAAAGTTGACCATGGGAGAGATGACGAGGGGAGGAGGACATTTTTGAAGTTAACCAAAGTGAGCTAAAGTGTGACTAGGCGGGGAGGAGAATCGACCCCTCTGAAATTAGCTGAGTGTGTGGTTGAGTGCGCATATGAGTGCTAGTAGGATTTCCTGTTTAAGTGTAGATCGGAAAAAAGAAAGAAAGAAAGAAAGAACTTTCCAAGATATATATTAGATGCAGTAAGTGAGATCGAGGTACCGTACGTCAGATAGATCAATCCAGCTTGAAAGATCCGCCCGCAGAGTTCGACCTGAGGAGCATTGCCTAACTTAACAATACATAACTTTTAGCATAAGTATACACTCTGCTACATAGTCGAATACGATTGTTTACAATCATATTATTACATAGATTACGATCTGTCTATTACACATAGTCGTATCGGAAGAAAGACAACGCATTCATTATTCTTGTGTCGTTGATTAGTTTGAATAATCAAAATTGCCACTTAGTTGGTTCAACTTACCTTGCTGTAACAATTTTCAAAAAACAAAGTATGGACAATTTATGAAATTACCAAAATTGTAGGATCGCGATTTATTTAACTGTCCCCCGGTCTTGCGTATAGGAAAGCACGCATGGCAGGTACATGTGTGTAAGAGCAACACATGCAGCGACATATAACTCACACATACTGTTTACCCTCGTGTATATCTATAAAGATATATACTATAAGGTAATGCAGAAACTATATACTTGTGGCTATTCAATTGCGACGGTTTGTCGTGTGGCGCGAGAGCCCGTGCTCACGTCGAATCGGGATCATGCAAACTGGATTTAATTAACGACCGTCAATCAGCGTATTATGAAACCACCACTGCCATGTGGAGCACGCACACTTGAGTGTACAATATTTTCTCGTAGAGTAACATATTGATGGAGAAAGATGATGATAAGAAAGGGAAGGAGCATGTGAGACCAGTAAAAAATTTAATATATTAAACATGTTATGTATCGGAAAAGTCAAGGATTCGAGTGATCACTAGCGAATTACTCGAACGTCTTTCATAAAGAACAAAACAAGATTAAAAAAACGTGCAATGTTAGAAATTAAACGATCATTATTCTACCGCAGCCACGACAAAAAGTATAATTGTTTTAGGTTGGTAAGTGTTGTGATAGATATTATTTTTTTTGCAATTGATATTAATTAAAATTTGTTTTATGTGTGTAAATCAGACGATTTGCCTGTGTTATTGCAACATAAGTGTAGAAAATAAATTCGAATATAATATTTAACATTTATTTAAAAATATTCATAAACATAAATATTAAATATATTAAATAATAATTTAATTGATTATTTGTTCGATATATTTGCATATTTTGCATTACGTAAAATGATTACATTTTTCGTAAATATTTATTATATATTTTATTACTCGTACATTTCTAGTTGTTACGATAATTTATTAATATTTTTAAATTGAATTTTACTTGGAAATACACATAATCAATTTCATTGTTAATACTTTAATCGGAACGCGTCACAAACCATTTGTAAGGCTATTGACAAAAAAATCTTTATCTCAATAATTTATATTAAATGTTTGTATCAATAATACTTGATCAATTAGCAAAATGGTTTTTTTTTACAGGGCTCATGTCCTATTATACGATTCCTCATTCGTAATGCAGTCGACGCTATACATAACCCTTGGAAAAACATTTACGATCACTGTCTCTGTCCTCGTTCGAAGCTTATTACAAAGTATAATAGTGCTGCTTCGTCGCCATATGCGTTTATATTATGAATACAGGAAGAAGAAAGGACCAAAGTAGATATCAGTATAGCGCATCCGTCTGTTCAGCTATATGTTTGGTCGATAAATTCTCGACGCATTGAATGCGCTCGATTACCCGATTCCGCCGCCCACGTTGAAAGTCAAGAAAGCGGAATGGGATGCGCTGGACAAAGATGTACGATTCGTCAAGAATGGCTATGGTTTATTCGGCGAGACATTATACATGAAAATACTGACTCTAGTCCTACCGCGTTGAATACATATCGCATCTTTAAAGTGATCCTATACACGCAGTCTACGTTTATTTGTATTTGCATCGCGTTAACAAGAATAAAACGGTAACCGACGGAATACGGTAAGGGCAGTTACGCAGTGAGACCTAAGGTAAATATACTGCTACCAGAAGCAGAGAAAATCAATGTAAGTGAAGTGCTCGGATAAACGGAGACTGATAGAGACAGAGAGAGAGAGAGAGAGAGAGAGAGAGAGAGAGAGAGAGAGAGAGAGAGAGAGAGAGAGAGAGAGATATTTGCAATACCACAGTAATTGGTTGCTTAAGAAGACGAAAAGTGTTGTTATTGACACACTCGTCTCACCTCCGTTCAGTGCGATTCACAACTCAGATGTGCAATCGTTATGGACATTGCCAACAACTGCTTCGTTTGGCCGTATTTAAGACTCAGGCCATGCGAACATTTCAATTGAATTCCACGCAGCAATAAACTCGAGTTAATACAAGTCTAACTACGAGCGGGTTCGCTGTTCTCTATTTTAATTAGCCGCTCGTACAAACTGTTAGTTTACACAAATCAGATTCCAAATGCTGCCAGCAAGCTGCCGCAAATATAGCCTACTGCATTACAGATCCTTACTCTTTCGAATATACTCGAAGGAAATTGCCAGTGCCAACATTCAGACACCATTCTTGGATAATAAAATATGTTTTAGATAGACGGTAAAAGAATTCGATCTTAAGGCAGAGTGCTTGAGTCAGACAAGTCGAGCGATGCACGTTATTTTATGCGCAATTGAAAAGAAAACGTAATGACACATTATAACATGAAAAATATTTACATACAATCTCATAATTAATTGATGAGGGATTTAGACTTTTTTGTTTTGAATTTGAGTCATTACAAGGGGTGATCACGAAGAGAGATGAGATTATACAAGAGGTTGCTTACAAAACCTCAAATAAGCTCTTTCAAAGTACCGTTTGTGGTGACTTTTTCAGTGATACTCGGAAAGCTTGCAATCTAGTAAACGAAAAGAGTATTTAATTGTGCAATTCACTGCTATTTTTGTATATAAATTATCAGGTAATTTTCAGTTGGTTATTGTATTTTGTATACTGTTTTAAAATCGCGATTCTTAACTTGAGCTTTTACGCTGACATTGTCGTTAAAGTTCATTAAAATTTTACAGATGCAGCAAATGGTTCTAAAGGATCAACATATTGCAAATGCATACGAATTAATAATCATTAACGCAAGGGCTACCTTAAAATGAATAATCAATCACTAGCTATTTGCAGCTTTTTTCTCATCTGCTCCTTCCCAAAATGTGTAACTTTTCACCGTCACCGTGTTTACGGTTATTGCAAAAGGTTTCAAGTACCACAGGTGATCTGTTGGGAATATAGTGCACTTCATTGAAGATACTTAAGTACCGTTTGGTACTCAAGTACTGGAATCGCTAGTGCAAGCATTCAAATGCTGTTGTAGGATAATAAAAGACGTTTTCGATCAACGGTAGAAGGATCCAGTTTCAAAATGAACAACCAATATCACTATAGTCATTTGCATAGTACCTTTTCTCTTATTCATAGATCTATACGAGAGGAAATCGCTATTGTAATTGTCACGGTATTTACAGTTGTTGCAGCAGATTCCAACTCTTTACTCTTTCGAATATACTCGAAGGGAATCGCTAGTACAAGCTA
Source organism: Cylloceria caligata (assembly GCA_963942595.1). Taxonomy (NCBI): domain Eukaryota; kingdom Metazoa; phylum Arthropoda; class Insecta; order Hymenoptera; family Ichneumonidae; genus Cylloceria; species Cylloceria caligata. Next base: position 42,024,082 of record OZ012709.1, on the reverse strand, counting down.
TCAAATCCCGTTGTAAAAAAATAAAAGATGTTTCCGATAGAAGACAGAAGAATCTGTTCTTAAAACGAACAGTCAATCACTAGTTATTGCTAAAGGTGTTCTGCTCCTTATCAAAATGTTTCGCCAGCTAAAATACGTCTCAGGCTGCCATATACTACACTTTTCTTTATATTTATGGATCCATACAAAGTGGAAATGGCTATTTTATTCGACACCTTGTTTACAGCTATTGGAGGAGTACTCGCTATCGTTAATTTATAATAATCTACACATGTAAAAAAATAATAATAACAGTAATGATCTTGGCAATTAACGCGTGTTCTGTTTAAGTGACTGCCGGATCGTTAAGTTTCGAGCTACCTCGTATTGCGAATCATGCAGAAACATAAATGTAACAACACAATAACAACATATTCCCACGTATCCGGCACAAAATGATACGCGTGTAAGGAGTATGGGTGTAGGTAGCGAATGTAGACGATTCGGAAAATACGACTCGATAAATATATAACGGAGGGAGTCGATATCACAACGTTGATGGCCTGTTGTGAACATATAAGTAAGTATACAAATTTCCCTATCTACTATTGCCTCGCTCGTTTCAAGAGTATCTGTTCCTTAACGACCTCCACATACGAAGCAAGTATCTGTAAGTTGTGACGCACGTCCACCACCTATCGAGTGAATTTCTGTAAGCTCGAGGATCATAATCTTTAACAATCATCGTAAAACAACGTTGAAATACATAATATTTATGATAAGTTAAGGAAATTACAGGCTGCAATTTATAACTCTTTTACATCCATTTCTACCTGAGGGATAAGTAATACACAGTTAATATTTGTGTCTCGGCAAAAGTGTCTCGTTATCACGCATTAAAACTTTAAATTATATTTATTCGTAGCTTCCACTCAACGCAATTCTTCTAGACGTTAACGACGCGTTAACGGACAGTATTTTCACATTTGTAATATCTCACAATCATCAAAATACAATCATACGGCATTACATGTATAGACGAACACAACAATCCTCGCTCTCGGTCGATTAACGAGAGTCTTTGACCAGCGGTCAGTAACAAATAAATATTCGGATAATGCGCATCGTGTCGATTTAGCTTATTTTAAATAAAGTTCAACCTCAATTACCACATCGAATTATTCTCTTACCGCCGATTCCCGATCTCACCGCACTTACCACAGTTTTTTTGAGTTCTCTCGATACAATTTGAGTCGTGGTTCTACGTATTCCGAAGATGTATTTGGACTCTAATACAAACGGTACATTATTTAACACATTAATAATATATTATTCATCTCTTCGTTTAGTGAAACGTTAAGAAAATAATCATTTTTAATCACAATATTTGCCATCGACAAAACGAACAATAATTATTTTATATAAAAATCAATGATATCACAATCGAAGAATCGAAATTTCAACGTTACTGACGATCTCGTTTTATTCTTAAAGCCACTTTTTAGTAACTCAATCATTCATCCTTCTAATTATAAAAGTATTGTTGCTATAACGATTCCACAGTAAAAAAAGGCTAGATGAAATCGCGAATATAAAAAAAAAAAGATGTTGAAAAGCACTGAAGTAATCCTAGGTTCACCGGTAACATTAGCAGCTGCTCGTATAGGGTACCGTAACACTGCGCACTCTCGGTGGGGTTGGGATGATGGTCTTTTCTGTTTCCTTCTATTTATTTCATTCTTCCTCGCTTAAGTTTATGATATAGCAGACTACTGCTCTTCCCTCCTGTCTTTTACAGACCTTCGTGTATCATAATAGTAGTATTCTGTACTGTACGCTGTACTCCTCGTGTTCTCATCATGTTGTTAGCACAAAGAGCCGTCATTTGGTGACACAGAGCCCGACAAACGACGACACACCGCGCGGTATAGTAACAGCAGCCCGTTCTTCTCTTCCTTCTCCACCTCCACCCGCTATGTAACACTGCTATACTGCTATTATATACCCGCGAACTGACCATCGCTATTCGTACAGTAGATATAAGCACATACACAACTTGCGGGTCGGTCTTCAACGCAAGAGCCTCCATTTATCACGTCGGAACGACCGTGTCCAAATATTGTTGCGAGGGTGGCCAACAGCACATCGTTGAGTCCCTCGTTCTTTCCTGAGAGGACACTGAGGCATATGAAATGCTCGTTGTGACTGTTGTTAGAACGACGGGGTGTTTGAGAATTATCAACAATTTGTGATTATTTTCTGGTCAGTGATTTCAAAGCGTCAGCTGTAAGTTATATCCACAAGATAAGCAAATCTATACAAAATAAGAGAAATGTACATAAGAGTAAAATTCTTCTTTGTTGTAATTCAATACAATGTATTGACGTTTTGGCGCAAAATTTTTATGCGATTTATAAAGATGGATGAATTCCATGTAACCTTTGATCTTAACAATGCATCTTTCTTTCAATTCAATACATTTTTTTTAAATCGAAAGACTTTGCGTTTTGCAATGAAATATCTTTTGATTTTAAGTGGAAGCGTTTTTGTTTCAATTAGCTGTGATTGCGCAATTGAAATTATCGAATCATACTTGAAATTGTGACGAGGGTTGCCCGCAATGAATGAAGAGTGCACGTTACATATTGATTTTGCGAAATCTGGTAAAGATCAAGCGCCGGTCACAAGAAAAGAGAATAAGAAAAGTGAGAAAGAATAAGGCAGAGGGGGCAAAGGCAAAAGGCAGCTGGTCCGTGCGATCGGTCTTGGTCAGGGCCTCCCGCTTCCTTGGCGCGTGCCATCCCTCGCTGTCCTTTTTTTATTGCACCGGTGGCTTCAGGTAGAAGGGAGCGGCGGCGGCTCCTTCGTCGTTTCTCTGCTGTGGCGCGCGCGCGAGCGGGTTCCGACAACCTAGCTGGGGGAGAAGCCGAGAGGGAGAGAAAGAGAGAGAGAGAGAGAGAGAGAGAGAGAGAGAGAGAGAGAGAGAGAGATTCGACCCGCCTGTAACGTACTCTTCGCGTACCTGCTCGCAATAAAAAAGAGCGAAGAAGACGAGATAGAAGAAAGGGGTCAAGGCAAGAGGAAACAGAATAAATACGAATCCATAGGGGCAAGGAGCGAAAGATGAGGCTTCGAGGTTTCTGCTACCGGAAACATTAACGACTCTTTTAATACTTTCACTATTTTGTCTTTGTACTTCCAGTAGGTAACGTTTGCTTCTTTCAAATACAAATATATGTTACAGTAGATTGTACTAACGTAGAGAAAAATCCAATGAAATTTGCCGAAGAATTTTATTGATTTTTCTCTATTTCAAATCCACATTCATACAGTTGCACGAAAATTTCGTAAAAATGATTCAATCTTTTTCTACATGTATTTAAAAAACTAAATACGGATCTGTAGATCTTCATTTTACAGCATTTTTCTTTATTGAACTTAGGTCATTTTAACAAATTAATTCAAATTCAAACATGAATTAAATACACTGTTAAGAATATTTCGAAAATTAATATAATTGTGTAGAAGGTATTTATGCATAAGACGGTATATAACATTTTTTTGACAAGTATAAAGTGAAAGTAAAGTAAAAATTTAGTGTACTTTTAATTTATCTTTCATTATATTTGTATGTTAAATTTAATATATCAATTTATGCATAAATGTTTCCAATATAAATACATTTATTTTCAACAAAGAATATTTTTATGTCACGATGTAACAAAGGTTAAAATTCAATGTGAAATACACACTCGAGTATAAATAAAAACTTTACGTTTAAACTTTACGTTGATACGCTACCGCGTCTTTTTAAAGATTACAATTACCATCATTAAGGGAAAATATGCTTGTATTGATTCATGGTAATAAAGCAGACTGAGGCCAAAGTACCTTTGTTACATCGAACCCCTCATGTTCAATATTTCCACTGAATTTGTTATCGTTCGGAACATAAAATAATTAATTACGAATGTTCCATTGCAAAGATGTCGAAGTACTTTTTTCTATCCGTTCTAACCTGGTAAGAAATATTGCAAAATCGAGGTTCACTATATTATAAAAACAATAAAATAAATATGATCGATCGATAATCCACGTGTCACGCACGGTAGAACGTACGATAGATCGTGCCAAAGAAGAAACAGCTGAGACGCGTCGAATTCGTATGAGGACCGTAGGCTCAAGGTGCACATACGGGGGTTGAGAAAAGACGCAACGGTCTGCAGTAACGCGCGAACGAGCGAACGCTGGGTCTCTGAAATCCGATGTGTTGTATAAAAGGATCTTGTCCCGTGCCTCTTCTTCGTTCCATTCAGAAACCTGGCTCATTATATCTTGCGGCAAGAGAAGGGGAGAGGGAGGTTGAAGTGCAAACCCAAAGGGCGAGTCAAAGCCGAAATTTCGGTTACGAGTTTCAAAGCACTGAGATACCAAGGGTGAGCATATATACAACATAAAGCAGAATGAAACAGTGAGTAAGTACAACGAATAACACACGGGGACTATACTTTCGAAGGACTGTGAGGCTGATCGAACGAGGAATAAGAAACGATTACGACAGGATAGCTCTTCGTTCTATAGATAACTGTGGAATTTTTAATGAAATTACAACATTTTTTAAATGTCTATGCATATATCAAGATAATAAATTTAATTTACATTTAAAGACAAAATTATAGATATTTGAAATTTTTTAGATCGTGCGTCAAATTGATAAACGCCATTATTATTTATTTTTTAAAGATTTTCGATTCGACTGAGTATGCGGCTCGAGTGTACACTCGTGTCTCTAATGAATTTGAATTCGCTCTCGAATCATTGAGAAACCAGTGATTGGAAATTCCTGAGAGTTTCACGAGCGCGTTACACTGTAAAAATATTTTTTATGTCGTGTTCAATATACGTATACTTTAATATTACTTTATAGTTATAGAGTATTAAATTTAATATACCAGTTTATGTATAAATGATTTCTATAGAAGTATATTAATTTTCCAAATATTTTTAACAGTCTAATTAATAGAAATGTGATTTTCCTGACAAAGAAATGATAACGAGTGACAACGTGATGGTTTGTGAAAATTATTAACGACGAATTATCACCTCGCTTGGTGTAACGCATAAACATAACAATGTTTTTATCGCTTTTATATTTATATATATTAAAGGCGTACAAGGTAGAAGTTTATTAGATTAATTGATCGCTAACGGGAGAATTCGAAACCGATACGTGAAGATAAAACCATAATTACAAATGTAGAATTATATCTCATCGTGAAAGCGTGCTTGGGTGCCCTTTAGCATTTCACTATTGATGAAAAATGCTGTAGTCGATGGGTGTGTATCTTCGATGTAAGTTATCGAGAATTAAGGGGGTCGCTAGAATGATATATATTTCGACTCTAGCATTTATAACGTTTTCGATACCGTAGTGACGAGTGTTAACGGTGTTGGGTTAACGCTCTAGTAACATTGAATGGCAATGGTTCAAATGAGAACTACATTTTACTCGAGACTAAATAATTTCTATAATTTGTAGGAAATCTTCGTGTGCTTATTGCGCAATATTCGGAGTTATCGATGTAAAGTTATCGACTAAACCTTTTTTTTTCAATGCAGATAAATATTAATTTTGAACCAATCGACATTGCACTAATTTGCTGGTACTATATTGGTAATTTTATTTTTAAAAAACTTCTGTCTAATAATTTCCTTTCTTACTCTTACGTGTTTTTGCGCTTATAATTTTATTATTCGGTAAAATCGTTACGAGTTCCTAGGTATCGAACTCACCACGGCGATCGAACTCCACGGTCAAGAGCAATCAATCACGCAACACACCGTTTACCGAAGTACGGGTCACGGGAGGAAGAATTACGCTGATATAAAGAAAAGAAAGAGGTTAAGAGGAAAAAAATAACCCAAGCAGAAGGGCTGTTGAGAGTACGAGGGAATCAGAACCGGTTGTCCCGTCCTTCTCGTTCGTTCCCTTTTTTCCTTGGTTGAGATGAAGAAAAAGAGAGATGGAAAGAAGGAAACAGCTCTGTGAGATTACTCGTTTTTGGTCTCGACTCTCTACTTCCATTCACCGAGAGCTCCCGGGGCTGCTCACACCCTCCTCTCTCCCTCGTGTGTGATGCGCTGCGCGCACCGCACGGCACGATCGCGTAACGGCTACCTGTGCGCCCGGATGCGCCCGTACACGCAGCTATGTTGAAGTCGAGGAGCCCTACTCGCTACCGGTTCTCCCGCTTGCCAAGCCCCGACAGACCATCGGGAGAGACGTTACAGAGATTCGTGAGAGAAGGACAAGAATATATATAGAAGAGATGTGCGATATCAGATTTATAGCGATATATACCTGCTCCCCACTCTGGTACTCTTCTCTTCGATCTACGTCCTTCAATTCACTTGAATTGATCATTCGCCTTAATGTCTTCTTCTGCGGCTTTCACGATTCACTACAAATTTACTGCATCATCGTACTTTGTTATCATACAGCGAGCGAAAAAATGTTATATTCAAATGCATCAATTACTAAATGTTTTTAATCACAAAATCGCAATTGAAAAGTTTTGATATTACCAAATAAACAATTTTTCTTAATTTAGGTACTGAAAACATCATTCAAGAGTACAGAATGCTAAACTAATTTTTTGTTAATCGACCAGTTTGTTGACTAAATAATGTTTTTACTCAATAATAATAATAATAATAATAATATATTAGAAAAATAATAATGCAAAGCAATAATATAAAATAAAAATTTTATGTTTCATTCATCGACTGTGTACGTTGAGATCTGATACTTAAATTTCGAATACTTGAGCAATAATGATTGAGATCGCATTATAATTAGTTCTCTAAATCATCGATACCCAATCATAATTCGAGATCGATCCTAATTTCAGATTCATTCGCATATCTCCCGAACGAGCCTATTATAACAGCTCTGTAAGCGTCTGTATGGATCTACGCGTTACATATCTACATAGTTCCGAGATCGTAGTTTGAAACGGTTTGACTACGGTAATAGCATTTCTCGATTAGAGTCTCCCGATTCCATCGGATCACCGATCTACCGGACGGGCTCGATTCTCTCGAGGCGTGTGTGCGGTCGTTCAAAGTGATCCACGTTTATGCGTATATAGCAACATACTAACAGTCCACGGACGTCCTCCACCTCCTCGTCGTTTCACCGTCCTCGTGGTCAAACGACTCGATCGCCGATTGGAATATTATCTCGACGGTATACCTACCGATCGACTGGCCCGATCGCAGCATGGAACGAGCCCACGCACCACCACATCGTACAGCTAATATGCATATCCGTACGATTAATAGTTAATGGCTCGGTCCGAGTCCAAGCTCAAGAGAGCTCTGCTTCGCCCATCGATGTAGGTATAAACCTGTGGCAGTTCCAACGACGAAGGGCGTCGTTGTAACCACTGTGGAATTAAAAAAGAAAATCAAAGCGCGATACCTTCTTCCTGTATTCATTGTATTATCCAAGTGCAAGAACAAGACAGGGAATAAGAAATGTGAGAAGACATTGAAATACTCCGAATCGTTGGGACCACCCCGTCGAGCTTTAACTATAACGTTCTGTTATCTTGTCGTTCGATGCATTTTATTAACTTGGTTTTTATAAATTTCTCAGTAAATTTATCAATCCCGAACGCCCGTGTCATTCGTAACGATGTACGGAAAGACTCGGATATGGTCCGCGTCTCTCGTTTTCTATCCCTAATTTTAGAGCTAGAATCGCGTCCGACCACGCGACAATTCCGCGAGAACACAATCGTTCGTCTCACAGCATCGCTCAACGTCCAACGGTACAAGACCCGATGGCCATACCGTAGACTCGAACTCTCGTCGGGTTCACTCCTCCTGCTCCCTTCACCCCTTTGCGATTCGCACTGTTCCCTGTTCCGTTGTGTCTGTCGACGACCAATCGGGTTGATGACAGAGGGTTGTGTGTCGAGGTAAACGCGGGGGGGATAACGAAAATACTGCTGCTGCTGCTGTCCTTTATAAAGTCTACATAACGAGGCCGTGTTCTTGCGTAACAATAATCGAAATATAAATCCTAAGAGCCGAGAAAAAATCGAATAGTTGAAGAACAGATGACTTGTAGATAACATTTTTCGTTATTTCCAATTCCTCACAGTTTTAAATTATAAAAGTGGAAATATAGAAAAGAGAAAATTGAATAAAAAAATTATTACGGCGATTGTTATTACCACGTATGGATGTCCATCGCTTCCACACTCGTTTTAATGATCATCCTGTCAAAATAATTATTTTATAAGTATAAACAAATGAATAAAAGAAAATTTCCAATAATTGAATCTAATTTGGTATAATTTGATTACTAGAATTATTACTGTTGTGATTTCAGAGTAAGTATCCGGATATCCACGTATATTTTTCTTCAAATAATAATATTACTAAATAATTAATATCTGCAATTTACAAGATTTAATAAAAATATTTCATTGTATCAGCATGCTCAATACTGAACTACTCCAAATTTGGAACATTTGATTAAGCAACAAAATAGCGGGCTACTGCATATTGAATGTTATCACTTAATTTTTTATTTGGCTAATCAAGGGCTTCATTTCTAAAATCCCGAAGTGCAGACCGTCACGCACACTTCACGTTTATACTTCGATAACGATTGAACAAAAAAACGAAAAGAAAGGTGCGAAGCGAAGCGAAATTAATCGAATGGTTCGCTTCTGTCGTCGCTTTTTTTTTTATTGATCGAGATCTCTTCTTTCTCTCGGAGATGCGAGTTTCAATGTCCGGATTCGATACCAAGAACTCGTAGCAATTGCCACTGATCAGGCAAGACCTCTCTCTCTCGCATTACACTGACTCTGATGGCGCCGCGCACCGATGTACAAGCATAACCGTTTGCTGCTTGCAGCTTATTCTTCGAAGATTCGAATGAATTAACCAGAACTGCTATTCACATACACAATTACGCTATATACATTCACAAATGTACTATAAACTAACTGGTAAATGTGTATAAAAAGGATTGAAGGAACGACCCAGCTCGTATGCTTTTTCGACGCTTCGAAGAGAAAGAGCTGCACAAGCTCTCGCTTTACGCTCGTATAATAGTTCTCGAGCGTAAAGGCACGGGATACGACTGAGAAAACGGAGCTCATCGTGTCCATCGAGACATTATCGTAGCTTCTCGACGAAGCGTCAGACCATGTGCATGCATACCTCGCTCTTTACGCTATACGTACAAACACGTTTAGTGTCCCTTCCTACGCGCTTTCTTCCACGAGTTCAAGGGATCGCTGGATCATCGGTCCTCACCGCTTCAACGGATCAGACGAATAAAAATTGTTGCGACGTTATTTTCTTGATCTCTCTGCGTGCTCTGCGAATTAATAATTATCTCTTCTCGCTGAACATTCTTAATAAAACAGAAATAAATGAAATCTCATATCTTCTAAATAATCTCTTGAAAATGTTAAGAAATCGTAATGAACGAATTTTAAAAAACCTTTAGGGTAACACGTTTTTGGGAGTTTGTGGTTAATATTTTAATTTTTTTATAAAATCGGTAGGAAATTTAGGATCATCGGTGTTTTTCTTCTCAAGAAATAGAAGACGAAGCGAAAGAATGACACGCAGACAGAGCTTGATCGAAGTTATTACAAGCTTGTAAAAATAGGAATCATGTCAGACGTATTTCCATGTACAGTGCAGCAAATATCTTGCAATATATCGAGAAAAGTCGAGTCAGTGAGCTGCTTCTTCAGCGGAAGATATTAGCAGCAAGGATATAGAGATAGTTTAAGTATGAAAACGAGCGAGCCGATATCAATCTAGCACATGAGGAGAGCCGAGAGTAAGGGAGAGAGTGAGTCGTAATAATATTCGAAGGGGTTAAGAAAGGGAGGAAGAGGCGCGAGATATAGAAAAGGGGCGAGGAAGGAGAAGAAGGAGGAGGAGAGGGACGGTACCCGGGCATTCATCATCTTTATTTTAACCACACGACGAGGAAGAGAGGACTACGTACACGGGGCAGAGCGCAGAGGCCTCGCGGCCTATCCAACTGCGATCTGCACTAATAACATTCGCGTTATGAATGGCGAGCGCGATCCACGAACATCGGAAGCATTAATTCGTCGGTCTGAAGATGATGGTGGTGGTGGTGGTAGCACTACTACTGCTAGTTCTGCTACTTCTGGGCACGCTCACTCTCGTGCTTGCTCAAGTTCAAAGAAGGAAGAGCAAGTGAGAAACATACAGGGAATTTAATAGAGCGAAGTCTGTAGGAGCAAGCATAAGAAAGTAAAAGAAGGGTAAGAAGAACCGTAGATGAGTTTCGATGTGACTAGTAAGTACATCAGGCTCTTCGAAGGAAAAATAAAAAAGATGGGGTGGGAGAGAGAATGAAAAGCATTAAAAAAATAAAAGACGAGAAACAAAGAGGAAGATGAATGATGTGTGAGACAAGTAATGAGAAATCCTTTCGACGATAATAACGAGAGTTCCACACACCGTTATTAGGAATGGAAATGGTTCAAAGCTCGTAGGAATCTTGATCTATGTAGGACTAACTGTCAATTGTTCAGATAACATTTGAATGATGAGTTGTTCGCTTAAACAGGCCACACGGAAGTCAGAAGAAGAAGTTGCGAGATGTACATTTTTTGAAACTAACGAAAATTTGTATCGTTGAGTTTAAATCAACAAAATTGAATAAAAGATACAATTTTAACTTCTCCATAAACGGTCGCATGAATACTGAATTTTTCTTTTTTTAATGGGGGATGTTAAAAGGCGAAACTCATTACGGGAATCGGTTAATTCGGTTTCGCGCAAATTGTGAACACCGCTACGTTTCTCATTCCAACGTAGAAGTAGCAGGCGCGCGCAGGCTTAAATTAGTCCTCGGAAAATCGCGCGATCTATTCTCCCTGCGAGGCTTTCTTTCCTCGCGCCACGTCCCGAAATAATTGGCAAAAGAAAGCCCTGGAGAGCGGAGCGCACGGCCATTCCCGACGGACAATGTGAATTATTCGAGTTGGCGGCTGCGGTGGCGGCGGCGTGGGGTGCATACTGCAGCCACCGCGCGCGAGCTTGCATCTCGGTGCGGTTACTCTACGCGCGGTGCACTTGTCTGAGACGCGAACTCTCCGCGACCTCGCGACTGTGAAAACGAGCTGAGACGCTCTGTATCCGCCGCGGTATACTCGAGAAAGATCGGGATGAAGAAAGGGAACATAGCGAGTACGAGAGCTTGCGAGCCTTTGAGATAATGCACCGACCAAGAGGAACGGGGAATCCCTGACTCACCGTCCATGCACTCGAGATTCACACTCATTTGTTGTTCATCGGGTATACATTTATACTTTTTAGAATATTTTCGTAGTGAGAGTCGATGTATTTTACAATACGTTTTTATCGCTATCAATTTAGAGAATACATCAAGTGCAAAAATAAAATTTAATCCTGCAACTTACAGGAAAAAAAATCTAAAACGTGAATTACATTTAGAAATATTTATTTTCAACGCTATGACAATTATTTTATTAATTTTTTTATTTCAACCCTTGGTTCTCATTCTGAGCAAAACTAATCCATAATTCTTTTTTTAAACGGTCACAAAAATAACTATGTTTTTCTTCCTTGAACTATCACATCTTGAGACCGTGAATTATTACCCAAAAAAAGTTCAAAAAATAAAAAACAATGATTTTTTTTATGTTAAGTTTTATTTCTTCAAAATTTAATTTTCTAGAACACGTTGTGATTTGATTTATTACGTTATTAATAAAAACAACATAATCTACAATATTTCAACTATATTCCATAATTTTTTCATTCGAATCGAACAGATAGTTTTTAAATCCAAGGTCTCTCGGTGATGTGATAACTTAGGGTTATCTTATCCCCATATCATGGAAAAAATATTATATAGACTGTTTATCGTGCAACAAACACAAATAATTAAATGCAATTTTTGCATTTTTTGAAATAATTTATAATACATTATCGTAATAGTAAAAATGTATGAACAGCACCAAATTGTCTAATTTCTTGTTGCCTTTCTATGTGAGGAAATATGATGAAATAGTTCAGCCCTGGTTGTTTCCGTAAACGATGACTAAGCTTGAAAAATTGAAACGATGACTAAGCTTGAAAAATGACTGACGGCCGCCGTTAAAACTGAGCATGAACGACGAAAACGTCAACCACCAGGATCCAAGAAGTGATGAAGAAGCAGTAGACGCACACTCGTAATTCGAACTGGTCTCCCTCGAATATCCGAGGGCGTTTACGGACACGCGCAGAAGTTCTTCCTTTCCTTATCGTCTTGCGACAATAGTGCGATATAGCTGAATTCCGTTGCGCATTGTATCCGGCTCTTTCATCCTCCCTCTCGAAATTCATGGCGTACCGTTGATTCTACTACAGCTCGTTGCCCCGGAGTCTTACTCGTTTCTCACTGGCTGCGTGATAACTTACTTTATATGCCATCATCAAGGGGGCATAGTCACGCATTGTATAAATTACAAGGCAAATAATAGACTGCCAAGCGCACACGCCACACGTTCGGCCCTCTACATTTTGTTTTTCTTTTTTTTAAGATCAAACACTGTAATAGCTAAGTAAATAGCGTTGTAATAATGATGTTTTTTTATAAATGCAAAAAACATTGATTTTTATTTCTTTTCATTAGATGATTTCGTGGAAAAAATTCATTGCAACATTTATCATTAAAACGTTAATTATAATTAGTGTTAAATTTATATTCATTTAATTTGTCAGAAAAATGTTTATAAGGATAAAAATTGTTGAGTAAAAACATTAAACTCATGTTACAGCAAGGTTCTTCATCCATTCTTCCATTACGTTTACTCGACTAGTGGGAGATGAACCTGCCACGTTGAAATAATTGCATCTGATAAGAAAATACTAATTTCGTTCCTACAGTTATATAGCTATACGCAAGCACACAGCATTTAAGGATGCTGAGCTCCGAGTGTGGGCAAAATCTCGTGTCGATAATTAATGCAGCTGTCCGATGTAGGCATGTACGAGAATTCGGAGGGAAACGATAGTGCGAATAGGAATACCAAGAGCGAAAGGGACCGCAAGTGGTACTATACGTTGAGAGGTGTACGAGTAGAGCAGGGAGTGGAAGCGAGAACTATCGAGGCCCGATCGAAATAGATCGTCGAGGAGAAGCGGCAGAAGAAGAAGCTGAAGGGGGAGGAGGAGGAGGCACGCCGCTGCCGCCGCCACCACCGCCGCCGCCGCTCTCGTGGACACACGAGGCAGCAAGTTGATCGCCACGTCTTCGACGCAATTATCCCAAGTGGGCGAGATCGGCAAGCGCGATCCGTCGAGAAAGCTCCAACGGAGGATGAGGAGGCGGTGTGTGCATACTATACGCGAAACAAGCCTCACTTGGATTTCTGTACTGTGAACCGAGACCATCTATTTCAGCCTATCAATATTATCTAATATATATAAAAACATTTAATCAATTAGCGTGTACTCGTAATTCATTATTTTTGCTTTCCCATAGAGGAAGCTTTGTTGTCAACCTTTTTTTTCCCAAGATTTTCATGGCAGGATACTCAAAAAGGTCTAAAACTTCAACAAAAGTGGTTTAGAACAAAATGTGCGCGTGCGCGTGCGTGTGTGTACGTGTGTGCGTATGCTTTAGCTCTCGCAATTTCGTTAGATATCGAACTTACATTTCGTTCACAAATAAAATGTCATTGAACAAAGTTTGAAATTAAATTTGCCATAAATTGATCGAGATTAAAAAATTTAATGGCTTTTTCAACGATTTGGAAAATGCTTCCTCACGTTCTAGAATTTACAAATTTTGAGATATCTGATGGAAATTTTTTTATTTTCTATACAAATGGACAAACATTGAACAATTATTGTTTAAAAACTTGAAAACTAATCCGGTGGTTCTAATTTCATGAGAATTTCAATTTTTCAAATTTATTGAATCTTACTATCAATCTTACAGTTAATGTTACAAATTTCTCTAATTTCTGAAGATTTTAAAACGAAAGGTTGCAAATTAGACTTTTACAAATTTTAATTTGATAAGTTAGTATAAACAGTATTTGAACAAACCTCTAATGTAAAACGTTGCTAATTGCTTCTTCATTATTATTCATCTTTCGCAAAGCTTTTCCCTAGAGAAAATCAAAATCGATCAGCATATTTTCACATAGAGATGGATTTGTGAATGGTGAACAATACTGAAGAAGCACTGTGCCAAGTTTTACTTTGCAGACTTGTTTGACTACTTAATAATTCAAAAAAGTAATAACTCTAAGATAATTAAAAAAAAAAAAAAATTATAGAGAGCACCTAATGCAATGAATTTGATGATTTGATTAGTCGCGACAAAAACAAATTAATATCAAACTTACAGGAAAATATTTAACGTACAAATTTCTTCCAGGTCGATTGAATATATATTCGATATATCGTATGAAAATGTTTTACAGTAAATGAGATATTTAATTAATTTTAATTAAAAAGTATTTTTCTCTCGCACTGACTGTTCGAGCTGTTGTACTACTGATGACTGAACAGTAGAAAGATATAATTATAGGACGCAAAGTGGGAGTGAAAGTGCTCTTCATTGTTTAGTCTCGGGACTGTCCGCTTCATCTCAACGCGAAACCCTCTCTGTGTTATCTTTCACCTCTTTCGGTCTGTCGCATCGCGATTATTCTGCTCTCTTTATTTTTTTTTTCATTCTCAGACGTGCTTCATTTCTCTCTCATTCTTCTACTCGTTGAGAAGAAGAGAAGGCTCGAAACGGCGATGCATCAGCGAGACTGCCATCCGTTAATACAGAGGGCCCATTGCTTTGCACAATAATGCAAAGTGCGAGTACAGAATAGCCACCAGTCGTTCCTCGGACTGTTCGCCGCTATTCCGACAGTATTATGACTACTAGTTTAATTAATGCTCCATGGATTATACGCTTAAACCCGTATTCACAAGAGAATCAACTTTTCTCGTTACGTTTATCTGCCATTCTCGCAAACGATTTTGTTGCCAATTATAGTCAGCTCGCCTTTGTTAAATTAACAAGTTCACCAAAAAGTAGAGACAAGTTTATGACCGTTCGCTGTTTAGAGCATTCTGATTACATCCATCATTCTAATTATTGTCAAGTCCTGTAATGGATGCTCAATGTAATCGTCTATGCTTTAAAATGGACGAGAAATTTCATAAACTATCTTCTGGAAAAGTACATACTCATGTGCTGTACCGAATCGTCAATTCGCCAGAGCACACTAATCATTAGAGAAAATTAAAGGATTGAGGGATGATTTCAAATTAAGTTTATTCAGAGCGTAAGACGTTTTACTTTTACAACTAAAAATAACCGACATTTAAACTTGAATAAAAATTAAGATTACAATTAATTTAAAAAATGTTTATCAGTTTAAACTCACGCGTGCGACAAGCGTATGTGAGAAAATAGAGTTACATGTGATGAGACGAGTGGGTGAACGCGACGTGAGTAGTGACGTTACCCACGCGAGAATAAGATGTGCGAAGTGCAAGCGCAGAGATATGAGATGAGTTAGACGAGATGAAGATGCGTCGAGGTCGCGTCTCGCCCGACGACTCGGGAAAACGATTCCGTCGGCGTGGAAGCGCCCTGTACCGAGTTTACGGACGAGTTCACTACGCGCGGAGGCCGGTGCGGGGGTGCACAGCACACACAGTGCATCGCAGAGACGAACGTTCAGCGTGGCGGGAAGGGGATGGGAAGCCAGCAGCGAGAGGAACGAGCATATAGTATAGCCGACGCCAGGCAATTATTCATCGCGTAAGGTTGGGAGTAACAAATCGCCAGTCAAGTGGCAACACCGTCGTCGCCCGTCGTTGCGCAAGCTTCACCGACTGCATACGCACACTCACTTACACTCACACATGTGCGAAGAGGCCCGCACGCACACTCGCGTTCCTTACAAGCGTATGGATGCTGCGACGGCGAAGGTGAGCTTCGCGGACTCGCGGGCTCCTCCCACGTACGTCTAGATGCACCGCACGTCGCCAGAACGTAAATTTAGCACTAACGCATTATGCACGCTCGGGCTGACTCGCATTGGGCGTGAGATGCGCGAGTGTGCACGCGTACGTAAGCACGGAAACGGTACAAGCCGTGGTGTAACCATGTATAATACAAAGCCTCGTGATGTGTTACGCACTTGTGCACACTTATTCCCTTTACACACTTTGTTTTCTCTCCCTCTCTCCCTCCTCACCTGTCTATTTGTTTCCATACTTCATCGTTGTAGTATATGCCAATGATTTATTAGTGGTATGCTCTCTGCCAGAGATAACCATTTGTTCGTTTAAGAAAACTTTCCTTTCGAGAAATTGATTACACGATAAGAAATTGCAAAATTATTTTTATTTTAATATTATTTTTATTATTAATCTTTTTTTTTTCTTTGCTGATAGATCGTTATTAATATTTTGGATCAAATGAAATGTACAAAACTCATAACAATCTCTGTGATGACAGCAAATATTGTTCATATTTGAAAAATGAATGCACTCGGAACATTAAATTATCTAAACTTTTATAAACACACTCTACCATTTAGGAGAAAAAGAGAATTTTAGTCTCGAAAGATATTACAAAGGGAATTTTAGTCTTTAGGAGAGAAAGGGAATTTTAGTCTTGAAAGATCTTACACTCGATGCTATAATGCGTCGTTTAAACGAAATTTCGTAAATGCAAATAGAGTCACAGGTTGCAGTATGCGATGGGCTTCTAATTCGTCGCATAATATACGTGTAGGTTGGTATCTCGCGGGTCGCGTATACTCGTCGAGAGTGTCCGCGAGTCATTAGCCGGGCAAATGGCGTTCCGGTGCCTGGAGCAAGCGGTATGGATCCCCGCGCGACACAAAGTATTGCCCAGACACACCAGACGCTACCGACATGTCATAATCAGCTGGCTGTGAAAGCTCTGCGGACGGGAGAAATGCACAGCCCATTAGAAGGAACAACGAGTGCTACTATGCTGATGCCCACGTTATAGTATACACACCGCATACCTATATACCGTTCATTGTCATCCTGTAGAGATTTTACTCGACGATTACTACGCCAATCACAGCGACCACGTACATTATTCAGTTTTCTCTATTATTTTTCTGCTGATTTGTTCAATTTAAAGAAATTATTTTAATCATCCACCGTTTCCTTTCTTATTGAGGAAGCTTTGTTTTTTTAAAAAAAACATTCTGTATTTTTATGTCAGGATACTCAAAATGGTATAAAACGTCGAGAAAAGTCGTTTAGAAAGAAATATTTGGATGTGTATGAGTGTTGTTGTACGTGTGCGTACGTTGTAAAAACTCTAGCTCCAGCAAATTACAAATTATCGGACTGAAATTGGATTCTCAAGTTGACTATCATTAAACAAAGTTTAAAATTCAATTACGATAACAACGGTTCGATCTGATAGCATTTTTGAATTTTTAAAAATAATGTCTACAAATTCCTCAATTTTTGATAAATGTCAAGATATCGGGCTAAAATTTTCTACACAAATGGACTAACGCTGAACAATGATTGTTATAAAAATTAGCGAGGATCGATCGAGTAATTGAAATTTTAACGAAATTTTTATGTTACGAATTTTAATAAAAATACAATCTGGACATTCAATGACAAAAAACTCTCTAATTTTCTTAAAATGTTGATGAAAAAATTCTCAAATTAAAACCTTGCATATTGATTTTTAAGAATAATTGCTTCGCTTACTTTTACAAATTTTTATCAGTCAATCTAGTATAAACAGTGATTGAATGAGTCGGTAAAATAGAAACTTGCTTCTTCATTATTTTCCACTTATCACGAAAAGCTTTCTCTTTGAGCCATAATTGACTAATAAACTTTCTCATAGAAAGAACTTCGTTAAAGGTGGAACATAATGAGTAAGAACCGTTCGAAATTCTACTTTTCAGATTTATTTACGAAATGTAAAATGGAATTATAAAATTATAAAATAAAAGAAAATATTTATTTTTATCTAATTTTATCTACAGTATCTAAATATCATTAAACCTACTATTTAGTATTCTAAGAATGTCATCAGGCCCCGAAAACTCTCCGAGCAAATGACAATAGCAAAAAATGTTAATTCTCAATTGTGCGGATTAACAGTTAACAATTAAACTAAAGACGAATATTCTAGAAGATTTGCTTCTCCGTATCTCTCGAATAGATTCTATATTCAACTCTGAAGTAAATACACAGACAGAATGATAAATGCGTCATCGTGACCAGATGAGCATTCGTACAATTCTAACCACCACACGTTATTGTACTTCTCAATTCATTCAGAAAAATAAGAAAATCACTAAAATCTATTGAGAAAAGATCTGTTGCGTGGAACATTGAATGTCTCAAACATATGTCTATTATGTACACGGAAAAAAATAAATAGTAAATAAAACAAGAGCTACACAGTTCGCGTTGGACTCGAGCAAACGCTGATGTATTTACAATACTAAACAGTAAATAAACCAGTGTACTCTGTCAAACTCTGAGTGTGCATAGGAAAAGTCGTCATTTTTCTAGGAAAGGATCTAAATTACTCTGTTGCATTATAAAAAGAAATAGGTCGCCCTGTTTTTTATGCAGTTTATACTGTAATTTTCGCTTTTTCTTTTTTCCGCGTTTATTACATCTATTATGTATTGTCCCATAAGCCCATACGCTTTTAGATTTCAAAAGTTAACCCTAAGGCGCTTTCATCAACCTGTCTATCTCTCCCCGTCCTTCGTGGCTAAATCAAACGTTATGCATATCCTATCCCACGGATGGTTAACGAAAACCATTTACTGTAATAATCTTGCAAAGATTTAGTGAACAGCTGATAGTAAGACAATTACGCAAAGAGATTGAGATCCAACGAAGCATATAAGGAAAATTACAAATGCCTGTATCGAAATGAAAAGCATAGGATCCATTCAATTGGCTAATACTCGAGTCTTTGTTTTTGTGTTTTTATTTTGTATCTTATTTGATTAATTATTAATATATCGATACATCTATAATTATATTTTTATTTATTAAAAATAATAAATAAGCCTTTGGCAAGTTTATATTTAGAAATGTGAAATTAATTCACATGAGAAAAAAGCGATAATTTTGTTAAATTTTAACTAATGTTACAAAACTAATGACGTAACCTCGGATAGTAAGAGGTTAAAAGCGAAGACGTACGCGCGACAGGTGGTGCATCGTGCACAGACACTGCATCGCTGGTGCAGAGCGCTCGGATAGCCCGACGGCCGATATACCGGAAGCGAATCATCGCTGCAGTCAGCTCTTCTGCCGGTTGGCGACGAGCGAATTTCGCGGTCGGGTCCTTTTTGCGCGACGTACCGTTGACAGGTTTGCGGTTGTCTTATAATAGCGCCATATAGCTGCTGTATGGTAGCGGCTTCCTCTGTCCTCTACGTTCACTATGTAACGCGATGAACAGAGTAAAGAGACAACATACAGAGACACAGAACGCTGTCTAGTCCGTAATGTACAGAGAAACACACCACACTATTTATAGAATGATCCTTCTCGCTCGGAAACTCTCTTCGTGTAGGTATGTACACCGGAGAAATACTATTATACTAGTTGTATAGCCGTCCGAGAGAACATATACGCGCCGCGTTTATAGTTGCGGCTATTCCGAGTGTCCCGTCCAGCACCTATGAACATTAGAGGAAGTAGAAGATGAAGAAGAAATCCGAGAGAAAGATGGGACCGACGGATCTGTTCGACAGGTGCGAGCCAATGATATTTTCCTTCTCTATAATTCGGGTCTGGGGAGGAGTTCCAGGGGGCACTTGGAATAATCCAAGTTTGAGGGAGGGCGGTTTCTTTTGTCTCTATGCGTGTCTGTGATTCCTGCGCGACGGTGGTAGCGTCGAGATCTTTTTATAATATATTATAGAAGGATTATTCCCGAGGGCCTCGCAGTTAAACTGGCGGTTCTCGTAATCAACATTCTCGGGGGGATGAAACCGTCCCTTCTCACGAATCTAAGGATGATCCTCGCCTAACGGCAATATGCTGACTCACTGGCAGGACGGATACAGAAAGCGGTTGTCTCAAGTTTCTCTATCTTCTTAGGTCATAAGCTTCTGGACCATCCTGGATGCTGCGGATTGGAGGAGCAGTCACAAGCAGAAGTATTTTGATACACTGCCCACCCGTCCTGTAAGGAAGTCGGAGCCATGCAAGACCGGTCGGGTGACAGCTAATAAAGCTTTTAACAACAACAACAACAACAACAACAACAACAACAACAACAATAATTATAATATTAGAACAATATTTATATGTAAATGAAGAGATATGTCATACATATATATGAAAAGCCAGGCGCGAAAGCTTTAGGTTTCTCGGTTGCTTACATAATCAATCACTGTCCTGTTTCTCTACGTAATTGGGCGTTTTTATTATGCGAACTCAATGTTTAACGATGATACCTCCTCTCTATAAACACATGGGACACTGTACATCATAACACGACATATATACGATCTTTCCCACGGTAATTCGTTGCTCTACTATTATATTTAGAACTTATTAAATTGATATACACAGCATTGAAACAGGTTCATACCATCAGCATCCGCAGAGAAGTGAGAAAATATCAAATTGACGTTGAAGAGTACAGACTGTACCGGGGCGCGAGATCCGATATGTGTATAGAATATTAGAGATAGTGTATTAAGTACAGAGAAACGCGAATTGTATACGTAAGTGCTCAATTAACCTAATGGTCAGGTGTAACACTCAACAAGGATCATATGCGCCTTCACCCATTTCCTACAACACAGGAAATAGGTTTATAGTGGCAGCGTATATTCTAGAGTCTAGCGGGTTGCGAATCATACAGCGCAGGACTCGATTCAATTCACTCGATTACGAACGACAAACGTGAGGTTCCACCCGGTTTCGCGTATGTATAGCGCTCCGTATGTTTGTATAATTAATTCAAGGATTATACCGTCCAGCGGCTAATAACTACCGTTAACCGGTGGTGGGTTATCTAGTCGAGGATAGCGCACCGCAGCATCGGTAGGAGCAGCTAAACGAAACTGATTTATCGCACCCGCACGCGCAAATCGCCGGATATCAATTTCAGTATCAGAACTAGTGAACTCGCTTCGGCCTGTTCCTGAACGAGACACCGTGGGAGTTTGACTTTCAAACTAGCTAGCGTTTGGCAGCGTCATGAATTATTTTTCAAGATTGTAATTCTTTAATAATAATAATAATAATAATAGTAATAATAGTAATAATCATACAAAAGGCAGGCGCGTCTCAAAGACTCTTTACATCATGAAGAGCCTTTTTCTCTCTATGATGATATCCGTGTGTTCTACAATCTCGATATTACAAGTTGACACGTGCGTGGGCTGCTAAGTGACTGATTGGCAGCCCCTCTGAATCCTTCTCGAATAACCTGATGTCTAACCGGACGATCTTCTTGACACGAGGGAAGGTAGCTGGAGCGACAGAGAAATAAAAAGAAGAAAAATAGCAAACCCAACTCTCAAGGGTCTTACTACTCTTCGATGCATCTTGGCACACTTGTTCTATCAATACATTTTTTCATACTTAAACAATGTTAAACCGAATTACAGCGATATTAGCTAAATAAATAATCCTCGTTGTCGACAAATATAATTTTATTTATTTACACAAACTTTAAATAATCAAACTATTATCATTAATGTTGTTGTTGTTGTTGTTGTGATTAGTATTATTTGCATTAAAGCTTGTGCAGGATTCTGATTTACCTAGAATACAGGCGGACGGCATTTCAAAATTATACGGCCTGACTATTATTGCCGAGAAACGGGGATGATCTTTAGATTAGCGACGAGCGATAGTTTCACCCCTCCGATAACGCCGATTATAAGAACCACAAGTTTGACCGTAAATCCACGATACAGCTGACGAAGTCCAAATAGGAGATTCTGATACTTTGTCCGCTTGTCTTTTTCTTCGATAGCGATGCCAGGCGCCGAGAACTCGACGACGTAAATCATTTTACTCCCATAATCAAAGACTATAATATCAAGCTTGTTGGCTGTAATCTGTCCGACAGCGGAAAAGTTCCAGTAAATTAAGCACTTCTCGTTCCCCAGCATGGATTAAATATTTTTGTTATTATTATATTAATGAGAATCATGTGCGTATTAATAAATATAATAAATATATTTCTTCAATAGCGTGACCTACAAAATCACCAATAACTTTTCGCAGAATTGGCGCGATGTCATATTTCTCCCTCAATGATTTATAGTTGACAGTCTTACAACTTTGGTACTTTCTCATAAGAAATCAGAGAACAATCAGAGTACGAGAACAAGAACAGCAGAAATTATCCCACTTGGGACACTCCTCGCTCGATCTCTCTCATTAGTACGATCATTCGTACCAGCTAGACCGAGCAGAATAATTCGCCCATCGGAGTTGACGAGGACACGTGTCGCACACCCACACCACCCACATGCTACGAAGGAAAGACAGAGCTCCGCTAGCTCGTTCGCTCTTGCTAATCGTTACGATGATGGATCACCGTCGTTTCGTTTGACCTACCTTGATTATCCCTATGCCACGTCATTAGCATGACCCTCTTCTTCTTCTTCTTCTTCTTCTTCTTCTTCTTCATCCTGAACACGACGACCACGACGAACAAGAAATATTCTCTTGGGTCTTGCCTCGTATCTCTGCCTACCTGTAACTATATCAAAATGTTTCATCTCAACTCGTCCGATAAGCGTATTCGATAGCGAGAAAAGAATTTCATCATGCGACGTCGTAGAGCCCTCTGCTTCGGCTTCACTCTCGTAACATTGCAATACAAATTTATATACAGACGATGAGACCGGGGCTTGCTGAATCATGACAGTCAATTAAATTGTTAAAACTCGAGTAACAATTTAAAAGTGTCCCAGAGAGGTCACCTCTGGGTGTCAGGATAGAGTAGGGGCAGTGCCTCGATGAAAGTAAATTGATATAACGTCGTTAGAAGATTTTTATACTTTTTAATTCTTTTAATACTTTGTATCGAGACGCACACGCGTCTCTTCATGTATCTTCTGGAGAAATCACTGTACATTTTCAAAACTTTGGGACATTGTCTAAGAAATTGTTAAGTCATAACTTTTTACAAGATAAATATAATTCTTTATAATTCTTGTACCTTTTTTGAGCACTTTGACTGCACTCAAAAGTAATCGGAAATTGCAACTCGAATAATTAAAATAACCTCGTTGGGGTACATTTTCTTTATCTTTCTGTATATACATTTTGTTTTATTTTACTTTTGATTTATTTTTTGTATATAAGAAAGGAAAATTAGTAAGATGAAAAATAAATTTTTAAATATTCAGAAAAACGGTAAAAATTGCGTTATATCGAAATTGAGCCTGCTAGCCCCGGTATCCGCGACAAATCTTTATCCACTTCGCCTTGTTCGCTATCTCTGCACTTTTCTCTGTTCCTTCGAGAGATCAAGATAGATCGGGAGTTGTGATTTGTGAAGTGACCGATAGAAGAGGTGGCGAACGAGAAGGAAGAGGAGGAGGAGGAGGTGAAGGTGGAAGAGGAGAAGAAGAAGGAGGACTGCCGACAGAGTTAAAACTTCGGAGCTCTCGAAAGGATCGGCACCGCATCGAGGGTACCAGCGAGAGACACGTCGAGAAGGACAAAATATACGAGCGATAGTGGTTTGATGAATCGCACCAGCAAAGTTCGGTGGGACGGTATCAACCGTCTCGTGACTCCTGCCTCATGCTGTTGCTGCTGCTGCAGCTCCGTCGCATGAGAAAATATGTTTGTCCAGGGACACGGTAAGAAACCGTAAATCGCCGGTGCGGCGATAAACGACAATTGCGTCGTCGCGTCCCTTCGCGACCGAGTAGTGTCCTACGACGGTCGGAGGACGAGAACGACGGGCATCGAGGGATTGCGTTCTGTACGAGGATAACGCCGGAACGTTGACTGTGTTTTGCATTGCGTTATACATACGCAATGTACCTAAGAAAACCGATCGCACCAACGCGAACACCGGGCTTCGTCATACGACGAGTTCGAATGCCGAGAGTCCAAGCGTAGGTGGACGTGTACATGAGATAAAGAAAATACAGCGGCAGAACGTCGCGAACGTTGCGTTTGGTAGAGCGAGTTATAAATTATATTGCCTCGACGATTCGATGCCTCTTTCTCAATACATCGTACGTTTATATATCTCATGCGAAACATATTTATGGTCGGTTTCTGAACTGATTGCCGATACGATGAAAATTCATCTATATCAACGTTTTGTAATACTGATGACCGTGACGAATCAATATCTTTTATTAGGTACTGCTGGTTAAGAATAACTGGGGCAGTTTCTGTCTCATGGAAATTATTAATCGTGTTATCAAAATTTATTCAGACATTTTTAAATCGTCTTGATAAACGTGCGATTGCGGATTCGCCATTACCAGATCGTCCGTTATGTTCTCTCAATCCTGAACAGTAACATGTACAATAGAATTTTGTGCTGTCCATTGACGTTCTTTGGAAACGTTAATAAGTTAATAAATGAAAAATAAACGTCAATATTTTTATTCTACTAGCTTACTTTTTTCATACGTGGGATAATTTTCTTTTTTTTTTTCGCTATCTCGCGAATATCTTCATCACTTATTTATACAAAAAGCATTAAATAAAAGTATTGAAGATGATGAGTAGTATAATGTTATTTTATATAAATGTACAAATTTATACTATGAGCGAGTCAAAAGGCGTGTAAATTTGGAATTGGCATATTACTTCCTCATGATTGTTGCCAACCCACAGATTCCCTTCTATGGGGAATGGTTATCTCAATTCAGGCTCATTCGTGGAGGAAGTGATATTAAAATTTTCAATAAAATGGAATAATTTGTAAAATTGAAAAATTCACAAAGTTTAAACCCCTTAATCGATTCCCACAAAATTCAAGGCCAAGTATCCTTATACCCTAGTCAATTTATATACCAAGTTTCCGTTTGATAGTTGAAAAATTACAAAAGTTACAGCAAAAATAGAATTTTTTTCAATAAATTACAAAAGTTTATGATTTTATAAAATCTGAACGCTTTGATCGATTCTCCGTAAACTCAATATCGAATCACCTTATCCCCTAGTCTATTCTTGTAAAAAGTTTTAACTCGATAGCTCAAAATTTGCGGAAGCTAGAGAGTGCACTTACTTTTTTCAAAAAATTCAAACAACCATAAAATGTGACTCTCGGTTAGCAATTTGAGCGAAAATTGTAGCAAACCGAGGGGGGTTACGACCCGTCCCGTGTGCAAAGTTTCAGCATGATTAATTAACCCGTTCCCGAAATATATCCATTGCAATTTTGCAAGCTCATCACACACACACGCACACACGCGCGCGCGCGCGAATGGATATTTTTTCTAAATATGATTTCTCGACGTTGTGGTACTCTGATTTCAAAAAAAATCATTCTAAAGAGAGCTAACATCCCGAGGCCAAAACTTGAACTGTTGTTCGGGGAGTACGCACACTTCTTTCCAATTCTACAAGTATGCTGTAAAATCGTTCGTAGATAGAAGGAATTAGCAAACTTTTTAAGTTTGATCGATCAATCGATTTTACTGTACTATATCCTAATATATCACTGCTGTCATCTTAATTGGAATTTGTGTAATAATATCTGGCATGGAAATGCATGACGCCAGTAACTTATGTCGTCACAAACCGGACTTTGAACAATATGCGACTGATCGGATAGAATTACAAGGCACAAAATTGACCAAGTACTGTATTTCAAGATACAAATCGCTTTCAAGGATTTTTAAAAATATAAAAATGTGTTTTTTTCTTGCAACTGTTTACACATTTTTATGTGCAAGCCGTCATAGATGATTCCTATCACGATGCAAATATGATGTTACTAAGAGCAGTGATAAGATTCTGTACGTTGTAGATGCTAAAGTTTATAGACAGAGGAACATGTTCAATTTTATTTCACTGAGAGTTGAAGTTAGTTGCGCGCATGTAAAAATGTTCAAAGTGTTGTTATAGCTTAAAATAACCAAAAGACACTGTGTTTTGACAAGAAGACTAATCACTGCCGAATAAATGGCTAACGATATTTTCAAGCATGCCAAGATTCGTGTCTTGAACTGCCAAGCAATAAAACTATTTTCTCGCTAAGTATCCGAGGTGTAAAATGCATAATTGTACATGCTTATAAAGTTGAGGAAAAAAAAAATCCTATCATACAATAGCGATTTTATTGGTTTCTGGGCATTTTTATTGCCTTAAAAACTGCCGTGAAACCGACATAACCCTTGTGGGGCCAATGATCATACCGTTTTCCCTAGCCATCTAAAAGTCGATTGCAATTGAAGAAGACAAACCGAACAAGGGATGAGGGATGGCCGAGGACTCCCTCGACTTCCTTTTGGGGAAAGCAAGCAACTCCGGTTGAGCTTGGCGGCCAAAATCTCTGTCATCGAATAACCGCGAGCCGCGCAGTCAATCAGACAGCGCACACAGGCAGAGCGATCAACAGGTTGGTAGAACTGAACAGAGAGGAAACTTCGGCTCGTCCGTGGCTGCTGAGTGGTGACAGAGTAATTAAAGCGCACGTTATTTATCTGGCTCGTTAACCGAAACGTCTCTTTCCCACTCACTACCTTCCTCTCATACGCTATTTAATTAACTCGAAATTAGCCGTAAAAATAATGCAGTTCACGGCTGGAAGAACTCGTCTCGAAGATTTATTTCATGTTTCTCGACTGCCTCGTGTCGAACTCTCAGGTGCTCAATGATCACGTTCACGATGTTACGTTCTTTTTTTTTTTTTCTTTATTCGGTAAAAAAATATGATAGACTCATTATTTTTCGTGTATAAAATATTGATTAAATTTAAAGTTTAATTAAATTAAAGTTTTTCACGACACTTATCGTCTGAGATATTGTAATTAAACATTGTAATAGAAGTGAGATGACCATATCTTGTATCTCGAGGTGTTATACGACGGTTATTATATTTCAGGTAGAAAGTTGCTTGATAGAAGAACGTGGAAGAGCTCGTATAGCGGTAGAAGATAATCCTGAACATAGTGCTTCTGTGAAAATGCGTAACGAATGCTCCATTGCCGGTACAAGAACTATGTAATTTATCGTGGTTGGGAAGGACAGCGCGCCACACGTTCTTCGAATAGAAATTTTGTAAGGAAGTTATATACTGCCCGCTCTCTCCCCTTACGCTCGTACAAGTTCATACGTAATTGTTCAATGCTACGGGATTGCGTACCAGGTTAGATTGAAGATAGGGTTGGAGAAGAACCGTTAGGGTGAGGAAGGGCCAGTTTCGTGGGGCCGAACGAGTCACTCTTCGGGGCTGGCTTCTCCCTCTCTTTTACATGAATCTTTTCCTCGCTCTATCTCGACCATTCTTTGACCCGCTATCTCCCTTTCACTCGTTATCCGGATGAACCCGAGCCACAGATACAACTGACTAAACGCGAGTCGCGACCAAAATAATTTCACGTGGAGCTACGTGACGAAGAGTCATTTGCGATGTACAAAAAGACGGGACGGCACGGAAGCCAAAACATCCTTTATAAAATCTTTTATAAAAATACTGGAATGTGAGTAAAATTTAACAAAATCGACTAAATCTGATCTAAAAATAATTTCGTTCCAACACCTGGATCTTTGGTTTGCCAACGGCGGTTCAGTTTATTTTTCTAAATTTTTCTCCCAGTGTGGGATCATTTAAATTGAGATGAAGAAAAATAAAAATCTTGAAACAATAACAAATTGAAAAATAGTTGCAGTAACAAAAAATAGAAAACAACAACTCCGTTTGATGACCAACGCATTTTTATCCTTCGTTCAGAGATTAAGGTCCCTGCTGTCTCTCCTGAATGGTCCAACGTTGAAAAATGAAAGTGCTTTGCCAATGACTGTGCCTACTCCTACAACGCATCCACAACAAGCAACTAATACGATAACGACGCCGAGATAACTTATAATTGAGACATATTTCTAGGCGTTTATACATAAATCAAAAGCTTCGTGAGTCAAGGCTCTCGAATGGTCAAATACAGTTCTTGCCGTTAATAAATCAAGAAGGTGGCGTAGGTTTTCTCTGAATATTATGAGAGGCCGTACTAGGTAACCACAGGTTGTTTCTCGAGACCGGCGCAGCGACTCCGACACCTATAGGTGACCCGAAATCATAATTCCCCTCTGAATGACACGACGCATAGCGAGCTTTTACACGAAAGTCTTGAGTAACCCGAGGAGGTGTATATAGCAGACGCCGAGGACAAAAAACTCGAAAGACACATAGCGCGAGACTTCTTTATTCTTGTCTGCGTTGAATCTCCGCGGTGACATGCCGTAAACGCGATGTTATACACAGCGGTTCTTTATTTTACTTATCTGTGAAAAAAAATCGAGCCTCGACGAACGAACCCCCGCGCTCGCGCACGTCCGGAAGAGAGCCTCGAAGCGCACCAGCGGTGGTCACAGAAGACGACAGAGAGGAAAGCGTGGATGACAGTCGTGGTATAACATGTACATAAGACAGAGCCTCAAAGTCACGAAACCTGCGAGCATGCAGGGTCGACGAACGAGGTGCGAGATTCACACGAGAGATCGAGATCGCGATTAAAATGAAAATATTCTTCCGACAACTTAGTACAACTCTTCGTATATCTTCGTGGCAGTCGTACTGACCAAAACATATGTGTACAGGTATTTAACGTATGTCCGTCAAACTTTCCCACAATACTAAGTCGTCGGATGAATATAATATTCGAGTGGATAGATTGCGCAAATATAGTTTTGATAGACAGACGGGCCAAGTCGTGAAGAATGGAGAGAAAGGGTTGAGACGAGAGCCCACGTCGATATTATATGCAACGAGATACGGAAGAGAAGAAGAGGAGGTAAAAGAATTTGGTCCCACGCACCGCACCCAACTGACCCCCACGAAGAAAGTGATTGCCAGCAGCTGAACGAGTTGAGGCAGCCGCGAGTTTCGATAAGCCCGGCATCATCGGTCCACGTCCGAATCGACGTGGCTCTCCGCGCACAGCGCAGAGAACGTTCGCGTTCAGCATCGACTCTCCTGCTGAACGTCTCGCAGCGGTCGGAGGCCTGCTGAGGGACTCCCCGGAATTACCAAATGCTCCGAGCATAATTCCATGCCAAGAAAACGAGCGAGAGAGAATTCCAGAACGCGATGCTGTACGTATACAGTTTATACAGGATGTAGTCGCTCTGCTCAAGCAGGTTAATTTTCTTATTCGTGCGCTCAAGGTATATTCAATCGCAATCTATCGAAACTCATACATGAATTTGTGATAAATAAAATATATAATCTTCGATCGATTAGTATTTTCGTTTCAAGAATCAAAAATGCTGCTCTGTCTTATTGAGCATCAGGGATACGCTTCGTGTATTCCATATTTTTGCATTACTCTTTCCAATTTTTTTCCAGGTTACTTTCATCGTAATTCCAAACTTACAAGAATAATTATAGGGATGAACTAACCGAGATTCCATATGTCGCAAAAAATTTCGAGTAAGTAATGGTTTGATGTGCGCTTTCGAGTGTCGCCAATGTTTTGCTTTCCAACTTAGTAGATTCCTATAAAATGTAATTCTTTCAGACTTAAGTGAAGAAAAAAAAACATGTTTTTATTACTTTTTTAATTAACCATTACAGTTTCACGACTTGAAAAAATATATACTTTCCGAAGAGGATTCCGAATGGAATTGACACGACGACAAAGATTCTTTGATTTTCATCACCGGTACCCGTCTAGAACATATTTCTTATGCTTGCGGTGGTTTACCAGAATGAAGTTATGGCCATCACGTTTTTCCCTAAACATACGGCTAAAGTAAGTACGCTTGGGTCTACTTCCATTCTATACGATTTATTTAGCAAACTTATGGTTCTTCCTTGTATTACTGACGATCCACTGCAGAGACTGTTCATCAGTCGCCAATAATTTTGTACAATTTTGCTTATTTGCGGTATTATCATTATTTAGTACTTATAAAAATTTGTGAATGATATTCTTAACATCAATTATCGCTCTGTACTCGGAATTGAATTCAGTACCATCTCTAAAACGCACATTCGAGGATCGAGTATAACCCAAGGTAGTTCAATTCAAGTTTATTCCCATTGACGTATTGGCCACTCCGTTCCTTATCAACTCCGAGCGTACGGTCGTATTATTTAATTAATGAATTCGTTGGGTGGACGCCGGAGAAGATACGAACGTGGTGAGAGCGCGAGCGCGTTATTACGTCTTAACACAACGGGACGCGTGAGGAAGAAGCTGTGTAAGCGAGGATCCTCTCGCGCGAGCCCGATATCGTTCGATTATTTTTCACGCGCTCCACCGATATTATTACTACCCAAGCACTAAAACAGAAGCGTCGTATGGGGGCTGTTCACGCTTCTCAGTCCGGACCACTTAGCCGAAGCTTTATCTCCGACCAGTCAGACCGGAAACCAACAAGGCTTTGCGTGCACAACACGAAGAAAGACTAAGAGAGCGACGAAAAAACCGAGAAGAGAGATGGGAAGGTGGGGACCCGAAAGATTTTTATTCGTTCGGTATTAAAACGTTGTTTCGATCGTAATAAGAGTTCGATTCTTATCGGGGCACACGGTGTACACCTCTTTCAGAAGTTATAAGGCTCCGGCTACTGCTGATCCTGTTGCTGATCAACCTCTCGAACCAAGGACTCGCACGAGCATCGAATAAAATTATTTTATTACTTTAAATCAATTATCTCGAGTCATAAAGTGTTTGGTGCAGAGAAAGAGCGAAATGGATTCCTTTGAAATTCTGCTGAACTGTAGCTTGCAGAAGCAATCCGATACTAGAATAATTACATTGATTTCGACAATTGGCCAATTAAGTTTCGTTTATCATTCAGACGGCAGTCCCATATACTATTGATTATTTCTTTCTTATTATGTTATTTCTTCTTATAAACTTGATATCGTGTTTCAGCAAAAACTTGGTTTACCATACTCATGGATCATCTCTAATGAAGACTTTTAACGTTAGACTGAGATTACTTAAAAGTTTTTTTTTTGTTTGATCCTCTGAATAGAAATAATAAAATGATCATGACACGTGTTTGCTTAATATGCGAAAATAAATTGCCGGTTAATTAATCATAATTATGATTCAACGCATAAAGATTGTGTTAAAATAATAAATACAGATTTGCCAAGAATAGAAAGGTAAACAAATATATTATTGGATAAATTTCTAATCACGAAAACATTAGAATTACAAAGATGTCATTTATAATTTATTAATCTCGTTATCTATGATTGTCGTTAAACCTTTCGCCGATTCTGCCAATGAAAGAATGCAGAAAGAATAAAATAAACACTGAAATAATGAAAATAACAAAATCAAAACAGACTTTGTCACTGAACGTATAGAAAAGTAATAAAAAATTAATAATTACGTTTGACAAAACAATTACTTTGGATTGAACAGAATGTAAAAGGATTCGTCAATTTTTTACTTATAGATTCGAAGTAGCTCTGACTAAATAAGATTTTGGTACGAATCGATTCGATAACCCAAGCAAAAGTTTATTCAGACTGCCTGATGTTAGATCAGGGTTATTTGAGGTATCGGTGAGGCATGCATGATAGAGCTTAACGTATTCCATTCAGGTCTGGGCCAGATCTGCTGTCGAATATATCTAGCCTGATCAAGAAAAAGACAAAGAGGTTGCTGGGCTGGATCTGATATTGTCAAGTCTTACGTGTTACGACTTGCCAGATTTAAACCAAGTCTGAGCTAGATATGACATCGCTGCGTCTTATCTGATCAGCAATGCCGAATTGTAACCGTAATTGGGCCTGATTTCATATCGATATAGCTGTGCGTGCCATGCCAACTTAATAACGAAGCAGACATTTA
Organism: Cylloceria caligata; assembly: GCA_963942595.1. Taxonomy (NCBI): domain Eukaryota; kingdom Metazoa; phylum Arthropoda; class Insecta; order Hymenoptera; family Ichneumonidae; genus Cylloceria; species Cylloceria caligata. The sequence continues at coordinate 41,992,034 of OZ012709.1, read as the reverse complement.
ATCAGGCTGGAGGTTGAAGAATGAAATAACATATGGAGGCTTCGAAGGATAATTTTAAAAATTCTAATGTAATTGTTGATGAATAATTATCAACCAATTATTGGTAAGATACAATTGTTCATAACATTAAAAGCGCACAATACGCTACACGTACTATGTCGACATTATGAGCATGCGTAAAATCATTACAAGCTCTGATCAGAACCTGTTTAAGGTTTATCTGGTTCGCAATTTGGTCTTATCAGAGGCTGATCGGGTTGGAAATTGGCCTCGGGTCAGGGCCACACGAGTGCAATAGCATTACACCCCTCATCTGGATCAAATCGGCTGGATCAAGGAAAGGTTGATACGTGACGGACTCCACCCTGATTAAATTACTTTTTGGAATATCTTAACCCTCTAGGGTGAGGTACTCGCTAGGTACATATGGAAAACACAGGGAGGCTAACCTTGGGTGTGACTCGCGTTAATTACACGTGACGATTAGCATTTAAATCACTTTTTAATTAAAAATGGCAGGGATTTGACCATACTCGATGGTCAGAGCTCGCGTTCGACGCTCGATTTCGAGGAACTTTGAGAGGTATAAGCAGAAGTAAATGGTAATAGCCGAAAAAGGTGTTGGGTGCGGGAAAATACCAATGCGAGAGAGCAAGATGATTTTATAGACGAGCTCGCGCTGGAGAGTAACAGATAATCGCGATGCCAAAGACATCCGCCAACTATTTATGGCCCAATACGGTCGACTAAGTACCGTGGGAGAGTGAAGATCCAGCGGTAACGCGACGAAACCAGCGCCGAATCACTAATCATTCTCTGCCACTGCTGTACACTTTTTCGCTTTTTTTTTACTTCATATTCTTATTCGTCAACATTTTTTCCTCGATCGCGGCACAACCGAGTCATCGATATCTCGACGAGTCGATAAGATCAGCATAGACCACGCGTTCTCTTTCACACATTCAATATTTCTTCGAATCAGTATTAATGTATCCTTGAGTTGTTGTTTTATTCCAATAATTTATCATAAAAGAAGTTGTTGAGCAGCATATTAGCACGGGGTCCACTTTGAGTTTAATACCACGACGACTAAATCAACGAATTTACTTATACGACTTTAATTCAAAGAGTCTCGCTTGTCAGTATTGATTTTTTTGTTGTTCTTATTTGTGGTATCATGGCAGAGAACCGATCAATCGGAACGATCCTAACGAGATTTGGACTTTTAATTCACCAGTTCGTGCATTTCATCGATGCTCTTATGTTTGATAAATAATTAATAACAATTATATTTATTAAATTATTATTTTTCACTATTTTTAATAGAAATGTAAACAAATTTACGATTGTGTTGGATTTTACTCAATGCGATTGCCAACAGAATTCAGTTACTTGATATTTAATCATTTAACAGAAGACTGCAGTTGTTTATAGTCACCAAAAAATTGATTCAAGTTAACAAACGTTTCGGTTAATCTGAATTGTTTATGCTCTGACTTATCTATACCGACTTTCCACGATGGAATTATCAATCGTATTTAATTCGTTCACAAATCTCGCATCATCGGAAAGACCGAGCGCTGTACTATAAGGCTCGAGCCTGAAAAAGTATTGTACACGTTATCTTGAGGAATGCTTCGTGCATTCGTGGACTACGTGGACCACAATTTCTCGGGTATAGGAGAAACAGCGAGCCAGCCGGTCTGGCGTCTTGTGCTTTGACCCTTTTCACTCGCAGGTGAGTCGAGAGGGGCCTTGGACAGGTAGATACACCTAACTCGCCACGTATACTCTTGAGACGTGCGAGCCACTTCACCACGAGTTAAGAACCATAAGCTTCACCTTATCAAACGGGAATCCACTAGAATTTCTCTTATTTTTAATAAGAAACAAATAAACTAAAAATAAGAAGTTAATTAAATTAGTAATAATGGTATTATAATAATTGGAATTACATTAAATTAATTAATAATTAATAATCAATGATTTATTAAATATTGCACGACGGAGAATTAAGTAATTACACAATTACCGGAGAAGGGTGAAAAATATTGTTTTCAAACAATAAGTTTTCTGTCTTGTTTTTTTGTATATCAATGTCACTAATGTCGCTATATAAAATGTGTTGCGTAAAAATGGTTTCATCGCCAAATGAACCATACGTTTCGTGCGAGTAAAAATGGACTTGACGCGATTATCGGTGGTTTGCATACATCGAAGAAACGTATCGATAAAGTTGATGTATGCACGCACAAATTGTAGCTTTATCGTTTCACTCCGTCTAGACGTTTATAGCGGTCCGGTGCGAAGAATTCTTTCTACTTCGTGAATCGAGCAACACAAAAGTTTCAAGTTTTCATTGCTGCGAACGAACCCAGCTGAGACGCGAGATGTGAAGTTATCGTGCCGCGTGTACACACTCGAGGCATCGCGAAAGAAGCGGAAGAGTAAGGTAAAGAAGAACGGTACCGCTGTTTCGCAGGAGAGATGCTCTCACCGGACCACGGGTCCCCTTGAGGAAGTAGTAAAAGAAGTTTATTGGACGCCTTAATGACGTAATGGTGTATACTATATATATATGCGAATTGCTTCGTTCCTCCTCAGTCTTACGGAGACGGGGCGACCGGTCATACCGTCGTCCTCGCCCCTTTTGCTAGACGTGCGAGTGTCTCCCACGGCGATTTGCAAACCGGCCAGCCAAGTCCGCCAGAGCGCGTTGTAATAAGGGCGGATCGGCCTCGTAAACCCGAGACCGAGTGCCGACGAATCGTTAAATTCGTGGGTGCCAATCGTCGCTCTTACATCCTCGCTTGTTTCATGCTTTTTTTTCGCTTTTGTACTTGAGACGACCGAGAAAGCCCGGAGGTGCCGGAGACCGCTGCCACTCGTTCGATTATTATTCCATCCTCAAGAGAGAAGCTTTCTCCCGGGAAACGAGAATACGAAATCAGTTCACGTCACTTCTCTCTACGAAGAACCGTTTTTGAGAAAGATAGAGGTGTTTTTTTGACATGACGAGTATAATTTGTTGTCTTTTTCCTTCAAGTGTTTGCCAGAGCGATTTAACTATAGAACTGCGACGAGTCGTATTTTTTTTTAAATCTTGTTCTATGCGCGTTTTATTCGAAGATAAGAACTAAAAATAAAATGAATCGATAAAAACCTACAAACGATTGTGGAATTAAGGGTTAGTGACAGATTCTCAACTGGGCTACATACATAAACTACCGTAAGTATAGTCTAATGTAATTGTCTACTGTTTATCTTGTCGCATTCTCATGGTTGTCTGACGATATAGAATACTATACTCGACTACAAAAATGATAGTCTTTACTTTTTTCGAAGTAATTCATGAGTCATTGATTAACAATAGCGATCCATTCTACTGAAACTTGTGATTTTTACTTCCTAAAAAATTCTTTCATTTGCTTATTTCTTTGTTAAATGGGACGCTGAGAATACAATTTCAATTTGTCAATGGTCATATCGTTGATCCTAACTATGTCGTAATAACTAAATGTTCATTGGTTTAATCATAGTAATCATAGATTGTAGATATTTTATTAGTGTGTTTGATGATGTTGAATCAATGGGAAACTATATTTTACATTCGTCAATAATCATTTTTGGTAGTTACCGGCGGCTTTTTGTTTATTTTTTTCGGGCAATAAGAATCAATAAAAACGCTCCATTCTTGACTAATGCTTACTCGGGGTACTAAAAAAATTGGCGCAGACTTAAAAAAAAACCGAAATTTCCAAGTAAAGTGTTTAACTGTCGAGTCTCAGAGTGTAGCGGTAGTGTTGCTGAAGTACGGTATCCCCGGTGGACTCTTAACGAGGCTTACGGTCGTAAATTCATCGTCATCCTGTACGAAAGATTCACAAGGTTTTTCTGGTACACTTTCACATCAGAGGGGGCGAGATCATAAAATCTGAGAATCTCGTGTACCGCGCTGGTCAGCATAAAAAATGATTTCCCAATAAAAACGAAGATAATCGAGACGGAAAGAGGGCGGTGTTGTCGTCGCAACGTCAGAGCAATCAGCCATTCAAAGACCTTGGTGTACCGCATTATCTAAATGAACTTCCCGAAAAGAAATTTATTCAGGTTACCTGATGTGTGGTCAGAGCCATTTGAGGTATCAGTCAGGCGCTCCTGATCAGGCTCGCCAGATGGAAGCCACGTCTGACCGGCAACTGACATCTCGACGTTGTACCTGATCATCATTGCCGAATTGCAGCCAGAGTCTTACTCAGACGGGAGTTTAAAGAATGACAAGAGGAATGTATGCTTCAAAGGGTAAATTTATGATTCTAAACTATAATAGTTGTAAATCAACACTTACAATTGTCAACTAATTATTTAAACCAGCAATTTCTCACAATTTCTCAACGCTAGAACTACCGGACCAGAGAAAATGGCTGGTTTTACTATGGTAAATCCAGTAATTTCACTGATCCGGTAGTTCTAGTGTTAATTAACAATTAAGCAACACCGCATACATACCGACTACACTATACACCACATGGTACTAATATTTACATTAACACAATGGATAGGTGTAAAATCCTTCAAAAAGTCGATTCGTTAAATACGAATCAATTCAATTTCCATCAAACGTTAGTTTGACATTTTTGTTAAAATAACGTACGTCGTAATCATCTAAACGCATACAGTCGTAACTCCTTTGAATACCCCTTCCCCACTAAAAATATGAATGTGAAATTTATTTCCCAAAGACAAGAATAACCGAGTGGGTTAAAGTCCCAGCGGTTGAAATCTACGGCCCACAGGGTCCAAAAATCAAAACCCGACATTGCCAGAAAACTAGACATCATTTTTTAAAAAGAATATTGGTATACAATTTGCATCTACCATCGTAATGACAAAACGAATTCGGTAAACTTCAAGAAAATAGATTTTTTAACTGTTTTTGTGGATTCGGTAAGTACACGCTCTGTTCAGAACCTGTACAGAGCCCTATCAGGCTCTCATACGAGTCTTATTATATCATCATTCAAATATCTGATATAATTTGATGTAAAGCCTGATATTGGTCGAACCAGCCTAATTAAGTTTCTAATCAGGTTGTTCATAAGAACGTCAACGAGCTTGTTATAAAGGAGTACACGGAATATATTGTTAAACAAGATCTTCTCGGTAGATTCTCATCTAGATTAGTTGACTAAACACTCGATATGTATTCAAATTCATCTTGAATCGAGTACACGGATAACTGAATGGAGCCGTCGTATTCACTTGCTCGCGTTACACTTTCTCGTCTTGGTCGTAGCTATCGGCACTCGTTGACTCGTGTAATTGCATGATCTCAATCTTGCAGTAAACACGTTACTATACGCGTATGTGAGTTCAGCAGTGAATAAAAAATAATAGGCATCATGACGATTCGTACCTTGAGATGAAGAAAATTACGCTCCCGCGGGTGCTGCTGCACGCAACGATGATGTTTGACGTTGCCGAGGAATGGTCGGGTTCCGAGTGAAGCAGTCGAGTTTGCAAAGCACAGCATGAATCTTCGACGACTTCCTCGCTTTCCAACGGAAACCCCATGGACTGCGATGCAATTTGCAATGCTTTTGCTTTCATCGCATCTGTGCAGAATGATCGTCGAATCTTCTTTGACATCTCTCTTTGTTTTTGGCTTGCGACCGATGCACCTAACAGATAAAAAATAATTGGAATGAAGAACCATTTTACATTAAATACAGTTTGGCTAAAACAGGTTTCAATAATTATTCTTTGACAAAAAGAAAAGGAATTTTTTACTTATTTCGGATAGTTAAAAATTATTTGGCGAAATTGTTGTTTTCGAATAACAATTATTTTCGTCGGAAAATAATTAATAACAATTATTTTGTGCCCAACCTCGCTACTATCTGCCCTACTAGGAAAACATTTTTATAATTCTTATTAGCTATTTATTGTATTATGCTAATTTTATTTGAGTGAACAGAATATTTACTGGTTTCAATACTTCAACCTCTATCTCAGTGTATATCACCTGTGAGCATTTACGGGACTAGCGAAGAACGTTGAAAAGGTAACGTCTCTCGACATACGTGCCCCGCGGTGATTGTCGGTACCCCTTATTACCCCGAAGAGAAGACCCGCACTGGAAGGAGAACCCGGTAATCGGGGTTGCACTCTCAAATCTGTAGAAGATCGAACAAGGAAAGAAGAAGCTGAAGGGCCTGTTCTCGACTCAACCAAAGATCTGAGAGTTACGTGATCAAAAGAGACGGTGAAAAAGGCGTATCAACCGCCAAAATGCATTGGAACAAATAACTAAAACGAAAACAGACAGTGATTGGCCCTTCAGAATATGGTTAGTCGTTATTAATAAGCGCGACGCTAACCCTTTGCGTTATCCACAATGTTTCGTATATAATTTGCTATAACACTGCCAAAAATTCATAAATGGCCAATGACTGTAATCGATTTTATGACGTGATTGCTCGCGTGATGCATAAAAATTTTACAACAGATTTCACGATTTATGTGTCGGTTAGTCAAATTATCGGATCAAGTGTAATGACGATCAATTTTATTTTCATGCTATAAAAGATCCATCCATTTTTTGACATGGGGGAAATCAATGTGACATGGGTCTGAGGATCACGAAGGGTGTGGCGCGATGCATTGTACAAAATGCAGCGGATAATTTGCATTTAAGTAGAAAAACGCGTGAAATTTTTATCACAATAACCGGTCTATACAGTTATGCACTTTGAAATTTTTTTTTAAAACTTGCTTATGTAAAACTTTATAGAAGAATGAGTTAACTGGTTTTGATACTTCATTCCGACTTATACATGGGGTTCTCGTAGGGTCGACAATACAAGAAATTAATAAATAAACAAATAGTAAATGCTACATTGATGAAGAATGAATTTTTAAAAAAAGAAATCGCACAATTGGTCGTAGAAAAAAATATTACTGGATTTCATTGAATCGACTTAATGTGCGATTAGAGAGAATAAATAAAAGTTTGATTGAAAACAAATGAAATCTCAAATTTTGTTCCCGTAAATTACTAAACCTTTTGAATCACCCTGATCGTATCTTCAGTTTACTGATTCAATTTATTTGCTCGGTATACAAAAAGCGGAGATATGCATATGTTGTATGTATTTAACCATAAATAACATTACATTTGACATTTATCGTCCGTATATTTATCAATGACAAATCATACATTTACGCACGAAGCTTTTTCCCATGAGGGTGTCGGAGGTCATGGTGTGGTTCAGTTGTTTCTTTTACCGAAGAAATAATGTCGATAAGCCATTGAGAATAAATATCGCCTAGCGTTCTCCTGATATCAAAAACCCTTCGTTCTCTCGCACGTAAGGTTTGTAATTGATTTACGAGCTGGCACGAGTATTTCGCTTTCAAAAAATCGTCAGTGCTTTTCTATTTCTGTCGTAGCTCCTACACTAAGAAATCTTATGCTGGATATGCTATAGTTGTTACCCAGCCCAAGAGGCAACAAGATTTCGCTTCTACGATACGCGCACTGTGCATTTAATGGGTTGCCATATCTAACAGATCTAAAAAGTGTACGGGAATGCACACGTATGCCTAAGTACACCAGTAGCGAGTGGGAGTACGCAGCTCGTATCCAAACATTCGTGTCTCTATCTACTTGCAACAAGACGCATGACCGCTCAGTGTCGTGTATTGTATAGAAATAGTTACTCTGTACTACAGAGAAAACTGGGGCTAGACGAATCGTTTTTGGTATAACGATTGTTTTCTTTAAAGCATTTTTCGGACATCCGTACACAGTAATAAAACGTATGAGATTCTATTCTGATACACGAAGAGAAAGATCTAATAAAAATGATCGCACAACCTGAGAAAAACTGTTAATATTCAACTGGTTAGTATTTGTAGTGGCGCCATCTGTCAACGAATGTGAGATTTTCCGACAATTTTTATCATATTTACAGGAATTATTTCTGTGTAGTAAAAATTATCGGTAATCTCGTATTTGTTGACAGATTGCGACAAAGTTATACACTGTAAGATGACTAGAGCAGTTTTCATTAAATATGTAATAATTTTTATTAGTCCTTTATCTCCGTGTGTACATCTTCATTCATCATGTGATCAATTAATTCTAACAAATGTGTTCGATTGTCAGTTTTACCAATTTCAAAGTTTTTATTTAAGTAATTTTATTAAATATTGTCATTTTTTTTTAAATTAAAACTTCGCAACTTTTATCTGGCCAGTTGAGAATCGATAAATTGAAGAATCTCTTCTTGCGTTCTTTAGTTCAATCGAACTATTGAACTATTGAGTTGTGCAACGATGAATCATCGTATATCATTGTTATTTAACAAAATACGCAAATTTTAATGTTGTGTACATTGCCATTGTTCGTTAAAACCTCGTAGTAAAGAGCCTCGATATTTTTTTTATGTACGTGTTCTGTTTACATGAGTGTATACTCGTGTACGTAAAATATTGGATAAGATTCTGAGTACAGAAGTGTGCATGTGCTAGAGCTACACAGTTAAACCAGCTGCGCACATTCATAAAGGAGAACTACATCAGGAGCTGGAGAACTCTCCGCGCCTGGAAGGCAAGTGGCCTTACAAGGACGTGGCGAGACTTGGCTCGCGAGGCCCCTATCGCCTGTGAACTAGCGACTGCACGCCTGTACATATATATGTGTATGTGTATGTATATATATATATATAACTAGAGTTATACCCCACTCGGATTACACGCAACTGCATAGACGTGTAAGCATTTGCATATAGTAGGTACACTCGCACTTGCAAACGCCGTCAGGCACGCGCGATATCAAACTGTACGCGAATAACAGGGAGTGGAGAAAGTAATGCGGGTGCGTTGGAGGATCTGTGGGTACACGTGACAAAGAGTACGTATTATTTCAATTTAAGTTACCTGTACAACAACTTATCTACGAAATATAAAAATAAACTTTAACCAGAGATGAAGAAAATGTGTGTAAATAACAATGACAATTCAGAAAATATAATTCTGACCAGTAAAGATTATTAGAAAAAAAATGAATGATCATTTATTTTACAACCATTATTATTTTATTATTGGTGTTAGGATTATTATTCCAATAATTTATAACTGTAACACATACATTTTTAACTGTCGTAGTATATTTTTGGAAATTCTATTAATATGAGATTTATTTATTGTTTGTAAGTAATGTTTCATGATATTATTTATTGCGGCACAGCATTGAAGCACCGATTGCAAATAAAACACGACATAATATCATATATTAATACATATTACGTGAAACATTTTTAAATGAAGAATGAACATTTTTACTACAACGCGAAAAAATGTTTAATCCTCCTTATTAATTTATTAATTGGTACATCTAACAATTGGTAGGTACAATAAACATAAAATCACAGTTTACATAATACAATGAGTCAAGACACTGATACATACTACGTTAAACATGATAAAACGAGTAATATTTACTGGGAATACAATTTTCTTCTCATCTTTACTACAACGCGAAAAAATGTTTATTTGTCCTTAACAATTTATTAGTTGGCACAGCTAACAATTGGTAGATACAATTATTATATATATACTTTATATATATATAAAGAGTCAATATTAACAGTGCCATTACTAAAGCATTAAATGTATACCACAGTTGTATCTTTTTAATATTTTTAGCAAAATAATTGAATCAAGACACAAGTGTGACTAAGCTGAGAAATGTCGAGTGTTAATATAACATCTTCCCTTGTGTTTGAGAAGGAAATAGGAGTCGGGATGAACTCGAAGCTGTCGGGCTGTCGGTGGAGTAGTTTTAGTGTTATAGTAGCTCTCAGGAAACAGGAGGTGCTCGGCATGGTGCGCCATCGCAGCACGGTGCATCGAGCTCGAGCAATAACCATAAAACCTATTGGTCGCGGCGTATTTACATTCCATCGCTAACACCCGCGATTCTTCGTCTCTATTTTCCTTCGGTCTCTTGGCCCATGCATCCGTAACTCGCGGCATCTGTCTCGCTACGGTATATATCAAGCGAGGCAGTCGGAGAAACGCGAAAAAGAATCGCGAGACTAAAGAGACCGAAGGAAATCGGATAGGACTGTAAAGCCTGTCGGATTCTCTTCTGCTCCGACTAACAGCGAAAAAAATTAGAGAGTGGTTGCTGCACTCGAGAAAAATACTCGGTACTGACTTGACAGTTTTTAGATTTTAAATAAAAATAAGAAAAAATTATTCTATTGTTTCCTCAAGCGATAGTAAGTTGTTGTTACAGCTGAAAAATATCATATTGACCGTCAATTTTACAATCGATAACGTATTAATCAAAACTATTGATTAGATCGGTTAAACGATGTGTAGAATTAGTAGGCGGGCACTGAGAGAAAACAAATGTTATCGCAAGGTATTAATTTTTAATGCATGCGATTATGTTGATAGCTATGATAACTATTTGATTCAACTATAAAAATAATCACATGGACTAACAATTAATAATTGTCACTCAATAGTATGTTAGAACTATCGCAATTTCTTTGACTGTACAGTCGAATACCACCGATTCGACCTTTACATATTCGACTAACCCGGCTTTTCCACCGACTGCATATCCACCTATTCGACAGAGAGCATGCGCAGTGCCCTCGGAATGCGCAGCGTAATGGAAAGTGAAGCCTTTTATCATAGTCGAATAAGTGAATCAGCCCGGTCCCAAGTTGGTCGAATAGATAAGATCCGACAGTAATTGTCATTAATTTTATGTCGAAATTGTTGTCTACGTAATTACAAAACGATATTCAATAATCCGTACCATGTGATGATTAGATTGCAATTCTAACAAATCCCCGTTTAGATCCATTTAAACTTTCGTTTCTCATCTTGTTTTTTCGTAGTCAGTTTGCAAGTATCGTTTCGAATTTTGGATAGCCCCGTTACTGTGATGTACGAAGTATAATTCAATAACATTGTAAATCGACTTAACGATAAATGTCGAAAACAGCTTCAGTTTGCTTTCGTAAAGCTACACAAGGACAATAATAAATCCCGTAGTCTCCGGAGGTTATTCTCTCTTTTCCCATTTACATTTTTTTCTCTTTCGTCTTTTACAACGCATTTTCAGCACGAAATCGTCCGTGACTCATGGGCCCGCAAGCGGAATAAAACTGCCGCAGCGGCGGCAGCAACATCAGCATCGTTACCATCGTAGCAGCGGCGCAACCAGGCACACATCATCGACGGAGCAGCAAAGAGCAAGTAAGCCGAGGAATACTCGCGAGGAAGATAACGGACCGTCGGAGAGAGGGTGAGCGGGAAATTGCGTTGGCTCCGCGGTGGATCGCTCAAAATCGCATTTAAGCGTAATGGTCAATGGCTGGCCGTGATTAGAGGGCATTACCTGCACACCGTGGGGGCCACCCACCAACCTCAATCAACCTACTCCTCCAGGAGCGCCCGCAACTCACCGCCTTCCCTCCTTTCTTCCTCCCTGACGTTCACTGTTGTGCTTCGAACCATCGGACGGGCGCAAGGCGCGTCTCGATTCTCCTTTGCTTTCCTTTTTATTCTTCTTATTCGTCCTTTTCGTTTCAATCACAAAAAAAAATCAAACTTGCGACATTTTTTAGTTTCATACATTCTTTAATTCGTATTAATTTCTACAAAGATCATTAACGTTATATCATGTCGATAATATTGCTGACAAGATAGTGCACAATAATTAATATTAATAATAATTTATATAACTAATTTATAATAAATAATTATGATTTATATAATTATATTATTGTTACTAATAATCAACTTTGTAATCCATAAATTAACCATCGAAGACTCGAACCCGTCTGACTTCGCTATGTCGGTGCTGTTCAATCTTTCCTGTTTTCGTTTACCTTAGCTTCCTTTTTTCCCGAGTAATCGAAGCTCGAAGTGGTTTTTAATCTTAACCTCAAGAGCTGATCTACCTCTTCCGTTCGTTCTTTCCGTTGCTGATGCACTTCTGGTGGACTTGGGTGCAGTGCATACATATACCCAGGAGGTTCGGCAAGAGTCTCGACCTCCCGACCTCCCCGGAGAGCCGCTCATTACCGGACACGGAATCAATTTCAATTTTGCCACCCGCTTGCAGCACACGCTGAGTTTCGAGGCTATACTCTTCCGTTATCGGCGAGCGATATTATGACTATAGTTGCGTACCGGGTTGCGGCAGGTCCGCTGAGACGAGAAGCATCTTCTCGTTTTCTCCTTCTTTCATCTCCCCCCTATTCGTCTTTCCAGCGAGCAAGGATCGATTCTCTTACCCTCCGGCCATTCGTGTTAACTGTATCTTTGGCTCACCCTCCGTACCTTCCTGTGTACAACGTTTTCTTCAATTTCTCTTGAAACTAATATAAAAAATATCCCAGGTATATTAGTTTTGAGATTTTTTTTTATTCCCACAGCACAACAGATGTATTTAAAAATATATTTTTTATATTATATTATCTGTAAGATATATAAAATATATTATGACTATACTTTTTCGGAAATAATAAGATATTTTAGAATATATCGATTTTCTTGACAGGCCACAACCAGATGTAGGAGATGTCAATCGATATTTGAGAATAAATATTGTTTTTTTTTTTCTTTTTCCTTAGTCTGTGATAATAATAAAATTGGAATTCCATGTTCCAGAGATGCATTTCTGAAAAAGATTGGCAATTTATCAAATGCGTCTCTCGTCTCCGTAGGTTCATTCTTCTATCATTTCTCGGACAATTTCGCCTCGATTTACAGCCCGGCGTCTCGGCGTCTCCGGTCCCGTCGACGTTCTCCAGCTTTATACCCTCACGAACAATAGCCTCCCACGCACTCGCGTTATATTACACAAGATGGTCGCAAAAGCGTAAAGGTATACGTCTCGTTCTAGTCGATTTATAAAAACGTCGACGTCAGTATTAACCGACCGCGCCACCGACGAAGCGGCACTAAAACTCATCTAAAAGAGATCTACAACACGAGTTTGGATATAAATACTCTGGAATTCTTACTATTCAATACTGCAATTACAGGGTAGAAAGAAATAAAAATCTCTGACAAGTTAAGCTATCAGTGACGTTAAATTCTTGTAATAAGGAAATTACACCCCACGCAATTATCCTCACAAATAATTCTGCTTTTGTTCTCAGCGCACGAACAACCTCAATGACGCTGATACCTACACGCAAGGCCGGTTTTCGCTGTCTACAGTAGAGCAGTGATAAATTAAATGAAAAAAAAAATACAATAAAGGCGAGAGGAGGAAAGATCGAACACGTTCGTTCGAGCGATAGTTTGCAGTGGGTGGGTGGCGGACCAGCCACGCCACGAGCAAGCGAGCACTTGGAATCAGGCGAGTCGCGAGTATGCGGGCACACCTACGTCAAATCGTAAATACATTTATTCATGTTAAGCGTCTACGCGAGTATTGTATTCCGGGGAGGCCCGGTAGACAATGCACGTGGGCGTTTCCACGCCAGCTCCTTCGTCCTCGTCGATGTCGAAGCGGCGAACGCGCGGAGAGAGCTCACAGTAAAATTTGCCGAGTTCAGAGCATCTAAGAACAGCGCAGTGACTGGTTCAGTGCGTACCTGTGACACGAAGACATATACACGCGCGCCGTGAAGCCCGGGCGCCTTGTTGTCGTTACGCACATTCGTAATTCAACAGCACAAAGTGCGCGGGAAATCACCTTTGGGCGGGCGTCGAGAAAACGAAGAATGAGTTATGTCCCGACGGTGAAAGTGTCCGGGTGCATAAACGACAATCAGCCCGCGCGTAGAACGGGGCGAATGCGGAGTAGGTACGGAACGGAATCGATGAAATCAACCCACAGATCGACCGCGTTCGATTCAGGTATTTGAACATCGACAAAAGTGAACGAGTAACTAAATAAATATTTGTCCGCTTTCCGAAATAAAATATTATAATTACTACGGTAAATTTCGTCGTTAAAAATATATTTGATAATATAAATAATCTTTTTTGAAACATAATAATTGAAATATATTATGTGAATACCTATTTAGAGAAAAAAAAAAACAAACAATTTTCAACCAGTACAATACTACAAGTGCAATTTATAATAAAATAAACAAGCGAATGACCTAGACACCATTTGGAATAATTTCCAAACCGATTCGTATGCAACATAAGCGTACATTGTCGGTAATAATGATTACAATTCAAAGATTGAATGGAATCAATCGTTCAGTCGTTGAACAGAGCCCTCGACGAGAGGCCTCGAAGGCCGAGGCGTCACGTTCCCCGATCGCTCAGCTATTCTGCAACAGAGCGCGGAAGAATCGATCTAAATAGTTCGCGACTTAACGAGTGTCCACGAGCCCGCATGCGGTTCTCTACCAACCGTAGATATACTCGGGATACATACATACTACGGTGTAATCGAGGGTAAAGGCGGAGAAGAGCGCTGTAGCGCGTGAGCACATAGCTCTCCGTGTGTACCTTTCGCAATTGGAAACGAGTATTGAGCCGGAGAGGATCGATCGTCAAGACGTTTAATTGGCAATTATTTGTTGTAGCAGCGAGACCGACACCATAAAGCATTGTAAATCGCAAACGAATAAATCCTCCCTTCACCGCAACCACATGTACGCGCGCTTCCAGTTGAACTATAGTTGATAAACTATACAACTGTACATAGTAGCGCATGTCGAAGGGAAGACGAGACAAGAGGATCGGCTCACTGATGCACCAACAGGAAAAGTATACTAAACGAAACAGTTGTTGGCCATATGCAGTGAACGACACAGTCTCTGTGGCGAATCGTATAGAATAAAAAGAGAGAAAAGCAGATATACATCTCTCTCTGGTTCAAATTTGAGATATTATTTGGTTATTTAGTTGAATGTTTATTTATTATTAATTTTTTTTAATATAAGCAACTTACCGCGTTCGTTTTTCATTGAATAATTTTTTAAATTTTTTCTTCATGTTGTGAATAAAATGCTGAGTCGTTTAATTAAAGTTTGGATTTATCTTTCAAGTCGGCCCAATAATTTTATACATAACAAAACTTTTCTCGACTTCTAATTACTTTCATGTACGATTTGAAGACAAAAAATGGACTAAAGTTATTTTTGCAATAACAATTAGCACATTATTTGATTTTCGATCATTGCGGTGTACTGACGTATCCATTGAGTGATGTTTCCTTTATTGAGCCATTGACCTTAAAAAAGTAAGAATGAAGTTTTAAAAAAGCGTCCAAAGTGAACGTGCTAATTATGAAACGCCACGCACTATAAGGTTCAGTTAATGAGAAAAAAAAATTGAATTAATTGTAAGATAAATGAACAAAATATTATTATTATTATTATTGTTATTTAGATGGCCAACGGCTTTATCTGCCAAAGCAAAAGAAATAGAACGCACGGTAAAGTACAATTAGTGTAGCAGCCGGCCACTCCTGAGTGATTGGTAATCTCTGTAACGAAGCGTATGGATTGGAAGGGAGCACCGAGAAGGCCAATAACTGTACTTTTCATCTACTTAGATGGCCAATCGTCGTATCGTTTATTTTATGTGTATCTCCACTTGCACAAGTCGTCTTCGTCGTACCTTTCCTTCTTCCGCCTTCTCCAATCAAAGGATGAGAAGCCTCTGGAGACGTAACCGACGATAATCTTGCTCGTATTCACGAAGACCCTTCCCTCTCCTTATATTACTAGTTGCTCGTGCTTCTCTTCACTTTATTTCTTTTAATCTCGTTTCTGCCCTCTGTAGACTCAACATAAAATCCGGTATTACGTCTACACGACAGTAGTGTCATTGTCTCTCTCAGATCTTCATTGTAATAACAATATAATCAAATTTCATACCACGTACCCATAATTCCTGTTACTCGACATTATTGACGATGCTAATTATTATTGTCGATGAAAAAAAAAGAATAGAGAACCGAACGGACAACATAAATGGAAGGGAAGTAAACCATCTAAGAAATAATACACGAGCGTCCAAGGATTTGCCTCGTTACAGACTTTTTTTTTAAAGCTACAAAAGCAAAATTTATGTGATATCAATACCGTAAATCCTTGGTCTTCTGGTTTGCTCACTTTCGCTCGGTCGTTGAATCCAACGAGGGATCACTTTTTGTTGTCATCTTCAGTGATAAAAGGGAACTGAGTAAGCCTCTGGCTTTACCCCGTGAGGGCTATTAAACCTTTGGGCGAATACGCGAGTCGTTAACCCTTTTTATCGGGCAAAACCTGAGGAAACTAATAAAATCGATAAAAATTTGTTACCTTTTCAGAGTATAAATACAACATTTCTATAAAATAAATTAAGTGAAATGAAAGGAGGACTTTACAAATATGTTGTTTTTTTTAAATTTATTTTAAATAAATATGGAATTGAATATATTTGACCTTCCGTTCAAACGTATCAAGAGAGGCTGCGAATATGGTGAGAAACTTTAAGAAAGATCTACAAAGGGCCAACCTGTAATCGAAACAGATGTCTCTGATCTCAAGGAATGAAGAGGCAGGGGCGGGGTTTCTATATCGATTGGAGCAAGGTTTCGTCAAGAAAAGTTCATCCAGGGCTCACAGCTACGGTAAATAGGTAGTACGTACATGAAACAGCGGGGAGCACCGATAGTCGTCATCTAAACGAGCTGCTCTTTTCCTTTCTCTAATTGTAGCTGGAAAAACGCCATTTGCAGAGGTAATTATCGTTCGATCGATCGATCGATCGGGATACAGCTGTGTCGAGAAAAGTTCGACGCGACACGTGTGGCCTGTCTCCGAGGACGAATAAAAAGACAAGAATTACTTGACTAGACAAGCGACTCATTTGGCTTGGGGACTCCGGAACGAAAGAAAGAAACGATTCACTTTTTTCTTCACTGCCGATGGAGGGGACTTGCTTCTAGAAAGTCTGAATCGCTTCGCATCCTTTAGAGATTAACAGGGTTGTAACCGAATACTTATAATAAACAATTTATTAACGACCATATGATACGCCACAGTTAATAACTAAAGCTGTAATTAAAATTTCTCAGCCACTCTTAACTTTGCGGTTAAAAGGAAAGAACGGTATACGGCATTTATTACAATTCTGAAGAGCACCGCCCTCGAAAGTACAAACGCGGTGAAGAAATTTTGAATAGGAAACGATTCAGCTATCTTTCTCTCGCACATATGGTAAACTGAAAAAAGACGAAAGAACATAAATCACATAATCTTAAGACGACTTAGGAGCGACTGTGCGACTATGAGTTCGAGTAAGATAGCGCTATTGGTAATTATAGTTAAACGAAATAGAACGGCAGAAGAGTGTAGCGCATTGGATTAATATTACGCAATTTTATTATTTTTGTCTCATTACAATAAATCGGAAGTTACATCACTGTGAATATTATCTGTAAACTTTGGCTCAATTTAAATTCAAAGTAAAAGTTTAACCTTGTTCAAGTTATTGGTTGCTTCTTGACTGACATGTTTAAAAAATTTGATATATATATTTTTAAAGTTGATTGTTTGTTTGTTAGTCCGATCGATAATAACAAACACTTACGAACGCACACACAGCAACTTCAGAAGGCCTACCGTCTCTTTTATGACCAACTTTAAGCCGTTCTCCCTCTCTCTTTTAAGGTAATGGACTATCCAGGGAAACGTTGAATATCGTTCCAGGATCCCTTTAAACGTACGCTCTCACGCTTCCAAGTCAACGTCAAATGTAAACCTTCGCAAAGCCCTTGCGCGCTCTACCCATCCAGAAAATTCTCGCCTAAAAATAGTGTTTCTGTCGCAAATAAAATTAAAGATAGACAAGAAAAACATATGTCATTGTAATGGATTTATAAATACAGTGGACGACCTTTTTAACTTAAGTTCATATATGTTAAGGTAACCAATAAAATTAAGAAATAACGACCAAAACAATTAGTGCCATCACCCTTCTCAAGGTATTTCTATTAACTCGTCGGGGAGACGATACAATCCTTTCATTTTATTTTTATTACCAGCGCTCGAAGCCATCGCCTCTGCAAGAGTGACAGAGTGAGGTAACGCGGCGGCAAACTTGACACGCAACAGACACCGATAGACGGTCCCCGTTGTACTCTTTCCCTCACTCGAAAATCAGATCTCTCGAATTCCAAGGTGTCCGATGTTCGAATCAGTGATGTAAAATCACCGCCATTTTGCGATATAAAGTTTAAAAATAAGAGGAATTATTTTAAAAATATTTGTTAATGCGGTAATTAAAAAAAATTATTGAGCCCAAGACGTTTTGCAAATGTAAAGTGACGTTCAAGATGCAGCTAATTAAAAACCCAACAATGACAAAATAGAATTACCGGTTTTATTTTCAACGTCGCCTTAATCATATGATTCTCTTCGCGATCTCGTTTCACCGTATCCACACTACTCTCCGGGAAAACCCTAGGGAATTACGACAGTACGACTCTTTCTTCTGCCCACAAGCTGCGCCGAGATTACGAGCAACACTTTTTTTCATTTCCTCATCGCCCATCTAACAAAAAAAAAAACTACTCAATCGTACAAAGTAATTCTATTACACGGTATCTTTCGAGTATCTAATTACTAATACAACAATGTGCAATGTTATAATAGCTCTGCTGTTTATTGAAAATATTAGTTTATCAAAAACTGTGGTTCATTCAGGGCTAATTAAACGTTCGAGTATGAGAGTACAATCAATTACATTGGAGTACTTCTCAAAATACAGAGGTAAAACTATATTTTTTCAGAATATCCCTTATGAACCATGATCGAGACAATCTAGACATCAAGAACCCCGAATCACTGAACCGGGATTATCGCAATCGACTTACATCTCAAGAATTGAGTTTCTGTCTACCTAACAGTGTTGTATACTTAGCAATGACCCATTACGATGAGAATCTATAACATGGATTGTAGTAATGCCATTATCAAAGTTCCCAACAGCCTAAACCAGAACAGCAAACTCATAATATCTGCTATAGATATCGTTACAACGACTAGGTCTGTCTCGCCACACGTTTTCTTTGATTTGCTTCCTCACATTATAAACAGAAGTTCGTCAGCCGTTTAATTATCATGGGATCAAAATGACGTTGTGCAATGTCACTGAGCAAAGGCTGCCATATTGTTGCCAGACCGTTATTCTTCCGTGTATTTTATCAAATTTTCTTAAAAGTATTTTCAATAATACATTTAATATTTAATACATCGTGTTCGTTCTATCGAAGTCTCCCGGAGACTCGATTCTGTTTCGATGGACGCAAGAACCAGCGGATGCTGCACAGGACGCAAAGCTCACGAGGCTTTAGTGCGAGAGACGTGCACGTAGCAGCATTCTCCGAGAGAACGATGTTTTATCGATTGGCAAAGCGCGCCTTCTTCCCTTTTTGGCCTGCGTGGACTTATACTACTGTACACTCAAGCGAGGATAACATTCGCGGAGCGTTCCTCTGGATTCGATACTCGAGTCTCGATGCTCCGTACATTGCTGTACAAAATCAGCGGAGCAGCGTGTCTACCATCCGCGGCATTCCACTCAATAAATGTCGCGGGTTTGACACACTCCTAATGGGTGGATGTGGAGCCGAGAACCCCTCGGGGCAGATCTCGCGTTGCCACGCATGTGACTCTCCTCCTCACTTCGTGTAATAGATTCTCGACGCAGATTTATACATCGAAAGCACAACTCCGCGTTAGAGTGTGCGTCAATATAAGTGTCAACTGCCCACGCATCTGTCCGTCAAAACACGTAGATTATTAGGCAGTGATAGACACTGGAGAGGCAACTTATTTTCATTTCCACACGTACGTATGTACGTTAACATGAACTGGATGGTCATAGAATTAAAATTCAACGATGTATCAGGTGTAACGTGACTTTCAAAAGTATAGTATAAAAATAGATGAACTAGATTCTCCACTTGGCCAATTAAGTTTACTTATGCTAATTATAAATGTCTAGAGAAAAACAGGCTGTATAGAGTATCTTTCGGAATCTCGAGCAACACGAGTGAAGGTAAGTAAAGAGTACTTCTGATATATCACATCAAAGTATCGAGACAACTTCGGTTAGGCTTATAAAATATGATAATCGATGAGAGACATTTGACAACTGAAAAGTATATTTCAGGAAATGCAAATGAAATAAAAACGATAGTAATATTGATAACAGGAGTTCGACTTGATTTTACTAACTTGCTTAAACAACAATTGCGCGATACAGTTACTTAACTACAATTTGGCTTATGTATGCAAAGCCATCAAATATTTACTGATTTTGTTTTAGTTTTTTACTGAATATTTGTTTTCTTTGTAATATTTATTATCATTAACGAATGAAATCGAAGTATATTGATCTACGAATAGCAGCTTTGTTCTTAAATTTTATAATTTAACAAAACTTACCAGAAAATATAATTTCGCCGTAACGACTGTATTGTTTTTCTCGAATAATTACAGTATAAAAGAGTATACGTTTCCAAGCTCTATTCTGTACAAATATTACATGAATGGTATCCACGTGTCTTAATGGAATGACGGATCTGACGTAAATAACAGCTTCCACGAGGGTATTCCATTTTCCTATGTTATACAAAAGTTTATGGTATTCTGTAAACGAAATGGAATCGCTGGCTATAGTTGAACTATACAACGATATACGCGTGCCTCGAGTTGTACAGAGAGTGCACATCGGTACCATTGCCGCTATCGGTGGTGGACGCGCAACACAGAACCCGGCGTCTCCTTAGCCGCAACCAGATCGCTCGTAAGTAAACCTAATCGAAGCGTACAGCGAGTGGGGCTGCTCCTGCCAAATAGAGAAGTGGTCTCGACGTAGGCGGTCGCTCAACAGACCCCACCGACACTTGCCGGACTCACCAGCCGTTCAACAGACTCTCAACAACGACTCCAGGTTCTCCACGCCGGCTTCTATACACCGTACCGTGACTACTGCACAAAGTCTGCACTGCGACGGACTACACTACTGCGATCGGCTGTAGGTATACGCCCGGCGCGCCCGCTCTTTTCTCTCATCTACCGTCTCTTTTTATCCTCGTTCCCCAAGCACCGGTAAAAGCAACCGGCCAAGAGCAACGAGCGAGAATTATCGCACGTCCGAGATCGACGCGCCAACAGTCGAAGAGAAATTGTTCCGCCAAAGACATTTCGAGAATTTTTCTTTCTCGCGCTGTACGACAGACGCCCTGGAGCGCCCGAGCGCACTCCTGGCTCACAGCTCGCGCGGCGTGACGACAACGAGACGATCAAGGCGTTGGTCAGCAAAATCCGATTCTTTGTCGCAATGGCGCGAGAAACAGAGAAACTCGTCTTTTCATTCCTCTCCCAATGGCAGTGGGGAAGTGAATGCATACACACGCATGCACCCAGCGTATAAGGTCGTGTCTTTTAAGACCGGGTTGAAGGAATTTTACTCAGAATTTCGGCGGTAATTCGTTGAATTTATTATGCCCTTTGGGAGACAGCAAGACGACAGTTTCGATCGGTGAATTTGGCCGAGAGAACTTGGAACAACTTAAAAACATCCAGGAAGTATCCTATCCTAAAAAAAAATTGTTCGTTGATTATATCGAAATTTGAAACGGTATTATTCGTACTCTGACTGACTGTTAGTGAAGCCGCGCCACTTTCCTGATTAGCTTCGGTAGTAGAATTAATTACAACAACAATAAAGAACATTTTATTACGTTCAGGGAAGAATTTTTCAGTTTGTGATATATTTTTCCTCGCTAATTCCGAATTTGTTATCTATATTAGCGAAAACTTGAAAATCTTCATCATAAATTCTCAAATGTTTCGTGCTTTAAGGTTCTTTGCTTGTTCACTGTAATTCATTGATCTTTTTATAAAAATTCTCCTAGAACTTGTTGATCAGATAAGATCTGAAGAGTTGAACTAAAAAAAAAATCGTTTACGCTTTAAAACCTCGTTCCTGATACTCTAAATGCTTACATTTGTGACGTATTTAATTATATAAATGAATAATAATTGAATTACAATTAGGAATCATTTGTTTAATCAAGATTAAGAATTTATTTAATTGTTTGAATTTTTTAGTTGAAAATAAATTAATTGAACATTAAAGATACGAATGAAAGAGCGACAATGTATCGATAAGTTTCTGCAGATCTGTGTACTGGCAATCTTCAAAAATTCTACTACCGGTTGACTGCTCTGAGCACTGAGCTACACCAGGAATAATCCAAATTGTTCTCACATTTTGAATATTCCATTGCGTTACAACAATTATAAGTTACAGATAAATGATTGATTATTCGACGAAAAAAACTAATTTCCAATTACAGTATTAATCAACGCTATTATTTCTTTACAATGGATAATTTTTATTCAATTGTCTTTTATGCAAATTTGAAGTAATTGTCAAGATACGACCTCACATTTAAAATCAATTATTACCAATAGTGAACAACGCATTCGAATTAATTTAATCCACAAATTTGTGCGATTATTTATCGGATATATTATTTCAACATTTGTATTTTAAATAAATAATTTGAACATTTGTATTTCTAACAAATATTCTAGAATATTTTTATCCATCACAATATAGAAAAATATATTGATGAAAGGTTTTAATTAAGGAGAACTATTTGTAATAATATTTTACTTTATATTTATTGTTTTCATTGCTAGCACAATGCACGTGGCTTAATATAATTTTACTGCTCAGTGCATCTCTCTCACTCACGTTACAGCAGCACTGCGAACACACAGTATACATGGCACACCCAACCGCTGTTTTGACACGTGTTATACCAGAATGGTCACTCCCAGGTTATTTTACCTCAGCCATGGAAAATTGTATATTACTCATCGACCAGAAACTCGTCGGACTTTGACAAATAACGAAAAATGACCGTCGGGTAACTGTCAAATTCAGGCTATAATGTAAAGCAGTGTACACTTACGTGTAACGGCGCATAGGGATGAGGTGCGAAAGCCCACATTCATAGAGAAGTCTACCAACCACTTCGTTTAAGGACTCATAAGGGTTATTATGCAATGAAAACGTGAGACTCGTGCTCATAATTATGTTGACATAAACCTTGTTGTATGAGACTACAACGAATTCGTTTCGGCAAGCAGTTGTTAAATTCAATGGTGTGAGGTTCCTTACGATATTAAGGGGTTTACGACTAGAATTTACTCTCTCAATGAGCTTGACGAGCTCTATATACTCGTCAACACAGTTTGACAGTTTAGCCGTGGGAAGACTAACAGGTTCACATACCACTCAAGGATATCTCTTTTGCGTCGTAACGTTCCTGGAGTCGTAAGCTGCTACCCAGCGTTTCGGTAAGTCAATTATATAAATTTAACGCCAACGCAAAAGCCCGTAATCAAGGGGAAATTTCGACAGGATGCTGAAAGGATCAACTTCCAAGTCTCGTGAGTCAGCGAGGGAGCATTGTAAATAAAAGGGAGAAACCCGACCATGAATATAACAATGCCAACTAAAAAATAATCCATCTCAGAACCGTCTGACTGCTTTGACAAGATGCGGTGCAGAGATTTGGTGGCTGTTCAATAGGTCAAGCGGAAATTGTTTTAATTAAAAAATGGTAGACATATCTATTCACAATTTTACGAATAATTTGATAATTAGTTATCGCAAGGCAGTTAAAAATTGTGCCCGTTAAAGGTGATTTGCGTGGATTTTTTACCAGTTTTGACCCGCTTGGTGTTAACAGTGTCACCGTTAGGTATTAAATTTATACAAGTGATTGTTTTAAAATGAACCGGCTCCCACGACAAAAATTTCAACTAAATTCCACAATATTTTACGACCGATTCTATTCATTCATTTATTATCATGATCGAGAGACTGACGTGTCGTCTTTATTGATTTTTATGATCAATCTAATTTATTAAATACGTTCGTTGATCAAAGTATTTGTGATTTATCGGTGCCTTCGGCGTTCAAATGCATTTTTGACTCATCGTATTAGGTGAGGAATAACTATAATGGATTAATACTTTTACATAACAATAGCCGTGGTAAAGATATCAAGCATTTCGAGAAGCTCGTATCCTATCCTCGTTAAATAAAATTTATTGAGGTCACGCGAGTGACGTCATTGGAATATGCATACGAAGAATCTTCCTAGTGAATAACAGCGAACTCTGATAAACGCGACCCAGAATACTAGGGAATCAATGAATCACCAAATGTTCTTCTTATTAAATCGACCCAATATTCTCTAATAAATCTCGACATATATTCTTCGTTAAAGAATTTAGACTGACTGAACAATCGTGATGTCTGTCTCTGTTCATCTCACTCGCAACTATTCCCGAGCGCATACACTTTTAGGTGAAGAATATATACAAAGATAAAGGGCCAGCAGGTCACGATGTTGCGAATTATTCATTGCAGGTCGTCTGAATTATTTATAGAGCAATGAATGCTTTCTGCTGGAGGTATACCGCATGTTAGACGTTTCGACTCTGCATCAGGAGCAATGTAACTACGTACCACAATTTTATGGTCGAAATCGATAAATTTCTATATAAATTTCATTATCCGTTAAACGATACCATTGATTCTCGGAAATCTTAATAAGAGATTAAGGGATTCAAAGAAAATCGAGGAAATACGATGAACCTGTAGACAGTCCGAGCGTAATTTTCATCATAGCTGCACATAATTATCGACAGAGTTATAGCGAACGCGTTGTGGAAGTGCCAGCTCGCCGCAGGCCATCTTTTGCGCCAACGCCTTCCACTGCATAGCGGGTTATCACTGGTTATTAGCCTTACAAGAGTATTAATTATGACGGGAGACTTGTATATTATTATTTCAGAGTAGCACATACCCCATTTTTTCGACAGCGCATACAGTTAAGGTTCTCCGGTTGCCTGTTTTATGAATTTCATCGCAATGTTCCGTTACACGTTGAGTGGAGAAGGGCATATTGCGGGCCAACTTTATTATAAATAATTAACTTGTCATACGATAAGGGCATTCTTATTAATTTCTTGTTCATTACGATATTATTTATATTTAAATACACTTTGAAGTTGCAAGCATATCGAAGAAAAATATTCAAGTCATCGAATTATTTTGGATATTTAAATGCCACATGAAAAAAAAACGTACACGAGAAAATATATTATTTTTTGGTAACCAAAATTCATAGGAAAAATATTTTTGATAAGAGACATTGTTCGTTACTTCAGCCACTTTTTTCGGATCCTCGTGGATATTTCCCATAATTGGCGACATTTCGGTACAACTTAAAAGTATCAAAAGTGTCTGATGGGGTGACAAATTTTTTAATTACATTTTTTTATGATGATAATAGCCCATTTTACAGCTTCCAAGTTAGATCAATAAAAAAATGCATCTCCTAAAAGGATTTATGTGATTATTTTTTTCACGTGAATTTCGACCAATAGAAACGCGATATTTAAAATCGCGTGGTACCAGCAGTACGAAATTATATCGGTAATTTTTCGATAATTTCTCTCCTATTTCTAGATAATAATAAAAAAAATTCAAATACATGTATTCCTGAAATTTTCAATAAATCTAATTCTTCCACGATAATTTTAAATACCAAACACCTATCGGTTTAAATTCGGGTGTAAAAAATATTCCGCCGAATAACCCTTGAGCTTGGAAATTAATCAGGTATTTGCAAGTTAGCGGGGTATTATAACTGAACATTTAAAAAAAATCATACGGTGTACTTCCAAATGGTACTAAAATGTCGCTAATTATTAGCAATGTCTGAGAATGTCCGAAGAAAGTAACCGAACTAATGGAACATACCCCATACTTCAATATTGTATTTATCGAAATACATCTTACGGTATATATTTTAAATTTAAATAGAGCTTGTAACGCTCAGTATAAAATATACGAAATATATTTTCACGGATACTTTTTTCAGCCATATAACGATATAATATAGTTAGACATATCGAGGTTACATTAAACTCTCAAAAAACTCTACGTTTCTTCCCTCCTGAGAGCGATCATCGGTTGCGTTAGAATCGTACCGGAAATGATGCTATCGAAGGTGTACGGACTAATGCTCGCTATCGTGTCTCTAGTTAACCCACCGTCAAGACATTAATTGCAGCAACCTCGGGGCTGGTGTAACCGGATTTTTGTACTCTTACCGCGCCCTGCGGTTGTCCGAGGCCCGAGACCTCTGCTCGCGGTACCACAGAGGGAGCATACAGAGTGGTACCAGAGAATCTGCTGCTTTCATTAAAAGCCGGGGCAGCACGAAGAAATCGTAGAACATCGGGCTTGCTGTGTGTACGACGTTGATGTCGTTGAATTAATAGGAACGTCACGGACCATTACACTGCAACGTCGAGGCCTCACGCGGCTCAGATCCGCTGATACACCAGCAGCCACAAGGCGTTCGCATATTACAAGACGTTGTTGAAATTCCTTTACCGAGCAATTGTGTAAAGAGCTGAGGAAATTTTCATTCACCGTTAGAGCCACCCGTTGCCGATACTATTACGATCGATATTGTTTTTTTTTGTGATTTGTTTTTTTTTTACTTCTCTTCTGACACTCATCCCTTCATAGAGATTCTCGACAGATTTAGCAATAACGCTATCACTTAACCAGTATCAGCTTGTACATCTCTTTCGCATAGCAGACATGTTCGAAGCTCATGCTATCAGCAACGCCATGAGCAAGAGCTGAACGATGGAATCATAACGATTACACGCGAGCACTGAGTGCTTACCATGTAGGCTGTGAGAGAACACTGATGTCCAGGAACGTCCGCTTATAAATAAAATTGTAAATTTATTATGTAAACTATATAACGGATTATACAACTGATATCCAAACAAAAACAAAAATCAAATTATCGAGAAAAAACAGGCGCTTGAGTACGCGTCGTTGAAATATCATATAATTAAGATCCCAAGTTAGACAAGAACGTCAAAAATGTTGATACTTGGGCTATTTTGTTATAACAACACAGAGAAACATAGTGAAGTACAAATTTGCGAGCGAAAAACGAATAATAGTTGAAGGAACTAACTTCGGCATAAGTTGATTCACCCAATTATTATTCATTTTCTGTCGTCAAAGTTCTTTCCATCGACTCACAAGTTTTCTCTGTATAAGAAAGCGTAAGCATTATTATCAACGACGTTTTTATATTAACCTGATATCGTTATTATTAGTTCGAGGTTAGCTCGTAAACCAAACACGCAATAGTGACGAGTGATACGCTGAAGAAGAGTCTGCACGAGACAATCACGAATTGTTGGAGCAGCAATCTATGTCGTTCGATAGTCCGACCGCATACGACTGGAAGAGACAGAGCTTGGGGGCGCGCGACAAGACCCCGACAGACTCCTGCATTCCGCTCGTCGCAACAGCGGAGATGTACTCCTGCAGGAGTTTTGCCGCACGCGAGTTGACGCTGTAAATCCTTGAGACAGAAGAACGCATTCCGCTAGACACAGGATGCGTACGCTGACGAAGAGTACAAGCGAGATGCATCCGGAGCAAAGCACAGAAGAGAA
The DNA here is from genome assembly GCA_963942595.1 of Cylloceria caligata. Taxonomy (NCBI): domain Eukaryota; kingdom Metazoa; phylum Arthropoda; class Insecta; order Hymenoptera; family Ichneumonidae; genus Cylloceria; species Cylloceria caligata. The sequence continues at coordinate 41,964,444 of OZ012709.1, read as the reverse complement.
GAGACGACTGGCAGTTCCGTGTGTACGACGGTTGGATATAATGAAGCTGGTATACAAGAAGCCACGGGAGATACACTCTGTGAATACTGCGCTGTTCATCCCTTCATTCGTCGTAAGATACAAAAAAGAATTTCTTTTACGACGTCCTCTTTCTTCATAGTGTTTCTCGTAACTTTTTTCCGATTCTCATGGAATTATTATCGCAAGAACAACCTTTATGTACTATTTACAGCTGTGAATAATGTTATTACCCTGTTGACGACACCGGTTAATGTACTGAGATTAATAAAGAAACAATTTAATCCCCTAAGATTCCCGCGATTTATTATTTATAAAGAGACTTTTTTTTTTTTTTTTTTAATAAGCCAGTTAGAAAATATTTGAGCAAATTTTTACGAATTAATTTAATCTCCTTACAAATAGAAGAGACTCGATTACATTACTACAGATATAAACTTTCAGACTAGATGTAATTTTCAATTGATGCAACTTCCGAAACGGTAGAATGCTGCTGCTGCTGCTGCTGCAGCTGACGCTCAGACAGGATCGAGCAGAGAACGAAGAGCCAGGATACAGCGGCATCTTCTTCCTCGCGTGCCCAGTTTGTCACGAATGACAATTTATCGCGCGCGGCTCGCCACACTCACCACTCGACGGGGACTCTGCGTGGCGAGAGAAGACGAGATGTCGCCGTCTACGTTGGAGAAGCACGTCCTTTAAATTAAACGATACGTCAGACCCCCGTTGGCATAATACACGCGCCATCACATATGTACTCTCTCTCTCTCTCTCTCTCTCTCTCTCTCTCTCTCTCTTCCTCTCTACTACGATCATACAAAATATCTGCTCACCACGTATAACACCGTAGCTTCTAATTTATACAGTACAGCTATAAGTAGATGAGTCCTGTAAAGTCAATGTAAACCGGTAATGAGTAATAAAAATTTAAAAATGGTGGGGTACAGCTAAATAAAAGTACATGACAAATTATTTCATTAAAAAATCTCGAACAATTATAGATTCGTTTTTAAACTATTTGCATTATCTTGATGCATTGCAATTAATAATAATAGCGAATCATTGAACTTTACATTAATAAGAATTAAAGAATCAAAATATAAATTATACACTGCATGTTTTGTCGAAATAGCTTAATAGCTGGCATGGTTACAACATAAAAGAAAAAGATATTTTTAGGAAAGAGTAAAAATATTAATACTGTATGGAGTATAAAAGTAAAAAAAGCTTCGAGTTGACTCAGTATTTGATATGTAGGATTTGCGGGAATGACGATTTACGATTTAGTAACCGAAACGTAAAAATATAATTACTATTATCACGATAGGCGAACCACCATAAGAAAATGCCCATCAGGTATCAGTGTGAGAGATCTTTGTATCACGTTAGCTTATAATAATCTATTCCAGGATAATATTACAGTAATTTGATAGTGAAGTTGAAGGGAAGGTAAAAATCGTTTGGTCTACCAACCGATCGTGCCTGAAATAGAAAGGTGGTCTCGGTTGTGGCGTGGGTGGTAGTCTCGTATAGCTGATTAGCAGTCAGAACGCGTCGTCGATCGCGCTCGGTTTCCAGTCGGCGTTTACCGATCACCTGGCAAAAAGTCGTACCAGTACCTGCTCGTATAGAGTGCTGCTGCTGTTGCTTCTCCTGCTGCGTGCACCACAACCATCACCACCACTACGGCCACCGCCACCACCACCACCACCATCGCCACGACCCTTTCCGCCGAGCGCTCTCGACTTTTCTGCTCCCCACTTATTCGTCTCTCGTTCGTTCGCTCCTTCGCTCGCTCTCGCTTCGATTTATAATTTCTAATGGGCCGCTGGGTCTCCCCTTGGACTCGTCGTTTTTTCCCCCTCGACAACGGCCATGTCGGTGCGAGCTCGCAATAATTTATCCGCGAGCGAGATCGCGAGACGGCGACGGCGCGGTGTGGCGACGCGTGTGCGTCGGCGGAAGACGAGCGACAAGACGAAGAGAAGAAGAGAAAGAGCAATGGAGTAAGATCAGAAAGAGGTGGAAGAAGCTTCGAAGTAGCCTTCCTCCGACGAATGAACAAGCAGCAGAAGAAGAAGAAGCTGCTGCTGCAACAGCATCGAGCAGAGGACAGTCGATCGCGGAAAGTCAAGAGTTTTGCGCGCGCGCTCGCGAGACCTCGCGACAAGAGAGATGGATGGTCGAGTTCGCGCCAGGAACTCGCGGTACCGCTACCGCGCGGTCTCGTTTCGGCTGTACAAAAAGGATATTAATAATGCTTCGATCGCGCTTCCTTGTCAGCCAAGGGATCGATCGATCGATCGCGCCCTCGATCATTCGCAATCTCGTCGTTCCTCCAATGCCGATCTTCGACAGCGGCAATCGAAGCTCAGAAGCAACAGAAGCAAAAATGCTTCTTTCCAGCGCGATTCCAGGAGCAAGAATTTGTGCCTCCGCGTTTGCCCGGAAAGTCGATAATCGATTTATAGAAGAATTTACTGATCTTCCGATGGAGAAACTACCGATCCTGTTCTCAGGGTTTCATTTTTTTTTGTCACTTCTTTTTCATAAAAATTCCGTCACGCAATCGTACTCGCAAGATTCGCTATTCTCTTTGTAAAAGAGACAGGACGAACGGGATATATTCTTTCCTATAAAATCAATGAGTTGATTGTATCGAAACTTAACGCCGTCTTATTCGCTTCCTCGATAGATTGACTGTTGATGAGACTTTAGCTGATGAAGCTGAGCTCCCTACATTTATCATTACATATTTCATAAATAATTACTCTTGGTTAATTTAGAATTATTTTTTCTATAAAATCAATGGGTTCGTTGTATTGAAACTTCATTTTATTAATTTACAGATCGATGAATTAATTTACACTCAAGATGAAGTTCATGACTGTGCGATTTCAGTCGTCCGTTTATAGTGAAAAAAAAAAACAAAAAATCGTATTTGTCCGTCCGCCTTAAAAAAAATGAACATTCACATATTACATAAACATTGGCTCGCTTCATTACAATTTTGGTCAAGATTTTCATTGAAAAACTTTAAGTATCGAAAGATTACCGATCTCTGCAAAAAGCTGCGCGTAATCGTTGATTTTTTAAACTGACTTTATCGAAAAAATCCCTGTTACTCATGCACAGTGAACAGTATTAAGAGAAGACGAACGGATGAATAACCGAGAATGTATTAGAGGTGGCTGACCCGCTGCATCAGCAGTTCTTGCACTCAAGGATCTTCGTCGTTGTCTCGTTCTGCAACGCTTAGACCACGAGCCAGCTTGAGATATCGTTGCTTCGTCACGTTCTCTGACTTACTAACTGATAATAACTTCTCTCGTATTTTATTCTTCCGTTCGCTCTCTCGGTACTGTTGAATGATAAGACACTGGATGATGAAAAAGCTTCGAGAATCATAGTCGAAACGAATTGTACAAAGCAGAAACTCACCAGAGTCTGCGGTTTTCGTCTGAGATACGTGATGACGAGATCGACCTCCATTCCCCACTGAACGACCAAGTTCGAGTTTCGGTACATTTAACTCGCGGTTAGAGAACCGTTTTATGTCTTGAACGTGATGGAGTATGAGTACACCTGACACTCTCAGTCACTAGTTGACCCTTTAAGGTAATCCGCAGGTAAAAACCTAATGACTTAACCCTATTTTTTTCCTCTCTTTTTCAACGCGTGGGTACATTTTTCGGCATCGATCGATACCAATAAAATTGCTCTTGGCTGTACCGTTTGTAAGAAAATCGAGCTCTAATTTGGCAATTTTTTACATAAGCCTTATAGGAAACGAGATATCAGCTCAAAGATAAACGAAGTTAGCGCAGAATCTACCTATTTGAAGGCATAATAATAATATACAGTTAGTGGGAAAAACAATGAGCGGCATACTAACGTTACAATACGATTAACTGCACAGTTATTGCGTTAATTACAGTTAAAGTTTAACTTTCATCGTCTGTCTGTCCTATACACGATAACATAACCCCAATTTTTCAAATATCAACGTAAATCTACGTTAATTTTAGGAGTCTTGCAGTAAATAATTTATCAAAATTGATAAATTCTTGCACCTCTATCACCTTCTGTTATCGTCAAATACGCTCTAATACAAAACCTTGTTCATGATATTCGGAAAGTCTACCGAGCATTGTGTACGACGAGGTTGGCATTCGACGAAAGTCCATCGAATAGCAGCGCTATCAATTTTTTTCCAAATACAATTTCTGTCATCGTGAAATCGTTATTGAAATGTAGTAAACGATAATTAATACTTAAATGAATTTTTACTATATCCGTTAAGAATTGTTAACATTATTTGCCAGATTTCAATAAACACAGGCCATTAGTTTAACTCTTTTGATTTCATCCGGATAATCACTCTTGCCAACTATAATCAAATCATTGCGATTTTTTTCTTAAATTCTTTTACGGGCTAAAAAAACGCTCATGTTTATTAATGTATACTACTGAAAAATATTTTATATTCTCTTGAGTTTAATGGCTACGATTAATAATGTAAGTTCATCAATTAATGAATAATTCATTGATAAAATATTCCACGTGTTTGCCTAACAGAAGGATTATACCAAGCGGTAAACACTTTTTTTTTCTTTTTTTTAATAAAAGTTGTGATTCAAGAGGTCAATCGTTATAAGAAAATAATTGTAACGCTTGGATTACTGGTACATATATATATATAAAGAGCCTATGTGGAGAACCAAATATATATTAATTAATATAAATATATATATATTTGGTTCTCCCATATGCCCCTTACCCTCTTGTAGAATATATTTTGCTGATAATTGCATGTACAACTTACATAGTATCGATGGACAAGAAGTTTGACACCATGAAGTGTTGCAGGAATTCTTTTGATGCACGTAAATTAGAAAATTTCCTTTCCACGTTATAAATTATTTACGAAAAATGATCACAAAAAAAATGTCAAGTTATTAATTTATCTTGTGATTGATGACGATGTTTCTGATAAGAAAGAAAACGTAAAAGAAAATTCTCTAATTCACCTGCTTCGACTGATCTCATTGCCGCAACAGTCCAACATTTATTCTACATTGGTCATCGCATCATTGATCACATTGGTACCATAGGTTGCATTTTAGACTCACAAATTGTGTTTTTTTTTATATAAATATATACAATAATTGGACAAGTGAGAAGATCATATATCATTTCGTGAAGATCAATTTTAAATTCGATCGAGAGACAAGTGATCTCTTACTCTACGTCAGTCAAGAATTATTATCAACTTGTAATAATTTTTTTAATCAACAATTTATATCATCTTCCGGCGATACGTCATCTGCGTTGTACGATCCCGTTAGAGCAGCCAAAGCCATATAATTTCCAGCGTGACAAATGATCTTAAGGTGATGTGCTATACGAACAGAGGTACCACGTAGTGCAACTGTCATTATTGATCGAGGTGGAAGCAAGGGACGGACAGAAAAATGTATCACATCACATTGTAATAGTTTTCTCTCGCATCTAGATTTTGTTTGCACCAGTGCGGACCTCTGCACAGCACCAACGATAAACTCAATTCCGAATGAACTTTCATGAGAAATAAATAAGCGAATGTTGCAATGGAAAGACGATCGAATGGGTTATGTAATGGAAAATAAATATAAAAATCGTGAGATGTGTGATTCTTCGTTCAAAAAATTATATTTTCGTTTGTTCCATTCTGGCACGATGTTTTTAAACACAACATAATTTATAAATTAACGTACACAATCATCAATAATTTATACAAGCCCTTTCATGGTTTACACACTTTAATCGCATTTCTCCCTCGTCCTCTTCGTGCGGTCAAGTGAAAATTTAGCGTCGTTCATCGCAGCATTTTATCACGCTCTCGGTTCATTCCAGTTCTCACCGTTACAAAAATACATATAGGTACATGCGTACGGATATTATATCTCGATAAACATATCGATTGATTTTTTTATTATTCTTTTTTTTGTTTTAATCGAAGTATCGTGCAAGGTAAGGCGAGAGAAAGGAGTTGTCATCCGGCGAATTGGAGGTTTTTCCTTTTGAGTCTGATAACAGAGAGAATATCTTGCGGGACCGGAGTGTCGAAGGCCTGGATAGGAGGGTAAGAAAAAGGAACAATTGAATGGAGAGGGTAGGGATAACAAAATAAATAATAGAAGCATATTAAACATGATTAATCACTTAACAACGGAACTAGATAATAATTAATTAATCATTAACTAATAATTAATAGTTACTAACTAATAATAGAAAATAGTGATAATGTTCAAAGAGTCGGATAGGGGGGGAGGGAACTAGGGGTTTGCTATAAGTATAAGATAATAATTAATAATTACAAAGAACAGCTTGATTTCTCTTCTTCTCATCTGGCACGAGTATCGCATTTGTATTTGTGGCATTTAACAGGGGAGACAAGTTCGACGCGTTCGCGTGAAAAATTATCATGCTACGGTCTCTTGATCAGTCCGACACAGCGGTAGAACGAAGAGACCGGTGAGAGTGATTAATTACGAATCTAGTTGGGCAAGTAGAATGGCAAAGTACAACTCGTATTTCATTTTAGTGAGTTTTGTGTATGTGTTCGTGTGTGTGGATGTGCGCGTGTCTTTCACACGCTTAGATGTTAAGGTATCATTGTAAAAATCTCTTGATATACAAAAATACGAACGTATGTTATATTATGCTTGGATGTCGAGACGCGTGTGCTTGATGACTCGGACGATGCGCTACGCTAAGCGAGAGCATAATTCGTCTTGCAGGGTGACTGCATACGTGAGTGACCATTTTCAGTGTATCAGGAAAAATTTTAAAAAAAAACGTTTTTTTACTGGGATCACTCACTCGTTAAGCAACCCTGCGTTTGTGGCCAAAAAAGTGAGCGCTCTTGACGCAATATTTAACGAACAATTTGATTTCTCGAAGGCAATACTGAACTAACAAATAACGAGTCAGGCTGGGCACGACTGTTATATCAAGAGTCTCGGAGAAACTTTTTACTTGTTTATTTATTTCTTAACTTTCGGAACCTTCTTTCCGTGTATAATTAATGTGAATTTCTTTTTCAACTTTGCCCAGATACGAGGAATCCTCGTTAGTAAATAATACTAGCAATCTATTAACGATAAAATATTAATCACTATTCAACGTGTTAAGGTTTTCAATATCAATATAAGTTCCAATATCATTAAACAGCATTGAATCCACACGAGGATTCAGACTTATCATTCTCGCTATATCTCAAACAACAGGTACGCAGCACAATAATCGTTTTTAAGCCTTGCTCGATTTATTTATTTTTTAAATTCGTTTTTCTTACATTCTCGTCGATTTTATTCGGTAAAAGCTCACCGAACGAGGCCCTCGACACTGGGAAATATCCGGAGATTATTCTCCACCCTTTAGTCCTCTCGTTAATTTAATGTCGAACGACTAATATCCAATAAAAAATAAATTAGGATCGACCTGGCAACGAGAGCCTCTCTATAAATACAACAAACTAAATTCTATCACCGACGACGATTGTCCTTCTCCCGATAAACGTTTTTTTTTTTTTTTTTTTCTTCGATTCACGTGATACAGGGACAAAGCCGTTCAATCTTGGAATCGTGGGCGGGAAGATTTTCTCATAATCTCTTCTTTTTCCTCGCGTGGAAATTGTTTTCTTCGTAGATTCGACGCATCGTCGAGTCTCGCACACGCTGTTGATATAATCGGTTAATTACGGAATTATTCGTAGGGTTAATCGGTGAATTGGACTGACCGCAAAAAATTTGGCACATTGACAAAGATACAACTAACACGCGTCGCCCTTGTCGCACGCATTCAAAACACCTGACAAAGTACACTCGAGCCCCCGAGCAGGATGAAGTCCCCGGCTAATCGACGGCTCGAACGACCAAGTATAGAATGAATAAGAAAAAAAAAAAAGAAAAAAAAACGAAACACCAACGAGCAAAATAAAATCAAACAAAAATCGATTAATTGAGGGAATGGAAGAAAAAACAATAATAAATAGCTCGCGACGTCGTCGAGTTTTGAGCACCGCTTTCACGCATTATATTTTACAGCGTGCCTCCTATATGTACACTGAGTAAACCTCCCCCAGGCTCATTCGTTCCTTGCTACTCTCAATCTTACTTATTTCTTTTTCGTGGAAATGCCTTTAAACCGAACTCGAGATTTCATTCGCCTCGAGCCCCATCGAGCTGCGGCGATCGTCAGGCTCCTTGTTAGAGAGAACAATAAAAAAACGCCGAGTGGAATATTACAGATAAGGCAAACGGCACAGTTACTGATTCCCTAGACATATTTTTATATTGTAAGAAAAATTTTACGTGTCAAAACGAATCCATCCCATCGTCATTTGTATATATTTTTTTTCAACGACTATAATAATTCTTTAATGTCACATAATTTATTTTGTTAAGGAATTACAAATATTACTTTCTACTTGAATTAGTGTAAAATGAAAAAAAAAAAAAACATTGTTTCGCTTTTTTTTTTAACACGGTCGAGATGATTAATTTTAATTAATAATAACAATAATAATAATAGTAATAAGAGTATCAATCAGCATTAATAATCTCGACCGAGTTTCGAAAAGCCGACAAATAATATTATTTAACTAATATTTCGAAAAAGTAATAATCGATAATCCCTTAAACGAAAGAGAACCAAGTCAGATACTGTACGGTTTATCTTCCATCTTATGGGCGCCAAGCGCCTCGTATGCAGTCGCTGTGTACGTATGTAATATGTATGTGTGAGCGAACGTCATCAGACTTGTTCAACATCGGCAAGAAAAATCATCCGGGACAAGAGGTGGCAAGAATTCGTAAGGAACGAGAAGACGAAGATACACGGATAATACTGTTCAGGGTGCTGCCGGACGTGTGCAAGATGTCAAAAGTATCAACGCCAAGCTTTACGGGAGGGGCAGTCAACGGTTTCGCGAGGGGCTGCACTCTCGTCGAAGATCTTTTCGCGATCTTCCAAGGATCTCTCTGCCGTTAGTCCTCTTCTCGAGTTTCCCTCCGTTGATCGGTCATCCAGCAGCTCTTCGTCATTCCATCTTGACGATGCCGGACATAGGCTCGATTCCGTAGGTCGGGCTTTCGGGCCCACCACCGATTCCTTCGCACTTGGCCACTTGTCCGTCTCCCATCTTCGCGTGAGTCCTCAGATGCCTCGTGATCATGTCCCGTCTGCATGCCGCGTAAACGCACTGCGGACACTTGTACGGCTTTTCGCCGGTGTGAGTTCTCTGATGCGTGCTCAGATGGTCCGATCTACTGAACACTTGACTGCATGTCTTGCATGTGTAGGGCTTCACACCGGTGTGCAGCCTCATGTGCCTCGTGAGCATGTCCGATCGCGCAAAACTTCGCTTGCATACGTCGCAACGATAAGCCTTGGCGGACGCGTCTCTGGGTCCCTGTCTTCTGTGCCTCGAGGCCATGTGCTTGGCCAAACGATCATGAAGACTGAACATCTGACCGCATACCGGACAGACGTATGCCACGTCCGCCCCCGGTGGCATTTCCTCAACGACGGGTGAGACCTCGAGGTTGTATCGGACCGCGACGCTCTCCTTGGTCGTCGGCGATGCCACGTCACCGCGAACGACCGGAACGCTGACGGACCCTCGAGTCATGACACCGGGTGGCAAAAGTTGAAGGGCCGAGGGTCGATTACTATTGCCGAGAGCTTGACCAAGGTTTTTCATCGATAGATCCAAAGGTGATTCCTGTGGACTCGTCGCGTCACTCTCGAGAGATCCGCTCCTTGGCGTGTGCGAGGTAACAACCGATGAAACTGAAGAAGGCGGCCTCTGCTCCCATCCAGGAACGTCGGAATCCGAGTGACTTCGCTGTCTGGTCAAATCCGCGGCGGGCAGGTACTTTGTGTTGAGGTAATGCTCGAAGCTGTACGACGACGGTGATACTGGAGTGAGCGGGGTGAGGCTCATGGGTGTGAGACCCGTTAGTGGTGTTAGGGGTGTGAGCGGCGATGTCGGCGAGGGTAGGAGCATCGCGGCAGCAGCCGCAGCTACAGCCGCTGCCGATACAGGCGGATTGGCACAGTTTATGCAGGCACAACCGCGAAATTTTTGCGGTGGTCTGTGATAGGTGGACGGGTGATGATTCTGATTCGCGCCGCTCGTTTGATGAGAATTGTGGTGCTGGCTACTGCTCGTTGTGTTGTGAGAATGATGATGATTATTGTTGTTGTTGTTATTGATGTTGTTGTTGTTGTTGTTGTTATTTACATACTGAAGACCGTTGGCTGGATGTTGACGACGATTGTGATGGTCGTGGTGATGAAGATAGTGGGGATAGTGCTGATAGGGCAGATGACTGGGGCTCGGAGTTTCGTCGCTTGCCAGCGTTCTCAAGGACTCGCCTTTCAATCGTTTTAACAACGGTTGCGATGCATTTTCCAAAGCGGAACGCGACGACGATCTCGGCGAGCCAAATACGTCCTCCTCCTCTTCCGATGCCAACGACGTTGAATCCAACCTCGTCGGAACTTCTCCCTCGGACGGGAGAACCTTGTGGGCTTGCAGATCATCGAGAACCTGGTTGAGACGTCTTCGCTTCCGGGAGGGCCGATGATTTCTGTTTGCCGTTGCAGCTAGAGTGTTGTTGTTGGTGCAGGAGGGCGGTGGCGGCTTCGCAGGACCCGGGGGCGCGGCCGCGGCGTCCTCCACGGCGCTCTCGGCCATCGTCATCGATGATGCGCGGCACCCGCCGCCTGGGCCACTTATGCCGCCTACTACCCCCTCGGCTACCACCGTACTGCCTCCCACCTCGGCCTGAAACAATAAAATAACACGAACCGTTATTACACCTGTCATTGTTGGTTGATGCGGAGAAATAGAAGGTTAGTCGATACTTCCTTCACCACGAGAAGATAAAATATTTCGTCGCAAAGACATCTTTTTAAAAATTATAATTAACAGATATACGTTATTTATGTTGTGTTTACACAACTTTTTGCCGCACATATGTGCGAATATATAATTTATTTTGACTGTAAATTTCTCCGTCTGCTGAGAAATACCGTGAACTACGTACTGGAACGAATATTTATCGAATAAATGAATTAAGGATGCTCATATCTAGGTCCATTTTCCTCTGGAAATCTCAATCAAACTCCTGTCACCACTGACTCGGGACACTCTCGTCACATTGGTTAATATACGAGACTGCTGCAAGAGCGAACAGAACGGGCAGGGAATAATAAAAAAAAATTGACAGACGTCCAACATGAGAGATCCACAGATGGCGCCGGATCGCATGAGAAAAGTGTGGAGATTTATGGCTCGTGGCATCTAGCCGTAACAATCTTTATTTATAAATTTGCGCGATCTCCCTCTCACGCATGTCTTTTACCCGAGAGATTTCTCGAACAAAACTATTCGACATCATCAAATATTTATCGTTGAACAAGCCGCACTGCGAGGAGTCTCGCCTGCGTCTATATCCTCTCGCGTAAGCGTAAAAGGCAAGTAGGCGACTCGCGAGGCCGTTGCGATCGGTTCAACGAATACCGCCGGTTGACTATTAGGAAAGCGAGAAATTTATGGGACTCCTGTAGCCTTTTTTTTCTTTTCCCCTTCTCAGATTGTGGTATAGAAAAGAAGAATCTAGATAGAAATATCCTTTTGAAAAAAAAAAAAATTACACTCCTTGTCGTCCATGCTTTGTTCGCTGCTAAAAACAGCACTTTGAGTAAAGTCGCGATCCAGTCTCTGTAACATTTGGCTAAATATTTAAATTTTAACTACGCGTTGAGACTCGCGAATATATCATTCGTCCCCGAAATGATCCATTCACGATCGCTTTAGCGGTCATTTCATGGAAATAAATAATATAATTGTTTTTTTATTGCAGTGAAATTGGCATAAAATCGACTACTTCTTGTGACCACCGTGAGAAATTGTAGAAATTACGAAAGTGAGTATGTAAATTCGGCTTTGATGGAATATTTTGAGTGAATTGGTAGAAACATTCACGTTTTGAGTCAATTGTATTATTCTGTTTACGAAGGAGCCTGTTACTATAATATCTGCACTTAAATAAAATAGATTTTTAAATGAAACGGGAACAAGAAATTGTACAGGTGACCTGGCTGCCCTCGTCCGTCTAGCCACTTCAACTGAGTCGAACGACGTCTTGGAGCTCTCGTAACACTGACTTATCGTCCCCAAGGCGCTACTTGGACACGTTACCGCGAAATTTTCAGGCAGGTTCATAGTTACGCGAAAGGAAGCTCTCGGGACTCGGTGGCCTATAGACCATTGAACTACGAAGGAAAATACGTCTCTGCTGCGAGAGTGATTTAGAGCCTCGATCACCTGTCGTTCGGAGACGAAGGAGACGAGGACGACAACGACGTGGCGACGACTATTCTCTTCCGGATCGAGCCATCACCACCAACATAACAAATCCACACTCGTTCTTAGAACAGGGATGACCACCTCTTACTAATTTTAAATGGACATTCAGTTTATTATGGTGCAACATTTATGAAATATTGAAAAGAATATACAATTCGATAAACCAATAAATAAACCTTTTATCCAATAAAAAATTATGGTTAAAATTTAGAAAACATATAACACATAACTGATAGAAAAAGTTAACACATCTTGTTATAGATTTAGCAGATCATTTTTCATGAAATTTGTAATATTTCATAAATAGTGGAGCGAATAACCAAAGAAGTCTGTTTTCATCAATTGTTACGTTCCTTTCTCCGTTTTAGAATAATAACGAATCGTCATTTTCTCTATTATTTTATTGTAAATATGTATCGCAATGACTGCAACTGTAAAATCTCTGTTGATTCGCGAGTAAAAAAAATTGAAATTCGGTCCAATTATACCGGTGATGAAATTCTGCCATTTTTATTCTCGTTTTTCCTATAACTCCCTCAAGTTTTCCGCGCTTGTTCTAACCGTCCTTGGATTTTTTACTCCTCCGGTAATGTCGTCGGCAGAGCGACAGAGGAACGGGAGAAGCTGCTGGTACTGCTGGGAGAGCAGTTAGAAGAGCTCGCATATCGGCGACGATAAACGTCGTAAAACGTGAGGGGGGCAACTCGTAAACGGCAGAGCGAAGAAAAAGAGAAGAATATAATTTTTTTTTAAATCGGCGAGTACCTGAGAGGCTGCCGGCCGCGACGAGAGAACAGGTCCCTAACGCGTTGCTCGCTCGCGGTAATCGCGGGAGCGAGAGAAGCGTAGGCGTTCGCGGTATTCTCGCGTCGATCGGCGCCGCCCGTGTTGTTCCTGTCTCGATGCCATTCTTCGACTCCTGCTGCAGCAACTACATGTGCACGGTGCACGCCTTTGATAAACCCTGATAAAATGAGCGTAACGCTGTGTAACGTTGCGTGACGACGATTCGAGAATAGAATTCTGAAGCTGCACAGTAGAATACTGTTAACCCTTTAACGAACTCTAAGATATATTTGGTTTGGACTATGTATTATAAAAACATCAATTTTTCTATTGGTTATACTCATATTTTTTCTAAATACTTTGCGTTCCAGTCAAATAATAATTTCTTGCTCAATATTCCTTTCGTTCCACAGTCAAATATAAAACAAATAGTTTCAATAGTATCTCAATATTGAATATTTGTAAAAATAATATTTTACAAATAAACAAATGTTGATTCTTGAGAATGTTCATGTCCATTAATAGTTTCGAGCAGTAGCAGACAATAAATATAAACAATCGAACGATTTTTATCTCAAGAGATTGTTAAAAAGTTGAAGATAGGACATCGATTAAAAAAAAAAATGACCCGTAGATCGAAGAATGAGGAGTATGATGCCCCATGGAAAAATTGGCATGGCAGGCAGGTAGAATGATGAGCAAAAGAGGATCAGGAGAGACCCCCGGAGAGGTAGACCAGCAGACGAAGCGAGAGCACTAGCACCGGCCTTCGGAATGCCTCCGGGAGGCACCTGTAACCACAGCAGCAGGAGCAAGAACTCGCGCGCCACGCTGGACAACCCGGGAGAGAGAGAGAGAGAGAGAGAGAGAGAGAGAGAGAGAGAGAAAAAGAGAGAGGCAGACAGACAGACAGACGGAGAGAGAGAGACAAAGACAGAGATAGACAGAGACGGTTGAGCGGCAAGATGGGCGTGGGTGGGGCGGTTGATCTTTCTCTCGTATAGTATACGATCTCGCATACACATGCCGTTCACTATACTGCTGTGCGGTGGCGGAGTCCCCGGCGGCGTATCAGTGATGGCTAGAAACCGACACTCGACTTCAAGAACAAATAATTTTCTCACAAAATAAATATTTATCGGCTGTATTATAATTGGTTATCTATTGTACAAATTAACCGAATCATAAGGAAGGTGGGTTATACAAGTATAAACAATCACACGGTTGATAAATGGTAATTGTTGAATAAATTGAATTGATTGTCCATTTAAGAAATATATCATTTGAAACTCATGTAGAATGTGAGTATTTTGTACTCAGTTTTTGAAAATATTTGTTGGATCTACTTGTTTGAAATTATTTGCAACTCGTTTCTCTCTTTGCTGAAGTATATATAGAACTGGTGGGGTCTTGACGTGGTTGCACCCATTCTTCTCTCCTGGCGTATCTCGCGCTCGGAAGGAAAGTGGCCGCGGGGCAGACGCGAGCGTAGTCAGCAAGCACGCAGCAGGGCGAGGCTCCTGCCATTGCTACCAAAAAACCAGCCGGGCTACCGGTGAGTCGTCGGCGATGCCAAGGGCCCCTCGATGCTAGCGAGACAACGGCGCCGGGTTGAGAAAAGAGCAAAGATAATAAAGAACGTGGATGGAGCGAGAGGAGGAGGAATAGAGAGAGAGAGAGAGACGGTTAGAGTATCTGCCCTCACGAGCAACAAGTCCGAGCGGAGAGGCTGAACGCGTTCTCGAGGTTTGCGAACTGAAACTATAAGGACCGCGCGCGAGACAACGAGCTACGGGGACGAGACAAGCAAAAAGCTTCCGAGTACAGCGCAAAGAGAGCGGAGATAAAGGGAAGGCAAACAGAGGAAGCGAAACCACCAGAAAGAAACGGCAAAGGCAACCTTTTCCGCTACAGCAAAGTATACCGAGACAACAATTTTGTGGCTATACTACATTTGCCGATCAAAAATGTACAAAAATAATTCATTAATAAATATTCGTTTACATTTCAATTGCAAATAAAACATCAATTCCATCTTCATCTCACGAAAACAATAAACAAACTTATTACAAAATTAATTAATAACTTGTTCGTAATTTCGGATAACTATTGAAAATGTTGTTAAATGTATACATATAATGGAGCACTGATTTGAATTTGTACTGATAGAAAATTAAATTATTTAAAAATGTACAACAATGCATTTTTTTTCTTTCAAATAGTAGAATGTCTCTTTAAAAAAATTGAAAAATCATTCCAATTCAGCGAACTATATTCAAGCGAATAAAATAATTTTAAAAAATTGACAGTAATGTAATTATATGAAGAAAAAAAAAAACATAACAATAGAATTCCTTTTTACGAAAGTAGAAAATATATTCTATTCCAGCGAACTAAAATAATAAACTTGATAATGACGATGATAAATCCACGATGACTCGGTGTCGCTCGATGACACGTAAATTGATGCGCGTGCGCGCTATCTAGTATATACACCCTGGTGATGTGTGCCTCGTTGGGCTCTAGTCTCCGCTCTGTTGCTCGCCGCGTCTCGTTAACGAGTGAAGTACGGCTTCCAGGTAATTTCGCGAACACCACCAGCGGCACGCAGCTACCAGTCGGTTGATGTGCTTCGCGTCGCAACGCGTGCGTACGCACTTTGTAGCGAGAAACGATGGAGGCTCTTGCACGCGTACTTTCCACGAACACGAGTGCCAGAGCTAAGCCGTGAATTATACCTTCACTAAAGTCTTAGGAACGCATCGAGAGGGATGCAGCGTAAGGAAAGGAGTCGATATAATTCCGACAAATTCGACGTAGTTACAGTGTCTACGATCGGCACTCGACTATCCTCACAGATGTTATCTCCTCGCGGGAAATGATGATGGGTTATCGAGACAGCGAGGGGTGAAAGTGTGTGTGAGGGAGGGAGAGTAAGAGCGCGCAGAAGTCTTGGAGTTGTCGCAGTTCCCTCGCTTCTACCGAGCGCTTGATTAATGGTCATGTGAACGGTTCGTCACGACGCGTATATATCGGTTGATAATTAAACTCGTTGTAATTTGTGCGGAGCGAGTGGCGAACTCGACAGCTACCCGCAAGACTTGATTTAAGGTACTTGCGACTTTGCTAGCTCTTCCGCTGTACCAATCGGGGAACATTCGTCTTGGCGATCGAGAAAGCTCCCGCATGGTAACAGGTATGAGAGAGATATACGAGAAGACGAGGATGAGGTAGTCGCGCATTCGCCTTTCTGACCAACCTCTCGTGTACCGCTGTCCATCTGATCCGCTCAAGACAGCAGAGTGTGACACTCATCATGGTCTCTCTGTCCCGCGAGTGTTGCTCCTGTTGAAGTTGGTTGCATCTGAGCTGAGAAAGAATACAGCTGCCCTTTCTGCGAAATTCGCACATGCGACGAGAAGAAAAATAAATGAATAAAGTGAGGCCACCGGGGGCCGTCTTTTTATTGGAAAGAAACGATCGGATGATCGGCGACCAGCTATGCGTACGCGAGTGTGTATCTTGTGTGAGCTCGCTGATCACTTTGTGATTGCTGCCTCTGACTTCTCCTGAGTTGAGTCACGAACTAAAGGGACATCACATAGTAGAGACGAGACAAGACTATTTAAAAACTTTTCCAAACCGAGAAGCTGAAAAGAGGTTGATCGACACTCGTAGAATTAATTACAAGCTTTTAATTTGTCGAAGGAGTTGTACAGCTCATTACAATTTCAGCCTCCATCTGTAAAGGCGCCTTTCATTTTTTTTTCTGGCTATGAAGGTATACGATACAGTTGCGCCTGTGTGGCATCAGCATTAGGCCTTTAAGCTAAAGTATGTCTATTGTACACATTCCGCATCGGAAGAGTCATGATCACCGCAGTGCAGCAGGTCTGCAAGGGCCGAGGGACATACAGCGGAGAAACTACCTCTACGTGCTCGATACGGGGTGTTGAAAAAAATGAAACGTTATCGAGGCGCGCGCCCTGCCGTCTTAACAAATATAATATAATAATAAATATTTAGTATTACTTGGACGAGAAACTTGAGAATTAAAATGATTTCTTCGTAAAGTAGTTAAGTATGAATCGAGCATGAAAAATTATCGAGAAGCCACGTTGGAACGATCCTAAACGAAGAAACGATCCGACGAAGAATTGAGAGCATCACGACTCTGGCGACGCCCGAGGAACGTTATCGCAGGCCGCGAACGTAATTGCGGGTTAATTCGTCGTGGCCGTCTGGCAGCTAATGGTAGGGAGTCTCTGCTGTTTCTGCTGCTGGTGGTATTCGCGGTAGCGTGGGCGACAAGTGCATCCCGCCCTGCTTCGCTTTCCAACCTCCTCTCGCCTCACAGCTCGCAGGCGGCGCGTGTGTTGAGTTAGGGAAGAGATCGAGTCGCCGGGCTCGCTGTCTTATCGAGTTCGTTCCACGTTTCACACCGATTACAACTCGAGTATTCGAAAATTGTCATTTTATTTTATTTTTTCAATTGCGGTTTATTCCTTTTTTTATTCACAAGTATATTACGACTACTTGGAAAGGTTCTCAGTAGCAATAAGTATACCAAAGACAATGTGTGTCGGTAATCCCATGATCGAGGGACGTTAAATCGATTTAAGATTAACAACTGTAAAGCGAGAATATGTAACTCTCAGCTATAAGCTGCCGTGTTATAGTTTTTGCACTGATAGTACTGGCAGCCGGTCTCGAGTATTACGTCGAGCAGAAATACCCCACAGTACGACGTGTAGCGATACCGTGGATTGCCAACGCACTCATTAATATGCGAATCCCTCGTAAACGTTTCGTTCCCTTATTATACTTTTATTTTAGCTCCCGAAGTAAAGATATCCCGGGTGTGAGTCGACATGAGAGAATATGTTAATATCGTTGAGGGAGGTTGAAAATATCTAACTGCACTGTTAAAAAAATTTACTAGAAAATTACGGGACTGGTACGGGAAGTTTTATTCACACGTCGTACCATAAATTTCTTGTCCATATCTGTTGGAAATTTAAAAGAATGGTACTGAAACAAAAAAATAGAATGTATTTCTAAATTTACTGTTAGAGTACTGGAAATTTACTGTTAACGTATTGGAAATTTACTATCCTCACACGATAGTTTCTGAATTAATTATTAACTTCAGGATATATCTTTCACAGCGGGTTCTTATGCAATAATATTAAGAATAATATTCTATTAATAGTACAAAAAAAAAAACAAAGATAGTCATCTACAAATACGATATTTTCGTAGCGCTCTCGGAAAAGTGATCGTTGCGAGATTCAAACCGAAGACCTATCGATCTACACCCAACTACCTGACGACGAGTACGCTACCCACTAAACCAAACCGACTATGTTGAATTAATTCGCTTTGAATCCATAATAACCGTGTAAAGCTAACGGTCCACAAGTCGAATAAAAAATGTAGTACCTATCAACATTATAGGTGCTATTTAGATGGATGCAACGGTGGATTAATTGATAACTTTAGACACAAGTTGAGTAATTTTCACGAAAACCTTTTTAAAATTACTTATCAGTTATATAAATTTACCATGCTGCTATTATTTTCACATTGCGTGTTATACTAATCATTATATCACACACAAGTTTAGTAAATTTAAAGTTATTTGTCACTGTGAATTTACAATCTTTTTAAACAGTGTAACTTGCTTGTATGTATTTCAACTGGCTGTCGAACGATTTCGAGTATTTTACACAACAAACACTTTTTCTCTCTATATATATATTACGTTCGTGCATCGACACTTCGTTATATTTTCATATTAAATTAAAACTTCTCCATTCATAACAATATACGTGTTTCAATTAAATAACTTTTATTATTATTATTATTATTATTAAAATAATTATTATTATTGTTATTACAATATAATATGAATGAAATCTACAAGTTTTCAGCACAATTAATATTAAAAATGTATGAAATTACTGTAAAACATTGTTTCGTTATCTCAATGACATCCATAAATTATCGATACCGCAAAGTATCTTTGTGTACTTTTAATAAAATTATTTGAATAAAATTAACCTAGAATACCAATAACATCTATGAAAATCTATGATAATTCATAAGGAAACGGAAGTTTATTATAATGTTATGTTAAACATCTAATGAATATATATATATATATATATCGCAAGGTGTGGGTTTTTCACGTGTATTAACGAACACATTTATGAGAATCGATTACACTCTGTGATATAATGAAAATGAGTATCACGTGTAAATTATTATGTGGAACAATTTTCGATATTAGCAAGAATTAATATTAATTTCGTAGATAATATCTACGAAAATCTTCTATATTAATAATACGTAAAAATATTTATTGCGCTATTTATAGAGAAAGGTAAATGTGTCGCAATGTTGTTCTAATCTCGTACTGACATACTTACAAATTGGTATAGAGGGTGAATGTGCCACGTGTGTGCTGGATACCGAAAGTACACGAAGAGAAAATGCAGGCCAGTGCAACGAGCAAGTACGAGAGAATGCGAGCAGAGAAGGACGAGAGAGAAAAAGGAAAGGCGTGCGAGCATTCGCGCACATGCAGTTGCAATAAGCCAAAGGCCCCCCCCGCATGATGAGTGGCCGGCGTAAATTAGCCGGCGCGTAAATTAACCGCCCCCGAGACGCAGTAATGGCGACCACGAAAGTAATATCAGGCTCTTTCGCGTTGCTGGCGTGGCCAGCTAGCGAACGTTGACCAGCTCCGCGGCGGCTGGTGCACACTGGCACTGAACGGATTATAAAAGCAGTAAAAAAAAATTTTTTTTTTAAACGAAATCAACGTGAGAATAAAGTTTAAAAAAAAATAAATAAGAATTAAACGAGAGGGAATAAGACCGTTCAGCCACAGAGGCCGACTAACGAACGTCGCGTGCCGCGAAACTCGTAGAATTCAGTTTGAATTGCGGAGGTTTACCTTCTAAAATGGTTTTAATTAGTTTGCCAATTACAACTCGAAAAAAAAAAACCGAACAGTCTACAAAAATTATAAACTTTATAATTAATGTAATAAATTGTAATAAGAATAATAATACATAAAATAATAATTTTATTCGGATACTCTACGGAAATAATCATAACGCCGTTAAGCCGATGTAACTTTGTCTCTAGTTAATTAACTAAATTCATTTATCTTCATTGAATATTTAATAGTATCATTTATTTACATTTTTTAATCTGTTTTGTAGGCGAGCATGAAATTTATTATTTATATCGTAACTGTTCTGTGCAAAGTGGACATTTTTTTTTATGCAAAGTATGGGTTTCGGTATGAACAGCAAGGCTTTGCGTTAAACACCCCTCGGATCTTTCCGCGATTATGTTCAGAGCTATTACGCCCTCTATTAATAAGGCAAGAATGTTTTATTGATCGGCATAACAGCGACAGCGTTAAACAGAACCCTCGTGTGCACGGCACAGAAAGGCATACGCTTGGAAATTGCAGAGTACGCATTAGCTAAATTCACAAGACAAATCGAGAATGTACGGTCGTCTAAAGTGTCAATCGCGCAAGTTAATGTTTTCCTATAAATGGGACAGTTTCTCGGAGGACCAAGTGCGTGTACCAGAGTAAAATGCAAGGGGAAAACCCCATGAACACATATTTGATAGACGTTTGTAACTTGAGACGATAATTAAAAAAATATTTTTTTAAAAAAGTCTGCACAAGGCGCAGAGATCGAAAATGATTGCAAGTCTCTGTGTATATTCAAGCATACTTGACACTTATGACCACATAGTTGACGCTTGTCGTATGGGATAACTATCGCGGTCTCGTTCGCCTCGCTGTATTTTGCACGAGAGGCGCACGTGTTGTATCCACCAGGCAGCAACAGAAGGAGAAACTCGATCGCTTAACCTGCTCCAGCCGCGCGCATGTCGCGTGTACCGAGATTCTCAATACACCCACTGCAGTCTGTAGCTCGCGTTCCCTGTGTTTAACACCGTGTCGCAATTACAAAGCTCGTTATTAATAACACGCGCGAGTGTTCTTCGTAAACTATGGGCAATACACATCTCGCACAATGTCTCGTGGCTTAAACTGACTGTCTCAGTCATTGACAATCACATAATAAATTAATTTAAAAAAATTATTTGTCGGTCGAATATGTGCACCGAGGATAGCATTTTAAATAAAATATTTACACCAATGAGTGCTCAATTAGTCCCATTTAAATCTGATTTACACATTTTTTATTAAAAGAATATAATAAAAGGATGCATTTTTATTTATTTAAAAAAAAAAATTCTGGGTCAAAAGTTGTACTTCGTTATTGAATTGAAAAAATAGTGTGCTAAAAAAATATTTAAAAGTCACTAATATGCATAATAACCGTATTGATTAAATGAAAAATTCATCGAAAGGATTATTACTTTACGTACGTACACGGTAACCATTTTTTTGTTAATGCATTTGTATG
Source organism: Cylloceria caligata (assembly GCA_963942595.1). Lineage (NCBI taxonomy): Eukaryota > Metazoa > Arthropoda > Insecta > Hymenoptera > Ichneumonidae > Cylloceria > Cylloceria caligata. The sequence goes on along the minus strand of OZ012709.1, from coordinate 41,942,751 downwards.
AATAACATTTATGCTTATACTCGTATATTAAATTTATTATACAGCTATTATATAAAATACCTGACACGTGAAGAAAACTCATGCTAAATATACAAGTAATTAAATTTTTAATCATACTTGTATATTGAATTTAATAAACCAGTTTATGCATAAAAAATATCCTGTCCAATTTTCCAACTCATTTCAACAATGTAGAAGTGTTCCACTTTATGCTGAGGAGTCAAGACGACGTATCGTCGATCAGAAAAAAGATGGAACGCGGTCCCTCCGGGATCCCGAGAAAACGTTTCTCCGACTCTCTTGTTCTCTCGATATCGTAGCTCTCGTCATTGCGACAAAAATGTTTGTCATCGCGATCAACGGGGAATGCGCGTGAAACTGGCTTCGACGCGGAGTCTGGCGTCGCGCGCGAGAGCTTAGGAACTCTCGGTGGCACGACAAAACCGCAACGGAATAAGTTACCGCATTGGGTGCAGTGCCACCGCGTGCACTGCGTACCGGAATGAGTTTCGAACGCCTTTAAAGATATTGCAGCACTCACAATGCTATCCCTCATCTCTGACGATTGCGAGCAGCAGCAACAACAGTTTAATGTAGGCGAAGGAGAGTACGGTAGCCTGAGCAATGCTGCATGCTCGCCTTTAAAGCTTTAACCAAGCAGACAAACCAACCAGCCAAAGCACGAGAGGAATCTCGATTATCCCTCTACCTTCGCTACCAGCGCTTTTCTCTCGTGTCGTTCTTTCGATACGCGAATTCAATGAATCCTCGGTTTATTTATGCGTTGATAGGTCCTGCACGTTGAGAGATCGTTCGTTGGAAGTGGACTTTCGTTTGAGTTTGCAAAATCGAGGACTGGATAATTTTCCACGACGACTCTTCTATTTTACAATGTGTTATCGATATTACCAATGAAAATTCTATCAATTTTTAAATAGTAAAATAAAAACGTCTGTCTTAATATATTTTAAATGTGTAACTTGTATATTTGTGAAATTCCTGTGATATTTCATTGCAATTATAATTGTTTAATTATCGAAACCACTACGACTATACAGTGGTTTAATAATACATAATAACAATGATAATAAATTCTATAGACGTCATACTAAAATGAAAGATTTTAATTACGGCTGATTCTAAATCTAAGTCGCAAGTTTAAGAAAACTGCAATGTCCTGTTTCATGAAAAAAAATTCGATAATTAGCTACATATTGCGATCGCATTCGTTTTTTTTCTGAAGTAATTAGCAAAATGTGTTTAGCCTGCCGCCTACATATGAAATCAGTAGAAACGAGCGTACGGGTGGGTATAGATTAACCGTACGGTGTAGTTAGGTTTTATATGGTGGCGTTGGCCGCGCGCACGGCGGAGAAGCAAGTTTTTATGACATTCGCCATCTGCTGTGGTAGACGAGAGAACGAAAGAGTAAGAGCGAGAGCGAGTGAGAAGGAAAGACTGATCATCATTACCGTGGTAAGTCATCCTTCGTACGAGTCTACGGGACAGATATGCAGTAGTCGAGCTCTCGCTGTCTTACTAAGGCATATAGTTACCGTCGAGTTGGGCGTTTGATGCGAAACTGGACGCAATGATCGAATACGTGAAGTCGCGGAAGAGGGACATTCGAGCGATAATCTCGACATCGCTTAGATCGTGATCAATTTTTTTCTCTCTTACTTCTCTTTTCATTGAGCGAGATAGACGGAGAGTGTATAAAAAAAAAAAACGTGGACTCCATTCGAAGGGTGACCGAGCGAAAATCCGGGTAAGCGCGTGGGCGTAGCCGATCAACCGCCGCCACCGCGTGTACGCGTACCAAACACGCTCGTTCTCTGTACACGGTTTATATTATATTCACCGATCCGTAGTTGTCCGCAGTCGATTTCATAAGCGACTTTGGCTTTACGGCGGCAGCGGCACCAGCCGTTTTAATTGCCTCGAATTAACCCGTTTTAATTACCTTCCCTCTATACACTCTCTATCTCGAGGCGGTCCCTCAACTCTTTTATTCTCCTCCTTTTTTTTCATCGTCTTATTATTATCATGTACTTCACTCACTAGAGACAACCAAAAAACAACAACGATACGTGTTCATTATATTTGCAGAAAGTGAAAGGAACGGTAGTGTACTTCGCGAAAGACGAATATGAAGACAAAAGCGAACGCCTGACTCAACAGAATTGGAACGTACGATTGAGAAAAAAAAAAATTATTCTTTTCGTCACACATTATATTATCACATTACTTATCACCTTATATATATTTAATTGTTAATTTGATTTTTTTAAACTGAATAAATAACTATTCAATAAATTTAAATTTAAGTTGACATTAAAATCTTTTTTAAAAAAATATATAAATTTTGAATTTACTTTTGCCGTCGCAGTAAATCAGTAAAATGTGTTATCTCACTTCGCCACATCCTTTCGTTGCTCCATATTTTCAGAATAATATTCTGCATTGTAGAAAAAAAAAAAACAGGACAGCTAAACAAAAAATGTTAGTACTTTTCGCCAATATAACTAATTGTTCGAAACGATTGATATCTCTGCTAATGAACAATGAAAAAAATTATTATAAAAAACTAGTAAAGAGTAGAAGCGTTTTCTTCGTAAAAATGAATGAAAGATACGAGCACCGAGTCAAAGGATTGGAGGCTCAACCGATTGTGCAAAATAGGGCAAATTTTCTCGAGTGAAAACAGCGTGGGTTTAGCGAAGATGAAAGAACGAGCTGTGGACAGGTGCCACACGCTGTGCGCCCACCGTGCAAGCGGTGCGCCGTGTTACTGCGGTGAATCGTTCACAGGGTCCCTGCACCGTGTCGGCTGTAGGATAAGAAGCAGGGAGCACACTGGGATGATGATTCTTCGGATCTTGTCCGGTCTTGGAGGTCTCAGCCATGGAGCAAACCCTGCTGGCGATAATTGTCGCATAAAGTCGGCACATTATTGCGTTATGGCTTTCCGCGGCGTGTCCCGGGAAATTACGACGCTTCCACGCTGCGCTCGCGAGACCGGGGAGTATAATGGCGCGCCGCGCTGGAGAGGCCTCACGCGACGATGTTCTCCGGATTCCTTCGAGTTCGCAGCGACGATGACGACGTCAAGTACGACGTGGCCATCGGGCGCCAACAAATAAAAAGGCTTTTTTAAACTATTTCTTCGAATACATATCTAAATTAATTTGTCAATGACGAATAAATAGACCTGACTTTATTTATTACCAAGCGTTGATTTATCGACCATTCCTTCAACCCTTTTGTCCTTCCTCTTCGTTCGAGAATGATGCAGAGAGAAGAGAAAAAAAAATCACGATTCAGGAACTCGGCCTCTTGTGTCGCGTTCCAGAGAGATTCCGTGCGAGCGGGTGACTCTCTCGTGAAACAAACGAAAGGCATTAGCGTCGGCGAAGAGGTTTCCAGGTGCCCCGCGGGAGGACTGCTCTCCTCTGGCATTTCTGGCCTTAAGGCGTACGCACACTCGACACACTCACACTAATCATTTTAGTACAGATGGTATTCTACACCTAAATAAAATAAAAAGACGAGAACGGCCTCAACGCTTCGATAAATCACCGACGGGCCAACCTGTTGCGCAATATATTATTTCATTCAAGAGAAAAATAAATTCTTAGCGATCGTCGCCTTTCTCCGAAAAAATATTTGCTGCATCACGAGTTGGTTTGAAAACAAAAAAAGATTTGAAAATTGCTGAGCACCAGACGATAAAAAATAAAAATAAAGATTCGCGAGATGAGTTTTGAGATGTGCGCGCGCCGGAGGATGGGGATATGTACGACGCGTGTGAACGTAGCTTTAAGGCTTAAAGTGGCGAGGAGATTCTCGTGGGAGTCGAAGAAGCGAGGCCGAGGTCCTTCGCCTCGTTTTCGGTGCGAGCTGAGGGAGCGTCGCGCGGCCGAGATCAGAGAAGACCGGCGCGTAGGACGACGAGAGCTTTATCTCGTAATCGTCGACGTTGACCGTTCGCCGCGTCGTCGTCGTCGTCGTCGTCGTCGTCGTTGATGTCGTCGTTGTCGTCGTACTCAACCTTAAAACAGAAACGGCCGTGCCGCTGTGGACAGCAAATCCGAACTTCCTACCCCGTAAATCCTCGAACCTAATAGTCGACCCGACCCAACAGCCTTGACTTTATCTCCCTTCATCGATGAAATAAAGAATTTACCAAACAATAACTCCTTGCTCGGTGTCGTCGCAATAAATGAAAAATCGCCGCATTAATTCACTAAAAAATATAATATATTTAAAAAACCTTGATTCACGCTCGTAAACCCACGTGAAAAAAAAAGGTAAAGTGAAACTTTATGGCGTGCGATTCGACGATATGAAATTTGAGAATCCGAACATTGATGATTTCGACATTGGTATGTGTAATTTAACATTAAGGAAAAAAAACATCTCTGAGAAGGATTCAATCGAAAATTGCACTCCTTCCGCACTTATGAAAGTTGAAACATTGAAAAAAAAAAGGATAAAGCGCAAACATCAAATCAGTTCAGCTCTCGTAGAGTCGACTCTCGATTCTCGGAGCACAAGGGACGCCCCCGTAGAAGGAAGGAAGCCGCACTTGGTAGCGGGCTCGGTAGTTGCGATGCATCGCAGCGCGGAGGAACGAGGAAAAAAGTTATCGAGAGAGTCTCGAGGCGCACGAACCGCATCGGGAATCCGGGAGGCGCGGAGGCGGCGGTTGACGAAAAAGGAAAGAGACCGAGAGAGGAACGTTAAAACACACTAAACCGCCGGAGATGATAGCGAGGGAACGAGCAACATACACACAGAAAGAAATACTATATGCTATACTATGCCGGTACCTGTAAGTTAAAGATGCTGAGACATCCCGAGAGCATCAGCTCACCACTTGGGACGACGAGGCAGTTACTGGCACACGTAATTAACAGGCCACCGTATCATGCCGGCAGGTGAATCTTCCGGGGTTCTCAACTCTTTCTATTCTCTGTTCCCCTCCCTCCGCCACTTTGACTATGTCGTAAAAGAATTTTAAAAGCTAGCTTTGCTGGTTTGTTCTAATATTCTATAACATCTTAGACGCGCTAATCACTTTCCGAGAAAAAGAAAATAAGTGAGAAAAACGGGTCCATTTCAGGACCAGTTACGACTTCCGGATCTGGTTAGCCGCGCATCCTACCGTCAAGTAAAAAAAAAATAAATAAATGAAATATATTGAGTTCGTTCGCGAGATTACAATTCACGTTGAATTTTCTGTATGAGAGAGAGAGGAGAGAAAGAGAGATAAAGAAGCTCAATATGGCACTATGGGCATCTTATCTCGGTAGGACGTTAGTGGTTTGCGCCTACGACAACGTCCTGGTGGAGGAGACCGTGTCCTCGCGAATTTCCAGCTACTACCGCATGTATAAAAATATTTTATTCATTTTTCGTTAAATTTATCTAACCCAACAAATATCAAGAATTCGTGAGATATCGATTACTTTTGGTTTCTGCAATAAAGAGAAATCAATAACAATTTTTATTGTTAAATTTACACATTTTGACAAATGAATAATAACTATAATAGCTACACCGTTGATAATCCAGGGTGTTGAAGACGATTGGCGTGGACTTTTGATCAGTGTTGACCCATTTGGAGTTAATTTTAACAACGTTCACAGTGTTAAATTCACACAAGCGATTGTGTTATAATCATTAGGTCCCACCTCAAAATTTACAACATATATATGTTCGGAAAGAGTAAATAAAAGTCAATAAATGATCAGCAATCAATACAGAATTATAACACGAATATAACCCAAAAATGTAATTAAATTTTATTCACCTATTTTCAAGTAAATCGCGTTGAAAATTTTGAGGTTATAATGCAAATCGACACCAGCTATTGAACACCGGCCGTTGACACGAGTCATCAGTGTGGACTCGTATTAACACCGCGCGAGGATTAATTTTAACACTGTATTTTTAACAGTGTAGATAAATGCTGAAATGCATGTCACATTCTTTTCTTATTTCATTTAAATTGCAAACATTGTTTATTATTATCTTTCGTGTTGCATTTATTTTCTATTATTGTATCATTACCTAAACCTATACATTGACACTTTTTTCTTCTCCAACGTTGACTACGCGTATCGAAGAAGAAGCGGTCATAGAAGATTTTTTCATTGACTCGCAGTACTATACTATATGTATAGATATATCGACGATTGTCCTCACAATCGATTGGCAATAATAAAGGAGAAGTGGCGAGTGTGATGAGAGCTCAACGTACGCGAAGGCTCGTAAATGTCAGCAGCAGCAGCAGAAACAACAGCAACAACAGCAACAGCAGCAGCAGCAGTGTGTGCGAGATCTATAGTATCGACTCACGAGGACGCTCGGAAAGTCGTTGTATAGAAAGTCACGAATCCTATTGCGTTGTGTGTATCATTTTATATACACGAGAACAGAGACGCCACGCTGGCTAGCTTATGCTCGTGCTGATTCCAGCATATATACTATATATTCTGCAGTGTATATAGATATGTATGAATACTGAGAGAAAGAGTATAGTTTAAGCTCATCCCGCTTCGATGCGGATTAGGTCCAGCGACGATCGATGAGACAAGCTCCTGGCACAGCTAGCGAACACACATACGCACACACGCGCGCGCGCGCGCATGCACACACACACACACACACACACACACACACACACACACACACACACACACACACACACACACACACCTCTACAGTGAGAGACTTCGAATTCAACGAATAATTTATTTACTGGCTTGAATAATATTCGTATGGAGTTCCAGCGATAAGACTGGAAATATCTAGCGAATAATATGAATGCCTGTTCGAATAATAATCTTCCGATGGGAGTACATCATACCCCCGGACGATACATAATATAAGTAGCTGTACATAACTATACGTCTGTAGTATACAAGAGATTGGGCAACCGAATGCTTGGGAATATAACGAAAGAGAGGCGGAGAGAAGTAAGGAGAAACGAAAGAATGAAAGAAAAGACAAGATATTTATTACGCGGTGAGAGGAGCGCGGCACACACGAGAGGTCCGGGTAGTACAAGGCGTCCGGGGTGCGTACACGAGAGACCGAACGAGGAACTCTCGCGCGCGCACCCGAGTACCTTACACGAGGCGAGAGAGTTACACGCGAAAGAAAGAGAAACTATTTTATAAAAGCGAGAAGAGGCTAAGAGGTACCCATACAAAGTTTGTACTACAAACGACCAGAGCGGTAGAGCAGAAACGAGCGAGAGGGAGAGCGAGAGAGACGAGGAAGCGAGAAACCAATAAGAGTCGGAGAAATAAATATAAAAAAAATGTAAAAAAATAAAATAAAATAAATAAATAATAATAAAAGAAGAAAAACAGACACCGTGGGTGGACCGGCATCTCGCTTCTTCTTTGCTCGGATCTTTCGGTGTGTGTCCCGCGCGCCCGAGAACCACACGGCTTACATATACCGCTTTCACAGCATCTTTCTCGCACTCGTGACAGTACACCGCGCCCGGACTCTCGACGTGTCTCTCCGTTCTTGGATAACAGGTGCGCGCGCGGCTGTAAGGACCTTGGAACCAACTCTGCGGGGTCTTTGGTTATATCTTTTCTGCCGAACGTTGGAGAGACCACGAGGACGATCCGATCGACGATAACTCCTAACGCTGGGAGGGGAGACTGCTCTTTGCGAAAGTATGCGAAAGTTTCTTTTTGGTTTGTTTGTTTGTTTTTTTTTTTTTGGTTTTTTTTTTTTTTTGTTGTTGTATAGTACCGAGGCCTGTAGTGAACTCTAATGGCTCACGGACGTTCCTCATATTCCGCGATATTTCTTTTTTTTATTCCCAATCCCTTTCGTCGTGCCCTTTTTTATACTGTTCGGCTTCTTCTTCGAGCCCGACGTCCCATTAGCCGCCGTCTTATTTACATTATGGCTCTTGCATTTTCTCACATCGGGCCACACGCGCGTCTCCTTTCACCTGTGCAATGGAGATCAGCGTCTTTCATTAATTTCTGATAGTTATTTTTTGTTTATTTACCACACCATTTATTATATATTAATTACTCCATAAAAGCGACATAAGTAAATGTATCAATATTTTGTTATTGTCTGTTAAATTTTTTTATTTATTTATAAAAATTTAATTAAAAGATTATTAATGAACTTGAGCAAATTTAATACCAGAAAAAATACAACATTTCTCTTAGATGGCTCTGGAAATATCTGCATTTGCTTCTCGAATTATAATTTTAATTTTGTTTCCTTATTTGTTTGTCGTGTTGATGGTGTTGCACACGAATTAGGAATGGGAGACCATAAGCCACCTATATACCTGCCGGAGCATAGAAGTAAGGAAGGCACCGACGGAAGCGACGATCCGTAAGATAATAATCGCGAGCGATCTGTGCCAAACCCGAGTAGACTGTCGGAGATCGTTCCAGGAACGAAATACTTCGTGCCACCGAGCTCAATGTTGCGCCAACTATATGCCCAACCTTTTAGTCTCTGTGTGTACAGGTCCGAGATTTTTAGCTTCCTTAGCCGCGGTGGGTCTAGCCGTACGCTGTGTCTCAAGATATCTCTCTGTGCCTCTGTGTGTACCGTTAATCCTAGTGCCAGGAGGCGCGAAGCCATCGACCGCCAAAGGCTTTTCATACGTTTCGTACACAATGTCTCGAAGATTATTATTTTAATGATATCGTAACCGTATTTCGTTCTATCATTAGTCTGCTTGATAGATGAATAAAAATACTATCACTATAGGTAAAAGTCAGTTTGACACGAGGCTGCATATTAAGAGTGCGCACCTTTGAAAATTCAAACATTTCTTCGGATCCAAAAAATTGAAACAAACGATAAAGTAAACTCTATTAATTATTATTTTTGAAATACGTATTCATTTTTTTTTTTTTAATATTACATTTTACTCGGAGCAAGACAGCAAAATCGACTAAATCTGAGGTTGCGGATGGTGAATTAAATATTTAGTCAACGGACGGAACTGAACGTATTTTTAATCAAATATTTAGCTGACCGACATAAGTTTTCGTTCAATTAACTAGACGCTTCATTCCTCACCGGCAACAGCAGATTTAGTTGATTTTGCTAAGTATTTCATTTAATGTTGAAAAAAATATATAAATAAATACTGGGATTAATGAAAGATTTGATAAATTGTATAAAAATGTATCTAAATCAGTAAAATACTTATTCAATTACACGGAGTGGTTCTATGTCGTTACTTCTGAAAATTTACAAATAAATAATTATTTTTAATAAACTCTGGACTGCTGTCAATGTCTCATTGCGCAATAAATAATTAGTGCTAAAGATCCTTGAGAATCAAGATATAAAGAGTGTGTCAAGTGCATCGCATTCACCGAGTCAAGTTGCAACCTCCACAGGGGGCAAAGGGCTCGACACGAGAAGCGTTTTCCACTACCACTTCTAACAAAACAACATTACAGGACCGTCGACGTACACGACCTCGAACTTGAATTCGCGAGTAGCGAGGGTATCGCGTACGATCGATAGTCGCCACGCGCATCCCCTGACCTATATCGACGCGTTGCTAACACACCACGAGAGTACTCGTGGAGTGCGAGGGGTGGTTGGTGTTGCCGCTGATGGTAGTATCGTTGCCTGGGCAGGAAATACAGTAGCAATTCCGATCCGACGCATTAACCTTCCTAATCTTCTATAAACTCATGGAGATGTTTCATCCATAAGCGGCGAGCTGGAAGGTAGAATCCTACATTTCTCCACGTATCGACCTCGGCAATAGAGAGAAAATAAAATCTTTATTTTATTACTATGCTCAACGTAATTTCCAGTGGAAATATGAAACAAATCAAATTTTGGATAAAGGATTGTTCAACGACAAACAAATGCCCCTGGGTACTCTCGTAGCCTAGTTTATACTCGTTGCATAGAAAAACACAAGTAAAAAGAGTCAAATCATCAATATACGCTTTATTTAACATTTTCAACATCAGCTTGTAAAATTCAATTTAAAAAAATTCTTTATACTATTTTGTATTTAGATATTGTTATCGTTAAGAAAAGTCATAAATGGAAATTTGATCATTTTAGGAGTTTTTAAATATTTTTTCTCTATTTTGTATAGCAATTTCTTTTTATTTTCAACAAATTCTCGTTAAATATTGTTAGTATCGTGGGAGAAAAAAAAAGTGATATTGAATGGTTAGATAGGTCACGAACAATACGAAAGGTCTTTTTATGTTCATTGGCATGCGATATTCGTTGGTATTCGGTACAAGCGGTACCCTCAATCCGCGACATAGATAAGAGGGCGTCGAGTTGCACAGCGGGATCAAACAATACACAAGAAGCGATAGAGCGAAGTATGCCGGTGGCAAAAGTCGGCTCGTGCGTTCGGGGAATCCTATTGTGCAGTGGCAGAATAAAATTGAGCGAGATCATCGTCTTTGACGAGAGTGCACACACTCTTCAGAGTGTATACACGGATAGTGAAGATTGTGCGGAGCCACTTCCTACTTGGAATGATCGTAATCTGACGCCTCCTGTAAGCACAAAGTGTTTAGAACGTGTAGACGCCTACAAACGGGCTCTTATCTTTATCCTGCACATGTGAACTGTCACCCCCGCAATCGTATACCTTACAATAGCAATAATGTAGTATGTCTACGCTAGTAAAGAAAAATCAGCACTAATGTCACTGAAAAAAAAGACGACATAACAGAAAAAGTACAAATAAAATTTTTTAAAATAAAATCTATCCGTACGAGAAAAAAAAATCTTACAAATTGTCAATTAAAAATTTAGTTGATTCAACAAAAAAAAAGACTGTTGATTTAAATGGCCGTCCTTCATTTCACTCTGTGAAATAAAAATATTCCATTTTCACGCTACAAATGTCAACCGAGAATAGAAAAAAAGTGTTGGAGTGGCAAATAGGGTAATACAGAACGCATGGAGTGAGAAGAATCATCGGTGCACGTACGCGGTGTTGCCGTTATCGATTATCTCGACTGTAGCTTTTGCTCGAAAGATTCAAGCTGTATCTACGCGCATACTCACACCCATGCACCGTGTAGAATTCCCAGCGGGCCGACCCTGTGTGCATCCTGACGCGAGTGTCGGGCTCGTCGACGTCGGGTTGCGATACACAACTCGAGGGTGGATTCACGGTCAAGATCGACAAACAACCCCTAGCAACGGATGAGCGCACGTCCTCGAGGTCGACCTATTCACGCTTCTCGCCACTCCTCGCTATAGCCGTTCGTCGTTCTCTCCCACACCCTCTCGCGTCGAGGGTGGTTTCGCTTCACAGCTTTGTACGGCTCACGGCCCAACAACCTCTCGACTCTCTAGCTTTATCCTCTCTCGTCTCGTCCCAACATCCATGCTACCCTATACTCGACTCCGGTATACCCATATTCAACTTGCAATCTCCCGCGACTATCCTCCTCTACCTTGTGAACCGAAGCACCCTCGTGCACGCGGGCACCCACTTCGCGCATCGTTAACCCACCCACCTACTCTCCTATATCGGTATAGACATACATATATACCGCAGTAAAGATACCGAGAGGGGTACCTCTTCGCACATCTTCATCGCCTGTTCACAGTAACGTAAAAACATAGCCGTTGCTCCGTCAGAATACACATGTCAGTCTCTCTATATTGTCTATCGACGAGGGTTTTTATTTTCTTCATTTTTTTATGACTATATTTATAGGTCGAACCTCTTCGCGGGTCTTGTTACCCTGGCAGGCTCACGATTCTCTCAGAGTTTTCCTACTTTCGTAAAGGCGATTTTTTTCTTACTAACAAAAAATACAACAAGTCCTTCGAGATCTAAGTATTTTGATAAGTCTCGAAGTCGGAGTGGTGCCTCGAGCGTAAGAAGTTTGCGCAATTGCGCCAGTGGCTACTCGTTTGCACACTGTATATATCGTTATGTACAGTGTGTATTGCTCACTTTCTACGCGAGTCACGGGTTAAAGAATCGTAAGGGGAACACACGTGGATAAAATATCACCGGGTAGCATCGACGTCCATTACGCGGGCTTCGCACGGTAAATACACCTGTGGCCGGACCGCGTAACGGTGAGAAAACTTGGCCGCCCTCAGCCACCTACGCGACTCTCCGAGAACCCGAGCGCGCGCGCGCGCGGCGTCACACAGCGAACTCCTCGTTACGCAGCGCGCCGGCGACTCGCGCTATGGCAAAAGAATTCGTTGCCTCTCTCGTGGTCTGCCGTTGCGGCTTTCGAGAAGACATTTACTATATTCACACGCGTCTTGTCCTCTCACCGAAAGTATTATGGGACCGTGTGAATGCGCGTGGGCGTTACAAGTTTCACCTGTGCCCGCCGGTCCATTCCTTAACTCTATACTTTATCTACTGTATCATTGCTAACATCACAAAATTATTGTCAATTGAAATTCAAAAGATTTGTATAATTTATTACACGAGCCCAAGCTATGGAACATTAGAAACTGCGTAAACATTAAAACTCGAATCAACGACCTCAAATATAACTCGTCGTAATATCCAGTTGACGCAGGATTTGAATATCGCGCCCATGCGATTCTTCCAATTTTGAAAATATGATTATTTTTTTTTTAACACCAAACAATGGGCTACAAAACTTGTAATGGAAGACACCGTAAAATTCGAGGTGCATACAGAAAGATAATTTTTAAGAAACAGCCTTTACAAAAATATGGCAACATTTGGAGAATTTTACACATACTCTTGCGTTAAAATCAATTGTGTAAATGTACAATGCGATATGGGAAACGTCTCTATGCATATCAGCATTGACTCGCTCGACGAGCTACGGATGTATCGATACTAAATCGTTAAAATCACCACATAGCCATCTATGCATTCCAACGACAGTGTAGAAAATTATATCGCCATACTGCAACGAGTTTTCCTGCATACTGTGTCGTGCGAAACGCCATAGTATCACAATATATTGTAATCCGATCGACCTATCACCACTCTTCTTCTTGAATTATATAACCAAATTAACTAGTGGTACATATGATAGACACAAAGAATTGTAAACGTTGAAAATCTCTAGACTTAAATTTCTTTATGCCAACGATTTACTTTCATACCCAGTGTTTAGTAATGTGTACAAAGAACCATCATTGTTTTGTTGAATTGAGTTACATTGAAGCACGGTAAATCGGCATTGCCAATCAAAGTTGTTGAAATCAGGAATCTTTTATGCGTAACTATGCTCGTAAAAAGTACAATTGAAAATTCTCGTGACTATTAATACGAATGATTATGAATGAGAGATATGTGTAATACTATTTTTTAACTATTCTACGACCTAAATACTTAATTACATTCTATGTCTGGAGAGTTTTGTCTGGCATCAACTTTGCTTGACATTGTACTGAATAAAAAAGGCTATTTCGAGACGTCTGAAATATTTGTATAGTTGAGCCTACAACATAGTAAGAATTTTGAAGTTTTTTCAAACATAAAAACATGTAATTGACAAAGCTGCGTTCCCAATTTGGCGATTGTTCTGCCTTCTCTGTGTTTGCTTTCGAGACACTGGCGCCATTCGCAAGGCTTTCTTGGTCAACGTTTCGATAGGAAAATCGCCGGAGCGACGCGTACTTTGGTAAACAGACGAGAGTGTACAATGAGAAACGAGAAATAGTTGAATAAACGATAGGCTTGAAATGAAACTATTTTATTGATGATTTAATCGTATATATATATATATATTTATTTATTTAGATTTGGTCCCATTTTATGAAGAAAATATGCTTGAAACAATGCATATAGCGATAGATTTAAGTATTTTTTTTTTGTTTACGGTGAATGGGAACTACTTCCATATCGTTTTGGTAGCATAGTTGTTTTATTGATGGCTGCAGCCACGAGAATGAACATTCAAGATTATTAAACGTGTCGGCTCGCTAGCTTAAACGCTGGTGGTAGTAAGGTGGCAATCCGTATACGTTGGTAATTTTAATGGATGTCAGAAAACACAGCAAAGATCGTAGATACCGTTGCGCTGCTCCCAACATGTTTCTTCCCTAAACTATGTTATCGTATAAGATACTCATGTTTCGTCGCACTATCGGTTAATTTTACGGTGACTTTCACGACGTTGGCTGGTCGACCACGAAAGCCTCGAGAGCCTGAAGTAGATAGGCGTAATATTTATATTCCGTCTATCCCATAACCCAGCATGCAGTGTAACAACGAAACTAAAATGTAAAATAAATCGCAAAAATGTCAAAATATTTCAAAAACTCGACTTTTCGAGTATTTTTAAGCATTCTTAAAAATTAATATTTGATAAGAGACGATGAGAGCTACTGTCGATCGTGCGTATTCATTGATTTTGGATATGTGCGGCAATATTCGATTCCAGTTGATTCCCAAGCATACGTACGTGACACTTAAATCTATACAAAATCACGTCGTCGATTGGTACTTACAATCGGACGATTCAATACTGATGTATATACATTTGTACCGCTCGTACGTATATACGGTCTAAAAATATACAGTACACCGTCCCTACGTCTGCTGGCAATTGAGCCACGGTAGCAGAACTCGTCATCCTCATTGGCAACTGCAGTACAGTACATTATATGTCTACAGGTGGATGTATATCCATTCGCGCGCAATTACACCGAATGGATTTCCTAATTGCCGGGCGAGCGCGCGGTTCGCCCGCGTACTCGTCGTGCTCCCGTACAGCTATCTCAGCGTGATTGCCCACGTTCGATCATCGTCGGGAAGCGGCGATCCGGAGTTCAGCAAGCAACGAATCCGGTAACTGATGCAGCGAAGGAAAGACCCGCGCGCACAGTAGTAGGACGCTTCGGAAGCCGCTGCGATGCCGACGGTAATGCAGAGTTGCCAGAGGTATCGATAAAAATCGACGGGCGCCCGGCGGGCGGAGAATCTGTGCGGAGGAGAGTCCAGGGCGCGCCGGTTTTATACCTTTACCTACTTTATTATCCACCTGATGCACGGGAGCCCCTTCTCGGGTTAATTAACCCAATCCCATCTCGAAGCTGGCGAGTGAGCGAGAGCTCGATATTTACGTTAATTAAAATATAACTGAGACAGAAACACACGGGCGCAATATGAAAGGGAGAAGGCCCTAAAAACAAAGAACCAAAAAAAGAAGAACGGATGAGGAGAAAGTTGATCGAGAAGTCCGAGAAAATCGACATTGATCTCATTGTGTATGCCACGACCATGGCGAATGCACGGTTATAAAACTTAATCAACGATTTCTCGATCGTTTCTTCAATCGGGGGTTCGGTGATTGCACGAAGATTATTTATAAAAACTTTCTGATGCGCTGATGAGACACAAACAGTCACTAAACTCGATTCGTACATTTCATCGACTCATTAGGCTGCAGATATTATTCGGATAATTTGTTTTTATTAAAAGTTAATTGATGTTGAAAAATTGATAAAATTGAAAGTATTTTTATTCAGATACGATTTTATTATTAATTTTCCAAGTTGTTTTAATATCTGATATTATAAAGAATAATTATTAAATTTTAATTTCTCCTCGCTTTGAGGATATTTGTCAACGCGCAAACCTGAGAAAATCAATTGCATTATAGTCGTATTCACCATTCAAACATATTGAAAATCATTATTTTTAGGACACCACAAGAGGATTAATTAGCATAACAGTTTATTTCCAACCGTATTAAAAAATAAATAAAGACCAGAGCTTAAAATAGTTTTGTGTCGAATTATCAAATCGGGTTGGAACGTGACGTTTTGTTGTTTTTGTTGCCTCTTCAGGGCTCTTCTGAGTCTCATTCGTTGTAAGCAAACGAAACCGGACAGCCGTGACACCTGACACCGTACACGCGCGAGCAGAGTCGCCGGCAGAGCTCGACCAGTGTGCACGCGGAAGCGAGAACCAAGAACCCAGTCTGGTTGTGCATATGATGATGATGATGATGATGATGATGATGATGCGATAGCATCGCGAACGAATGAACTAAAAGACCGAACGCGTTAGCGCCGTAGCCGACGATTAAGAGACAATGGAGTTTCGTTCGCACGCCTAGTACAACAATATGTATAATATACACCGTGTGTGCGTGCATGCATGCATGCTCGACGAAGTAAGTCTCTGTATGTTACGACGCGATGTGCGCGCGGTGAACGTCAATAAACTCACAGCGCACTCCCGCGGCACGCGCGCGCTTAAATGCCTGTGACTAAATGCATACACTTTATCCTCTACGCATTTATAAATATATCTCCTGACGGGCATAGTTTTGCGCGCCACGAAATGCAATTAAAATCTTTCATAGCCGCTAACTCGACGGCATTAACAATTTTTGTCCAGCGAAGATGAAGATGTTATTGAGTCTTTAAAGCCAGTTTCATTATCAAAGAAAAACAACGAAAAAGCATTTCTTTTTTTTAATTATCCGTGTAAACATTAAAACAGCGCAAATCAAATGATTTCGTTATAAATTTTTCTCGATTGTCAAGTTAGTTTAATAACGATAGTTTGAAAAATTATTTGCACAATTATTTTAATCGATATCAATAAATTTTAGTTATAATACAATAATTACAAGCATCGTGCAAAAAAAAATGCGAAAGTTTAGGATTCAAAACTGTAATGCAAGCCTTTAAACGGGTATAAATGCAGTTTAAGCAGATATTGTGATTTCCCTTCGTGCCTTTCTCGAGATAGGGGAGACTATCGTCTCACTTGTAGGCCACAACCAACAGCTATCTCACATGGGTCGTGTCAAAGGGTTAGGCGGCTAACCCCGAGAGATGGAATGATTGAAGGAGCGAGCTTAAGAGCCCGTCACGCTCGGCACGCGTCCTGAAGTCCGTGAAGCATGAAGGTGCACGCGCGTATACTTGGTACACGCTCCTAGAGGTATATTCACTCGATTGTGTACGTGTGTACGTCTATAGTACGTAGAATAAAGGGGGGCACGTTTGCTTTGTTTTACTTGGCCGATACCAGCGAAGCAGAGAAGCGGATAGGCGTCAGAAGCACAAGGCGAAGCAGAGACTTCTTCGTATTATACAACATATGTACCTCACAATGTTGGTACCTGGTGGCTCTGGGGTCGCATCGAATATTCGCGCGCGCGTGACTCGACCCATCCGCTCCACTTCCGTCGCATAGCACCGCGACGCTTCACTCAGTGTACGACACCAACGCCTCCACCACAATCTATCAACCCTGTTCCCCCTCATGGTCGTCGCGACGGCCACCACCCTCGCATGTGACACACGTACGCCCGACCGATCGCTCGCTTGACGGACCAACCAACCAACCAATCAACCGACTGACCGACCGACCGACCGACCGACCGACCGACCCTGCTGACCTAGCTAACTCGACGAAGGGGGTTCCTATACGTCAACGGGTATCGACTTTGAGAGCACCTCAACCGCTTGCACATTCCGTTGAAGGAAAAAAAGGATCATCCAATCTACGAGATTGCTCAGATTTTTTTTCCTTTCGTTCTTAAGATGTAGCGGTAAAGAACATTCAAAAGAGATTTTATTTAAGGTGATATGACGTACCGACTGAGCCATTATAACTGCGTCTGAGATAACGACATTGGCAATCGCCGCAGAGCGAACGAGACCGACAGAAACGTGTACCACGTTATATTAAAGCGAATTAAGAGCGAATTTCACCAATTTTTTGATTATATAACGCAATAAAACATTCCCTCGACACTATTCCGACAAAATAACTCAATAATTTTTTTACGCGAATATAAAATTTTGCAATTTTGTGAATAATTATAGAAACAAAAGTTTTGTAAAAAGTTACTTTCAACTAATGTGAAATTCACGGTAAAGTGAGTAAATGATTTCTTTATTTTTTCAATTTTCTTAACAAACGTAGCATTATGCAGATAAACCAAGAGCCAATCTCAACATTTCTAAATATTCTTTCGCTAAATATTCTATCTGTAAGTAGAAACTAATTTGTTATTCCGAGATTAATCAACGAGTGCACAAAGTTTAAATGTTAAGATAATAATTTTTTTATAAGCTAGATGATATAATAAAATGCAACATCACAAACTCTAAACTCAGTGTTGACGTCAGAATATAAGAATCTATTTAAAAAATATATTTAAAAAACTACGATCTTTTGACCCGATGGAAATTTGGAAGCCGGATTTAGCCGCAATCGCTATGCCTTTGACATCGTTATATCTCTCGTATCCTGTATCGTTTATTAAATTCATGCTACAAGTAGCCAGGGGTATTTTAAAACGAATCTACTTGTGTTATTCCTGCACTCCTGACCTATTTCAATTCCGAGAAAGGAAAGCCGGCCGTGAACATTGTCGCCGGTCTTATCGCGAGAACGACAATCATATCATTTTTATTCCATCAATTGTATCAGAAAATACAATTGAACGTTTATTTACTCATCGTTGCGCGTCTGCCGATAATTTGCGCCATCAACAACGTATTATTATTATAAATATATCGCTTACCCAGTCGAATTCGTTGAAATTGATGTCTTCGATTTGCGAGTAGCATCCAACGTGCGTGACTAATCGAATCCCGTACAGCCGATTAGTGTTAACCAAACGAATGTCTTCCACGTTTTGACAACCACTCTCCTTGAGTCGAAGATTATTATTTTTTCATCGTATACGATTATTGTTGTAATAATACGATATAATATGTTGGCACAATTATTCGTTGATTAATTCATTTTTATTTACTTTAATATCCTTGCGTTTATCACAATTATTTGGGAGACATAATCAAGGTCGGCACGAAAATATTTCGTGTTAGATATAACGTAGTCAGCAGAAATTCGTGCCGGACCGTCCGGAGAATATTCAATTGTATGTCCCTTGAACAATTAAACTCTTTGCTCTTCTGTTTTCCTTGGTTTTATCCAGAAATCCGGCGTCGTTGAAGTAGTGTTTTCCGTCGTGACAACTGTATACACAATAGTTTGTGGCGAAATACTTGTTGATCGTGTATCGATCTCAAGAGAATAGTGACCACGAGGTGTCCACTCGCTAAGTACTCGTAGTGGAGTCTCTGTTTCTCTTCCTATTCTTACTTCCGACTACTTCCCGAGATTATCGAGAGCTTCGAATGCGAAACATTCTAGTGCCGAGTGCCGGTAAATACTTGAGCGACGATAGACGAGAGGAGACTCGACGGCCGAACCATTCGTAGAAAAACAATAGAAAAATTGTCTTCCTTTACACGAACATCCCCGTCGGTACCGAAACCGTAATGTCGCTCGATGTAATTTGGAATTGAAAATTCACTCGCGAATCAGTAAAAATCCTTTTGGCTCGAAGCAGCACGTCGCGCACCTTTTCATAAACATATATATATATATATCTCAAATATATCTCGGGACAGAACCAAAACAACAAAACTCGCCGGTACGACGAGAACAACACACCCACATTTCGTCCGTATTACACACAGCTCGTCGAATGTAGGCACTCGCAATCAATCCACATTTGAAATATCGTCCGATATCATCTCAATATCGAGTCAAAGCCAAACAACGTATTTAAGCAATTCTGTTGAATAATTAATTGATGACGAAAAAAAAATATAATAATAAAAGTATTTTTATCTGCTCTATTGGCAACTGTGTGCATGTGTGTGTGTGTGTGTACGCGTGTATAGTAGTATATATGATATATACTTGTATTATCTTTATCTGGTTCTGTTTTCTGTAATACAACACGAGTGTAACGAGAGTAGCGAGTGATAAATTCGGGCGCGCGCGCGACAGACCGTACACACAACACGATCCTTCTAGTAGCGCTGTCTCGCGCCGACTGCGAGGCCGTTCGAGGCGGCGGGTGTTCGCGAGTTTCACCTTCGGCCGCGCGGCCAGACCCTATGCCACTCTGCGATGCCCCCACCCCGCGTTTGCCGCTGTGCTGTTCGACGATACCGCCGTAGTATCCACTATTCTCCCTCTCCTCGTTCTTATTCCACGTGCGGCGTGCACCAGCGGCAAGCAGCACGGTACGGAACCGGCTCCTCCACCACCCGAGAAAACTCTGTGCGCTTTCATCCCTACCCCGAACGATCACGAACACGAGCAACAGTGGCACCCAACAGTTCGTCCGTCGTCCCGGCGGGCTCCTGCACCATCGCCTGTCTTCGTCATTCTCGTCACAAGTTGTGCCGTTGGCGTAGACGTACCAGCGCGCTATGAGGTGATCCCCACCTTGCGATCACCCTCGCTCGAGCACCCCCCTGTTGCTTCTGCTTTAACTGCTACACGTGTATATATATATATATATATATATATATGTGTGTACGTATATATCTACAGATATGTGTTACGTTTGCAACGGCGATTCTCTCCTCCGCGAACGGGCAAATCGTCGGATAGGTATATCCCCTTACTGCCTTGTTCTTCTCTCTCGCGCGGCTTTTCCATCTCGCTCATTCCCGCCAAGCGAGTTGAGTAGGCGCGCGCTCGAGGTGGGTGCTCTCCGCACACCGATACACACACGAGTTTTATCTCGAACACGAGTTTCATCGACGAGAGGAACGGCCACGCCTTTCGTTCCCCTTCCATCATCGGGGCTGGTGGCTACTAGCTGCTGCTATAGCTTTGCTCTTGTGTGCTCTTTCTCTCTCTCTCTCTCTCTCTCTCTCTCTCTCTCTCTCTCGCTCGCTCTCTGTGCTCTCTTCGCTCTCTTCGCTCTCTTCTCTGGACGCTTGGTGGTTTACTTAATCGGCGCACTGGAAACGCAGAGGCGAACGGCACGCTTTTTCCTGGCGCCCCCGCGGACTTCCCACCGTCGCGAGAGATAGTACGCGCCACCTCTACCACCGACGCAATTATTTATCCCCTACCGATGCGGAACCACGGAAGTATGTGCGAGGAGACAAAGAGTTCGATAAGTGGGAGGCAGGAGATTTCTTGATAGGGGAAAACTTTTGGCATCGATGATAGGATGGACAACGTCTTACACATGTTCAGCTTGACACTTTCGAGGTAAAGATGACAAACTGAGACACTATTTTAAAAAATTCATATATTATACATATTTCCCTATTCAACGTATTTTGTTAAGATTAATAATAATAAAGTTAATATCGAGTAAATTTTGCTGCGGCGTGATCAATCAAGTATCTGAAGCTCGTCGTGGCATAAAACTTTTTTGAGTCATCACCGAAGCGTTAAGGGGATGTAATGAAAATTTGTCGATTTTTTCACTTGAAAGAAATAACTACGTATTAGAATCAGCAACGTAAACAATTTAATAACTTCCAGATGCTTTTTATAAAGATAATTTTTTTAAATCTATTTCAGAAATGTTATTTTGGAAAGTACGTAAAACCTATTTATGCACAATTGAAAGCTACACGGTTCTAAAACCGTTCTGTAATTTCTGCAAATGGAGGCATCGACGACATCGCTGTCGAGTGCAGTACCGAGGAAAGCGAGTAGAGTAGACATCAACCAATTCCGGGAAACTCTTAGCGTTAACCAGTTAATTTGCATCACCGAGTACGTAGTATATTTTCCTACGTAGGAGTCGCGGGTGTATATACGTACTTCTCCTACGTCCATACGAAAGTCTGCAGCGAGTGTACGCGAGCGAAACTCTTTTTGTTTTCTTTCTTTTTCTCCTCGTGTTCCTTTCTATCTTTTGCGCTCGCGGTTCGCTCACTCATTCCACTGAGCAAACAATCGTAAGGCTCAAGTTATATTGACACGTGCGAGATATATCTTATGCGACTATACGGTTGAGCCACGAGCCGCGGGCGGTCCCGTCAGAGACACTTTCGATACGTGTCACGTGTACTTGCGGGTCCGAGAGATGACCAGAGTAAAGCACAACCCACTAAGTGACCAACGGACACCATCACAACGGTCTATTTGAATTTTTTTTCCTTTGAGTCTCACATAATATTTGCCTTTTTTATGTGAAATAATAGTAAAGAGCCGTTTCTTTGCCATCTGGCGCTATGATCCTAACTCACGGTTTTTATTTTACCTGACACTAATCGAAGCAGAATTTTTTTTTTCAAAAACATTAACAAAATCATTCATAAAAGTATTTGTCAATAAAATTGTATTTGTTAATAATGGAATTCTTGGTATCCTTAAATACACAAAAATTGTTTTATAAGCTAATAACTATTTTTATCTTCACAATATTAATCGTTGAAAAATTGTAAAATATCTTCGAAAGGAGAATATTACATTTTTAAGTATGAATAAAGCCATTTCCGTTGAAACAAGTTTTCATTATTATAGTTTTTATCAAACCAGTCATAAGGAAAACACATATTCCGTATAAATATTTTTTTTTATTATTTACATCTTTAATCTTGATAAATTGCAGGTAAACCTACTGGTTTCTGTCAGTTGTCTTTTTTCTGTTTTCTTTTATTAATATCTTCGTATCATTCACAAACAATGTACCTTAATCCAATGATGTACGTGCCATCGGGAATCCGCATTATGTGTAAGCGTATATTGACAGCGCGTTCACGTTTGTCGTAAAGGTTTCATCGCTCGTTCGGGCTCTAGTGAGCTTACGGGACACAGTGCTTCAGTCTTTTTAGTTTATTTTTCATCTCCTATTAACTCTTACGCATGGGAAACCATGAATGGTGTACCAGACGAAAGGTATAATTTAGTGAGCGTGCATACAATCGCTCGAGCACTCTAATTATAACAAATTGATACGTTCGAGAGAGTCCTCGGTGTGGTACGCACTATCTTATGGCTTTGCGGCGAGTTTTAGGCTATGCTGTCTCGCTCTATCTCTGACTAGACCAACCACTTATTGGAATAATTACGCGATCTGCGTCATTAGCCTTAATGAGCCGAGTGTAAGTGGCATAGGGTACAGTAGTGCAGCGAAAGAATATATGTAACGCCTATTGAGAGGCCCCGTTGCACTTTCGAAACTACGGCGCCCTTCCTCTGCCCCTTTCATTCTTTTACTCAACGTATACCCACTCTATCGCGCCGTAACCACTCACTAGACATATTCACCTCGATTACTATACTTTTTCTTCGAGAGTTGCCCACGCACTGACCGCCGCGTCGGCGGAATCCGTCAAATCTATTGTAATAATAGTTTCGTTCCCAACAGTATATATTACATGTGTAGTACTTGACTATATCCTACGAACACCATATATACTGTTACTATCAGGCATTTATATTCTAACGGGGTTTTCATCACGCGTTGCTACATACTTATTACATTAATAAGGGCGGGAGTCACTGGAATATGAAAAATGCCACTTTTTAATTTATTTCATTTATTTATCTAATTACGTTTTACTCGGGACAAATCCGAATTGCGGAGTTAATGCGGAACTTATCGGTGATGAGAGAGAAAATGTCTCGCCCCGCGTTCACCTATAAAGACCGAGGAAACTATTGAAAATCTACGCCGTGTAGCCGGCTAGGACGATTCCCTGCCAAGATTCAATGTTTACGTGATTAACGTGGTGCGACTTAAGGCGAGGCAAAACCTCCATACTTCCACAGATGTGCTGCTTCTCTTTCACTCTGCCGTGAGTGCTATGCTAGCCTATCTCTTTCGCACTCATATGTGAAGTACAGAGGTTTTGCCTCGCCTTAAACCTAGCGCGCTGCTGTTAACGAAAAACAATTTACATTCAGCGGAAATCGAACCCGAGGCTTCCAGTCGCCGTGTGTACTAAACTAGTACGCTAACCGCTAAACAACCGATGTGCTGGTTTATTTGATATGTTTATTGGAAAAACGTGAAGATTTACGTTTCTTATAAGTTAATCTGGTATATTTGAGATTTCGTAAAAAAACTTGGCTTCATTTGTAATCAATAGAGCATTTCCTATCAGATAAAATTTTAATATTAACAGCTTCAATATCAAAATGATACGAACACGGATACCCTATCGTCAGTGATACTTGTATTGGAAAAATGTAATATTCAACCAAATAACATAAATAAATGGAACAATATATTTAGTTTACAATAAAATGACAAACACTTATAATTTTAAATTTATTAAATAAAATTTCTTTATTTAGGTCATGATTTGATCTTTAACTCGAAGTATTCACACGATATCTCAGAGTCGAGCAAATCGAATAAACTGCTAGAATCAACATTGTCGTAAGGGACAGATGGACAGAAGGGATGGCCAACGGTAGATATCTATCACGCGTCCTGTGCTGTGTATATAGCATAAGTAGTCTTACGTACGATTTCTTTTGCATATCGACACGCGCACGCCCTCCGAGGATCTCGACGACGACACATCTATCTTACAAGACTGACTCTTCCCATCCTTGTCGGTGTGTCTGATGGCTGTGGGGTCGGACGCACCACAGATCTAGCACCTGGGTCCTCCCTGTAGCTTTATTCCCGCGCGCACGACTCAAGAAAGAGATCCTTATACTAGGTAAAGCCGAAGGCGAAGGGACGAGACGCACGCACGCACGAGATGATCCAGCTGTTTGATGTTAACCACGTGCTACTTGCTCCCTTTTTACCTATGCCTACGTATATACCTACACTCTTGAACGCGAGCCTTTTTCTCGGGGGAATTTAATGGCATCTGCCACTATTTGCTGGGATTCTGAGTCGCGAATCACCGAATTTATCTTGGGGTGGAATCGATCGATTCTGTAAATGTCATTTTGATATTCAGAGTTCATCTGCTTTGTGATCTATTGAATTTTTAACGATATATTACACTCGCACTTTAACTCGACCTATTAATCTATACGAGTATCTGTCGATCCCATTCTAACCCATAAATCAGTCAAATTGATTTCATTTCGTTTTTAGGTGAATCCACACGGGATCTGTTAATGCAAAGAAAAACCTACTCAATGGCTGTTACCGGTAGCTAGATCATTCGTCAGATGCTGCTCTTTTATTGCAAACAACTATTTATTAGAAAAAACGATCAAGAGATTTGGCTCGAAAAAATATTGAAATAATATGAACTCGTCACTAACTTATATAAACCATGGAGCGACATATAACTCTCGTGTCGTCCGATCCACGTTATTCTTTAATCCTCCAATTACTAATGAATACCTAGTGAATATAATAAAAGTTAGCGCGTTAAGTGACGCTCGTCGAATCATTGAGTCCTTGAGTCAGAGAGAGGAAGGGAGAAAGATGTGGAGAGAGAGATGTTGGCAAACGACCTAGCGAGGTCGGGACCTTCTCAAGGCAATCGTCGAGTGGAAGGCCGCGACACGATACCCGCTGCACCAATACATATCGACTGCATAGCTACATACTAGCTGCACTCAGCCTCCTTTGCCTCTCTCGACAGACACAAGAATTCTATAGAGTACCGAGTGCGGTATTAGTAGTTGTGGTAGTAGTACAAGGAGCATGCGTATGCCGAGAGTGCAACAGCAGGTCTTCTGCTTTTCTTCTTCCTCTGTTTCTTCTGCCTCTTCTTGTTCTTCGTGTACCGAACAGTGAGCAGGGCACCCCTTGCCTCTCTAAAGCAAATGCACACGCGAGCTTTTCAATTTACGACTCGTGCTAGCCTCGTATACACACGCCCTAAGTATAGATATATAGCTAGATTATGGGCGAGAGGTGCAAGACTCCGACGGAGGACTCTACGCTTGTTTGCTCAAAATCTCAACGCTTTGCGAGCACAGCGTACGGCGAGAAGAGAGAGGACACACATAGGCTCGAACAATTTTTATTTTATTTTTTATATGCTTATGAGACTCCGCGAACGAGCGCAAGAAGTCATCGGCCGTCCTTTGGTACTCTTCAGCCTTTACCAATGTTATGAATAGTTCAAGAATATGCGTAAAAGTAGATTAGTCATTGACCTCTCATACGTGCCACCTGTTCAATAATACTTTTAGATGATTTCGGGCCTTAATAGATGACGAATACTTTATCTTTTCTATTTACATTGGATACGCATGATTTTCTAAAAGAAAACTATACGTAATTGGTAAATCTCGTGTACCTACTATAATATGTAAAACGATCTTTAGTAGTTTTAGGGTTGGATGGGATTTTAATTAAAATTTTTTAATCATATTCACGATTTACACACATTACATATTAAATAAGGACCTTTTTCGCGGCTCCATTGACAATTTTAATCAATTTTCAATAGGACCATAAACACTTCTGACATTAGTTTTAGCTACTTCACTTAATTTATAATCGGACGGTAACGTCTTGTGGCCATTTCTTGCAATTTTTAATATTACCGTGACAATTTTTGATGTTACTTTTAGCGAGGGAATCCCACAAATAATGATTTTACATAAAAAACGTCTAATGCTTTTTTAACTCGTCGAAGGATGATACTTGACAATATCCGGTCGCTCTCTTAAGCGCTACTTCCATGAGTTGAGTTGAACATACATATTTTTTAACTTTCTAAAGAAAATTTACGCAATGGAAAGGGCCGAGTCGTACGAATTAATGTTTCAAATGGTGAGAAAATCAAAGAAGATAATTTTTTTTATTATTGACAATTAGGATGCTAATCGTTGATTCTCGTGGTTCTTGTACTCGTAAATCAGCGTGAGATTATTATTTGTGTGTCCCGAAAAATGAAACGAGGGGAGGGCAGAAGGATAGAAATAAATAAATCGAAAAGGTGCCGCTGGCGAGTGAATGCCAGGAGAGAAGAGATGAGAGACGAGGTCCCCGAGACTCTCCCTCGGCCAAGCTATGTAAATACGAGATGAGGACGAAATACCGGCGTGGGCCCTCCTCCTCCTCCTTCTCCTCCTCTTGTGCTCGTCGTTGTCGTCGTTGTCGCACACCTCGAACGTATATAGCGGTGGAGGCTACGATGACTCTTTCCCCAGTCCACTGCATGGATTTCGTGGCCGAGGGTATCGTATTCTGCCGCCGTCCGTCTTTGCGATCCTACAGGATTACGTTACCTATCTCACGTCACACTACCACGACTGTAGTACACACGCGTGACATTTATTTCGACGTTTTCTCACTCCCTCTGACACTCTTCCCTGTCGTTGTCAGCCGTATGTGAGGTAATCCGAGTCAATTAAAACTGAGTTCGTATCTCTCTGCCAAACGTTGTTTCTTTTTTAAATAATTTTTATTTCAAATATTATAAGATATTAGTAAGATTTTAACAAACATTATCGTTTAGCTGTTTACAACAGAATCGATAAAAAATTTCACATAACATAAATATTCGTAAATTTACAAATAATAATAATTACAATTTCACAATTTATATAAGTTACATTTAGTAACTATTTACTTATTATTCCTCCTCATGTGTCTATACGTCACGAAACTAAAAAAATACGTGAAATATTATTAATCTTGAAAAGCGTACGCTTTAATGTCAATTACTGTATCTATCTCTTTAAAATATTGACCTATCTTTGATGAGAAGCTAGAATAAGCAATTTCTTAACGCACGACTTCTAGATCCTTTTTAACAAGTAAGGGTAAATCGTATAACCCGCTGACTTTCATTGCCCCGTTCTGTTTACTCTCTATAATAGGCCGTGTCGCTAGCACAAGAAGACGCGATGAAGGTAACGATGAGCACAAGATAAGTGTAGAAGGTCCAAGAAAAGTGTTGCCGTAAAGCGTAGGCGTGGCAGGAGCGCGCATACCAGAGGCACCTGCTCGTTTACTTCGCCACACCGGATCGTTCTAAGACGACGACGGCAGCGGAGGCGCTTAGCTTATAGCAACGAACCAAAGGAGTTTACGTGCCGCCGTGTGACTGTGGAGAAGGGGAGCGCTCATTAAGTTTTTCCCCCTTCCTCAAACGATCGTGCGTCACCTCCACGGCCTCATAAGCTGTGGACTGCATTGGAAGCGTTTGCATCCACCGCTACAGGCATCGCGATTCCGCGCCACCGCGACTTAACAATTGCCTAGCTCCGCATATATAAAAAGTGCGCATCTCTTGCTCGATCTCATCATCGCGAGATGTTCCACCATGATCTTGGTCGTATTAAAATCTCTAACGCAACTGCTTATTCGTTGCATGTAAGTATATAACCGCGTGCGTCTTATAATTATCGTGTAACGAACCGGATGCCAAAGAGCGACGATCAAGACTACTTGATATGCACTAATGCCTTGGAATTACAAGACATGCGATAATTTATCATTTCCAGTTGAAGTAATTTTAGGTGGAAACATATCTGAAATTGCCTCTGCTTCCAAACAAGTGGTCTTTGATCTATAAAATAATTTCCTTTTATTTAAAAATTGATATAACTGATAGTATAACAAATATACGGCGACTTCTTATCGTGAATCAGTAAAATATATCAATAATTGTCCAGACCTCATATTTAAAAATTATTATCTTTGTTATTATTGTTAAGAAAATACATATAAAACGATTCTATAAATGGAGGTTTCATT
Source organism: Cylloceria caligata (assembly GCA_963942595.1). Classification (NCBI taxonomy): domain Eukaryota; kingdom Metazoa; phylum Arthropoda; class Insecta; order Hymenoptera; family Ichneumonidae; genus Cylloceria; species Cylloceria caligata. The sequence continues at coordinate 41,914,348 of OZ012709.1, read as the reverse complement.
CACTCATAGATGAGATCATACGGAGAGAATCGACTAAATTTGCGGTTGTAGATTGCGAATAAAATATTTTGTTAATTAAACGAAATATTTTTTAGATGAATTAAAAATTTTATTTCATAAATATTCTTAAAAGATTTTGTCGATTTTGTTAAAAAAATGAATATATTTAACCTAAAACGAAACATTTTGAAGTAAAATCAAACAAGTTGACGACTAACTGATTTTAGGATACCAGATTATTGTCCTTCGTGTTATTGACACCTGACATAGCGATTAATCAGAAGAAAACTTACGTGTGCGACGTCAAAAGCATCGTCGATTAATTGTCGTCTTTCTATAGACGCTAAGTCAGGTGTCATTACATTACCAGTAATCGTGGCTTCCGTTGACGCTGGCGTTTTCAGAGTACGCGATGGAGTGGCGGCACGTCGAGTCGCGTGAAGAGGAAGGCGAGATCGGAATCGAGGCGATTGGTTCACAAGTTCCAAGCTGCCGACGCAGGGGACCACCCCGCGCCACATTCTTGTACGTTTTCTACGCTGCGGTCGCGTGTCTCCTCTCTCGTTCGAGAACACTGCGTATATGCGAGCCGTTCGCCTCTGTGCATATGTGCGTATAGATGCAACTGAGGACGAAGAAGAAGGGACGCGTGCTCCTGTGTCAGCCATTAACTCTCTGTCTCCCGGCAAATCACGTGAGTCTTGGCCGCGTCGACGAGACACTTTGCTGCTGCTCGATCCTGAGGCTGTCCGACTCTACGTGCATTTGCACAACTCGAATACCGGGGATTGCGAGGTTGCTATACGAAAGCGACGACGCACTTACGTACGTGCCTCGGGTACATACATATACCGTCCGACGATCCACTCTCGAACTCTCCTCTCCTTCTCATCTCCTGGACTAAGATCCTCTTTGTCTTTGGGGTTATAGTGCCACGTGCGTATGCTTTACCGTTATACCACGAATGTGGTTAGACGCATTTGCGTGAAATGCTTTGAGAAACAGATGAGATGGAAGTCATGAAAATAGGCAATGCATGAAGATTACGAGCGAAAGATTGTGTTGCTCTATGGAGTTTCCTCTTGATCCCTCAAGAGAAAATAGTATGTGCTAAATTATCTGCTATACAAATTTTTTAATATATTCGAGTATAACAAGCGGTAAACGCCCCTCAAAGAAAAAACTATTTGAATTATTTTTCTATTATACATCAAAGTAACTGTAAATCTTTTTCATATGACGGTATGAATAATAATTATACAAGAATAATAACAACAAATTGCACTCAAATGAGTTAAGACTGATGCGAGGTTATTGGATAAAAAAATGTTTGTGCATTGAATCGAGTTCGCTTTCTCACTTCGCTTCAATGATCAATGAAACAGTTACATCGATCCCTTTAATAATATACCATACCTTCGAAACCTCGACCCTTCCCTCTCTTTCTCGACGCTTTGTACAATAGGGTCTCACTCGACTGGTGCTCTTCAACACCTAAGGAGATTTACGAGTCGTCGTCGTTGGCAAACTGCCTGTAAGCTGGCAAAAATAAGGGCTACTTTCCAACAGAAAAGAGCGAAGGAGAGAACGAGAGAAAAAAAGTAAAATAAAAATACAGTAAACCGCAGCCACCCTCCGTGGGATGGGCGTGCGCCGTGAGGCACACCGGGGCAGACCCCAGGTAGATCTTACATAAAGATCGTAGTACGACGACGACGACGATGATGACGACGACGACGACGATGACGGCGGCGGTGGCAGAGGCGGCAGCGGCAGTATAACAACGGTCGGTTGTACACTCTCTTATAGCCCTCGCGTGTAACATCGTACGAGCGAGCGCGATGGTGCGAGTAATGGTTAGCAAAGGGCAGACAAAAAAAAACGAAGAGAAGCGAAAGAATGAGAGAAGGACCGGCACACGGACTTACGACGAATATACGACCGTTATGACGATGCTATGTAGCCTCCCTTGCGTACCCAAGCTACACATACATACACACACACGGGCGCACACATATTATTGAACGCGTACCAATAGAAGCCTTGCGGCAATGTGAACCAGCTATTTTTTTTAGCACGTGTAATACCTACGTACGTAGCTTAAAGAGAAATTGAGGGTGCCGTTGTACAAAAGTCGAGAAGGGGGTTGCTAAGAATTGTATCGGAGTGTCAGGCTGTATGTGAAAAATAATTACTGCGCTAGGGGAAATCACTAAATGCGTTAATATTACAGCATAGTACGGAGACTCCATTTAATTCTTTATTAGCTTTGAAATAATTGAGGAACGATTGTGTGGGTCGCGGAATTGATTGAGTCAAGAGGGTCATGACAACAAAGAAAAATCGTGCCAAAGAAACTATAACACACGCGTAACCATGAAATTAGACAATGTAAAAAAAAAAAATATATATGTATTTATTATTTAAAATGACTGAATTCATTAGAACAATCTTTTGATAGCTTTCCATCTAAGGAAAATAAATATATCCAAAGATATACCAGATATAAAACTTTTTGTCGTTATATATAATCATATATCGCGTGTATATTTTATTTCTATAGTTCATCGATGGACATTTTTTTCATTTTATGACTGTTCGTAAGATTTGGATTGCATCGATAAAATTTTGTTAACTAATTGCTTATTCTCTTTGCAAGTAGATTGGCTATAGTGAGATTGTATACATTTTTATTTCACGCTGATTTCTAGAATTTATTTTGAAAATTGCGAAATTAACTCCACTTAAAATATCAATAGAAGTAACTTTTACGAATGAGATTCAATTTTTACACTCAGATTTTGAAAAATCTTCTTACGAAGAAAATAAAATCTTTCATTGTTCACTTGATCTGTCGTTGGAACCTGAATCTTGCGAGAAGTTATCAAATGAAAAACGTTTCCATCAATAAATTGAGATACAAAAAATCATTGCAATTATGAAATCTTTCATTTTTTCGATACAAATCATTTGATATCCGTTGAATGATATTTTTCAAATGCGCATACGAATTGTATTTTAAATTCTATGATTATTATTTGCTTACTGGATCCCCTTAATTTCAATATGCTGGAGGGGTTGAATGTTATATTTTAATGAAGGCTCGGTGCGGTCAATGGTCCAGGTTTCTTTTGTATAAAATAGTTGAAAGTCCTTTGGATGTTGATGCTCACCACAGGAGTTCCTGGTTTCGTTAGCCCCGGAGCTAGCGCGTTGTATGTGATGTGGCGGAGACTGGTCGAGAGTGCGGAGGTTGCGACGCGAGAATCAGGACGCACCGCGTAATTATACGTGCTTGGAATTGTGCGCGCTTTAGAGGGACTCGAGAGAATCGTCTTCGCCGCCTTGTGACCCCGACGATTAACCAACTGTGGCCTCCGGCTACGTCGCCCGTTTTCTACTTCTTCTTCTTCTTCCTTAGTCGTATACTCTCCTGTGTCTTTACACTCCGGACATTCGGTTTTTATTCTAGTCTACCTTTGGCCCCCGGGTCATTTCTTTTTTCTTGTAACTATTTCTACTTCTTTAATATATATAAATGCGAAACGATCCCACGCCGATTCACGACAAATTCTGCAGTGCAAAATGACCATAATTGTATGCTCGAATTCACGGTCTTTTAAGATGTCGTGTCATTCTAATTGTAAGATTTAACGAATGAATATTAAATCGCATTAATAACATAACCAATTGAGAAAAATCCTAATTATACGCAGTCATCTTGATGCAAATTAAGTTATTTTTTCGTCTACTATCATTTCGTTGTAAATGAATATGTCCATTGCAGTACTTTTATTTTTAATTAAAGAACGAGCCGCCTTGAAAGCTATTGACTGGTTATACAGCTGACCAGTCTCAGTGTAGCCATTGCCTATCGCCTCACGCCTCCACCCGAAGGATCTTTTGCTTCGAAGGATCTATAGGGCTAGCGAACAAGATGCTGTACGATGTTAAGGAGGCTGTACCGACTTTCTTTGACCAACAGCCGAGGGTTCAGGACCGCGACTGCTGCTGTATTCGGACAATAGTGACCGGTGTCCATCGTGCTTGCGGGCACGATCTATACAGCCTTGAAATGTATTACATCCTACGGTAAACGATACAAACAAGAGCGGCGGGTGGTCATTCACTGTTACACGAGAAGAAGCGTGTAACGAGCCGATGTTTCTTACGGTAACGCATCGGAGAAAAAAGGAAACGAAAATGAAAAGTCGAGACGCCACCCCCACGCTATATACAAGAGCGTTAACGTCTTGTAGCCCTTTTCACGTCTTTGAGTTTGACTAGAACGAGCCTCTTACCGAACCCTAGGGGTCCTATGCTCTATACGTCTACCGTTTAAGAGTTTGCGAAGGCGTGTCGCTTGGTCTCGCTGACTTTACTCTGATTTATGTCCGGCCTAAACATCCCGTAGCTTTTATACTTTTCTTTCTCAATTTCTTGTGACAAATTGCTCGTTACTATTGGGCATTTATGAGAGTTTTGAAGAAAGCTGCAAATTATAACACATAGTGGCATATTTATTCGGTTTTTTTTCTTCTTTTTTTTTCTATAATCACGACAAAACTACATCCCGAGCATCTCTTCCTATGGGGTCGACTATGTAAGTATTCGGAGTAAGACCAATTTCGAGTACGGTAAGTATTGATGGTTCATTAACAAAAAAAAAGTTATAAAGTCGACATTTTGCGAGATAACCTTGTGATTAACGTTGTTATACAAAAAATGAAACGAGCACTAATTTTTAAGCCTTAATATTTCTTACGGAAAACAAAGTTCAAGTTAAATAAACCATTGAATACTAAACAAATTTAGTGGAAGATTCGATGAACCAAATACATGTAAATTGATTCATTAAATTTTTATTAAAATAAAAATGATTAGTCTGTCTTTTATCACTGAGCACATTGAGACACGTACGAGAAAATACTCTGCATCTTAACGTCCTGTGTTTTTTCATCTTTTTCATTCAATCCGCTAAACATTGCGGGCACGCGCCGTTCATTGGCCCTCTCGACTCCGAAAGTCTCTTAGAAAGTGAAAGAACTTTGGCAGACAGCACAGATATTATAACATCTTGATGCGTGATATAATAAGAAGAAGAAAAAACGCATGCGGGACCCTAAATCGAGACCCCAAGGTTTTAGATTGAACTTTTCATACACAAAGCTAGTGGGCCCGGCGCTTCGTCATGGCAGCCAGGGGCATCAATGCCCTGAGATGCTCATGTTCTTCTTCTCTCGCACACGTCAGGGAATTACAGCCGCAGCAGCCGAGAAATAGAAGCTTGGGTTACGAAAGGTGAGGGTGCGCGGAGCCCACGCTTCGATGAATGGGGCACGTGCTACGAAAGTAAGGATCTCTTGCTCCTTCTGTCGTAATCTTCAGTGGCAGCACCCGGTGCTACTACAGCTTCCCGTAAGATGCCTCGCTTCTGTCGTCCTCAAATATGTATTTATAAGCGAGAAACTGTCTGTCTGCCTGTATGAATCCCTATACAATTCCCTGGCATCATAGACGCTGAGTAAATCTATACCTGAGTAAGCTTTGAAAATGTGTATATACATATAGCTAGAGGTTTTTATCCCCTTCGTCCTTTTCCTTCGTTTATACGTTTGCTCTTCGCCGTCGGAGAGATCCGGCATGTAACTTACGATTAGAGGCCTGGCGCACGCGCTCTTTTTTCGCGGGGATGAAGAAACGCAGCTGTCCGTGGTGGGGGTTCAAGGCTATAATTTTATAGGTCATTCTGGATAATCACATTCATGATCCGGGCTAAAAAGTTTCTGTCAATAAAAATAGTCGGGCGATAAACTGTCACGATTTAGACATATCGAGCTAATTTCATTTATGTCTCGGTGAGTTGTAAGGAAATTTCTGAGACGTAGGTTCTGTAAGCATTGCTACATTGCTAATTAATACAAGATAAGAATTATCAAATTTTATGAGGATTCAAATAAATTAATCAATGAAATAACTTTTTAAAAGAATAATCTTTTAATTGGAAGTTCATTTATGAAGCTTTTGTTTTTTTTTTGTGTTTTTGGTAATCGCATTCTTAACAATACTTTTTTGTTATTTTGTCAATATTGAATTACTTGAATGCTATTCGTCAGATTTAAGATTTCATAGAATTTATCAATCTTTATTATAAACATAACATTCGATTTTGCTCAATTCTGATCAGTGTGTCAGGAATATATAATCAAGCAAATGATACTTTCCTAACGAATTCTCTGGATTTCCGATTAAGTATAGCTATTGATTTCAGGATTTACAACAAAAAAATCTTCCATAGATAAGAATGCGTAGGTATGAAATTTCTGCCGCAAAGTTCTAAAATATAAATGGAGAAAATTATAAAGTTCCCAGAACCAAAATGGGCGTCAAATGGGAGTCAAAGAATGAATTGGTTGACCTAACAAATAAGTTGATTTGCCGAACTACATTGTTAGTATTCCAGCGCCAAAGTTTGTTCTGCCAATTCACTATTTGTCTCCGTGTAGATATTTTATTACTTTCAATTTTATTGTAAAACATTTGTATTTATAATGAAAGATTATTTATAATCAAAATATATATTTCCAATGCAATAATCTATCATTTGCAATTTTCATTTCTATAGGGCTTTTCTATCTTCCACCCCCACAACCATATTGTTAACTCAAGGAACACGAATCTCTGACGAACAAAAGTTTTTCAATCTTATCTCCCAGATTGATGGATTTCTCGAGTTACTTACTATAATATACAAATAAAATAAAATTTTCTTGGCGCCAAAAGCGTGAACTTACCTTCGTTACAGACGGCAGGATGAATACGCTCCTTGACGTCCGTTCAATCGTGGCTGCGAAGACTTCACTCGCCAGTTTTTTCTGTGCACAAGCAAAACTCGAGATAATTTCGTATTATTTTGTTTAAAAATATACTTTCGTGACACAGCACCTCACACGGTTTCTCACGAACAAATCATCGATATTTGACACTGTCACTATTGCGCAGCACTCTGTCAGCAAAAAATCATCGTCAATTAATCTCACTGATAAATAAAAACCAAGTATACCGCTGGTGTATCGTCAATTCATTGATACAAAGAATGAATTAATTACAATCGATTAATCGCCAATCCTTTAATTCGAATCAAATCAATCTTCACCAACCCCTCACACAGTTTCTCGCGGTAACCACGTCGCCCGCGCTTTTTATATCTGTCAAAGAGAAACAGAGAGAGAGAGAGAGAGAGAGAGAGAAAGAGGGAGCTGTAGCTAGAGCAACAGGTGACGAGTAATAGGTACACGACGGAGTACGATGACGACGGTGGAGGAGTCGGGAACCGCGCGTAGTCGGCGGACTGTCGGCGACTAAACCCGGGTGAGACGGGGCTGCCTCTCTCCCGGTGTACGTGATTCGCGCTCTCGTCCTCACTTCTCTCTACTCTCGTGTATTAGTGCCCACGTACGTACATACATGTACCTATATAACCTGTGACTATACTATTCTTCGCGTATAGTTGTCCCACGCTTGCTCAAGTATGAGTTCTCTGTACTGTATTGTACACTACAGTAACATATTAGTGTACGTGTGTGTTTGACGCGTAGACCAACGGATGGGGGAGGGTGAGAAAGAAAGTGAGCGAGTGAGAAAATTATTTTTCTCTTTGTCACTTTGCACACTCGCTATTCTAGTCTCGTACAGACGGCAGATATATATATATATAAGTATGAAGAGCCTGTTGGATGTCGTGCCGCAGTGGCTGCTAGTCTTTGCTTCAAGTACATACATACATACATACGTACGTATATACATATATACATAGTTTATGTATGTATTGTACGTAGTACGGTTATATGTATGCGGAGATCGGAGATGAGCCTGTATGTGTCTGGTAAAGCAAGTTCACGTTCCTGGATGGATAGTTGTACATATGGGAGAAGAAGGAGAGTAGTGGGAGGTGCGACACGCGACAGTAGGAACTGGAGAGAGGGTCATTTCTGGTGGGGATAAACTCCCCTCGTTCCTCTCCTATGTGCCGCAATCTCGCCCCAACAACCACCACGACGACAACGCCGACGACCCTCCTCCACTGGTTTTCTCTACTCGATCTTTTTCATCTTTGTGGTTCGATGTACTTCGTCAAGACTGAGCGGACGCTGTTGAGTCCTGCGGAAATTGATTTTTTATTCAAATTTTCATGCACATAGTTCAACGGTTATTTTTTTTAAAATTCGTTACATGATTTTAGCTTGTACATTTAAAAGGAAAGTAAACTTTTACCAATGATCGTAAGAGGACTTAGAAAAAAAATACAATATTTAATATTTTATTAAATGATTAATCAATTAATGTTTATTAATCAATGAAATATTAATGTCAGTTAAATATTTGGTTGATTCAATTAAAATGTACTCAGAGATTTTTTTTCGCAGTGAAGCAGATGTAGTTTGGAAAAAAAACTTTTTAAGATATTCCATTTGATTCAACTTAGCTTTTACAATGTTGTAGCAGACGAAAAGTTACGACGGAGGGTTGAAATGCAGGAGGGATTTCGAAGCGGCGAAGAACGCACTCTCTTGGTTCCCACGCCGCCAGAGTTCCTGTACACACGAACGCACACACCTTTTACGACTTCTCCCTTCAGCCTCTCCTTTCTTTCTTACGCTAAAATCTGCACCCTCTTCCCTATACTGCAGAGTACAGCTGAGTGTACAGTAAACCCCATTAAGAATTACCGTCGAGGTAACCTGCATCGCGAGTCTACGGGGGTCGCAATTTTTCTATCCCACGACATAGTATATAGAATTTCTTTCCCCACGAGAGAAGGAGATCGTGTGGTAGTCAACATGGGCTCCGAAAGTAATTGTTCCCGAAGAGTACAATACGCTATAAAATTGTATATAAAACTTAAACCGCGATATGTGTGTGCGACTCTCTTTATGTTCGTTGCATCGTCATAGATTTGTTGGTTCACTCTGTTTTCGTTTGCGTTGTGACGTATTATGAAATAAATAGCATATGTCGATGCTCTACGATTTTGTTAATAATTAATACATTTATTTTATACTTAAAATGCTGTTCTTGAAGTCTTATTAATTTAAAAAATATTAACTCTTCAATCTTGTTTAAAATACTCTTGAAAGGGACACAGCCGAAGGAGGCATCGAGAGTAGAATCACAAAAAATAAAACCAATCTAGTATGAGTCAGGTACGAGTGAGTGTCGCCGAGGTTGCATGGTTTATCGTAAACAACGTGATATTCTTGGCTGTACACGTGTATAAATACGTCATGCAAAATGCAATGGTAATCTCACGTTGCGTAATACACGGGGAGAGTTGTTTGAGTCGGGCAATAGTACATGCAGTGAATATCTCTCGGGTGTCAGTCGCACGCGGTCAACGATATCGAAGTCGTCACGCACGTCCCACGGGAGTCAGGACTCTCGACTGTCGATCGATCGATCGATGGTCGTCGTCGTCGTCGTCGCTGTCGTTGCGTATGATGATGGTAATGCTTTATAGTTATAGAAGGAACGCAGTGAGTGCACCACGAACAAAAATGATTTGGAGGTTACCACCGATAAGTCGTGGGGTTCAGTGAAGGGCCAGGAACCACCGTGCATCAGCACAAGAAAAATATATTAAGAATCGAGTATGCTAATGAAGTGAGCAAAAAAAAAAAATAAGACGAGGGTGAGGAGAATTTCTCAGGGCTGCGGTGGGTAGGCACGCCCGGCGGCCTCAACCGCCACGATATTTTAATTAACGTATCGATAGTGACGTTACATCCCGGGAGTATCGGAGCGTGGGTCGCATTCAATCGATAATCGATGCATAATCCAATGAGATCTGGAGGCATCTTCTCTGATCACTTCTAAACGAGAATGAATATATATCCGATAACGAAGGAATCGATTAATAAAATTAATAGCATAACAATTGAATTGACAATAGATTACAAAAATTACTAAAAAATGTTAACCCTGGTATTAGATGAAATCTTAAATTTGAAATATGACATTAATCGTCTGCCACACTTGGCTATTGTTAAATCCAAACACTGTTTAACGACCTTTTCTTTACATGAAATTTCATGGCCACAATTCAGAATTTAACAGGGCGTCTTATGAGAAAACGGCTATCTCTACACTTTAATCACACAATTGTCATCGTTTTCGATTAGATGATGCTGATAAAGTTGCTACTTGTATATCAGATTGTAAGAATTCCAATGTAATCATAAAAAAAGGGCTCCCCGAATAATTCATATGAATATTGAGTTAAATTGCAGGAAAACAGCCTAAATTGTTTATAGTCGCGAATGTCTCATCGAATTCAAATTAACAGGTTTCAATAAATAATGCTGGCTTTAATAAATAATCTAAATCGGATACATTTATATGTCTGCTTTTCCGATTTTATTGGTCGAATAATTTTTTCAATGTCTACGACATTTGTATCAATCCATTTTAACGCGTTATTGAATTAACTGTCATTTGATTACAATGCCTCCATTTTCGTCCTCCTTAACTTCATTGCGTGAAAATAATCTGTCAAGTAGGAAACAAAATTTTTTAAATTCAAGCACTAATATACCGCGTACCGTGTATCTGAATTATCGCATACATTTCACGGTTCGAATTGTTGTTATTTTCCAACAATTTAATATAAAAATTAGAGTTATTCACAAAATTGACATCAGGTGCCTTAATAAAAGTGATAATTAATAATAAAAACGGGCAAAATATTGCAAAGTATTTGAAAAATATATAAAGGACAATATAACAGCGATATGATTACATTGTTAGAGGAATAAAAATATTCTTTTCGATAAGAAATAATCGAGGTATTATCTTTGTTTACTTGACTCTTGGCGTGGGCGTACGTCATGCATCTATCGTACGTCCGTACATACAAAGTCTGTGGTTACGTGCGTTCTAACTTGATTCGTAGAAGAAAAAAAAGAGAGTGTGAGAAAATTTCCCTCGTTGAAGAAGAAATAAAAAGTGATATCGCTCGATCGCTGTGTACATATTTGCGATAGACGTACATTCGCACGATTCTCCGAGAGTCGAGAGCAGTGAAAGACTATCTGCAGTGTCTCGTACCGATATTTATTATCGCAGTCGTGAGACTGATGCACAACCACCCACCGCGGATTCCTATCGATTATCGAAACGAATTGGAGCGTTTGGCAATTGGCCGTAATTGACCGATGATGCTCGACTTGAAACTTGCGATAGACACTTCGAAGAAGTGTTAAGCTGTTGTTATTTTAAACTGCACTGTTCGACATGATTAATATTTGTAAAAAATATGTGAAGTCGATTGTCATACATCAAGTACTGAACATTAAAATTTTTAAATGCAGTTAAATATCGATTGGAATCGGATTCGTTGAGCATAAAAAAATTATATAAAAAGAAAGTGAAAACAAAAATCTGGTCAATTCGAAACTTTCGAATATGATCGATGTAAAATTGTGATTGACATACTAAGTTGACACAATAAATGATTTTAATTAGGAGTGGTGTTTGCACAGCAAAGTTTCAAGACTACCAATAATTTTTTCAGTTATTTTCGTCTTTCGTAAAAATAAAAAAAATTAAATTAAGTACGATACTCTCGTCTCGGGAATATTCGATGAGTCGAGAGGTCATGAGATTGTCTCGAGTCTTATCGAGCGTGGGCGTAGCGCAGCGAGACGATAAGACTCGCCGGCAATTCGTCCCACGAAACCGAACGTGTACGAGAATTTACAGTGAATCAATCGTTGGCAAAAGTGGCTGGCTAGACTCTGTATCACTGTAGTTATAGCGCTTCTCTCAAAAACCAGGAAGAAATCGTTAGTTGGAGTGTTCACCTCGACCGAGGGACTCCTCTAAATCCGATAATGAATGTAATCAGTGGAAATAACATGGAATCTGCAGAGCTCAAGGACTCTTGAACGTCTTGCGAGGCTTTTGCCCCTTGACCACGCTGGCGTGACCAATAATTATATCCGCGTGGCCAGAGAGCGAGAGAATGACCCTCGCTATCTCGCCCACGCTTCGCAACAGCTCACTCGGATTTCCTCTCTTCAGACTCTCCTTAACAAAGTGCAACTATCTCTACCTCGACGCGCCAGGTAGAAATTAAACTCTGCGGTCTGCTCTCGCGGCTTAACCGCACAGCAAAGAAATATTGTATGAACACTTCATTTCGTTGTTCCGTAACACTTTGGCTCAATCGGCAGCGCGACAAAATCCTTGAATTCAACACCAGATTAAAATTTATGAGGTTAAAAGTATACGTAGCCTCAATGGCGATAGCGTTGAAATTATTATTGGTCTCGTTATTTCATTTGTCGAGGTTCAGTCGGGCAGCCTGTCGACCTAGCAGGTGGCTCAACAAAAATACCGATGCTGTAAGGACGCTGTACCTACCTGATGAGCTCGTAGATGAGTTGGCAAAGTCTTTGCTTGTATAAAATTGACGATGCGGGAGGTACATGTGAAGAAGAGAATTAATAATTATATTATGCATAAGCCAAGACAAAAAAAATAACAAAAAATCAAACGCAATTGCTTGCACATTTTTATTCTACTTGACCATTCGGTAACGTAATTGACGGAACAATTATCGTGAAATTGATGGCCACAACATTATATATAAATTGAAAAGAAAAAGTTGTTTACAGTAGTTAAGATATTTTACTAATGCAATTATTGATCAGAGCCTTATTTACTTTTAACAAGAACAAAAGTTAAGAGAACCTTTTTTTTAATAATAAAAAATGAATATAAAATGAATCAAAATGCTGCACAATAACAATGCTCTGCAAATTGCTTATTCAATCGAATTTAATCAAGCGCTTCAATTATTGCAACATTGTAACAAACGGAGGAGCATAACTGTACACACACGCACGGACGTGCACACACCTCCATCCTGACTTTTTTCATAAACCACTTTTCTCGACGTTTCAGACCATTTTGAATATCCTGACATGAAAATCTTGATTTTCTGTTAATGAAAGCGAAGCTATCTCTCTGAGGAAGAAAGCATACAAAAATTTATATAGTTTATAGACACGGAGAGAAGAATCTAGTAAAAATTATCATATAACCTGAGAAAAACTACCAACAGTCAGCTGATAGTATTGGTCGTGGCGACATCTAGCAACAAGTGTAAGATTACCGAATTTAAAAATCATATTTACAGGGATTATTGCTATATTTAAATATATTTGGTAAAAATTATAGCTAAATTCTGCACTTGTTGACAGGTGGCGACATAGTAACTGTAACAATTATTCTGAGACATATGAAAATGTTTACTAGGTTCTTAGGTCCGAGTAGTAGTAATTAGTAAGTGACGAAGTAATGAATACTTGGAAATAATAATTAGGATCAATTATATATAAATTTAAAAACAGTTGAAACACTAAAATAATTTCTGATTCTATGCTATGTGATATGCAGTGCACAAGCTTAAACTGCTCGGTGTTGTCCGGGCTTCTTATATCTAGAACACGATAACAAACGGCCTACATTCCAATCTGTCATCTTAGCTTATACCACGCCAATGTTTGAGTTAATCGGTTGAATTGTTTGGGCGTGATTAAACAACAAACAAAGTTTCATTTTCCTGTCTTAGCAGGGATAGAGATAGTAACAAGAGTCGAAGAGCTTTCACCGTTCGCGAATCATGCCCGTTGACCGGCCGAGTCGTTAATGAAATGTCTGATTGTCGCGCTGCACTGATTAATTGTCCGCCTATCGTGCCGACGAGATCTCGCTTTAATTTAATTGCTATCAGCGCGTTGCCTCGATCTCTACCTTTCCCCCTTCTTTCTCTTCTTCTTTCCTTTGCTTCTACACGTTCCCCTTCTCCTCTTATTGCCCCGGTGAGACACCGATGGTTAATTAACCGGAGGTATATACCAAACGAGAAATAATAAAACACCACGAAGCTGCGGCGGCGCCTTGCGGACCTCCGAGAGCTGTCGTCTCATCCAGCGACAGGATTCAAAGTCCTTCTCAGCTTCGTCCCGTTCCTTATTCGCCAGTGCGCGCAGCCAGACTTTCAGTGACGACTGAGAATTTCCTATCTCGACTCCGACAACGTGAATCGACCAACGCTGCAATTATTCGTGGCGTCTCTCGATCGACCAATTAACATTTTTTTCAAGAAATTTTTTATTCGACGATGGCTCGGTGCTCGTTGAGGATGTTGGGTCACTCTCGAAACTGACAAAAAAAATTGAACCCATCTTTCCGCAGGACTTTATATACCATGAACCGTTGTAGTTTTTTTCTTTTATAATTAATTTGGGACATTAGTCGGCAAATGATCAGATGTGTCGCTGATTGAATGATCATCAATATTTTCGTTATTTTATCGGCATTGATTTATAAAACAAATGATAAATTTATTAATTGGAATAAAAAATGTATTCGCGGAGGGAAATTCCGCTCAAACGTTGTTTGATGGAGAGAGGTATTAGCACTGATCTTGCCTGTTGATGCAGATTCTACCGCAGATTGCAACGATGTACGAAATACTGGTCTCAGGAAATTACAAATTCATCTATTCGAGTGTTGCTCGACATAATAAAGTCTGCAGTCTAAAATATACATGAATTTAAGGATATTAGAGATGCTTTTTAACTATTTCGTCGTCCCGTCGACGATAAATTCAATCGTTAAGATATTACAGCGAAATCCTTTCATTTATTCGTTCTCTCATGATTCCTGACCAGTTTCTCGAAATCAGGATTGAAATAGAATGTTCCTTATTTTTCTGGGTCATCGTATTCCTTCGTAGAGAATCGCAGTTTCGTGCTATACTATATTTCGTGTTATATTTACAATCCCTCTATTTCTCTATTGCCCTGACACAAGGCGAATCAAGATCCAGGATACTCTTGGGTCCGTTAAATCAAATGCAGTTCGTTGACGAAATCTTAGGCGAATTCTCTACGCATGTGGACATATGCCAAGCGAGTATTAAACGAACTGGCTGGTTGTCGAGTAGGTTCTGGGTCAGCAGGAGCGGTCCCGAGAGCGTAACTGATCTCTCGTTGCATAAAGAGTCCCCGTCTCGGGGTCTCCTCGCGTCGCTGCATAATTCATGCTCGCGCACTCTCAAATGAATATTGTTACACGGAGTACCCTTCGTGTAGCGCCAACAGTACAGCTTGTCGTCTTGCGGTTTGCTTCTTCAATTCGCCTTCAATTTCAGCTGATCTACAAGGATCAGCGAAAAGGACCAGACTCGATACTTTTCGATGCGTGAAATATATATTCGGTGACTCAAGTATGCACGAGTCAAGTCGTCATCACTTCGTCTTTTCACCTCGTCTGGAGATCGCGACGAGATAATCTACGAGGTGATCGCAAATTTTTGGCCAGGATCCGGATCCTGATCGTCGCGTGATCTCAGGACCCAGACGTCTAAGGTGCATTATGCATGTCGCATCGCGAAATTCAATGGCTACGGTTACGGTTAGGTGTCCTCGTTACTCGTTGCTTATTCTATGTTAGCTCGTGACTAGACAGACAGCTTTCCATGCAGAAGTCTAAGGAATTATTTATATTGCAGAGAAAGAAAAATATCATTAAGCTTTCATAGCTTTAGGGTTTACATTTCTTTCTATTCATTAAGAGCGATATTTTTTTATTTAACGTAATTGTTTCGCCGTTAAAACGCATTGGTGAATGAATAACTCGATTGGCCTAATGAATTTTTGGCAATCGCAAGTATTTTACATTTGTAAATAAACAAAAATATATAATTGTTTATTAAGTAGACGTCATGGATAAGAAATTGCATTGACATGGCTGGAAAGCAAAGGTATGCTAATTACAATCAATAACTTTGAAGACCGGGGTCTCCGAAGGCATGGCACGAAGAATGAGAAAAAAGGGACACGCAAGCAAAGGGAATTAGCGAGTGGTCGTAGATGACCCTCCCCTCCTCGCCCTCCCAGTCCTTCTTTCGAACGACCGCTCTCCCGTTTCTTTGAACTCCATGCGAGAGAATCAGAGTCGATTGTCTCGGGTGGCTTTTGGACGCGTGAGAAATGGTGAGCAGCTGCTTCTACTCGCTGACGTCATGTGCGTACACTTACGCACTGTAGTGTGCACCTTCTACGAACGCGCTTGTAGTACGTTACTACGTACAAATGGTCTTGCAAACAAAATACGCAAGTATCAGAGGGAACAAAATCGTTCTCGTGCGTTCATGCATAAACCTGAAGACTATTTCCGCAGGACGAAAGTATAGCACGTGCTTTTACGAAGCGACAGGGCAAGAAGAAGGCCACAGGCATCGCTATGTATGCAAATAGAGGAACACCTCGCATCTAATGCGGGATTCCTTCGGGGTGGCACAGCGGGCGGAAAGGGGTTGGTATTTTAGGGGTTCAAGGGTTACTGTACGGCAGAACGAAAATAGTAACCAACCCGCACGGAGTGGAAATTTATAAGCTCGTACTTTCTTCCGGTTCACACGATCGGCATGAAAGACGCACGATACTTTAATTGTTATTCTTAAATGCAAAGTTTTTACTGCTGACAAACTGTACCATTTTTTTTTATAATCCTACTGTGGTTTTCTTGTACATGTAACTATGATTTTTCTATTGCTTTGTCCAAGGTTGTTGTAACACCAGCCAGTTATCCTATAGAACTTACATTGAAATGATTGAGCGTGTATTAAGAGAAAAAAAGATATTGGCAACTATCAAAAGTGACAACAATTTATTTTTATGGTTACCGGAAACTATCTTTTATTTCTTTCACTGTGAAAATTGTCCATGTAACTAAAAAAAATAGTCACACGGTATAACGAGTAATAGTTGTCATTCAATAGTTACCCCAACTACCACGATTTATCTTAGTATGCGAAAGTGATCCATAAAGTTTTCAAGATCATTTGAATAAGATATATTAGTCTAAATTAAATTATTCGATTTTAAGTGACAAATGGATATAAGATTTCATCTAAAATAAGTGTTATTTGAATTATCTGATTGTTTTTTCTTAGTACTACGTTTGCATCAAAGCAATTGGTATTGTAATTATAATTTTATAAACACAGTTGCAATGTACGTAGAAAATCGCACAAAAAAAAGGTGTTTTTTTTTCAAGTAGTTGGAGTTTTAATTCGTATACATTTTGAGATTAAAGTGAGCTTCAAGTGCAATGATGAAATAAAACTTGAGAATTCAAATCTTTACATGAAAATGTCTTTGCCCGGTCGGTTTAAAATCACAATTGAGAATACAACAGTCCTAAGTATTCTTCGGTGTGCCAAAGATGCGATCGTTTAGAGGAATCTCGGGGAAAGACGCACTCACGCATCGAGTACACCCAAGGAGGAGAGGAAAGAACGGGACGAGTCGAAGTTGCGCGCCGGGACTCTTTGAATTGCAGATAATCGGGCGCGCACGATCGACGAGGACGATATGCTTAGACATTCGCTGACTTATCGCTCGCGTAGTTCGAGACTATACCCAAGGGAGTTTATACCTGTCTGCGATATTTACCTTCACCGTTGCTGTTGCTGCGCTGCGACAACGAAGACGAAAACGACGACGATGCGCGAGCGGGAACGCGTGCGATAAGAATCATGCGCACTCACGAGTGACTCAGAGAGCATATGGAAGTAATACAGCCTCTCCTGACCTCGTGATGTACGTGAAAGTGCAATGGCTAGATGATACTGCGTCGTATTGACACAAGTTTGAAATAATTCAAATAAAAAATACCCCAAATTAATGTTTTAATTTATTCAAACGTAGTGCTTCACGTACGTTCCAGTGATTGACTTTTTTTTATCATCCACAATGAATCGATCTACTTTCAGATGATTTCTGATCCAAAAGTTCACCGGGAGTAAAACTGAGCGCACTAACTACTTCAAGACTTTTGAAATATCCTCGTGACCAAATTTCTTATTCTCCCACGATCGTGTGATTTATTTCCAGCGGCATCGAAACCAGTGCATTTCCTTCCCTGCTGCACTCACCCTCCACACTATTTCATTCATCGATCCTTGCAATACGTAAAGAGTAGAGAGTTGCACGATGTGGAGAACTTAAACCTCAAGGAGTCATTAAGGTGCACGAGGAAGGCATTTGCCTCCCCGAACGAGAGGGTGAAGAAATGAGTGGAAGAGAAGAGAAGATGCGAAAGAGGGTGAGTCGCCGGTCTCGCGAGGGGTGGAATAATTCTACACGAGCCTGCGCCCTTTGATGTGTGGGAATTTGCGCAAGCTGCGCGTAGCTCCGCGCAGGAATCTCAAATCCCTACCCCACTCTGTCACGTTTAGCTCGATGGAGGGTGCGCATGCGATCCCGCCAAAAATTCCGGTACCCTCCCCCGTTACGTGGGGTACGCGTTGAGAGACGAGGTGAATTCCGTTTGTAAAGAGGGGCGGCCACCTTGCTCGACTCTCGACGAGGGTGAAGCCTGCTTGGGAATCCCTGCAGCTTGAACCAAGCAGCACGTGTAGACTCCTGCCTTTGACGATGGTTCTGAGCTTCCCGCCAAAAATAGGTTCCAGGCATCAACGAAAGGGAAAAAGAAAGAGAGAAAGATCACGTCACACGACGCTCCCAACTTTGTCCATATGGATCCTGCGTAACGTTCAGTTATGTTACACGACCCGCCAATACATATTTCTCTTGTTGTATACTGTACTACATATGTGGTATTCTATGTAGGGTGTGGTGTCGCATGAGCCAACGATGAAATCAGAAACGTTACTGAACCTCGCAGCATTTTTAACTTCGAGACTTTTATGCTGTTCTCACTAGGTTTAAATTTCACTGAGAACTATTACATTTCGTCGAATAATGTTATTCGATCAAATAATTCGTACCTTGTAATCAATGAATTTTATAAGTCACACAAATGCGCAGATGGTTTTCACATGAGAAAACGTTCAAAGAAGTCCACTCAAAACTAACATTTTTATTTAAAAAAATTCGGATAATATTATATTTCGTCACAAATAAAAAAGTAATTTAACTTTATTGTTTATTTAGATACACATTTAGTTTCCATTCAATATAATTTGGTCTCTCACCTGCATAAATTTAAATTATATACGTGACTACTTCGAGGCAAAGGGGATAATTAATGAACAATGAATGAAAATGGCAAGCTACGAAGAGATTGATGAATTTTCAT
The DNA here is from genome assembly GCA_963942595.1 of Cylloceria caligata. Classification (NCBI taxonomy): domain Eukaryota; kingdom Metazoa; phylum Arthropoda; class Insecta; order Hymenoptera; family Ichneumonidae; genus Cylloceria; species Cylloceria caligata. The sequence goes on along the minus strand of OZ012709.1, from coordinate 41,895,172 downwards.
GGAAAGAATCGCGAGGAAATGGAGAATATAGTATTCGCAGTTCCTTCTACACGTGTGTCTCGAGCCAAGGTAGCAAAGGAGGACCAGGTGAGTCTTGCGGCCACCTGGTTCGCGCAATGTGACAGAGCGATGAAGGACGTCGAGTCTTCGCTCGGTCGCGTACCACTGTCGGTCCACTTTGTACTCCAGCGGGAGGGGTCGATGACATCCCCGGGACAACCACTTCGCCACACCCGGAAAAATCTCTCGACCCCTATCGGCGATTGGGATAGGGGGCATGAGCAAGAAACTCTCAAAAGCTCAGATGCCGGTGCAAACGGACTGATTCCCACGTGGGAATTGGCTTCGAGCGATGCCAGGTGGCGAAGAGAAAAAAGCATAATAATGTTTATTGCTTTACTTAAATTATTAGCGTGTCAGGAATATTGAGAACTCAGGGGCTTATCCTCGTACTTCATACCCCTCATCCCTCTTCTGTAACGTCGCGTCATCCCACCACTACGTGGCAAATTGAATTCGCAGAAAACGTTGCACCGACACCCGACAGCGGGACATTTATCCTGAGCCGGAGTAGGTGTTAACCATCCGGTTCTCACTCTTGGAGAAACGCTCCTTCGCCGAGTAAGAGTGCATCTGCGAGATCCGCTGCTGCTTCTGGGTGCTGCTAACTTCGAAGCTCCGTGATATGACTCGATTACAGTATCATGTGGGGCAAAATGGAATTTCAAAATTTGATGCATCGAAAATAAACAATAACGTTGAATATACAGAAAGATGCAACACTTGATGCTTCACAAGCAATTATGTTGAGGGAAAAGCTTAAACAAAATGTTAATACCGGTAAATATTTGAGTAATTCAATAAAAAATTTATTCGTACAAACAAAATGACAGTTTTTCCAAATATTTATTGAAACTATGAAATATCTCACTTAAGGTGTAATTTTGTACATCTAAAAAAAAATGTATTTGTAAACACAGGAACAACCCTCATATTACTTCTCATCCCAATCTATTTGTTTATTTGTTCTATGAAGAATTTTTTAAATTAATTATTTTTTCAAATTCTCTATCCTATTCGCAGCATAATCTCTGCAAACAGAACAAAAAGCAATTTTACCGTAAAATAAATTAAAAAAGTAAATTGAAGTGAAGAACGTAATGAGACAATACTTTGTCTATTACCATCACCGCGTGTTTTTTATAAATTCACGTAGAAAATCGTGTGTTTTTGTTTAAATTCATAAGTTAAAATATTTTACTATAAATGGGGAAAGAGATTTCAAAAGAATTATTAATATAAAATAATTAATTGAAGAAATAAATAAATACTGTGAGTTGTAAAGTAATTGGAGTGTCGCAACTCCATATGTAACAATAGTTCATCTTTTACAAGTCATAGTTAATTTTGTCGGTTAAAATATTCTCTTGTATAAAATATTCTTATAAAATATTCTCAGTAGCGTGAAAATTCAAGATTTTTTGGAGAATTATCCAAACGTCTAATCATGTTTGCCATTATTCGTAATTAACACCAGAAAGGAATTACCCCATAACAACTATTATCCATCCTGCCCCACCTACAACTGTAGATATTCTCACTGTTTGGCGTTCCATGGGACGTCTGCCTACGTATCCACCGTTCGTAAACCTCACTGCAGAAGCGTAGTGTATTTTGCTCCGGGAACTTGGTGGCTTTGGTGTTTGAATTATGTCGCAACGATGAAATACAGACTTCCCTGAGAAAGGGAAAGATACAAAGAGAAATAAAGATAGGGAAGCGACGGGAGAGATTCACCGAGGGAATTGATAATTCGCGATGCGATGGTGCGCGGCCGCGGGAGCGGCGAATAAAACGGGTGATGTGGGTGGGGTCGGGCACCCTGAGGCTCACTAGACACAATGGGATACCGCGTTGAAACTCCCACGAGATGTTGTTCTTCGAAAAATTTGATGCCCACGACGTATACAGCTAAGACGACGACGTACGATGAAGATGACGACGAGGAGATGAAGCGACGTGAAAGAACGATAAAAGAGACGCTCCCAGGAGCATCCCGCTGCGATATCATTGTTCTTGTAAGGACACACCATTATTCGCGGACGTTACGAGGTGGGAACGCGTGTCTCGTTATGTTCGGAGTTATGCTTAAGCGTATTAGACCAAGGAAAGTTTCAATGAGACTCTAACCGCGTCTGAATGTCGTTGATAAGTCGTAAAGTTTTTGAACGGATAGAGTAACTAGTCCTGTTTACTTTTCAAGTCGCTGTATACAACATTCTACAGAGTACCGCAATATATCAGCGCATTATAAAAGTTATTTGTTATTCTTATACTCGTGTGTTTTTTTTGGGATGTCGATTTACTCGATTTTATTTGTTTATTTATTTATTTATTTATTTTGTAGAAGTTTAATGCTGGTTCTCTTAGGTGGTTCATCAGTCTTTTTTGAGGTTTCTTCAGCCTTTGTGATATGCAGGATTAAAGTTCTTATTCATTTCAATTCGTTAATTATCTCAATAAGAAGATGACAATAGATCCACATTTTATTTCAGACGTAAACGTAATTCACGAAGTCATAAAAAACCATTTAAGGTGTTAAAAGTTGAAGAAGCGACGTTTTAAAATTTTTCGCTAAAGTTCTTTCGCTAAAATCTTACAAAAAAAAAACGCCGAAATATCTCCTACACTTTGCAAAAATGCTTTGCGTTTCTGCTGTTCAGGCTTTCGTGCATACATTTTCAATCTTGCTTACGACTTTCAATCTCGGTTGTAAAAAAAAATGGAGATACGATAGAGCGTTTCTCTGGTACGCTTTCGGATATCGAGAAGTAAGGTGAGGGCCTTCTCGATCGTTCTGGGAGGTCTCGACGAGACGGGCGAAATCGAATGTATCCTATAGTGTGTATTCTGCCGCGAAAGTATGCGCGTTCTCGCGCCCCGGTCCCGTCCGATAGTAGGCCGATTACGCGATCGTAAATTCGGTGTTCGAGGACGGGAACTTCCTGTGTCCTGCGGGCAAAGTCGAAGGCGGTCAAAACCTTTTTCTTCCATTTTGCCTCGCATCGACGTTTTATTATCGCAGAGCAAGGATTTTCACCAAGTTTCGGGCAGGTTCTTTCGAAAGCAAACTTCACGTACCTCCTTCTTTACTTCAACATGTTAGACGAAACAAAATAGATTTTAGATATTAATGAAAAATGCCACAGTAAATCATTTTTCATTTGTTTTATAAAAAAAAAAAAAAATTTTTCAAGAATGAAACAGCCAAGTGAATGAATGAAGTATGATTCAAGTATGCAGTAATGAAGTTAGGATCTAATTGTAGAAAAAAGTATAATATGAAACGTTAAAAGAAATTATACTTTGTATCACTTAAACATAGGTGAGCTTTGAATTCAATTTTGTTATGTACTCAATTCTTCGATTAGTAGTTTGTTTAGCACCAAATCTTTAAGTTGCTTTCTTAAAATAGGAACACATCACATTTATCCTTAAATTTTGTAGTTGTTGTTGTATTTGTTGACATACGTAATTAATAATTATAATATGCTGTGTCATCGCAACATATGATAATTGTTAACATATATAACCAGTGTATAAAATAAACAAATTGGATTTGTAATTAATATTTTCATTTTAAAGTAAAATCAATAAATAACTAGGGGTGGGTTGTAGGTCGTTCGCTATGCTCGCTCATGAATTCGGGTGCGTTGGTAGCGGTGCGTTCAAGTGGGTGTGACCTGTTGGGGCCACACTATGAACTTCCCGATTCGTCTATTCCGCATAGGAATTCAATGGGAATCGTTAGAAAAGAGTGGTATCGAAATAATTTATGTTTAATCGTTCATTTTTATTTTCTACAAAAAATGTTGTACAGTTTTTTCTTAAAAAACGAAATTTTATCCAAAATATAATCAGGTCTAAGTTACGTGAAGACGTTTTGATTCCGATGCCACTGATATCTCAATCGCATCATTCGTTCGTGAGCCAACATTTTGAGGACACACGCGTCGACGTACTTACACACACACACGCACATACAGACATTGAGTTAAAAATGGGTAAAAATAAATATGGAAATCTTGAAATGTCAACATTTGATAAAAAAAATTGATTATAGATTTTCGGGGTGATTACTATAACTTCCCTATATCGAGAGGTTAAAAAAAGAGCCAGAAATAAAATTGTTAAGAAAAATGATTAAAGGTAGAATTTTCAAAGTCACCGATAATGCTATCTTTTAGTTAATCGTGTATATCGCGTGAAAATTTGGAGATTCCAAGATGAAGAGTTAGTGTGTTAAGAGTATGTCAGGAGCTCTAATTTCTAATACTACAATAAATATATCAATGTAACGCTACCTCGCAAAGGATCAAGTCTGCAAAATCTTAAGATTTATATTAAGGCAACAGCTCGAAATTGGAGGAAAGGTTGTAATTTTTATTTTTGTATTTAATCGATTTCATAAGATTTTTTTTATTCGACCACCATCAGTCTATTAAGAAACAAACTTTGTTCTTCTTGACTGATCACCTTTTAGGGAGAGACAACGAATGCATCTGAACCAAAAAAAAAAAACCTAATGCATTGCATCACATGCCCGTTTTATCCTAAGCGAACTAACTCTCTCGAGTCATCGAGTGAATCATTGTGCCGTCAGAAATCGCGTGGGTGGTGCTACGAAGCCCAAGAAGATCATCTCTCGCCCGTATGCACCTCTCAGACGAGAGTCATCCCGGTGCCTTGTGGTCGCATGCAAGCGCGAGCATTAAGCCACGATATATCTATAAGAGGACCCTACATCACGAAAGTTGTCCTCGGTTATGAAGCAACTATTAGCTAGTCTGATGGCGTATTCTCTTCTTATGTTATATCGGAGGTGTGCGCCTTTTAACGAGCTCTTACCCAGTTGCAGCGGTTACAACCGACTGGTAAAATATTCTATTATGCCAGACGAATATGATGTCTTCCCGAGTCTCGAGTCTCTTTAGACGCCTACGAAATTTGCATTTTTTTCTTTAAACTTTCACCATTATACTCTTAACGAGCTGAATAATATAGTTTTGCTTGAAATTTTCATTTCGTTTAAATGCCGTAATAGTCTGCAGTGCGTGTATGATCTGCAATTCGGTTTCTATAGAAAACTGTTGTTACCTTGCGAAATGCAATGTCCACAACCCTAAAGAAAAAAGGCTAAATAGACAATTCAAACTGTATGTGATCATTGTTTCATTTGTATACGTCGGTGAACATTTTTCATTTATTTCACATATTAAATTTCATAAGTATCTTATATTTGACATATATTTAATATTATTGAGAATCTCAATGGTCAATTTGATATTACTTTCGTACTTTTGTGCCTGGGATGACTCCCGTTGCCCGTTGGTTGCCGCATTACCCCTGTTTGCGTTGTACGCGAAAGACCATAAGTCTCAAGAGCCTCAAGGATCATAATGGTTCGTTAAGAGGGGCTGGACTTCCCGTAGGGTTTGTTTATAAATACGTGATGCACCCCGTCGTATACTATTACTGTTATACTGACCATCGAAGGGCTCGCGAGAGAAGGACATGCGAAGAAAGCAAAGAACGAGGGGGACGAAGACGTTGCTCTGGGCTGGGGCCGGTGCCATGAGCAAAGGCAAGGGGAGCGAAGAGCCCACCTGGCCCAGGCACTGACGTCACCAGACAAATCGGGCACCGTTATATCCCCAACGTGTTTCTACTGCGTCAGATTACGTCACCGGACTGCAAGTCCTGGATACATCGGCCACAAACAATTGTGAGGTATGTTCCTCGTCGTCAACGTTAAATTGACTTGAAGCTGTGTGAAAGAGCGAGATGAAGATACGACGTGGAGAAGTGCGAAGAGTGTGCGCGCAACTCCACCGCCACCCCATTTCTTATCCGAAACAAGGGTGGCTATAGGAACTTCACTCCCCTTCGGAAGGAAGTGTGGGAACTCGGGACAGCTGAGAGCAACGACGTGCGTATGATGGAAGACCGGAGGAAAGACACGTAACGCAAGTCTCACGTGCAAAATCAGGGGTAGTTCTTGAGGGTTGTCCATACGAGCAACCCTTTATCCACTCTTGATGGGTCGCATCCCCTCAGGTGGGACTGCAACCTTTAACTCATCCAACGAACTTTTGCCGTAGTTGTTCTATATGCTTAGATTCATCTAAGAGATTCTGGTGTAAATATCAAAAGGGCGGAGATCGTTCACGATTATGCCGATCCTCAAAGTTACGTTACACTATACCCACATCTAAAAATGTTATTCCGGTGTAACAAAAACGTTTTTCAAGTCTACTTTTATCGATCTTTAGCCTCAACTTCAATACGAATTTCGGGTCTAATTTGTACCTTAAATAAATCGAAAGGACACAGAAAAGTTTTAAATGTTCCTTTAAGAGAAAAAAAAAAAGATTCTTTTTTCTGCGAAGCAGCCCCTTTAATCCATGCTCCATACTTGGACGAATTCCTTAACAGATAAAAAAAATATATATAAATCAATTAAGGGGTGCAGCATAGTTGCGATGAAGAGCGGAAATGCTTGTACGGAGAATGGTGGAAAAGTGGGCAAAACGAGGTTCACGAAGAGGATCTAAATGGGAAAAATCGAAATAGAATCAAGAGAGCTGAGATTATACCGGTGGGTGGAAAAAATAATTTATGACATATATATATATATATAGTCTTGCTCGATTGTCCGAAAGAAAGAACTGAATATTCCCGAGGTCAGCTGGGTGGAATCTTGGTTGATGCACTGTTCTAGTCTCGGCGAGTCGACGAGAAAATACTATACACACCGTACCGAAGGCAACTCATATCGTTCCTAACAAGCAAAACAACGCAAAATATACGCTGATTTATGAGCCGATCGCCGGATGATGATCGGCCTTGTGTACTCAATACTTGATACAGACATTACTGACAGGGGCGCGGACGTAAGATGAGTAAGGAACAGGAGCAGCATAAAGACGGTGCGCGGCTTTTGATCTGCGCCTTCGAAGGAACTTTAGATCGTGTATTACACGGATTACCGATATCAAGATAAATGTTATCGAAGCATTGAAACGATATTGAACTCTTTCAGAGTGGAAGTTCTTAGGAATCTCTGAGGCACTTCTTACGGACGATGAGTCACCTCAAACATATTTTACTGTATTTATGGCTGCACTCGTTAGCCTTTCATACCAGAATTTTATGTTCCATCAAATAATGTATTTCTAATTAATATTAACAAACTCTTGCAGCCAAGCTCATACGTATGAGTTATATAATATTCATTGCAAATGCAAATTTTATGCAAAAGTTATATCAGTGTTTTTATTAGTTTTATTATTATTTTCAATTTAATTAGTTTTAACACGTGTAAGGGAAAATTGAATCTTTTGGTTTTTTTTATGGTACGCTGTAGGCTCAGAGGAAACTCTGCCACCGAAGGTATAAACACTTCTTTATTCTATAGATCACGCAATTATAATTAAATCGCAATTAATTTCTAAGAATAATTAGCAATGAAGTTTGAATTTGAACCAGGTGGACTACAATATCGGAGAGGGAGGTCATGTTTGACCTACGTGTCTAGCAAGATTATTCGCGCGGTCTCGAGTTTCTCGTTGCCTTGGAAGGCCGCCTGGTGACCCCAGCACAGACTACACGTTACAATCAACGGTCGTTCGTAAAAGGTGTGAACTCACCGTAAGCTCATCTGTGTATATGTGCTTTGGACACGTTTTCTCGACTCTCTTGTTGATCTTATGGGGAGAAAACTCGCGTGTGAGCAATTAGAGACCTCGCGCTAATAAGGTGATGAAATATTCTCGACAAAGGATGTGCGCGGCAAGGAGGCGAGTACCAAGTTTCGCAAAGTGTCCCCACAGGCGCACAGACTTCCAAGACGACGACTTAGACGACGTCGTCCTGCGTAGGATGTGGACCATTGTCCCTATGGATCTAACGTATTCGAAGAATTCTCTCCACACACTTTACTATACGTTTTCTCGGCCTGTGCGAGGCATGCCATAATGATGCCTGACGGATTTTACGTGTGAAAAACAACCTACTCCTACGCGTTGTATTGTTATCGCGGGATTGAATAATCACCGAATAAAAATTATGTAGATTTTTTTTTCTACGATTTTTATTGTAACTTGGTGATTTAAACTAGTATTACTCATATGCAATGCTATCATACTCGCGCATTTATTTCCTACGTTTATTGTGAAAATGTATATAAAACGTACGAAAATAACAAATTTTGACCCATGAACATACATTTATTTATACAAAAATGTAAAAAGCAGTCTTTACCTCAATTTTGCTTGCTCATGAGGAAAGCTTTATTATCACGCTAATTTTTGTTATTTTTTTCCACTGCTTTCTCCAAGAGAAAGCAAAATATTGCTTTGTTTAAAAATGAAAAATAATGAGAAAGCAATGCGCGCCGTTCTACTTTACATCATTTTTGTATTATCTCTGGTATTTATGTATAATAACAACAACAACGATAATAATGAAACTACAAGTCTGATATTGTCGTCTTCGATTACGGTGGCAGGATAATTTTGGCAATCGAGTTCTAGGCTCCTAGTGATACTAACATGGCCGTTAAATAGGACAACACGCGGACAAAGTATCGAGATCTCCTGTTCAAACTTCGCCAGCTGAACCGGGGATTCACAGTCAAACTGATGGTGGTCCTCATAAACGGCGTTCTCGGTAGGATGAAACCATCGTTTGTCACGAATCTGAAAATCACTCCGGCCTGTCGACAGCATGCTGAATCACTGACGGTTCGGACGGAGAAGGCGATTATCCTATGTTCACTCTGTTTACTGAGGTCACACGATTCTGGACTCACTTAACTTTTCCTCCAGGTTCGAGGAGTAGTCAGGCATAATGATCTTAAAACACCGCACCCGCCCGTTATGTAGGTGAGTCCGAACCCTACAGTACCATTCGGGCGAGAACGCATAGTTTTTGTTCAATAATAATAACAACAACAACCATAATAGCAATAGAAATAATAATAAAACAGTATATTTCAAATGTTAACCAGAGAAATATTCTATTTATGCAGAAAAAACTATTTAATTTTGATAATTTTAATAGTAGCTCAGAGCTCTTTGTAAATTTAGAAAAAATATTCTAGGACATTGCCAATATTGCAAAAATTTTTCGTTTTCATCCTGCTTGGACTACACTATTTCGCATGCGATCGAGAATGCTCGAGTGTTGGCGAATAGTGCGAGGGCGAAGAAACCGATGCACGGCAAGCCCGTTTCCCTCAGTGAATACGACGTGCAAACGGAGAGCACGCGCGCGATATCAACAGGTGTTGGTTTATGGGATCGAGGCACGAAACGTGGGCTCAGTCGTGACATCGATTCCGATGCAATTTAGATAAGCGTTAGGGCGATTCGACGATCTTGAAAACTGGAACGTCTACGCGAGCACGATAAAAGCGTCTGGTAAATCGGTGAATAAGCGAGGGTGAATATATATGCAGGATAAAAAAAAAAGTAAAAGAGAGTTGGCAAGAAAGAAGAATGTTATAACGACACGAGAAACTCGATGTAACATCGATGGCCCGTGGTGACCGTCGTACAATAATCGTTTAGCTCGGAGCAGCTGTTTACGTTATGCAGCTCAACGTCGTAAGAATTAATCAAGTTTAATGATGAACGCTCATAAGTATATACCACGAGACAGAATAAATATTAATTGTGAACGATAAAATGCCTGTCTGCCTGACTTTGAGTTAGCAAAGTATAGTACGAAGAACAGAGGGATAGAGATGAAAAAAAAATATACCAAGTCCAACCTGAGCGACAGAGGAAATGGTCGCATCGATAGTTTTAATCGAAAGAAAGCTGTAGCGAGCATCGAAGAACTCGACTATCTCACGTGCAACTCTTGTGAATACACTTTATGCGAACAAGGGAAACGCCAACGCAAGACGCATAAAAGACCACGGACATTCTCGTTGTTTTTGCGACTGAGAACTGATACCACTAACTCCCCGAGAACCAAGAGCGAAAACTCTTTGCTCTGTGCATTGAGACTGTTCCCATTGTCAACAAACAGTGCGAAGAGCTAGGCAGTACTTCTTCCTTCGTTACTTCCTTCTACCTCTATTTTCACCTTTTGTGGTATAAATCGATGTCCTCAACACAGAATAATCGGAGTGAAAGACCGTTGGTATATAAAGATTCAATTTAACACATGTTTTTGTCTAAGTAAATTTACAAAAAACAAAAAAAAAAAACAACATAATGTATCACTGAAATTAATAGAAAAAAAAAAGTTATAAAATACAAATATTTTTATTATTTGATAAATAATTGAAAATATTTAATCGATTTTCGCAATGAGCCTGAAATTGGCGCTAATTCGAAGTCTTTGAGGAAATGAGCAATAAAATACAAAAAAGCGAGTATCACTTTGACGAAGTCAATGAAAACGACGACGGAAGAACGCCGACGAGAGGAGATCAGCAATGCGACGTGGGTGGAATCCGGAGTCACCCACGTGCCCCACCCTTCGTGGGCACAGCATCAAGACACTGCGGGGACAGAGAAAGGGACAGACGTGTGAAGCACGTACGCTTTACATAACGTTTAGGTAGATAGCTGCTCGCACGTACGCGCATAAATCGAAAGCTACGTTTTAAAATAAGGTATGCCGTACAGCATGTATTGCATACGTACTGGCAAATGTGTAGTTGTACAAAAAACGTATACGCACACGTACTATAAAACATTCGAGTATACATTTCTGCCGCGTGTGCACAAATTAAAGAAACTAGTAGTTAGCTATATGGAGACCCGCGCAGCCCCTATAGCTAAATGCGGGTTAATTATTCAATTTTTATTAGGCACACACAACACTGATATCGTTAAGTACGGGGGATAGTAAATTCCTTTACCAGTTCTTCAGGCATTTAAAGGTGTGCTCGATTTTTCCTTGACGCCACCTGTTCATTATTGGCAATTTATTATTGTTATTAGACTTTTTAGTAGCTTCAAATCAACCAATATCTTCTACAAAAGTTGAATGAGGAAATGTAAGACGTGAAATGTAAAATGAGAAAAAAACATAAATTTAAAAAAGTGCATTTGAAGCTTTATGGACCCAGCATTTTTCGTACGATGACAGACATTGTAGTGTTTGTTTTGTTTTTGTGTTTAAAAGTACGATAGTTGTATATGGACTCTTCATTCATATATAGTGCTCCTGGCCATTCAGTTTTTCTTTTTAGGAACTTAATACGAACAAATATCTTCTATTGAAATGGCTTGTATAATAGTGTATAAGAAATGAGAAAAAAAATTGCAATTTTAAAACTCGGTTGAGAAAACATTTTCTATGTACGCGATGCGAAATGGTGGCAATAACTCTGAGCTCTTCCTTGTTTTTTTTTTTTTGCTAAAAGGTACGATAGTTGTGCATGAAGAATCGATGCATGCATTGTGTTCCTGGTCGTTGCGTTATGGATGCGTATTCATATTCTGCATATTCATACCCCTGCTACGTATCACCGAGGTTGATGCTCTGCGCTTAGAGCGAAGTGGAGCATCGCTCGTCGAGGTGTAGGTGGACAGGCGTGCATAATATCTCTCGGCATCGTATATATCCGTACGTTGAGTCGTGATGCTTTGACCTCACGTCACGCCGCGCCTAATACGATACGAACAAAATTTCTCTTTGCATTCGCGACGAAGTCAGAAGGCGAAAAGGTACAATGATGTTTCTACAGGCAAATTGGGTGCGTAGCTTACGCGTACAATATTGTAAGAACGACAGACACCACGCACGGGTAGTCTCTTTCACCTCCCACGCCTCCCACGTCTGTACGACTCGAGCCAGCCGAAGAAAAGGTTGAAAAAGTCGAGCAATCCTCGCGCACCACGTCTGGCAATCGGTGCAACGCGTGCCGAAGACCATGTACACTCTATCTGCAAGCGCCCACGCCGAACTCTGCCTGCGAGAGGCAGACGATAGCGAGATATTGAAAGTGACGGCATTGAAATGTCTCCTGCAGTAAAAAAATTAAGTTCACAGTACATTTTTAATGTCCAACTTGAAAAAGACGAACGTTATTTCATAGATCTACAGACTTTTAAGGAGGTAAACGTTGAATTTATCATAAAATTAGTTAAAAGAAAATAGCATATGCAATACGATTTTTTAAAAACGTTTGTTTTTTTTTTTTTAAGTAAGTAAATTTAATTTAGGCAAAAATACTTACAAAAGTTGTTATTATCGATAAAAAGTACACAAGAGAAAACATAACAAGAGGGCTGCATGAGAATATAGTTTCCCGACCTATTTTGAAGCGCAAATTGGTTAAGAGAAAAAATTCACTTTTCATAAAACCCATTTGCAACGAGACCCGCTGTTATTGCCTGGAGGCAAAATTTTAGCCGAGAGAATACCGCACAACATCTGGAGGATCATTTCTGTCGAGATCTGGTACACCTGGGAAAGATGTTCGGCAATCGAGAGATAAAAATCCCCTTGAGAGAATACTCAAAATACTTTGGACCGGGCCATTGACTTTACCCAAGGAGCAATTACACCGTTTGCTTTAGCCATTTCACGCAACCCTGTCATTACTTTTTAATTTTATCCACTCACGAAGAGCGACGAAAAAATGGTATTGAAAAACACTGAAGGGTGCATAAGACTGAGAAGATAGCGTTCGTTCGGGCGTCGAAGTTTCCGAGCGGAGAGACGTGAGAAGCATCGCACTTGTGCGCTCGTACGAGTCTCTCAAAGGGAAATAATTTGTACTCGCTGCAGCAGAGCAAACATGCCACGAGAAAGACAGAGAAAAAATTGTTGCACAGCAGATACCTATATCTACTCGTTTCAGATACAATTAAATATTTTATGAGAAAAAAATGAACAACGAGTTTGCACTTTTTTTATTTAGATTAATCTTCAAATATTTAATAAATGAAAAGCCTTTGTGTTTTATAATAAAACTATGTAAATCAATTGAACTTGAACATTTTTTGATCATTCACGCACACTAGTGCCAACTTTATCATGGTCCACACGTACAGCACGTTCAAAAAGTGATAACTTCACGTTAAGGTCAAACACATAACACTCCCCTTTTCCAGTGGTTTGTTACATGGGAATAATACTGGCTTAATGAGGAGTTGTTGAAGAATGGTTGGATATAATCCGAACACAGAGAGCCTGGCTCATAGTCATTAAATCTAGGAAATAATTCATACGCACTCTCCCATCTCCCTATTTACTTGAAATTTTTTTTTTAATTAACACGTTTGTAAAAATTAAGGACAGCAGAGCATTCCTTAAGCCTTTGCGAAGCGAGAGAGCAAGTGTATGATAATAACCGTGGACAGTGCGCTGGACCAGCATCTAGCAAGAGTACGTACCTCCCGCTTACGAAGCATCAGCGTTATCGCTGTGCCGGAGGGCTCAGAGGAAGAAGACTCCCGGCGACCGCGAAGCGGTTCAAAGGTCGCCCGGGGCCTTGCAGATTTATCTCGGCCATTAAACGCGATACGCCGTTTTGCTTGTTGCTTGGCCAAGGTGCTCACAGTTTCACGGCACCGCCGTACAGAGATATCTTTCCTTGTGTGTATAATAACTACAGAGAGTGTGCATGACTTGGCGTAAATTCGTTGCAACGCACACATTATACGTCGCACAATGAAATGGACGATAAAGATGAGGAAGAAACGGAATAATGAGAATGAGAGAGTAGAAACTCTGAATCACATGAACGAATATTACAATCAGAGACAAGCATGCCCATCCAACATACCATACTTAGGGCCGTATGCTTTTTTATCATTATTTCTGTGCGTTCTTTTGATAATATATTCTTAAATTCATATTTTAATATTTAACGGATCATGTTTAGAAACAATGCAAATGCAGAGTAATTATGATACCGATTTAAATTTTCTATGGAGGTGAAATAATGAATTTTGTCAATCCTTTGTCTGTGTACTATATGAAAATGATTTGCTAAAATATATTTTTATTTAGCAATTACAATGATGTTAAAAATACGACAATAGCTATATATTATTTATTAATGATATTTATTATGAAAAAGTTATTGATATAAAGAAGACGTATTGCAGGGAGAATGTATTACATAAAGAAATCATTCTTACAATCATACTTGATAATCTTAACGAAATATTTACATAAAAAAACACCTGGGATTGGAAGCAATGTGCAAAGTAACTGATAAGAGTTATTCTTTAAATCAACGGTCACACGGACCGATAAAAGATCTTGGAGTATTTCGTTGTATCATCGATTCGTATCGATATCTCGGTAGTGACGCGTTGTACAGGCGTACACGTTCGAGATCTGTGAATTAATATGGGATAAGGTCCTACAGGGGTGAGGAGAAAAGAAAACGAAACGGTATACTACTGGTGCGCGGCGTGTCCGGCTCGTTACGGTGGGCCCCCGAGCGTCTATGCAGTCTTCTCGATCGAACGAGAGTCAGCAGCATTGGCAAGAGCAACGCGGCGCGGAAGAAGAAGAAGAAGAAGAAGAAGAAGAAGAAGGCAAAGAAGAAGAAGAAGAAGAGGGATCTCGAACAAACGGGGGACTCCCGGAGGCCACGCTCGACACCGGCGCATCGGGCACAAACCAGCAGCTACCGCGCCGCCGTCGCTGCCAATTCATTAAGCTGTAATTGAGTTTTCAGCTCGGCGATACAGAGAACGAGATACTATAGGCGAGTGAGAGGGTCGCGTCGTGGCCTCTCGGTAGAGAGCGGTGAGAAAAAAAAACGACTTGAACGAACGGCAAAGGGCGCCCAGGGCGAGAGCCGCTAAAGAAAGAGCGAGACAATACGAGAAAGAAAGAAGAAAGCCCGAGTGAGAGAAGACGAGAACACGAGGCAAATAACGAGAGGCAACAGTAAACAACAAAAAAAAATTTAATAAAAGAAGGAAAATAAAGAAAGAGAGATACGAGCTTCTGTAGCTGATGCTGTGACACCGAATCCAAATTAAGCAAAGGACAAGCTGTGTGACCGATGTCCTTACGGTGATTAACTAAAGTTTCAACAAGCAGCTAACCGACCGAGCGCAATACACAGCGATCGAACTCGTTGCACTGAGAAACTCAGTTACTTCGACTCGTGTGCACCACCTTGCGTCTAGATGATCGAGTTCTATTATAAGAAACGAAGAAGAAACAACGATACTTGTATCGATTCGATTCTACTTGCTGATAATACGAGTAGGATAACCTTATCGTATAGAGAGTGTTGAGTTATCATTACTCATCTATTCATTACGAGTAACATCGACTGGATGTTCCAATGGCGTGCTCCATCTCTATACCTAGTTACCGTGTCTATATTATATCACAGTCTGTATGTATATATACACACAGTTATGGGTTGGTTAGATCGATCATTGAACTAGTGTAGCATATGTTGAGATCTCGCTGTCTTGTTTAATAGGCGAAAGCTCAATCGATAATATAGATAATAAAGAAGTTATTTTATAGCACAGACATATATGCCGGTTGAAGGGAGAATAATGAATCACAAAACTACAGTTGGGCGAAACTGTAATTTTACGTTATAACAAAAATCGATATCATTCAATCGACAAATACCACACATTAATTAAACACTAATGCGTCTCCAATGCACTGTAATGGTATTAACAGTAAATTGAAGACACAAACTTTGTTATTTAACCATTTTTACGATAAATTTTAAGTTGAACATTGACATTTCGTAAAGATAATAAATGAATTCGTTATTCTATTTACGATAAAATTGTAACATCTAAACGTAATATTCAATACATTAACTTAAAAAAAAATTTATTTACGAAAGTAGAATTAATTGCATGAAATAAAAATAATAAAACGATGGTTTGAATTAAATCTTGAAGGAATTATTGAATCTTGTGTCCACTATCTCGCAACAATTTGTTTTATAATTAACAGCGATTAAGTACAACGTAATATTTTTTAATACGTATCTCTAAGGGAGTTTAGACTGTACCCATATAACTTGAACTACGAGCGCCAGTAGAACCGGTGCATCGTGCAGTGCAACAAACGTGTTGCACCGATCGCACAACTCGAGAGATAGATCGTGCCAGTGGCAAGTGGAAGCCGGTGCTGTAGATCAACGATCGACTCCACCCACTCAACCGTCGGGGCATCCGAGCTCATTATCTGGAAACACTACCGTTCTCTTGCACATCGCCTATATACATATACGCCCTTGATGGTTCATTCGCTCGATCGTCTCGAGTTACGTTACTTGTACTACGCCTGCTCCCGATCTTTTCTTTATGGGTGAGCTTCCCGTAGTAATACATAATAGTATTACTACAACAGAAGTATCTTAAGGTACGACCGCGCCCACGTAACGTGCATGTACAACGAGCCGACGAATCAAAATGAGTTTCGCTTCCGTACGTAAAGTAGACCGGGGCCAGCTAGATACATTTCGATATTATTATTAATTTTTTCAAAACTAATATTGCAGTGAAATATGTTGAGTTTTATGTGACACCGGTATATGTACCACTAATTCACATGTTCAATATTTTATAAATTTCTTAATGGACAATTTTTAAGTGCAAATAAATCGTCAAATGGTGTTTATTGTGAAGCCTAATAACTCTTGAGAGTACCAAAGGGCTGAATGAAAAAGGGTTGATTATTGACGAGGATAAGGCTAGCAAGCAATAACAAATAATATTAATTCGAAGCCTGGGCAAAACGTTGACGAATAAACTCTCTCGTGATCTTCGGGCAGTATTTAGAAAAATATCAATTGTTGTTATCCACAGATAGAGTTCGCTCAATCTCATCGATGCATCAACCGCGGCTTGATCCAACTTACCCCAGCCACTCCTATTGTGCCAGTTTCCCACTGTTCCGCCTTCATATTCAAAACCATCCACTATTGATCATTCGAGAATTATGATCCTCGTTCACAATAGCACTCGATCTCTCGTACGTAAATTCTTTCTAACATATTCTTTCTACATTTTACACACAAGCAGATACATTATAATGCACAATACATATTCCAAGGACGAATGCGTTGGCGTGCAGGATATCCCGAATATAAAACGCTTTCATTTTTCCTCTCGCGAGAAGAAGCCCCAAAAGGATTATGCTACGGGATACCACCTGCCAGGCCAGGAAGATGAGCTCTTTGCTTGGCTTTCACCGGCTGTGCACCCGGGCGGATTGCGTGTCGCCCGAGTTTCATTACCACAGCCAAATGAATTCTCTGGTTATTCCTCGTTCTACCTTTCTCTCTTTCTTTCTTTCTTTCTTTCTTTCTTACTCATTCGTTCTCGGTTGTGCGCGAGCGCGCGTCTCTAATTAACGACGTGGCGTCCGAGCGGAGGGTAGACCGCCGCGTCGCTTCAGCCGCCTTACCGAACGTGTGCCCCGGCAGAGCGACCGGATAACGAACGATCGACATATCTCGATTTATATCGAGCACGAACCGCTCGCTCGCCGCGCTCACAGCCTTCCTTCATCTCTTCTTCTTATTCTTCGTCTCGTTTCACTGTTGCTCGTTCTGCTCGTTTCACGAATCTCCACCTCTTCTCACACTACTCTCGAATTTTAGGTCAGCGAGACGTCCCTTCGAATTAAATACGATAATAATAAGACTCGGTGCGCGCGTCTGCGTGCTATTCGTCCGATAAGATCCGAAAGGGCGAAACTGTATAACGCTCTCGGTGTTTCTTGTACGTTTTACGTCGGATACGAGAGTATCAGAGATATAAGAAACGAAAGTTCTTCTTCCGGCGAATTATTATTTCTCTTTAAACATTATTTTTTAAAGTGTGCAACAATCACTGTTTACTCAAGTGTCGATGGATAGATGCGGAGGAGAGTTGTAGAAATATTATTGATGCATCGAGGTTCTAGAAGCTATTGGATTGATTTATATTTCATGTCACTCGACCTACCCCGGCCCCACTCCTCTAGCGCACGGAGAAGCGAACTCTTGTATAAAGTTGATCAATCAAGCGATTCACCGATCGATCAATCTCATGCGTGTCGGTAACGCAGAATGTGTGCACACGCCTCCTCGATCTAGCCATACGGGCTATTCTTACCTGTGGTTGTGCGAGTGAGACCTAAAAAAGGAAGATTCAAGGTGGAGGAAACCCAAGCTTGCCTCCTTCGCGATTTTCAGTGACTTGCGCTAGCGTATTTTACATCGGGAATTCCATTTTATGATTCCGTGCAAGGAGCTAGGTTTAAAATAAAATTCTACGAAAATTTATTGATGGAAAGAAGTTCTTGGGAGAGAGGGGGGGTGGAGTTCTTGCCAGGGATTCGAACAATTGCGACTAGAAAATATGATTTAAAGAAATGATATCGTGGACTATCTTTTACCATTTTTTTAAGGAGAAATTACTTTAAATGAAGCAATGATCTCATGTTGGACGTGTCGTCTATTGTAAAGAGTTCGTAAATACTTTGATCAGACTTCGACACGTGTAATCAGTTCAGTTGTTCCATAAATTAGGTCACAGAATGATAATTTTTTTCACATTGACAGCTGTTTTGTTTTAATTTTCGATTGCAGGAATTTAAAAACAGTATACCACTACTTTTATGCTTATGAAGTCAATTTTACTCCGTAATTTCTTTGCTCGTTCTCAGTTTCTCGCCCTCACTGGGACTTCTCAACTCATCACAGACCACGTATGCATGGGTACAACCCAGAGAAAAGTTATCCAGTAGTAGGTTAGTCGCGTATAGAAAGAGCTATGGTACGGCATCGCATACAGATCACGTTCATCGTAAACTATGGTGTTTTATGAATACGCGAATTTACTGCTTAATCAGAGTCGCTGCCACGCAGCATCGCAATTGAAACGCCATTACGTAGGGACCATAAAAATTCTCTGGTAAATTCGGCGATATCGGGTTACCTACCATCGCTGCTGCCTCTTCTCATCTTCTCTTTTACTTTTATTCTCGGGTAGAAGACGCAGCGCAAGGTATGTGGAAGCTAAAGTCGACTGTGGAGGTGTACGAACCATGGAGGGAAGGAGACGAGGCGACCGCAAGGAATCACCGAAGAAATCTCATCCCGAGGTTTCCTCTCGCGAGACCTCGAGAGCCTCACTGAAAATTCTTCGCAAGAAATATACTATAATAATATATCTGCCTGCGGGCGATTTCGTCTTGATAGGAATGAAACATTTTGACGATCTCAAGACGCTCCAGGTCGTTAAATCGAAGATTGAGACATCGCGTCGAATTTGAGAGGCGGGAAGTCGAATCATGCTGTGTTCTAATACGAATCTATCTCTCTGTCTCTCTCTCTCTCTCTGTTTCTCTCTCTCTCTCTCTCTCTCTCTCTCTCTCTCTCTGATGTTTTAATTGTTAATGATCTTTAATTGTTAACGCATATGTGGCTTTCTTTATTTTATTACTTACGGGATATTCGGCGTCAAAGCTATCTGAACGTATAAATAGAATTTTACTTCTATATTCAATTATTGTGTTACAAAACGTACCCTAAAAAAATGTAGCTCTATTTAGTAAAATATAGCTCTAACCAAATCGATCATACAATTAACTTTGCTGAATATTCCACAGGATATTCTTTCTTGAAAAACAATGTTTTTGAAACCTTCACAAAGAAAAACTGGTAGCTTTTATTAATGTTTCAGTATTTGAATCGGTGACAACGAAGTTAATACATTCCGAGTCTTAAATCACAAAAAAGATAAAGTTAATATTTGAGGTTAATTGATACTATGTTCAGTATGCTTCTCGTGAGCTTTGGGATCCAATTTTTTTTTAATTCTCGCGATACTGGCTTCTAATATGCGAGTTGGACTCCCAGGAGTATATGGCCAAGTGCTAAAAGTGTAAGCAGTGGGTTATTTACAAGCATCGTCAAAGACAAGAAACTTTTATACGTCTTCGCAAGCCAGAATTATTATTTATATTATTTCTTATCAATATTTGTACTTATTGATTATTTCTAGAATATCCATTTGTATCTATAACTATAATAAATTGATAAAAATTCCTACGTTGACGCTCGCGTTATCTCCTTCACGTTCCTGTATTTATAATCATATTTTAACTTCAATTCAACGCTTTTAACATCTTTCCAAAATCCGTTTAAGTACTAGTTTACCGATCAAGAGCTTCAAATATTCTTATAAAAATGATAAACAATAAAAGAAAATAGTTAAAATAATGGAGATTTATTGATAACACAGGGAAATCGGTGGTTTATTCATGAAACCAGGGCGGTCCATTGGTTAAGGAGATCCATTGATGACATAAATTAGTTCCATGAATGGACCTCTCTTGTAACGAATATAGAAATTGTTTCTGTACAATTTCAAGCATTTTTCGTTAAGTAGTCCAATGATGACGTCTCTCCTCTACTAAGTGTAAAATATAATAAAACTATGACAATGCCTAAGGCGATTTGGCACGAAAGGCTCCTTTTACAAGTCTCAAGAAATTTCTCGTACCGCGAATAAAAAGAATTCGAGTCCTCGTTAATGGCGAGTCACTATTTTATCGAGCCTGACGAACGATTAATTATTTATGGTAGTCTCGATAGCGTGGTCGTGCCTAGTAAACTCGCAGCGGTTGAAAAGATCAGAGACGGAAACAACTTACGCCGGGTGTGTATATGTACCGTTGTAGATACAGAAAAGTGCGTCCACTCCGTTGTTATCTCTTGTAAAACGCGTTGAATCAACGCCGAGGAAGCGAGCACCTTCTTGTATCTCGAATTGTTATTCAGTATGGTGATCGACTGCTACGAGGCGGCAAATCCTTTAGACTTCTCGCCTCCGCCTAATTTCCACGTGTCACGAAACACCTACTTCTTGTTATTTGTGTTTCTTTTTCTTCTTGTTTTCTCTTGATCTCACTACCCACTATAACGCGACAATCTCGATAGACCGAATAAACTGTCTTGGCACGCTTTATCAACCCGGATTTTTATATTCCTGTGAGAAGAACGGCAGCGACAGCAGGTATTGCCTACTGAGGTAGAGCGGACAAGATTCCGGAAGGTAGGGCGACGAGAAAATTTTCCAGACGGTATAGAAGACGCGACGATCCGAACGCCTTCCACCGCTCAACTGCCTGCCGTCGAGGTCTTTCAAAATGGTCTGATAAGACCCGAGTGAGAAAAGATTGTGGGATGAAGCGTGAGAAGTAAAGTTATACCCTTTGGCACTCAACTGAGGAGTTTATCTTGGTGCTGTGACACACTGATTCTTCATTATCATCCGAATTGAAAGTCTGATTTTCCTATCGGAAGAACTGTAGATTAAAAGATTTTATGTAAGAATGTTTTTAGTGTGAAATTATAGACATTATGGAGGGAGGACAGTTGAATAGAAGAATGCATACGCATAGCCGTGTGTAAATATTTGTGGTATCTACGAGCCAATGGCCCCAATTAATTACAATAATGTTTGTAAGCAAAGAATTATAGGCAACAGTCTTAAAAGGTTTTTTGTTATCTTTTAGAATCGAAAAAAAGTAAAATAAAAATAGGTAATACAACTATAAGATTAGTTGCATAGACTAACAATTAATAATTGTCACAACAATTAATAATAGTCAACCTCGTGTAAGGTTCACTCGTTGCTGTACTTATTATAGAAATTGAAGTGGAAAGGACGGAAAAATGCGATTACTACAGTGCGATTATTTATGTAGTTATTGTTTAAGAGCCAGGAACAATTATACGGAAACTAACCGGGTTCTTATAATCGTAGATGAAAATTGTCGAGCGCTTTTCTTCGTGCGCAGTCACTTTTGGCCTATACCGTAGCTTGAAATGACTCTTTACCTCTCTGTGAAGATAAGAGTAATACGTGTCGAGTATTATCACGTCTGGAAGTCGTATAAGAACCAAACACAAAAGAAAATCGTATAAATTTATCAGCGAAATTGGCACTGGAATCTCACAATTGAAAAACCAATAAATTAAAAGCTCCCGTAGACTAGTATTCTGTGGGAAAATAAAGACATTCTCGCTCGCTAAGGTCCGAGAAGACAAAAGTAATAGGCGCTAGCTAAGAATCTCCCATGGCTCACGCGTAAGGGGTTGAGATCAGCGCATTGCGTTCAGAAGTAAACCAAAGAACATTGTAAATCCGTGCGCTGGTCCGAACATACATAAGTCATGAGGGTCTCTCCTCATTACCGTCACTCCCGCGTGGCGAAGAAGAAGAAGAAGAGGCGGAGGAGAAGGAGGAGGCACGCACGCAGAGACTCCGTTCAGCTCGCGCGACCCGGACACCTGGATTCTTCGCAGCTCCTCATCGCAGTCTCTCTCTCTCTCTCTCTCTGTAAAGCGTGTACCTGCGTAAGAGACTCGAGGAGACTCACTCGATAGGACACGCGAGAGTGTTTCGCGGAACGTATTAATGACACGTACAGCTCTTGAGAAAGGTATATAGCGAGGCAGCAGCAGCAGGAGCAGCATGGCAGCCAGAAACAACGAGCTCGAGAAGCTGATCTCTTCACCCACCCAGAAGAAACATCTCAATGTTGGAATCACACGCGCCCTATCCCCTCTACATCTTTTCTATACCAACCGTACAAGGACTTTGCAGGAAAGCCTCACTAGTACTCCGGAAGACATTAGGATAAAAACTATGAAGAATAGGACTTGGAGTACATCGTTGATTTCGCAATGGATCTTTTCGATGGGCAGCACGATCTCACTTTTTCCTTACAAACGGAGTTCTACGTGTATATTATTTGTTCTACTTGTTTCTCGCCCCGATCTGAAACTGCTGTGCGAAAGAACTGCTTTTGCAGTTTAAGAATCGACGAGCCAGGGGGCATCGACATCGCGGAGTCCCTCTAGAGAACCATGGGTAGCGTGCAGGTTCAACGAGGTCGTATCTTCGACGAGCAATCAACGTCATATCTTTCAACGCGACCTGACCCTGCTCTCTCTTCCGAGGTCTTGTTCTGTTCACTAGATTGAGGGATCCTTCTGTTTCTTCTTCAGCGTGCATTCGTTCTGGACATAACTTTGTATTTTATCTGCACAATAGGAGGTATTTAATCGACGACTTCCCTTCGAAACTTATCCACTAAGTTACATTACGGCAAGATGAACCATAAAAAATTAATAAAGAGTTACATAAAACAATCAATTTCCTCAACTTATTTTTACAAGATTTAATAATATTATTCAGTTGTCAAGATTTTTAAACCTTATTTACAATTACCATTTCTGTTATGCCTATTTTAGTGAATAAATTTCGTCCTACGAAATCCAATTTGTATTTCAAGATATTGTATTAGGTCATATTCTTGTTAGATTCAAAGTGTACGTAAAAATATTCTTTTAGGTATTTGTCCAAAATATTTGGATAAAAATATGTGAGTTCCTGCGTTAACGTTCTTCCCTATACCCGGAAGGTCAGAGTCTTTCATCGCCCGCGGATATATTCTTTAAAAATCTATTGAGTAATACGTATCGCAAAAATATTTCTCAATCATGTAGAATCACTCTCGATGCTTCTTTATCGCTGCTCTTCCTCTCTTTCAGACCGTCATCATCGTATCTTCTTTTATCTCAGTAGAATTTCCTATCCTATTCTCACACCAGCTCGTCTCATCCCTGTCTCTCTTACTTCACTTCCTTTCGTCGTTACTCCCTCCTACCTTCTTCCTCACTCCGCTGGACGAGCGGTAACCAGCATCACGTACCGAGACTCGCCGAAGCACGCAGGTTATACCGCAAAAGGGACGAAAAGGTGAGCAACGGCAAGATGGATACGAGAAGGATGCAACGAACTTGGCAGAAGTTTCTTCCTCTGTGCGGGAGAACAAATGGAAGAAGAGGAGTCGGGAGTTCAGTCTTGGCTCGCATTTCGTAATGTACCGGCGTACCATGCGAATAAGAAGATGAACAAGAAAGGTAAAAGTGTTGAAGAAAACGCTGAAAAAGTTCCGACGCTTTTGCAGTTCCTTTTTTTTCTCTCCTGCTGGATCGAATGAAGTCGGTGGTGATCGAAAAGGGCCACGAAGGCGAGAAAGGATCTCTGGTTCCTTTTCCTCATCTTCTCCGTCTTTTCTTCTCACGTTTACGTTCCCTTCCATCCGTCTTTTCCTTCCAGCACTTAGCTGGTTTCTCACCCTCACAAAAACTTCGCTATTCATTAGAGTCACTCGCGCTATTAAGATAATCGTCGGTGGAGTCCTCTCCAGCCAGATGGCGTTTACTCGGATGAGTATAGCGCATCACTCTGTGGTAGTGCTGTATGTGTACCGTATAGAAGACATCTTGAATGTCATCTCATAAAGAGATGATGGCGACTTTTCTGTCTCTCTTGATACTTTTTCTTCGTCCTCTTTTTTTTCTTTGAATTTCTTTCAATGTTTTTTCTTCTTCTTATCCGTTGGCTCTGAACCAACATTTCAATCGCCTGTCGATCGATTCTAGAAGGGAATCTGTTCTTGTAAATTTATATAAACCAAATATAGAAATATAAAAAGATTCGAGTCTTAAATGTCCTAGAACTGGATTTTAGTGGAAACTGATAATCTACTGGTTGATAGAGGGACGACGAACGATGACGATAACATAAAAATTAAAATAATGTTGATGATGAGAGTAGATATTTCAATACCCACGTTCCAATCGCCTTTCCATGGGAATCAACCTACGTAAATTCGCTGCAAACTCGATGATCGAGACCATTAAAATGAAGATTAACAATCATTGAGTATCGTAATGGTTTATTTTTTACGCTAATTACGAGAGAATGTTTAATGGTTAGCAATAACCTTTACGAGAATAGGGTGGTGTTTGAGGGTTGAATTTTATCGATATATCGTAAAATGGAAAACGATCGTTGTAGTCTGGTCTCTGGTCTTGGAAGGAACGAGAGATTTACAGGAGTTACACGCTCGAGTTTAAAGCCAGGAAGAACAGTGATTCCTTCAGCAGCCCTCGAAGTTGCTGGCGCACCGCGCTCGTAAAGGCCTCTCGCGGTTAATCACCGAGGTTCGATAACGAGTTTCCCATTTTTTTGTTACTAATTACTCTAATGGATTTGTGACGAGTGGCCGCGAG
Source organism: Cylloceria caligata (assembly GCA_963942595.1). Classification (NCBI taxonomy): domain Eukaryota; kingdom Metazoa; phylum Arthropoda; class Insecta; order Hymenoptera; family Ichneumonidae; genus Cylloceria; species Cylloceria caligata. The sequence goes on along the minus strand of OZ012709.1, from coordinate 41,870,055 downwards.
TATGAGGAGAGTTCTTGCGCTAACCAGAAGAGAGAGCGAGAGAGGGAGACAACAAAAGTCACAAGCGAACAAGCAAAAGGGAAGCGAGAAATGTGTATGGATGTGCATGCTGCTGGGCTTGACGTCGTATTTCCGTTCATCTTGTAGGAGAAAACTTACAGGTCGTTTGTAAGTATACACGCGTGGACGAAAGACGGTAAATGAGAGAGAATCAAGACGAGGAGGAGGGGCAGAGACACGAGAGGATAGATATATGTTGGAACGTAACCGAGAGCAGACCTGTGTTCAACGTCACGAATGGCTCGATGCTACCGATCTTACCGATGCTGCTGTTGCTGCTCGTGTGGAGAGAAAGAAAAACGATAATTAGCGGTAGCGGTAATTAAACGATACACGCAGCCCTGGATGTCCCCGGCACCGGCATCACTCCGTACTGCACCAGTTCCCCTTCTGAACGCCCTTCGCGACCATACTCCTACTCGGTTCTTCGACGCCGATGCCATCACGGTTCATCGATCGGCGCACATTGCTCCACGTCGACAGGATCGCGAGAAAGCGTTATCTTCGTGGAAACCGACAAAGTGTCCGTTGCACCGAGGTTTACAGGCGATCCCACAGGATAGTCTGTCGGGAAATGGTTTTGTTCTTAAGTACGTAGAAAAATTGTTCAATCGTGAGGGAAAAAAAAATGTACAAAATGGAAAGCCAAGTAACGTGTAATTGAGATGGAAAGAAAACGAAGATCGTGCTCTCGTTGAGACTCAGGTGGAAGATGGAACATAGAACCAAAATGAGAGGCGAATACACCTCGGAGGATTTAGATACTAAGCGGAAGCGAACGCCGAGTGTGAGGCCATCTCGACCGGAACGTCTTGAAGAAGTTATCGCCGTCTTGGCGAGCCGCACGAGTGGAGCGGACATACAGTGCATGTATAGTATTACATACTGACATTTACTGTGTTCGTTGATGCTCAGTGGTGGGACGCGAGCGCTCCGGGCGTCACAATGTGCCGGCGAACAAATAAATATGACGAACGAGACGCGCGAGCGCGCGGCTCGGGCAGTAAATCAGAAGAGCTTGTGCCTTCTTTTTATTCTTCTTCCTTTGCTTTTCTTCTGCGTTGCGCTTGAACCTTAGCCTCCCCGGAGGAACTAGCTGAGATGCGACTAGAAACGGAAGACAGCACGTAGGGTGCATTGGTCGTGCACGCACAAATTCCTTGACGTGGAAAAATCTTGTCGTCGTCGTGAACTCGTTCGCCCGGGGCTACCCACTTTACGATCGTGCATTTATTTCCCTCAGATTTATTCAATTCGCGATGGCACTCAATTAATTTCATATTTATCCATGCGAGAAGCTCGTGTGTGACGGTAAAGCCATATATGTTGGTGTTGTAGTTCAGGACGAAGCAGGAGTGCACGTGTAGTAAGTTTGCAGGATAACGCCTGAAGGCGGTGAATCTGCGGTGTTTTGCAGTTCTGAGTGCCTGCACTGGCTCCGGAAATGACCGAAACGCCACTAAATCATTCTAACTTGATAGCACCAGCCGGGATTTTATGTTTTCACTCGACATAAACATCAGACACTGGACTCGGACTCACCTACAGCTTATGTTCAGAATCGGCTATGATATTCCATGCGTGAACGTTGCAATGTAGTGCCCCTCGTGACGATTCTTGTCGACTCTCGTCACAACATCTCGAAACATATGTTTACACAACGTATTTGTATTCATGATTTATTATTAAATAAATTAATATTAACCATAAACAAGAAGTACATTTTCGCATCTTTTAATTGTGTTCTTCTGATTGTTGCTCTAATAAAATTGTACAATATTTCAATTGTTAGGAACGTAACTTGAGGAGAACGTCCCACCTATCGCGTGTACGAAGAATACAGAAAGTGGTACACAAAAACAATCATTGATTAATTCAAGGAAATGGCAAGCAAATAATGTTCAGAAATTAGAAGCTCTGCTCTTGACTATCGTTTCGTTTCATAGTCCTTTTTCTAATTGGTTAGAATATATTCTAAATATCCATAGTAGGTCGATGGCACGCGTGACCACCTGGTCATTCGTTGTCAATGCTGCGACGACTCTTCTTGATGATTCGCGATACCCTTGCGTATTGGTTTTCTTCGGATAGAGCCAGACAACATCGTCTCGATCCTCCTCCAGTTTCGTATACATATATACTCGATCAAGTTCATCCATCGGACGACGTACGTCTGGCTCGGTATTTTTACATGCGCTGCCGCGACTACTGCTGCGAAATGCGCGCTCCTTGATCGCTGGGAGCCTTTCTAACGATACCACGCGGCGTTATACCTCGAGGAAAGATCAGTACGTTCGCCATCGTACGTCCACCACTCGGACTGACGGATGTCTTCCATTTCACGAATTTATTGGTGATTCAGACAAGCCGAGACGAGACGAGACGAGACGGACAGACGAACGTATACGTATAAGACGAGACGATCGTGAAAGTCTAGATCTCTTTGCTCTTTGGCAAACGACCACGCGAGCGAGTACTTCACCGTTCTGTATACTCATCTCCGTGCACGATGCCTACGATTCACTGGTATAAAGTGAAGCATGTCTGCACTCGAGATATCCTCTATTTAGCCTAAACTATATACGTATACAGGTACATTCGAAGACTCCTCTCGTCTTCAGACTTGTCAGTGATTCCTCCGATAACTGCTCGAGGGGTTACAATGCATTTCCAGTCATTGGCAAAATACATTTACTTCTCGAATTGTCTTATTTATGATTTGTTATAAAATAGATTTCTACGTATCACTAATATCATTTGAAGCGCACTTACACCGAAGGTATTCACGGTTCAGCGAATAAGTATAATAATCTCGATACATTGAAAGGATTTAGACTTGTCAGCGAATTGTTCAAATCCCCGACGCAGCGTACCTGTAACAGTGCAGGATTGCCATGTTCATCGTAATCGTTCGAAAGATAAATTAACTTTTACACACGCGTATTCATACTTTCAGCTGGACAGGCTGCGAACTGCGGACCGGTCATCACACACGATGATAAAAATACAACTATATATACCGATTACAGCAATGGGCTGCAGTTTAATGTACTCTCATTAAGTTTATGTACTCATTAACTCGCTCAGAGTATTACCAGGGCAAAGGAGATACTGAAAAATAAATTAACCGGTTGCGGTACGAGACAGAGGGTCCTTGTAATCGGTTTATTTTTTTTTTCTCTTCGTGATATCTTCCTTCTTTTGAACACGAGCTTTCTCCGATCACAGGACTGCCGTCGCACAGTGAGATTTCTCACGAAAGAAAATAAAATGTCGCTTTTACGAAGTCAGCAACTGACTTGATGGTAGTCGCGGTCATTCGCGTAGCACAGAGAAGCCGACCGATGGATAGAAAAGGAATCAAATCGCATTCCCCGATGTCGTCGGGCGCGAGACTTCGTTTCTCTTCCTTCTTCTTCGGTCTCCCCTCCTTTGTACTGTGCTCCGCAGCTTTATGCCTCCTCGTTGTCGCGATGCTGCTCCCTGGAGGCTTCGTAGCTTCGCTATACGAGCCCAACTCGGTATCAACGTGAAGCCGCGGAAAGCCGCCTCAGTCCCGTGGTTTCTTTCCCGGTAACCAAAGCCCCGAGACTCCAGTCGAGAGGGACCGGCCTCTCTCTCTCTCTCTCGTTCTCTCCACGCGCTTGTTTCACCTCATTCTTTCGACCGGTCGCTCAGCATTGCTAATCGATGAAGATGTACTTACACGCTTTTTCATAATTTGTCCTCAGAACCGATGGTTAATCAGCAATACGGTATTTTATGCACGATGCATACAATCCGTGTGGGAATATCTGAGAAATTTTAACAGCTGCTTGTGCTTTGGCAAAATTAATTGTCGATTGACCTATTTTCGTCTAGTGTTCTTCTTGAAAAATCTAGCTCAGCGCGAAATTTTTAAAGCAAAACGTATGTTTTAAGCGTTTATCCAACGAATCGTGCCATGTATCTAATAGATGATCGAACGCTTAAGGAACGTGTGTAAAACGCACAAACAACTGAAGCAAATAAGTTAAAATGAATATTTTTTTTTATGTCCTCTTCTCTAAAAAGCGTTCGAGTTTATTCTCTCTTAAAATCCTGCAATTTAACTAGTTAAATCGTGCATAGTTATTGAACCGGGCTTCCAGCGTTGAAGGATTGATTCTACGGAGAAAAGGATTTATTTGTAGTTAATAAATCAATTTTAGAATACAGCGAAGTATATTTATAATTCGAATTACCAAATTTGTTTTTAAATGTATAACTTAAGATTTTATTTAAAAAACAGAAAGAGATATTGTCAATAAAATTTCATAATTAATACCTGAATTTCAATAATATTTATAAATTATAAATATTTATAATTTATATTAATTTGTATAATTTTTACAACTCAGCGAATATTTTGTGTACGAATGTTTTACATTGTATCATACAATTTTCAGTCAGATAAATGTGCCGTAGGACTGACCAACAAATTCCTTCTATTCCTTTCAAGACTTTCTCAGCATTCGATACCACCTGCGTAAGTTAGTGTGATTTTTTTTTTAAATCCCATAATCTGTAGCTTTTGCGTACTACAACACCTTGGAACGGCACAACGTTCGTATACGTTACAAGCAGGGTGGACGCGCGCGCGAAGATGCAAGGCATCGTATATACCACTATATCGGTGAAAAGTCATGCACGGCGAGGAAGCGGGCGCGCGCGTCGAGGTGATTCATGGATGGAAATCATTTAACTCCGTTGGCAGGGCTATATTAAGAGTCATTACCCCCGGGGACCGCTTTATGATTACCCGCTCCCACCACCGGTATATACCTCTGGCATCGTCATGTGCACACCACTATATACATACACAATATTCTATACCGACTGTTATAATCGAGTGGCTGAAGGGGTCGCGGAAGCGCGTGTCCTGCACCTGCCTCAAGGGACGGGATAGACAGAGACGGAAAAATAAGAAGCGCGCGCGGAAATCCTCTTCACCTTCACAGCATGTAATAAGTGAAGCTGAAGAAGCCTCTCGAGAAGAAGTCTTTGATGTTGGCATCTTTTATTCAGAATGTCTCGATAATTTTACATTTTACCTTTAGACCACACTCGATAAACGATTGTTAAATATTATCACGCGAATATCTCGAATATTTTCTTCATAATAAACTTTACTTCCGGCAGAATCTTGCCTCAGGAGCGCAGCTATTCACGATGTTCTATTGTGGCCTGAAATGTGCGAGCGGTAAAAACTTTTGTTATTGCATAACACTCACGTGGCAAGGTCTTGTCCATAATCATTCTACTGTACTGTTATGTATAGACACTTGTACCCGATCCCTTTGGGTCGTTGTTACGCTCGAACAAACGACAAAGGAATGCGCGGCGCTTCGGAATTAAGACAATTCCGAGTGTATCCCCGAGAAAGAAGGCGGTTCTATCGATCCAATTTTCGATAGGGTTCGTTCGTAATCGGCAGAGCGTTAACGAATGTCAGAGATACGAGGCATACCACGACGAATCGACCTAGTTGTGATACTCGGCCTAAAAGATTTTTTTTAATGAATATTGTATCGCGTATATCACGTAAATACACTTTTCACCAATTTTTTTATTCATCCGATAATTGAATGTTGAATATAATCGATTTTCTTAACATTTGGAAATATAACTTGAGCAAAAAATAATTTTTCAGACCTCCGTGAAAATGGAGTTTTAGGCAATAAGAGCAAATCATCACAATCGACTATCGCTAGATGAGAGTCATGATCAGATCGATTTGACGTCGAACACTCTATATACACAAGACTCATTTATTAGATGGTGAAATTTCATTTCTTCGATCTGAAAAGCCTTTCTTCTTATTCTTTTGTCTACTTCATGCCTCCTACGAGAATTAAATTCGATCCTCCGATAAACTATCGATAAACGTCGAGAACAAAGCATGTTGGATATAACTTTAACCACCTCGTCTACTCCGTCCACATCTTCTTCCAAGTCCTGAAAGTCTCGAAAGTAGCGACGATAAATTGTGACACGCGATGCCACACAGATAATTCTGGATAAAAAGTAGCTCTTTGAATCGCACTCTCTTCAAAAGATATCAAATCGGATACAATCGAAATGAGACCGAGAACGATAGAATCTCAATTTTAAGACAATTTTATACTTTGTGTAGCATTGATATAATTGCTCCATGATTCGAATATTTATTTTTTAAAAAACTTTTTACTGTTTTCTTAAAAGAAGAGAAATTATGGTAATGAGAATTATAATTTTTTACACAATCGTTGGGCTTATTTAAAAGAACTAGGATTAAGTTTAGATATTAGTTTTAGGTTATTACTAATATTCAATGGAAATAATGTGATTTTCTCTTATCCTCGTATCTGTTTGAAAGCTGTCGAAAAAGCTGTTTCCCTGAAAGAAATCTTTCTCGAATTTTTGATGTCAAAGTACTTAAAAAGTCCCAAAACGTACAGAAATCATATTTAGAAAAAATGTCCGTGTCCGTATCCGCGCGCGCGCGCGCTTTGTGTGTGTGTGTGTGTGTGTGTGTGTGTGTGTGTGTGTGTGTGTGTGTGTGTGTGTGTAACGAGCTTGCAAAATTGCAATGAATATATCTCGGGAACGGGTTCCTCGATCATCCCGAAATATTGCATACGGGTCGGATCGCTATCCCCGTCAGTTTGCAGCAATTTTCGCCCAAATCGCTAACGGGTGTCTCATTTTATAATTGTTTGAATTTTTCGAAAAAAGGAAGTATGCTTTCTAGCTTTCGTACATTTGTAGCTATCGAATTAAAAATTTCTACAAAAATAGGCAAGGGGCCAAAGTTGTTCGGTATTGAGTTTGGCCAGAATCGAACAAGGCGTTCAAATTTTATAGAATCATGAAATTTGTAATTTTTCGAAAAAAATTCAATTTTTGCTCTAATTTTTGTAAATTTTGATTTATCAAATTGAAACTTAGCATACAAACTGGCTAAAGTACGAGGATATTTGGTCTTGAATTTGGTAAGTATCGCTCGAGGGGTTTAATTTGATGAAATTTGCAATTTTACCAAATTTTCAATTTTATTGCAAATTTGAATACCACTTCCTCCATGAGGAAGTCAGAATTGAGATAAGCATTACCCGTAGAGAACATTTTGTGGGTTGGTGAGAATCACGAGGGAAGCAACGCCTTGTTCATTAGTATCTCATAAATATTGAGGAATAATTAATAGTAACTGACTATTATTCGTTAGATTATTCATCATTGAATACAGTACACTGTCGTAACACATGGAAATTGCTGATGTTACTATAACATGTTAATAACTATGGAAATTTTATAATTTTTCTAGCGATATTAATATCTGCGTGCATTATTACGTGATAGTTTTGATAGTTTTCAGTGCTGTTATTGGAGTGACTAGAATTATTGCAATTGGGGCAACAATGGAACATCCGTTTTAAATTGAGAAGAAGATATTAATGATTCTACTTTAGATATGTCGGTATGTGTTTATATTAAAGTGATGTGCCACACCCCTTCCTCTCTATTCAGCTTAGATCCGTCGGATATGAAGGATTTGTAATTCTACTTTTTCAAAGATGTTGAAACGTTCCCGTTCAAACGATATAAGATTCCACTGTAAAAATGACAGCCGATGAGATCTTATTATTTTATTTTGCGGAATTTTCGGCATCCTTGAAAATACGAAATTATAGCTTCGTTAGCGGATCGTGGTATGTCACATCACTTAAGGGTACAAAGCCCTGTTTACCTGACAAAAAGTTTTAGACAATTTCTACGTGGAATATGGCGAGAGATTTGAAATAAGCGAACCTTAAGGCTCCGCGGCTTTAGAATCTCCATAGATTAATACTTTGCTTTCCCCAAAATCTCAATTATTCCCGAGCGGAATTTACGAGAAACTTTTGTGTTTCACATATCCTTAAGGTCTCTTCAGAAGTTTCATTCATGCAGTGATCTTTATATTTTTTTTCTAAATATACGTATCCTCTTCGAGCACAAGTGTATTTTTCACGTCGCTTCTCGCAAGGATAACTTCTGAGTAGAGCAGCAGGTAGCGGAGTAAAAAATAAAAGAGAAATGAAAATAATATTATTACACCGTGGCCAATGTAAGTGGGCGATCAAGAGCTATAGCACCGTAGTCTCTCGTGATATCTATATCGTGTCGTCGAGAAACGAGATATCGGCGAAATGAGCGACCAGTGCGTATACAGAGTGAATTGAACTGGGAATCAAGGGGGAGGAATCGAGGGGGAGGAATCGAGTCGACCGCCCGCACTCGCTCGAGAGTGAACGAGAAAGGTGCAGACAAGTTCGATCTCCGCGTGGAACATATATAGCATACGGGAGCTGGGACAACAGATATATATATACACACACATATGCACTTGCTGACTTTAGTGTTAAGCACGTGGAAGTAGAGTATTATAGAGAGAAAGAGAGAGGGAGATAAAAAGGTGGACAGTGAGAGAGAGAGAGAGAGAGAGAGAGAGAGAGAGAGAGAGAGAGAGAGAGAGAGAGAGAGAGAGAGAGAGAGAGAGAGAGAAGAGAGAACTTAGTGTATGAGACTCCAACAAGCGTACATACAAGTACAAGAATAAAACGTAACAGTGTATTTTACACTATTTATTCTACATATATATTTGTATAGCAATCTTTATGAAGGAGGGAACGTAATACATACATATATGCAAGACTGTAACGAGAAGACGTGTAACGCCCACGAGATCGTTCCGGTATCTGGTCTACGAGTGTTTGTATCACAGTTGAAAGAGATCTTGGATATGAAGAACTAGAAAAATGTTTTGAAATAAACAAAAATCTTTTATCATTTTGCACTGAGTTTTTCACGGACGAATTTTAAACATCGTTATTGATACCATTTTCTTTGAGACAGATTACGATTGTACCTAATGGACACTGCGTACTTGGCAGGATTTCTATAAATATTTTGGAAATAAATAAAAATGTCGTTGCTGACTTGAAATAATAAAAAACTTATTTCAACGCAAAATTATAGCGATTTTTTTCTATTTTCGTAAAACTAGCGAGTAATTGATATTAAAATAAATTAGAGCCGCAAAATAAAATAATTACATCTAATTTCGTATAAACACTGAAATGATATTTTAGTATTTTTTGTTAAAATGAGCTTTTCAATTAAATAACTTCTCATACTGAATTACTTACGACGAATATCTGAGGAACGGAATTGAATCGACTGCTTCTTAAATAAATTACGCTATTCGGTAAGAGACATGTAAGATAAGTGCACGTGTAATATACGCTGACTGTGTACATAGGTAGCTGCTACCGTCATGCCCATAGAACTTAGCTTACTACTTTGCGACCGCACGTTGCACGGAAGCCGTTCCACGAGTTCTTTTCGATTGGCATTGCGGCGGCAACGACGGTGGCGGCAGCTTCGTGGTCGAGCGGACGAACGTTTATCATTATAGACTCTCAACCATGCACCCACGCCTGTTGGTTCATAGAATGCACCGGTGTAGCAGGAACAGACTGACAAGTCTCCCGAAGCCGGAAAAGCCAAGTACGCATGTCACAGAGCATTTAATTAATGTACATTGCCATAAATAAAATAAGTCTAGCAGAAATCCAGACGTACAAACATATAGCTCGAAGCGCCACGATAATTTCTCCTTTTCCTAATGCCGCACGAAAAAAATATCAAGCCAACGACAACAACAACAGTTTTGTATTCTAATGGAACGACTTAACGTAGACAAATATTCGCGATAAGTCGGATGAATACGTTACAATATTCGAATATTCGACTGTTCTGCGACTTGCCGCTTCGCGAGATCTCTGTCTGTCAGAGTTAGCGAGCGTTCCTGACTCTAATTTAATCATTTCTACTGAACAGATGTCCTACACTCCTACCTGAAGCACCTAGCGTGGCTCGCAGCCCCGCGTCCGTTAGTCACGCTATCCGCTAAGCATAACCCGAGTTCAAATAATCTGTGTTACCCTCAGCCTTATTTTTGTTGAATTCTCATTTCTTGAGCCAGTCTCCAGTCTCTTTACTCAAATAACAACTTTAAAATGTTTACCGTGATCTGTAAATATATTTCCTCTTTTTTTCATCAAGAGTTCGGACATTGAAAAAAATTCATTTCCTTTCGCGAATATGAAATTTATGAACGCCTCTGAGGATGCTCCTCAAAAAGAAAATAATGATCTGCCGGACCAATACACGATTCATATCGCTTCCCCCGATAATGAAAATAAATTTTCACAATGATTTCGAGTATTATAACAATAATAATAACAACAGTAATCACAGAATTATATTTATACTGTAATTACTATTATTATCATTATTCCGTATTATTTCAATATCATTAACGTTTTTTAAGAATATAATTTATGGTTGGTTCTTTTATAAGCACAGTAAGCGGTTTAGCTCATGAAAGTGGGTCAGGAACGTTTCACGATTGAGAACGCGTTGGTCGCAAGAGAGGAGAGAAGAAAGAAGTGGAAGTCGAAGTTGACTGAGAAGAACGAACGAGGCTCTTAGCCGTTCTTCTCGTTCGTCGGTTCGAATTAAAAGCGAAGGATGTCGGTATACCGTTGTCACAGCAACCTGGCGAGCATTCGAGCACCAACATCAGGAGAAGAAGGTTCAAGAAGGCGAAGGTGGTGCTCGAATCGCATTCTTCTCTTGCCGTATAGCCCTTCGAGCCTTTCCTCTTTGGCCGCTCTTTCGTCTCCAATGTATGTTTGCGTGCAGCGCCTTAGGCGCGCATGGGTTCGAGAGACTCATGGGCGAGAAGTAAGCAAGCGGAGCACACCGTCGCGTCACCCTGAACGCTCCAGGACACACGTACTCGAGATAGCCGAGAGGAGCCAAAGCTACTCCAGACAGGATCATCAATCCAACGGACGACACACGGGAACGCGTTCGCCAGGAGGCAGGTGCACTTGCCTCTCACGCTGATGCGGTATGAATCACGAAGCAGCTCTGAGAAAGGGTAAAGAAGTGAAGCAGACAAGGAGGACAAATGTTGTACACGATGGGTACAACGAAACACAATAAACGAATGCTATCCCTTTAAAAGGGATTCAACGGTAACTTAGTTATTTGTAATAGTTCGATTAGCACTTTAAAATAAACTTGAAAAAAATTATTTTTATTCAAATGTTTGGTACTTTTCGAATATTTTCTCTATTGATTCCTCATAAAGGAAGATTGGTTTGCGTAAAAACATTTCTTTTTCGAATATTTCATGTCAACGTGTTCAGAATGTTTTGAACCATTAAACTTACTGTTGGTTCGATCAGATGATATCAGTTTTCTGACGCCCAAGTTCGTTCCGACGACAAAATTGTACCGATACAGGTTTTCTGCAGTTTCCCTGTATCCTTTAGGTTCTCTCTCTCTCTCTCTCTCTCTCTCTCTGCAGTTGCAAAAGAGGTACTGACTCGGTTCGTATGGGAGCAAAACATTGATCGATATAAGAACTTGAAATGACTGAGCCGATTCGGTTATAGGCCAAAAACCTGAAGACCAGGGGCGGCAGGGGGAAAAATTGTGTTAGGACTCAAATCTGGTATTCTGTATATCGCCCTATACTATACATAAATATAATTTTTGCTTCACGAATAAAGTCCGAGCTTTAATATAAGAGTCGTAGAATTTTGAGCATGAGCCATAAGGCACAATTCGCAGGAAAAAAGTAATCTAAATATTTTTAAGGAGGCAATTTCATAGACGCATCGAACTGTTCATGTCTAACTCGATGAGTTAATAATTATTTACGTTCGCACTCGAAGCTGCAGTTACCGACAAGGTACCATTTGTCAAAAAATAAGATTCGAAGATTTTTTTTTTACGAGAAGCGCAAGATAATCCATTTTCTACGCTGGAAAATATCTTTAATTATTTCATACTATTGTTCGATTATTTCGACTACCGACGAACGTTTCATACAGAGAACCTCGGGTAGAACGCGAGGAAGATCGTGTGCTCACGAACATCTCTGTATTGAGTCACGATCGCACTTATCTCGTGGCCGAGGGATGGTTGTTCAGATGCGTGCTCGGTATATACTGTAACTGTACTATATATGCATACGGCCATAGCAGCGTTGTACGGTACGAATCTTAATATCCGTTCGGGGGTAATTAAAGGCTAAACGTTGCCACCTGCGGTGATTTCGGTTCAGCGAGGTACGTGAACGAGAGAATGAGAAAGACGAGAGAGAAAGAGATTCGGCTTAAAACGCGCACGCGCATTTTAAACGAGATTCGCCAGTCGGATGCTCCTTGCCTCGTGTGTTCGAATCTACAGCCAAATGCATCGCTCGTGCGAATCGAGTGTGGGAAAGAAGGCTCGAGGCTCTTTCTGTGCTTGAACCGCAGGCCTTGGACCATCAGAGAGCACCGAGTCAGGCACTCCCGTGATGTATATCATAGAACTTTCTTTCACCGGCTTCCTCGCAGTTGCTATAAAGTTTCATTACCACTCTGACGCCTCCCTTTTTCCTAAGATATAGCCAGAAATAACATTTCCAAATTTTTAGTTGTTATAAAAAAGGCAACACGTTTCTTAGACATTTTTAACACAGCAGTATCAACATTTTTCTATTCAAAATGTGCAATTTTTTATGCTCAAGGACAATCAATTTCACTCATGATGATGTATCACAGCGCACAGGGTAGTTATAAAGTGACTTTCCTCTATAAACACTGTGTATTTGTGAGTTAAAATCGCTATCGATGGTGAGAAATAATGATTTTTAAACCGACGGTTTTTTTTTCGGTTAATTCGTGACGATAGGTGGCAAGGTATTATTATTTTTATGCATTGGCTTCCATATCAACATATTTTTTCAATTTGTTTAAAAGCTTTTCTTTTCAACTTTGTTTACACGAATATTTTTATTCCACAATTTCAATGTTAAGCTGTTTTTTTTTTAAATATTTCCAGCTGTAAATTCTATTTTAAGTGACTCGTTGACTTCCTTCGCAGTAACTCGGCGTTCAAGCTTTTCTACAATATATTGAAGCAACAATTTTAGTCTTGACCCCCTGCAATATATGTAATATATTATATATTACAAGCATATAATATGTAATATAAGTGAAGAGATTTCCGTATTAGGCTATTACAGTCGGGCTGAAGAGTTGAATAAGCCGTATCGTGTGCTGTACGACTATGGTGTAATGCATGCGGTGTGCGGTGGTGGTGATTTGTGCAGCGAGGGAGATAACGGCTCACGTTTGAATTTTAATAGAAACAATCACGCTGAATAAGTTTGCACTATGAGAGGGAAAACGAGCCTCGTCAGTTCGTCCTATCTCGACGTCCTTTTCTATGTCTTATTCTTGCCTTAGTCCTGGCTGCTGCATGGAACCACGAACGATGCAACGCTGCGGCGAGACCTCAAGGCCAAGAACACCATGCGCATATAGTAAATACACTGCTATACTACTATATATCTATGCGGGAAAGGATAAGTTCCCACGAGGAGAAAGCCATATCAGTGCTAAGCCCTGCTGAAGCCTCCCTCGCTCGCTGACGGGCGCACGCGTTCGGCAAGCGATTAGCAATTACGAAACCTACGCGAGATCTACGTAGGTTTACCGTATCCACGAACCACTGATGCTGCAATAAGCAACATCAGCGCCATTTCGGTCTACGCTATTTGAAATTTTCTTTCTCACTGCGGATATTTCATGCTATGCACATTAGCGAACGTACGAGAGTCGAAATAAAGGAGATACAACGAAAGATTCGGTACGATGCATTTTAAACGCATTAAATAATAACGGACTAAGAGGATATTGAACGATTCGTGCTCTATTGAAGAAAATAGCCTGAGTGGTCTTGCAGAGTGCGCTCGGTGATTCATTCATCAGCAAGTTATTTTTCGGTTCAAAGAGATTCACAAACTTTCATTCATTTTCTTGTTATAATCAATGAATTATTGAGATAATTCAGATATAATATTTTTTTGTAATTTTTTTGGTAATTAGTTGTATCATTATTATTATTATTATTATTATTATTATTATTATTATTATTATTATTATTATTATTATTATTATTATTATTATTATTATTATTATTATTATTATTATTATTATTATTATTATTATTATTATTATTATTATTATTATTATTATTATTATTATTATTATTATTATTATTATTATTATTATTATTATTATTATTATTATTATTATTATTATTATTATTATTATTATTATTATTATTATTATTATTATTATTATTATTATTATTATTATTATTATTATTATTATTATTATTATTATTATTATTATTATTATTATTATTATTATTATTATTATTATTATTATTATTATTATTATTATTATTATTATTATTATTATTATTATTATTATTATTATTATTATTATTATTATTATTATTATTATTATTATTATTATTATTATTATTATTATTATTATTATTATTATTATTATTGTAAGATTCAATTTATATTTTTTTCTCCGCTGATGTGAGAAAAATTATCAACAGGTCACGCCCTAATGACAACGAAATATTGTTTAATAATCGCTTGAAACACGAGCCCGACACTAAATAATTTCACAGTTGAAACAACGACCCATAAATAAAAAAGACAAATGCTTTTTCACTTCTCTTTAGTTTCTTATTTTAGTTAATTTCCCAGTCCACCCACGATATTTTATCACGAGTGAAGCAGTCAGATGATTTCATTACATTTGAGATGAGCTGGCGTTCCTTACTCAAAAAGAAGAAACAGAGTTGAATTAAGAATCGCAAATAAAAATGAGAGAGAGAAAAGATGTGCGCGGGCGTGGGAATATTAGCTCTCGGGGGCCCGGTAGATAGGCCCCTGGGGTGAGTCACTGGCTCTCCGCGCAATATTTCGGTCCGCCTCATCGTCCCACTGCTTCTGCCGTTGATGCACGTCGCTGTGCCCGGTTCATCATGCAGCACAAATCTTTTACGTAAGAGCATGTTCGGGCCCTGAAGTATCGTCGCTGATGCTGGTCCGGGCAGGTGTTCCGGAACCGTACACGCCGCCGTCTCTCGGGCCCCCCTGGGACCCACTCGAGAGTCGAGGGAGTATCTTCCTCGGGAGATACAGAGCCACTCACAGAAATCTTGGACATCGCAGCATCAGCGAGAACAGAAGCAACGAAGGGAACCAGAAACGAAGACTCGTTTGATTGCATCCCCGCTCACGATTTCGAATATACCGGCACGGATGATAATTAGGTACAATTGCGTAACCTCCACTGGACCAATTGTATATACTATGCACTATACTACTGTCTGTATATTGCTGCTATTGTAGAATCGGAGATTCCTGAAAGTTTTGCTGAGATCCTGTTGAAGCACTTTGGCAAAGGAGCCAGAGAATTTGACGAGAACTACACTCGGAGTTCACGTTGAACGAACAGAATGGATGCGTGCGGGTTCAGCAAGTTGAGTTATAAGTCGAAGGATAAACGATTGTAAAAACAGAAGTAAAACGGTGTACTTGAGATTATATTGCAGCGGGGAAAATTGGCGAATCATTGCCAATAGGCTCTCGGATCCTTCTCACACCATAGTCTCTCGAATCCTCCGGCCATTGTGTCCGGAATATATATTCTTTGTGTTCTTACAATAAGTTTAAGTCAAATTTATCTTGATAAAAAAAGTGTTGTTTTTAACATTGAAATACACGTGTAAATATAATTTATATTAGCCCTGTTGGTCAAAACGTATATCGACAATATTCGGATAAAAATATATTAAAGATACATCTCAGATTCAATAACTGTGGAGGATTATTAAAAGCGAGCAATAATAACATTTTTAAAAATTAATTATCTCGAGTTATCTTCTATCATTCAAGAAAAAATTAATAATTACATTACTCGAACAATTACTCGTAGCTAATTCAAACTGAAACATATTTGAAATAATTTTTTTTTCAAATGTTACCCATACTTGAGTATATCATGGGTAATTCTTGGAGCAAACTCGAGTACGGGTCTAGTCATCGAAAAAGTGATCTCCTATTGATGATCGCTCCGATGTGCGAATTAGTGCACTGCTAAGTGGTAACACATTCGATTACTGGCATTTGAAAACGTTAACGCTTTACTCTGGGAATTAACACATCTATCGCTGTCAATTATTTTACGTTATTATTATAGTTAATCTTATTAGTATAATAAAAAAAGTGCCAATAACACATCCATACTCCATAAAAAGTAAATTGCAGTAAATGATTTTGAAGAAAATAAGTAGGAAACTGCTAGGTTTGTTTAAAAAACAAACTTGTAAATAAGGTTGACGATGTTGAGCAAGACGCACGGAGATTCTGTTCGCGTCAGAATCAGCGGGGTCCTACCCCCACTGTGCAAGAGGTTGCGAACGATACGAACTCTCGAGTATACTTACTTTGAACAGAAGACGTCTTCCTCACGGTCGAAGAAGCTGTGCCGCGAACAGCCTGGCGTGCACGCTCACTAGAGTTTGCTCAGGTGAATTAATGCCTCGTTACCCTCCGGCGTTCTACATTCCGAGTCGTTAAGGCGATAATGTATTCGATCGGCAGCGCTCGAGCATTAACGATAGTTTATCGCTCCTCCACGGTCGCAGTTCTCTTTGAGCTTCAATGGCTTCGTAACTGAAGCGTTCGCAACATTTTTACGTAATATTCCAGCAAAACGAGAGCCGCTTCGATAACGGTTATCGATATATTATCGAGCCGATAAAGTACCATACACCGCACAAGTCCCATGAATTTTCCTTTTATCCTTAATCGAATAGAAATAAAATAATCGGGTCTTCTTATAACTCGAGAATTACAATTTCAAGGTCATTTCAGAGAGAAATTTCATGGCTGTGCAATTGGTGTCTACCGGCTCTCCGCTCGAGTACTCTCACGATCGCGATGTTGAGTCTTTTTTTTTGTCCACACTTTAAGTGGACTGTTGGAATATTTTCAGGTAAACGAGACGAGGAGGACGGGCATCAAGGAAGGGTGCGTCTCTCGCGCGGGCGAAGAGTATAAATATCAAGAGCACATTCATACAGCGAGATACAAGCGAAGAGTTAAATGAGAAGAAAAATGTATGGTCACGCGAGCAGGTAGAGCTCTCGGACTCAAGGTGCTGGCCGACACGAAACCAAAAGCTGAACGTGCCGCGTGCGAGTAGAGCATCTGTATACGATTCTGCACAGCGTACAGAACTGCACTCGTGTAATATACTTGAAGAGATATGAAAACCGGCCTGCGGCCTCGGGATAACCGGAAGTGGGTGGTACCCACCCGCTACCACTGAGTCCGTTTTGTTTCCTTCTTATTTTTCGGGCGGAGAGCACGCAACGCGACCGAGAAATCGAGAGCCTGAAAGCGAACCGGAGACAGGAAGAAAGAATGAGAGATAATAATGAAAATAAAGGTAAAACAAAGGGCAGAAGAAAAGCGAAACAAGTACCATATACGTATTAGAGTTTGCGAATTTGCGTTTTTTTTACGATGCATCTTATTTTCATTCCTTTGAAGAAATATAACGTTGCATACATGTCCATTTCAAAATTAATTCAAATTAAATTATTTCAGAATCGATACAAGTAAAATGGGATTTTGAATAATTTTTAGAAGTTTCCGACGCAACTTCTTTTTAATGTAACGTGAAAAAATTGTGCGTAAAAATGGCGGATTTACCATGATGGCGTCAAATTTAATACTTTGATCCACATGAACTGCATGCACGTGTTCCTCAATCGCAGTTACGTTACGCAAGTCTTTGATAACTTTTTGGGACCTTAGTTTCAAATATAAATTCGAAAGAATAAAACAAGAAGTGACGAAATCATTTATAAAGGACCATGCAATAAATAGATGTAATTGATTAAAAATAATTTTCCAATAAGTCTTTCGCTAGCTGATTTTTAATGTCGAGACAAAATAAAAAATTACGAAACAGAGATTACAATATGACGTAAGTAATAATCTCAATAAAAATCGACTTTAACGGTTGATTTTAAATTTAAGCGAAACATCAACACCTACACGCATCCGCTGTTTCTCTCTTACCCTGCAATAAAGGGCCATTTCGCCATACCACTCTCGCGCCCATACATGCTTCGACTACCCCTAAGTAACAATTTGTATTCTTAATTTTTAAGGTTAGCGTTAATAAGGGAAGCGAAAAACCTCCGAGAAAGAATATCTTGTATGTAAATCGTGGTGCACATAAAAAATTATGGTTTAAAGGAAGCTGCGGAAGAACGTCAGCAAAGTATATGTATAGTCGCGAGTAAGCGCATATGGGTATCGTTTCACTATAGATTAGGCCGTAAATTTATCATCCGACCATCAAGCTTCTTAAGTAGGAGATAATGTGCGTGCATACTCGGTCGCATAGCTCGGTGAAAGATGATGTAATCAGAAACAGCAGCAGGTCTTTGGATATATTGTGAAACCTATTAGCAACAGGTAGTACGCATGCAGGACACAAGTACTTCGTCGAAAGGCATCTTTCCAAGAGAACGGGCAATGGCAAGCTGAGAAACGCGTTATGCGTGACTGTATAGTCTCATCCCTGCTGCAGACATCTAAGCAGTGCACCTATCAGATGGTTATTCACAAAGGGAGACAACAATAAAGGAACATTAGGCGTTGAGTACGGGAAACAGCGATAAGCGGACCATATACACTAAAATGTTACAGGAAATGTAGCTGGTTGCTTACAATCACGAGACAAAGCCAGCTTCTCTTTCTGTGCTATTCAAGAATGAGAATTATTCTATTGTGGTAAAATAAACTATTAATATAAACTATAGAACAATCACGACAAGATGTCACTTCGTTAATTGCAGTGAAAAATCATAAAAACTAGTATAAAGAAAAAAAGTTATTCTCGTTAAAGTTATTTAAATTTGAAACAAATTATTTTCGTATAATATCGTAGAAAAATAAAGATTTATTGACAATAAAAACGTTAAACAGAAATTGTAAGCGTGAAAGATTAGAATTTTATTTTATTTTCGTAATCGGTAATATTGATTTGAATAAAAATGTTTATTTGTATGATTGCGAGAACTCGATACTTATTACTCGTTTCTCGACTTCCCAGTAATGCTTAACGGCGACTGAGGGCAGTGCCACCGGAGTTACACTACAATTTTGCAGGGGCAATGCATTTTAGAGAGGAAGAAACCTCCTACGATCCATTTCTCATAAGTATGATCCCGTTCGACGCGTGGATTCCGTGATAATTCCATTTCCTGTCCGTGGCACAGAGCACGAGTCTACAGTATTATTACGTACCCGCAATATAAGTCCATATTAGCTACTCTCTCTCTCTCTCTCTCTCTCTCTCTCTCTCTCTCTTCCTCTTTCCATCTTCGATTCGTTTTGCCCTAGCGAGTTCATATATGTATGTGTAGCAATCGTAGGGCAATATCCTCGTCGGCGAGTCACACCTCACCGGGATGAGTGTCCATATCCTCCTCCTCCTCCACTTTACTAGATGTGAAACCGATAATGATGATCGTAATGACGATGTAATTCGAGCGAGTTGTGGACCTTCCGTTCGATTCTCTTTACGTCTCGATGTTGCCACATACGTCGTGATGCACTCCTAGAGCACATAAGCGTAGAGCTCGTCGACTACTTTGTACTGTTTCGCTCCTATTTTCATGTCGTTTTTTTTCTGTGTTGTGTTACGGTATCCTAACCCGGACTCACCTCCTCCTCCTCCTCCTCGTCCCTATTTTCCAACCTCCGGACGAGAAAGAAAGACTTCTGTGAGAGTGCGGGCTGTCGACGAACTAAGGCGTTTTGCCTTTTATGCTCTTACATGAAGGAACCTCGAGAGAACGAATGAAGGAAGGTGTGCAAGGCGCTTGCGTCGGCGCGCATTACGTCCGTATTACGCGTAATGATAGGCCCGGGCGCCTCTATTAACGCGTAGCACCCGCGTTTTGCCACGATCTCCATCTTCAAATGGCCACCTAATTACAGGACAATGGCGGTGTGGGGGCCTCAGAAGCAACAGCAGCAACGCTGCTTCACCAGTTGTTTCTCGTATGCCCGCTGGCTCACTCACTCTTTTTCCTGTTCCAGTTCCTTTTCTTTCTATTTTTTCAACTTATTTTATTTTTTCTTTACTATTATTATTTTCTGCTCTACCTGAATATTCTGAGTTTCTCGAGAGCTCACGGAGAATTAAAGAGGAAAATAAAGCGTTACTCTACGGTGGTCTTGACAGCGCAAAGTGAGTGTGAGTGAGAGAATGAGAGTGGGAGAGAGAGAGAGAGAGAGGGGGTGAGGGTGAGGGTGAGAGAGAGAGAGAGAGAGAGAGAGAAGACAATTTCTAAATGCTCTCGTATTTCATCTGACTTTACGTAAATCACTTTGTGAAAAAATGATAATTTTACGACTACAACTTATGGATGGAATATTGCCAGTGCTACGTTACAACATGACGTAATTTTCTTTTTCGAGCGTCAGAAGGAAGTCAAAACTGATCACCATACTTCCTCACATGGAGGTGATTTTGTGAAAAATGGAAAATAACAAGGGAAAAATGTGCCAGACTCTACTTTGCATCCTTTTATAATTTAACCAATATTATAAAACGAAATATATTTACACGCAAAGCATTTCGGCATTTACACGGTCGATAATTATGTTGAACCACTTTGAATATATAAAGTTCATGGAACGAGCTTTTTGTATGCCCTGAGGCGTTTGAAAAAAAAAAAAATTATCAGCACTCTTCGATAATTATTGGATTGCAAAAGCGCGGTGCGAGGTGGCTTGAAAATGTCGAGAGTTTGTAACGCAATCTGTGCGTATACCTGTTTACAACGTTCTTTACGACTTAACCCGTTCGACACTTGGACAAGGTACGCAACACTGCTGTTGTTGTTCCATCGATCGAAGGTACGAGAGTAAGATGGAAGTGGAGACTCAAGAGGTGACACCTTAGAAATCTAGTCGTATGGTAGACGATCATTAGCGACGTCGAGAAAGCTATCTTTCGAGACTATTGTCGCACCATTGTTTCTTATGCTAAACACACGGGGGTACGTACATACTCTATCGCTGTATTATCGTTCACACTTAATATCTGCCATTAGACTGGCAATGATCTCTCTCGACTAGCTCGGAGCCACGCGGGTCCCGGATACACGACTCCAGACAAGAAGAAGACGAGAAACAACGAAACACATCTCTTCTGCAGGACGTACCGTCCAACCCATAGGACGATTGTACGAGATAATCGAATGAATAATGCGGGTTGACTTCATCACGATCGTCGAGGCTCTAACTCTTCGCCGAAGCTCGCTGGCGCTAGACACCGTCCACCATGTGACAATAGATCGTTCCAATACGCCTACCATCTTTCATTACTCACGTTTTATCCTACTAGAGTTGATGGCTTCGGTCATACGTTAAGTTACTTATACGCGCTGTTATGCTCTCTGTGAATGAGATTATAAGACGACTCGCGAAGGGCGTGAAAGAAACGGGGGTAATACCGGTTATTCGTATTACAAAGCAACTATTGTACAATAGCTACAAAAAAGGGATGGTCCTAATGTTTTAAATCAGTTTCCAACTAATTGGCTATATTTGTGGTATAGCTTCTATACCACAAATTTCAATCTAAACGCTGAATTCGATAACGTCATAAACTATAAGGTGAAAACTCCAAAACAGTTATTGCATAACTTGATAATTCAGACAATGATTATAATTATACAACAAATATTGTTGAAAACTCAAATTTTCTTTCTCTTGTGTCAAGAGAAATTAATTTAGACATCATCTTGTCTATGAAGAAATATAATTTCAGGCAATGCAACTTCAACAAAAAAAAACAAAAAAACTCACGTTAAGGAATTCTAATTAAAGTTTATGGCTCACAGAGAATACGTTGTATTTCACAACTAATTTTCTGAATATGTCAAAGTGATGGTGATTAATAACGTCTCTTCAAGCTTCAACTTGTGGCAGCTGATTCGTATTATTATAATTGACTTTCATAATTATAAAAAAGTAAGATTATTACTCGATAAATTGTTAATACTGATTGTGTTACTAATATATTTGTGTGGTTTATCGTTTTTTCTTCAACCGAAAAATCAATTACACGATAATTTCACTGAATGACAGTAAAGACTTCTAGAATAGCCCAAAAAGAAAGATTTATTAATTTAAATAAATGTACTTTCATCCAATAAAAAACATAATAATATTCGCCTAGCGAAGACCTATTAGCCATTTCGTCTGGATTTCCGAAAATTCACCACCGTAAATAAACCTATCCCCATACTGAATGACAATGCTTTTGCTAAACCAGCTGGCAGTGAAAAAAGTCGAATCAGAAGATAGAATATGCTCCATCACGTTCAAATAAAGATTGGGACATTAAACGGTTCGCAAACAAAAGGACAGCCAAGAACGCTAGGACCATTTAGTCGAAAATTGCGCCGCACTCGAGGCAATACTCCAAAGCGAGATTCTATATAAACAACAACTACAGACATCAATACGCGTAGTTGAAATTGCCATCGTATCAACAATATCGAGTCTAATAAAGCAAAAGCGATGGATACAAAGCGAGTAATGTTGAGATATCGCAGATATTAAGCGCAGAGAAAAAAGAATATCAGAGATAATGCGAGAGACGTTTGCAAAAGCTGGCGAAAAGCTGTGAGCAAGTCATCGTTACAAATTAAATGTTCTCCCATTGATCCTGCTATCGCCAAACTCTACATCGAGGTATCTCGGACCACCCATCGGTGAGAAGGCGAAAGCAGGAGTGAGATAATAATTTTATCAGCGTGAAGAATGCGCAACACTCGTATCAAAATACATATTATTTTATACAAATAAATAATATTCTCAGCCTAAACATTTTTGACACAAAACTATGAAGTCTCCCTGATTTTATTAGTATTACTCACATCTTAACTGCACAAAAGCTAAAAAATCTAGGAATAGAAGTAGCAATCTGAGCGTTATACTCTTATATCGTTACTAAAATGACTAATGATCGATACGTAATAACGGATTATTAAGATTAGTATTCACAGATACACATCGACGAGGACGAATACATACGCTAGGAGAAAGAAAGAGCCCGCCTAGTCCCGTTTTGCGTGTTGCTATTCATATATATGCCTTGCGCTATATGTGCAAACTGGAACCATAATACAACTCAACGAATCCGCGTAGAGGCCACCGGATTGAATAAGCAAACGGATTTCACGTTATCTTCATCTTACGCCCGGCGTCTCGAGGAATATTGCTTTCATCGCATGCGGATGCGTGAGATTGGTTCTCTCGCTCGGAACAACTCAGCTAGAAACCGTGCTAGATGATATATCAAATAGTTATTAATCAATGCTGGTATCAGAGCAAGGCATTCTCTGAGCCTCGACACGTTATACTGTACTACGGTATCGCATTCCAATAGAAACAGTAGTTTGTGTAACCATCCATTTTTCACAGCTGTCTATCGGAAAACATCATTCAGCGTTAATTAAAATGGAAATAGCAATAAGAAATAATAAATAATATATTGTATAAAAATTGTACATTTTCGTGTTTTCTTTGCCTTTGTAGTAGTTTCCTCAGTAAGCCAATCTTGCAAGCAAGATGTAATCCGAGACGAAACAATACGAACAACACGCCAAAGCACACTGATGAAAATACACCCTTCACTCGTCGAAAAACCTCGTGTCGCAAACAAGAACAATTAGCATTCATTGGACTCGCCAACAAATATTTATGTTCAACGAGTATGCTGCAGGTACCCATTATCACTCTCATGTGTGAGACTCGCTATCACTTTAAACTCTTTTTTTTTGTTTAAATAAAACATATTAACTTCTACTTAATCTAGTACACGAGTTTAACGAATACTTTTAATAATTAAAGGTTGAGCAAGTGAGTAACAGGTCCAGATTAACAGTAAAACGATTAAAGTGTTTTAAAATATTGTTAATAATCGAAAGTCGTATACTCCTTAAGGGAGACAATCCACCAATTAAACGCTTTGATAAAATACTATTTGATATTATCGTAAAACAACATTAACTTGCTATGTTCAACCCCGTGGTTCCATCCACGAAATCTGCATCATGCAAGCAAATTTATTATGGTTTAAAAAATTAAACTACCTAACTTTAAGATAAATTACTAAAGTATTTCGATGGTATACTTTCTTATTGAAGTACTCGATTTTATGCTTTTGCAATAAAGTGATCTTGGTTTGGTCAATCGAAAATTTGCGGATCTTTGCTGGCTCTGAGGAGCAATAAATAATTGTACTAAAGGTTAAAATATTTCTACAATATAATTCCAGTTGAAGTTCAATCGTACAGAATAGTCTTTCGAGAAGCTAAAAGCTTGTGGAAGATTCATTTCATTATGAAATAACAAGTAGATTATCCGGCAATCGATGTTTCAACAAAATGTATATCAAATGTTTCTCTAAGTCGAAAGATTTTCTACCCAGAGTACACTGTCGCCAGTCAGGACGACTTTATTATAATAATAAAGAAAGATACGAATGTTAGCTCTGCTGTATTGGTGCCGAGCAAGGCAGTGATAAATTTTCGTCCTATGGATTTATGTTTCGGAGAATCAACAAGCAGACTCATCGCGTGTAACCAAGATACAGACGTAGTGCGTATAAGATTCTCTTTCTTTATTCATTTTTTTTTGTACTCCAACCTACGTAGTACTTATACAAGCTGATTTTTGTTTTATTGTAATATACTTGACTTTTTATGTACATGTGGTAACGCCGGTTTCGTTAATCCGTATATGTACCCGAGGGACCGGTCACATGTACAAAATGGTTAATTAATCAATGTTTATATTATTAACCGACGTGATATGCTCTCGCCCGAAGCTATCGAAGACTCGGTTGGCCCGTCTTCGTTGGCTACCGTTGCCGTCACCCGGGACACACACATTCTGCGTAACGCGCTTATGTATATATATATATGTCTTACGCTTGGTAGTCTCCGCCTATCAAGATTGTACTTTGTCTTCTTAATATTCCACATCGAGTACTCCCGTACTCCCAGTATTTTTCTTCTTTTACCGATGAATCTTAAGATCTTCCAATTAACACTCGAAGATGACCAACGTAGTTGTATATCTCCGAGTTGGAATACGAGACATTAGTGTATCGAGTGATTACAACATTTTGTTTATGCAAATAACGTGTAGAACACGATTTTTCTCGGTGATTAGGAAGCAACAAGGCTTGGGAAGAGCCACCCCACAGGCTAATACCGGATCTTCTATTGGAATAATTCTGCTGGACACTGTCTGGCGGGAGGATCAACGATCAAACCTGTAGATATGGACCGGCAGCTTGTAACTCACTCTCGAGGACAGGTGCCACCGTACGAACGGGAATAGAAAAGAAATAAATTTGTATATCTATAGAACGTGTTCTCATGACTGCGTAATTAGAGACCCTCGCTGTTAAGATCGAAGATTTTGGACCTACTGAACTGCAAGGAATCTCGCGACGAGTCCTGCGCAGTGACAGTACTATATTATACGATTTTAAATCTCTTACAATATTCTACCGGTTATATATTTAAGTGTCCGGAATAAAAATAATAAAGCATTGAAGCCCCTAATGCGTAAATAGTACAGTTGTTACGTTCGACATTAATACATCGCAGGTGGCTTGTCAGTTTCTACCCACACACGCAGTTAGAATGATCATTATGGCTCCTGCGTAAGCTATGATTTTCAGGAAGTTTCTATCAAAACTTTTTAGTGCATGAACACCCAAGACCTGTGAAATATTTCCAGCAGCCAAACCATTTTTATTTACTTCAGAGTTGTCGGTGGAAATATGGTTCTGATTGGAACCGCCCTCCCTTAATATTTAATAAGGAAACAAAAAGTACTGTTTCAATGTAAAACCTTCTTCCACTACTGTAAAGATCTCTGTAGATAATTGAATCACACTTATATTGCTTCGGATGGGCAGAGATATTTAGCGACTTTCAATTGGTGGATTCATTTTACATATCGATAAAGACTCAGTGCCACCAACGAAGCTTTTAATCGATAGAGAAATAAATCGAAAGACGTCGTCGACGACAGTTTAACGACCGCGGGATACCGAGTGATTGAACCTCTTAAAATGGATTGTCCCGCTGTGCGATAGAGCGTGGAACAAGAAAACGTGTAATTAGAATCGAATTTTGGCGAAACGGTTGAGCGCGATGGAGATCCGAAGAAGCGAGAGTCCCGTCGGGGCGAGGACGTGTTTGGCCGGACACCTTGATCCTGGTAGCGTCACCGACAAGCGAGAGAGCTCGTCCTGCATGATCGTCCCTTCTATCGAGTATCTGCGAATATGTCGATCCTCTGTAACTATTTTTCGCTCGCAACTAGTCTTTATCTTTGCTTGTGCAACAACGCAGTCGCTCTGTCGTCTAAGCGGCACGCTTACGCGCAAAAAGTGAAAAAGTCTGCAGCGCTTTGTAGTCGGCACTGAACGCCCGACGTCTTTAGAATGAAAAGGCGACCGAACACGAGGCGAAGCAATCGTAAAAGGACACGTTTGTCCTGAGCTTCCGTCGCACGCGCAGCGTAAACTATCCGATTCTCCGGACATAGATATACGATCTTCTTTAAGTACAGTCCGAGAAATCGTCCAAGATGGAAGAAAAAACTATCGACGATTATCGAGCACGCAAGAAACTGGAAAAGAAAGAAGCTCGGGTGGCACGTGCGTTGCACCACAGAGCCAGTCATATGCCATAATAAAACAGAGAACTCAGAATAATTGAGATTGGAACGATAAAACCTTTTTTCTCGCGAGATCGAGATATCCGAAGAATTTGAAGATATTATGCGAAAAATAAATATTCAAAGGTTTCATTCATTCGTCACCGGACTCGCAGACTTCCAGAATGACAATTTTTGCGCGCATTTTCTACAGCAAGTAATTTGCTCAGAGCTGAACATCTCGAGTGGCTAAAGAGCGTCGAGTGTCTGTACGAAGAAATAGATGATCCATAATGGAACGAGAGGGAAGCAATGTGAGCGAAACATCGTCGACATTCCAGCATCTGTAGGGTGGAGATCTCGCGAGAATCGCGCTCGTTCACTCGAGTTATGTGTCGATGGGTCGAGCAAGTTGCGCACGGTTATAGGTCTGCTGTTCTTCTCGTTCGGAGAGATAGCTATACCGGAGGATACGTAGTCGTTCGCGACCTGTGCCGATCCGAGAGTATCGTCGAGAGAGGACCCGTTACGTGTCGCGCCGCAACGCGGCTGCGGAGGCGCGGCCGCGAATTAGCCTCGATCGATTTATTACGTCCGCTCCACTGTTTATAATGCGGGTGATATAAAGGCTGGCTGAAAGCGGCGAGGAAAAAGGTGAAACTTTCTTACATGAGTGGAAGATGCGGTATTACGAATTACATCAACAAAAATGTCCAATTCGTTGGAAATAATAATTTTCTAAAGCGAGCAAAAACTATGGATAACCCTTTACATATTTATTATACGGAATATTAAAACGTAATTATTAGTTCAAAGTGAGTTCAAACTTTGGTAAATTCTAATAAAAGCATTTTTTCAACAAAAAAGTCGAAAATTATATTTCCTTCAAAATTTGTTTCCAAGTTACAACAAAAAGATAAGATTTAACGAGTATGATTTGTTGCGTCTAAAACGGCTTGATGCGGCAAATCGTAATCGTTCGTGCTTAACAGCAACGTTCCTTAATTTATAGGATGAAGTAGTGCTTGGTTACTTCACGCTGACACTGACACTGACACTAAAGAATTTTAATCTTCATTATACTTTAACTATAATAAGGATGAAAGGAGGAAATAGGATAATGCGAGCCACTGATCACTGCTTGCATTATACTTTTACATTTGCGAGGAAAGCGGCTACGATGTGTGGTGCACCGCGAGGTTAGAAAAGGGAAAAGGAAAGGCAGACTTTGGTGCGCTGAGGAAGATGATACCGTAAACGGGCGTCAGATCGGTTGTACGCGTAGAAAATGGGACTGGTTTTTATGCGTTACTCTCGATTACTTTACAGCCTCAAGGATTCTCGGTGGTGGTTCGCAGATCGATCGTACAATATTACAGGACTTAGCGGTCTCTTAACCCTGCAGAGAAACTCATCTCACGTGCACTCCTCGCTCCATGTTTAATGCAGAAACCATCCAGACAGCGAGGCAGTTATACTCTCCCAAACACTTTTTATAGCAACGCGTATGCATTTAAAAAATTTCACATACAAAGCACAAAGGCAACATTGTCAATTTTACAGTAACGTGTTCTTTTTTATTTGAAATAATCACAATTTGCGAGATTCGGGAAAAAACCTTCAAAGAACTTTTCGAGTAAAAAATGTTATCCTTCATAGAGTTACCATTGTGTCTTCCCAATTAAGTCTTTAAAGCGAATGGAATTTAACAAATGCAAAGGCCGACCGTTCATGTTTACATTTTCTTTAAAATATTAGGATACAATTATATTGATGATGTAGTGGTCAGCGTGCTAGTCCAGCGCAACAGGTGACCGGGAGGCTCGGTTTCGATTCCCGCTGAGTCTAAAATGTTTTTTATGAGCAGCAGCGCGCTAGATGTACGTCACACCACGTTCTTCATGTAAATGGATCGCGGTCGGGAATCGGTCTAGAGGCGGTTTTCCATAGTTTCCCTCTGCTCTAGGCGAATACAGGTGTTTCTGTTTTTCATTACTAGTCAGTTCCACACCAGTTCCTTAATTGGCAATCATCCCGTGTATAATGTGAATAAAATAATCAAATAACCAATAGGGTAACATTTTTGATAATAATGATTTTTAAAAAATCGAGAAAATTTCATCGTGATGAGTGAGGAAACGGTTTTTGACACATCGCGTAGTATAGCTCGCATCCAGCAAAGTGCAGGGGAATTGCGATTCAAGGCCCATAAAATTAGTGATCGATCTTACGTACGTCGCGGGTGGCAAGCATGGGCATCAGCGACGAAGAGGGAACGAGAAACGAGGTATAAAAACAAGGAATGACGCTTAAGAGGTAAGTCTGCGCAGAGGTTTGAGTCCAGTATAGTACCCATACAGACAGAAGAAATCGAGAATGGTACGTTGGTGGGCCAGCACGTCATTGATTCTTTCTCTTGCTCGAGCGGAATAAGATTCAACAGTCGTGGCATGCGGCGCGGTTGTGGATCGTCAGTTGTGATGCACCGGCAGCGGTCAGAGAGCCTGCACACGAATTTACAGTGATCCTGTCGAACGGTACTTGGCGCATCGCTCGAGCTGAGCAACCTTCTTTCGTCTCGCCTCTTTACTTCTTGAAACCGAAAGCCATCAAGTTTCCATGAAAAATCTTGTCTTGATATTCATAATGTAACATGTATTTCTAGTATGTAAAACATGTTTATTAAATATGTAACCTTTAACCGCAATGATACTTGATAATCGACCAACTAATGTCAAAAGGGCATAAACCTTAAAAATCTATTTTATTTCATAATTTTACGAAAACAGTGCAAAACCCCACGTGTTACGAAGAGTTACAAACTACTATGACGGTTACACCCTTCTGGTAGTACAGATCCAATAAAATAAAAAAACTGATTAATCCTTTTTTCCAATTTCTAAATTTCGATTATTCTATACTGGGAAAAGGACCATAATAGTTACGCCTTCATGGAATTATAAGGTAAGTTTTTGTAATATATGGGGATATGAAGCCTGGGGTATGCGGCCCTTCTGGCAGTTATCGACTTTTTCAGTCTTACGACCTGTTAGTATCGGACTACCGACATTAAAAATATTACAAATATATATTTTTCAATATATTAATGTTCATGGGGAATTTGAAGAGTCAGCGAAGAGGTCGAAAGAAGAGGCTGAGTTGCCTGAAACGAAGCAGAAGTAGTAAATGATGAAGAGTAAAGAGTATACTTTATTGTTATCGCAGTCTGAGCGAAGGACCGAGAGGAAGTGAACATCGAGAGTTCGGATGTAGGTATCGTGAAGAAGAAGAAGATTGAGTGTACAGAGAAAAACGAAAAAGTTTAAAAAAAAAAATTATAATAAAGAAGACCGGCCACTCTGTGTGCACCATGCACCGCCTTCTTCGTAAAGAAGAAGAAGAGGAACTCACGAGCAGGGTACACCGTTCGAAAGATCGCTCGATAACCCGGTCTCCTTACCGTTCGTTCTCTCGTGCGTTTCTTCATCCAGCTATCCGTATGTGCACCCGCACGAGAGCAAAATACTCCGAAAGGTTTATTACGCGCACTCATAATGTGGCTCACGCTTTTCGCTTTATTGCGGAACGCCTCGTTAATAAAATCAGGGATTCGTTTATCCAACTGCTCTTTTTCCTGCTTCGAGATTATGTAGAAAATAAACTATATTCAACCCATTGTAGGGCATAATCTGCAGAGCTTAGTATGTCTGCATCAACATTACTATGAAGCTATATGGTATTTTTATACATAGTAACCTTGGCCACGTGTGAATATGTCATCTTCGGCACGCTACCGGGTCATTATCGGTTGAGTGACATACCACGGTCGGTAACTCAAAACTGTAATTCACTTTTCTGCAAGACCACAGAGATTTTCTCATAAAAGCAGTGCAATGTATGAGTCTCGCTTGAGAAATGATTATTTGTAATAATCTACAAAGGCCATCTGTTGCCACAATCAGCTTTCAAAGCCTGTGAATCGGTTTTCAAAGATACCTACTGTATTTTCTATTTTTCGAGCGTCGAAGGGTGATATTATCATGAGGCTGAACAAGTACAAAGGAGTGTACTCATTTACGCACTATAAGAGACTTTTGGTACCCGGAAACAGTTTCACAGCCTATTTTGATATTTGTGCGGACATTTCATATCTCGCTATTCTCAGACGTAAAAGGGCCATTTCAGCGTAATTTCATACAAATACAAATGGAGAAACTCGTTTGCGCACTCATATGAACGCCCGGACGTAGGAATGTGAAGCAAGTAGGTGCTTGGCCATTTTTGGACGTAATATGCATTATATATAGTCGTGAACGTGAGTTTAAAAACTCATTTTAACGGTTATAAACACGCGTATACACAGTCTAAGGGCATTTTAAATGTTCAGCCAGATTCTGATATTTGCACGATACCTCTGACCGTAGTTTCACGTGAAAGGCAAAACGAATAAGTGCAAGATGTAAATCATAATAGTGGTAGGTTTTTTAACCCAATTTTTTAACCCGGCATTGACGTCTACTCGATTCGTTTCGCTAATTAATAAATTTTCTCTCGGTTCTTCTCAAGAAGGTTTAATAAAGGATCGAACGTTTTCATGGGATTCCAAGTGGAATGCAGTGGCCCTTTTTCGTGAACGAAGCATCGTTCACTGATAGGATGAGACGGAGCCCACAGAATCTTACATCGAAGTGGCTATATCCACTGTGCGATGTGGATATATCGATGCCACGGACCAGAGAAGGAGATCAAACGCGAGGCACTGCTCCGCAGATCACGTATATAGTATACCCGTTTGGCCCGCTACATGTACCCCCGCGATACGCGCTTCGCATTCATATTATTTCATTACCTTTTTGCGTCCCTCGCCGATCTGTCGATCCTACTGATGCTGGTCGACGGTTCCAGACTCGATGGAATAGCGGTCCTGCCGCTTCAATTCGAACTTGCAACAGCTGAGGAACAGTGTACGCAAGTTTATTCATCTTTAATTTTAATCTTCCTTTTTATTTTCTATGCTAGATCTTTTTATTTGTAGTAATACTTATCTGCAGCGTGATAAAAAATTTCATTTATTTGATAAAAAAAAGGTCAACTTTCATTTGTAATTTAATTTTTTTAAATATAAAACAAAAATGTTTTAGTATTTGTAGATTAAAATTGTTAAGACACATTTTCGGCTTTTGCCTAATAATTTTTTCACATAACCTGCTGACCCTGGATTATATCAAAAAGGTATATTCTACTGCCGATTTATTGTTTTTAAAATTTTTTTCTACGTCTCGTTCGCCTCTCAAGACGTTGCTACATTGCACGGCAGAAATTCGGAGCCCAGATTCTTACAATGTTGGCTGCGTAGTCGCAGGTATTCGTACGTATGGCGCTGGATCGTTTAGCATCGTCGCATTACTGGGTGGCATCGTTTAATTACCGTGAGCCTCTCTCATTTTTTTCTCGTGCGATGCATTCGCTCTTGATGGATCGTAACCACGATTTTGGAGAAGTATTCGCTGACAAAGTCTCATGGGGACTCACGGTGGGTGTTCGTCGAGAGATGCACAGTTTTCTCTATAATACTTGCGGGAGAAAGAGAATGCAGGTACCGTGGTCTCCCGAACTCGCCCAACGCGGCAATTTATGGAGGTTTGCATAAATTTATGCCCTCGCGGACGAGAAACCGAGAAACCTTACGCTCCTCGACGACGTTCCTGCGGATACGTCCGACTATTCATCATCACAAATAAGTATTCGAGCTTTTCGGCTTCTCTCATCGTTGCTGTATAAAATCTTGTACTCAACACTGTTTTACGAGTAATCACTCGAAAAAATGCCATACAAGTAGATTTAATCGTACCGATGAAATTGCGATACCTTTGGACTTGGTATTTTTCAATCTTTATTATTATTACGATTAAATTATTGAAAGGAATGAGAACAGAACAGAAAAAAATGTTTTGCAGTTGCAATTATAGTTCAAATTCAAGTTCCATTTTCGTATGCTTCCGATCTAACTAAGCTGCAAATTAATAAGGACTGAGAAAAGCCTTCAACTCAATTTTCAAATGAAAAGATATCACTAAAGTAAATGAAACAATTCTCATATTATATTTATAGATAGATGACAAAAACAGTTGTTACTCTGTACACGCGACTGAAAAGGAAGTCTGCACGATGTAAAATTCCCCATTTGAGAATACAAAGCACGTATAAGTCTCGGAGACTTTCCGGAAGCTTTGATCAGTGCCTCTTGGTACTCCGGACATTATAAAAATTGTCATGGACATTGTTGGTGTCGACTCTTATGTTTGTGCCCGTTCATGTAGTTTTACCTCCGAGGAATGCGCGTCTAAGAAATTATGACTCGGTATGTGTATACGAATGTTGCTGCGATAGCTTTCCTGTCGTGTCAATGCTGCGAGCACACAAAGCTTTTATAAAGCTACACGAGGAATACGAGTAAAGAAGATAAGAGAGCAAGGAAAGAGGAGGAGGAGGAGGAGGAAGAAGAATCGTGAGGTCGAGGTAATTGTGAGAGCTGAGCTTTGGCCTTGCACAGCGATTGTTCGACGCCACGCGAACAACTTTCTTTCGAGTGCATGCCCGAGTGACCGGAGTCTTCGTGCGCATGGAACGACGAAGAGGACGATGAGGTATTCGGCTGTTCCTTGGGTGGAGCCGAAGAAGAGTAACCCGAGTGCCGCGAGCCAGGGCACAAGATGCATCGCTCGGGTGAATCGAGAATTCGATATCTCTGCGGAGGCGGGATGAGAGCACCGCGGCCATCTCCGAGGCTCGACCTCGGGCCGGTGCTCGTCTCGACCTCGTTCTCTTCCTTGGGATGAGATTCGCTCGAGAGTCAAGGCTGATCGAGTTACTCTCGTGATCGATATGCCGAGGTTGGGATCCAAGACGCGCACCATGCACCTCCAAGTAGGCCACCGTTTGTCCGTACTTCCGGTATTCGTCAGCCCCCATCGTCTCCCGCGTATTTCGAAAATTCTTTTATACAAAACGATTTCTTCAAATTATATCGGTGTCTAATTGTTTGAAGTATTCAACCAAACGGGATTATCGAATTTTTTAAATCAATGAACTGTCAGTAATAACTGGTTTTATGATTTAATAGCTACAGTGCGTGCCTCTAAACCAGACCATCGGTAGGTCGAGGGCATGATTACCAGCTGTTATATATGCCAGCATATATATGTAGTCCGAGTGTCCTAAAATCACTAGCTTTTCAGCACCATGAAGGAAACACGAAGCCGATTGTATCGACACAGATTTCCAGATATGTTTCTCTGGATTTACTGACAAATGCAATATAGTGAGGAAGTCAATGAAGGCAACAAGGAAGGGGAGACTGCCTCAGTTGATCTATCGTGATAAAGCATTAACATGAGGGGTAGACAAAAATATTAGTATGATTGAGCCGACCGGCTACAATGAACTAGAACTCTACAAAAACGGAGTGAAATAACAAAAACAACAAAATTGGTGAAAATACTTAATCCAATGAATCGTTCGAATTCATTCGAAATACTGCATTATACAAATTCTACGTATCTGTTATTTTTCAAGATTTTTTATACTGCAAAATTAAAAGTTTTCAGTTATCAATGTGTCCGTACCAAACAATGAAGAATCTATATTGTTTCTTCCAGCACGCATGCCTTGGCGATTACTCAAAAACGGTCTTTCGGTGACTTAACACGCGTAGAGTTGTACACGCAGATGCCACGAAAGAGGACTTCAGAAAGAAAGAAAAAAAAAACGAGGTAAAAACAAATAAGACGAAATGTGCGTCGGCGGCGTCAGTGGCGAAAATTCTCGAGAGAGAAATGCTCCCGTTGGAGCGAAGAAGCTAATACAAAAGAATAAAAAGGAATACGAGGGGGACTAAGAAAAAAGAGCGAGGCAGGGCAACCATCAGCCTCCACCTTTGGCTGCTGCTGCTTCTGCTTTGGCCCCGCATGCGATGATTATACAGTGGGAGTGGTTCTGGCCCAGTTGGGCATCATTCTATTCTGCTCGCAAAACGAAAAGAATAATAACAAGAGAATCTTCGGTAATTTGCAGCAAGTCGTTTTCGAACCCCTCACGAATCAGCCTCTTTGAAACACACCTCGAATTATTGCGAATTTCTTCGAAGAACGTACAAGCAATGACGGATCTCTCGGTGGAACGTCTGGTCGTGACGAAAATCGCTTTAAAATACGATCGATAATTCAATCAATTGAATAGGATAGTCGACGATGATCGTATTGAAACGCAATCATAAGTCATTGTCGACCTGCGCTCTGGTGGAAATAATGATATCGATGATTACAGTAAAAGTTATCATTTGTTTCTTATAGGAAAATAGCAATAGTTGGACTTTCAATAAATGATATATTTACTTACACGATTAATATTCTAAAATATACCCTGATGTTTCCGGATTTCGTAGATAACTCAAAAATAACTACTTACCAAATATTTTACTCTGATATATAAAGTTAAATAACTAATGGATCTAATCGCGTATGGCTCTTGTCATATGTACGTTATCAAAATGGCAACTTCGACGAAAAAATCAAGTCCAGCTACATTAAGGTCATGACATTTTTCAAATTAGTAAATAGTTCTATATTATTAATAAATGCGGGTAAAATTATATAGTATATCGTTATAATATTGCAATATCTGTATTTTTAATTATCTCATGATGTACGGTTATTTAACAAACTGCTGTAAAAGGACTTTCTTAACAGACTGTTTCGAAAAATTTCCAAATGTTATCGAAAGAAGAAGATAGGCAGCACTAAACGCGTGCAAATTTCACCCCCATCGGTCAATCCACTCCAAAATTATATAAGTAAATATTTTCCAGCAGCGTCACACACCCGCACGCACGCACGCACGCACGCATGCACATATACACGCACACACACAAAAGGCATTTTGTCTAAATCTAATATTATTCTCAGTGAGAATTATAAACAAATATAATGCGTTTTGGAATATGATTATTTTGCAATCAATTTATTTGATGAATAATTAATATGAATTATTATTATGTACAGATAACAGACTACGACCCAGTCTCTAGTTTCGAGATGTGGTGAAATCGCCACCGTGTCAAATGCGCCGGAGTGTTTGGGCTCATGTCGATTCAGACAACCAGACAGACTGAAGGACAATAGAATGGGACAGCTGGATAGACAGACCAACGGTACCGGGACTTGGGCCGTTCAAAACGCTATGAAGTGAGTGATCCATTTCATAATTTCTTACTTTCTCCACCTGCTAATGATATTGGTTTTATGATACGCTTCCTCATAGTTGTACTTTGATAGAGTCTACACAGTATATACGAGCTATTTAACGTCTTGATACGAACAATCCGTTTCGTATTAAATCTTTAATATATTATATTATATTAAATATATTATTATAGTATATTAAACCATGAAACGGCAGCAAAATATTTTTCGGGACTAGATGATACCAAAGCTAATTGATTTTTTCGTTAAAAATAGTTTTCATAGTACATGAGGATTATTGTATTCGTTCCGGCATTCCACAAAGAAAAAAGGGCTTAGTTAGGACAAAAAATAACTACAACCAAATGCTGTTTAATAAAACCGAGTACATGGTATTGGTTAAAAAAAACTACGATTATGCAAGCAAGTGGTTATCCCTACCATCAAAGGCTTCAAGTATAACGTACTTTCAGTGTTTTTATTTTTATAAAAATTTTTCACTAAAGTTGTTAGAGAAAAATAAATACGCGATTGAAATGACAGCTGTTACTACTGATCCTCAAGAAAATCTCATTAGACAATAGCACGTTCAACAGATATTTTTACGACGTAAAGAAACGATCGTACGAGAAATGCAACAGAGCGAATTGAAGGAGGCTCCCGTTTGTGATCGCGCGTGGAAACGACTATCTCGTCTATCGTGTCACGTGTAATCAATCGTAATCGGTTAACTACTTCGTGTTAAGGATCTATTGGTATAAATCGAGGCGTACCTTTATAGAGTGTCTAGTATATAATGCATTGTAGCTCGACGTGGGTTGTTCTCCGGCTTCCGAGATCGCAAAGAACCGTTCGTTATTCTCGTGCCGAGCTGAAAGGAGTAGAGCAACAAGAACGAGCCAATAATTGATACGGACTTCGCGGATTAATTGGGAACGAGAGAACATTAATTGAAAAGAAGGAAGAACTCCGGCAGTATAACATTCGCAGCTATGTAGCCGAGGACACAAGTTTCCTTAAGCATCGTGGACATGTCATATTGTTCCAATCAAAGACATCTCGACGGTGTCAATGGTCTTGTCAAAACGTAATGTCGCGACAACACGTTTCACTCTTATTTTCCAATGTATTATCGCGATTCATCATACCGATCCAACTGAGTTAAAAAATTGTATAATAAATCAAGTAATTGTTATCTATACTCGATGTCATTGTATTCCCTTCCTTATTTCATCTTTATGAGACAAAAGCTATAGCTGCTTCCTGAGTAATTTAAATCGCAGGTGTTGTAATGATACGTAA
Organism: Cylloceria caligata; assembly: GCA_963942595.1. NCBI lineage: Eukaryota > Metazoa > Arthropoda > Insecta > Hymenoptera > Ichneumonidae > Cylloceria > Cylloceria caligata. Next base: position 41,832,693 of record OZ012709.1, on the reverse strand, counting down.
AGTTTAAATTATTGATGTGTTTCAAGTAATCAGTTTTATCGATTCAACATAGATAAAATACATAAACAGTTACAAAATCGGGTGCAGATCTGCTGAACTTGTTCCACCAATAACGAAAGAGAAAAATATCGAATGAAACGTTACTGCAATTTGAAATTGTATTTTAAAAGTTAATTTTCAAGGTAACACCTCGTTAGTGAAATAAATAAGCGACCAATAAATGAATCTCCCAAGTTTCCCAAAGATATATTTACCGAGCGGTCTTTCTCGAAGTGGCAATGGCGGCAACTTTGGGCGCAAACCGTGCTTCACCTCATTCTCTCTCGGAAGAGTGACATGATTAATCGCAGCGAAAAGTTTAATCGGCACGCGGTTTCTCTTCCTCCCTGTTCCTTCACCCTCTGCCACGTGCACTTCGCGAGAGGTTCTTTCGCTTCCGGCGAACGACCAAGGATACATATCGGGCGCGCCGTTTGCCGTTTTGCTCTCTCTTGTTATCTCTCTCCCTCTGGTTTACTCGCGCACACGAAGACGAAGAAGAGGAAGGGTAAGGTGAACGAGGAAGAAAGGAGGGAAAAGAAGAACGCAACACCGAACGCAACAAGAGCAACAGCGAGCTACGGGGCGGTGTAGCGAGCAAAGGAGCTCTCGAACTTTTCGATATTTCGCTCACGCACGCGCGTGCACGCAAGCACGCACTTGGTCTGTGCGCGCACACGCAATATCAGAACCCGACGCGCGGTCATCTCCAGCAGTAAAGGATCCTTCGCTATCACCTTGTTCCTTCCACTTTGCACCACTGTTTGTATCTCTGACTCAGGTAAATGTCCCATTTGCCGATCTCACAAAGGGACACAAATCAATATTGAAATTGAAATTCGATTCACTTATTGACTTCTTCGTAAAGATATTTAATGGCCACACCTGCCCAATTGTGATAACCTCGAATTTTTACTTATTATTTTAACGAGCTGCTTCTAAAACGATCCATATTACAAATATTTCTTCGAATGAAATTCCCAGGAGTGATACATTGTGGGTCATGTTCGCAAAACTATACAGCTCGGATGATAAAACTCAGGTTTCAACCCAGGAAGCGATTACTTTTTATACGATTTATGTCCGAAGATATTAATTTCGGTTGATCAATTAATATAATTATTAATCGATTAAATAAAACCCACGGACAGCTGAAAGTTTTTCGTGTACTGTTGTGAGTATGACCCATAAAGGATAATTCATGAAAATTCCATCACAAACCGTATTCATTGGAATATACGGCAGATGTATAATTCTCCCATTAATTTCTCTACCCAAAAACATTTTAAACATAATACAACTTTGCCATGTTACAATTGTACTAGAAGCCAATTTTGATATTTCTGATTCGAAATAATTCAACTATAATTAATATCTCCGCGGGAACATCATTTCCGCCTGAATTAAAACTCTTCGAGTTACAAGTCTACCATTTGGAATCTCTGTCATGAAACAACTCTCGGGCATTCCAAAACTGATGGTGTTCTAGGGTAAAACCAAGAAGTGTCACCGAGCTACAAAAGTTTTGGAACGCCGAAGAGTTTGATATTCTGTGGTAGAGATGTAAAATGGCAGTCTTATAAATCGGAGAGTTTTAATTATGGGAGAGATGTTCCCATGGCCTTTATTATGGTACAGTTATCTTGCGGCAGATATATTAATTTTTTATTAGCTTCTAGTAGAGTTATATCATCATGGAGATGTTTTCTGGATCAGAATCGTGGTAGAGATATTTTTGTTAGAAAAATTAAGGCGAGGCGAAACGTCCATACTTTCACAAATGTACTGCTTCTCTTTCACTCCGCAGTGTAAGTTATACTAGTTGTACCTTTTTCGTACTCATGGATGTTTCGCCTCCCCTTAACAGGAGAAAAAAATGTGACGAATATACCAGCTATAGCCCTTTTATTATATGCGTACTTACGCTTGGTTATGTCTGGAAATCTAGGCAACGTTTAAAAAATCGTGCATCACTTGGAAAAATGTGATTGAAAGAATACTCAGAGAGAGGAGAGTGTCAACTTTATTGGACGCAGATGCGAATTATTGACAGCTTCAAGACCGAAATGAATTTTTGAAACGATGACAACTGTAAAAGTGTAATGAATCTGACTGTCGATTCTCCCGATAAAGAAAATATACATCCACGTGAAAAGGATCGACTACAAGCGAGAGAGCAATAATTTACCACTTTGGTCAATAACAGGGACAAGTTCGATAACTGAAACGGAATCTTTTTCTGTAACAATTTTTCTTCATTGCTCCGTCGAGTTCTTGTAGCAATTCTTCGTTCTCGGTAGTCTCTCACCTGTTGCGTTGCGCCAGCGGCGTTTTACAGGTGAAAGAAGAAGCGAGAGGTGCCGTGGGTGGGAGCTCGAGGCACCGCGACTCCACGCTCCGGGCGAACGAACGAAGCCCCGCACTTTGATACAGAGGAAGATAGCCCCTCTCTTTCCAATGTTCCACTCTTCGGTTCTCTTAGCCATTCGATTCTCGTCTCGTGGTGAATGAGCGAGAGGAGGGGAGAAGGGAACGGCCGTAAAGGCAGCGCTGCTGGAGAGGCACGCTACGTGAGCTGCATGCACGCACATCATCTTATTCCTCTTCTGCTGCATCTTCTTCTTCTTCTTGGTCTTCTTCTTCTGCTTCTCCTTCTTCTTCTTCGTTCCTTCCTTTATTCATTGTTTTTCTTTCACATCACTCTCGTCCTGAATTTCGACTTCTGCTAATTCCTACACTTTCGTAAACGTTTGTCACTACTCACACGCATTCTCCTTGTAGTTGCCTCTTATTTTTTGATGCGAGGATATTATATGTTATTCGTTCCTTGAAACCCCCGCAAGCATAATATTGCATGCGAACGCAAATAAAAGTAGCGAGGTAGCAAAATATATAAGTATAAGCCCCTGAGTTTGACCGTCGTCGTTGTCGCCGTCGACGACATCGTCGTCAGTGCAAAAGCGGCAACGCGTAAGTTATAGTTAATGTACGTATACCCGCGCGGGGCGTATATATGCTAATCCAGATTGATTTAGTGCCAACGCTCTAAGCGTCCCGTAAATTCCACCAAATGGTTAGCCGGCCGATTGCCTCGAACGGTGTAATGTCGCAGGCGCGTGCTGCGGCAATTTCATGTACAGAGAGTGGCGTACGTATGTACGAGGCAAGGGCGACCGACAATGGTACGAGTAAAGGAACTGTTGTTACGTCATGGATCGAAAAACATTATAAAAAAAGCACGAAGTATCGTTTCTTCTGATGACTCGCTGTGTTTAAAATTTTATTTTTCCTCGTATAACGTCTACCTCTACTTACACAGAGAAAAAATGGCATAGTGTCAACAAGTATTTCGTTGATCCAACTAACATTTTATTGAATTACATTAATCTTTTTTGAATAAATCGATTTTTTTCTTAAAGAATTTGTTTTTAGTGTAATCGAAATTTTATTTCCTCATTCTGAACGTATAATCAAACTTCGTTCAAATTACCTACGGTAAATCAAATAAAAGTAAGAAAATGATCCTAAGATCTTATTGCGATAGCATAGGAGAAGACCCTTACGAAAAAACTAACTAATGAAATCGCGAAAATGCTGATGGAACACTTATGAGGAACTATTGAAAGCCATTAGTGTAACATCAGTTTTCATGACTATTTTGCGATTCCATTAGTTTTTTTCTGTAAGACCATTTTTTCTCCATTAACGATACCAACTGTACGACAGAATAGGAACTATGACCGTGGCTCCGCGTACGCGATTATGATCCTTCAAATAACTTGTCCCTTCATTATGCAAGCTATAAGAAATTTCGTTGTATACGAACTAACTAGACGACTAAAATTTACTTGAAAAAAACTTGATAGATTTCTATTTTTTTTATCAATAATCGAAACATAAATTTCAGACTCATTTTTAAAAGTGGTGGCATTAATATCTGGAAGAAAATTTAGTGACATGGATACATCATTGGTGGAGTAAAAAATAAATAAACGAGAAGCACCCACCGCAGGACACTGTTACAACTTCGTAACACTATAATGTTGGTCCCCCTTCCTCCATTATATGTAATATGAACACAATTGCACAAAGACGAAGTAGTGTGCATGCTCCTGCACGTGGAGATGGTCAATAACGTTATTTATGGCCGAGTATACGGACAATAATTTGCATAGGCCACAAAAGGCACCGATACGCAGATGAATCTCGGCGATAAGGGCCCTGCAACAGCCTCAGGCACCAGGCTTGGTGAGCAAGCGGTGGCGGCTTCTACTTGGAGCTGCTGCAGAAGCCAACTTCTTTTATCGCTTGTATAGCAGTTGCTGCACCGCGAGTTAGACAAGAGAAGATGAGATAGGTAAAGGATGTCACATTATTATTTATTTTGAGAAGTTCCAGGTCCAATTACATAGATTTTCAGTTGATCGAAAATCGATTGTAGCTACATATTTATTTTTTGTTGTTCTGGTAACACCTCAACCCGCTTGAAAGATTCTCATTGATCTGAGCAAAATATTTTTTTTTTGGATACTGATTCTTAGAAAACTTACTTGCGATACATTTTTTTGTTCGGTGAAGCTAATTTTAGTGAATTAATTTTATAATTTTATGAAAAAGTGAATAAACATCAAACGAAAGGAAAAGAACTTGGTATGTTTAAAACTCTGAATTACTGCAGCAAAAAATGTAAAACAGAGGTCCAAAATGCAAATGAAAGCAATCGATTATGCTAATTGAAACAAAAATGTCGACAGATCTTCTTCGATATCTTTCCTCGTAGTTAAAATACCAAAAATAATTCTCTTTTTCCCATCGATTTTACGCGGTCAGGTGCAGAGATCGCGTGGGCAGATGAAATAAGGATAATTTATGCGAGGATCCAGAGATGCACCGGGAAAAAAACGTAAAAGAGGACACGAAAACAACGTAAATCGTGGCAAACTACAGCCAGTCACAGTATAACGAGACCCTACACTATAACGTAGAAACTCGAAAAGGGAAAGAGAGCGTCGGATGAGAGCGAAGCGATAACGAAATGGTATAGTAATGAAACGAGATAATACATAGACGAGTGAAGATTGAGGCTCCACGTCGTTGCAAAACTAAACGTCCAATTTGCCACGAGAAAACGACGATGACTACGACTATCCTGGTGTTGTCGGGTTTGAAATTGAAAGGAGGAGTCCTGACAGAGCGAGAACCAAAGGACGAAAAGATGAAGCGAGAAGAAATCAGTGGAAGCATAGAGGGACGGGACTGCGCGTCTCGGAAGGATCAGCACGAGAAATAAGAGGGCAGCAAAGAAATCTCCGCAGCACAAAGTCGCTAACGCTTCTCCGCAATATAATTCAGAGCGGGAAGAACGATGAGTTATTTCGTGGAAGAGCCAACGAACGAGTGCGAAAGCGAGCTTGCATTTCGTAACTCTTTCGTCTTTGGTTTTGCCTCAAGTAAGGGCACCTAAGTCCTCTACTTAGATTGTATACATACATCACTTTGAGCAGGGTATAGTGTAGCCTAATACACTTATAGGTGGATTCGAGACGCACACACGTATAGGCACGAGAGTTAAGCGAGAAAGCGTGAGGACCGGACGTTTGAGTGCTGGTAGCTGAAAGAGTAGCCCCTCTGGTAGCCGCGAAGTGGGTAGCCCAAGGCTACTAGAAGATTGCCAGTAGACAGGTGGGTGAGGCGCGCGAGAGGGATAGAGCAAAGACCAAGACGAAGAAAGCGAAGGCGAGAAAGAATATGATAAAGAGGAAGAGGAAGACGAAGAGGGAGCCACGAACTCCCTCAAAGAAAGACCAGAGAAAGAAAAGACTGCGAGGCTCCACTTAGCCGCACGCGAGGCTTCGAGCTCCTGCTGCTAGTGAGCTCGCGCGACCAGCCCGCGGTTTTCAACAAAAAGGACCGAACGACCAACGGATCGTCGACGTAAACCTTATTCTTCTTATTTTATACGTGAGGGTCTTAACCCTGAAAAGACGTTTAGAAATCAAAGTACCTGTATCAAGAATATACCTAATATACTTTCTACTCTTTCAAACTGATGGTCTTGATGAATTTACAAAAATGAAAACAGATGGAACTTTCGAACGGCCGGATATCCCATAATATACCTTTCCACGGCTATTCGATATAAAATAATATAAAAATATTGAATTAGAAACGTTGGTTCATACTCGCATAAAAATGACACAAGTCGCTCCCGCGTTAGTGCGAAGGTCGTGTAGCACGGAGTTCATCCACTCTGCGGAATACTTTGAGTTGGAAAGGGCGAGAGATCATCCGTGATCGCGCCAACACCGTTGAGTCCATCGGTGAGAGACAGAGAGAAATAGAGAGAGAGGGAGAGAGCCTGGACTTTAGAGTTGCATGAATATAATACTAATACTCTCGGAGAAAGAGACGGAAAAAGTTTCTACTGACCAGGGGCTTCGCTTATTCACAGCTCGAGGGCACACGAGATACTCTGTGGTACGGATCTACCATGCACTCTGTGGTATACACGAGAAAAGAGTGCAGTTCTCTGGCTCGGCTTCGTGTTCGTCTTCTTCCACGGGTTCGTGGCATTAACCATGAATTTATTCGGACGGTGAGGCGCTCGGGCCTCCCCGAAATTGCCCGATTACAGTATTACACCCGGGCCCCCAGTTGTAAAACCGAGACGCGTTCCGCGGTGGAAGCTCCAGAGAGCAAGGCGAAGCAACGCGAGGAGACCAGACCGCCAGCGCCTCGCGCGCTCCTGCCCGAGCAATCGCGCCTATACCGCTCTCCTCCCTCCTCTGTGTTTCTCTTTTGAGGGTGGCAATTTGCGGTAATATCGCCAACGACGAGCGTAGCGCCCGCGTAATGGATGCGCGCGCGCCTCTCTCTCTCTCTCTCTCTCTCTCTCTCTCTCCCTCTCCACGTTCATCCTTTCTTTTTATTATTTTGACGGTGTATATAGTGAAAAAGAAGAAGTTATATGGATGGCTACCTACTCGACGTAATACTTCATACGGATTAAAGAAATTCAACGATAACATTTTTAACCGCTTAGAAAATGTCTAAGTACACACTAAAGCAAGATATTTGTCATCGAGTTTAGCGTTAATATCACTACAATTTCATGAATAAATTTCTTATTTGTTTATCTAAACAGATAAGGATAATATCGTATCTGACGTTTCCTCGATTGGGACACATTCAAAAGCTAATCTCCAATATAACAATAACCTTATCAGTGTTTCAGTTGACTAAAATATAATAAAATAAGATTTTTAAAAAGTGTCGTCGGGACGACTGAGCGACGCTGAGTAACCGAAGCCGTTACGAGAGGCTCGATCCTCCAGCCCCGAAGGCGCAACGCTCCTCGAGTCTTGCTGAAGACATTACTTACAAGAGTAATCGGGGGCGCGAGTGCGCCCGGGCACTAAAAGGCGATAAATTCAAGGCGTTACATCTGGCTGGTTGGCTGGCTGGCTCCAGGGTCTCTTGCTCCAACGTCGCGGATGAGTAACTTATGGGTGGATTCGCTCCTGACGAATGCATGCCACGCTACTTGACTGCGTTTGTGCCATGCACATAGTCGTATAACAGTAGAAGAGAGAGGATTCTCTTATACGCAATTCCCACTCTCATATTCCTCCTCATCTTCTTCCTTATGTTTCATCATTACATCTCAGTATTTATACAATACAGGACACTCGACGATTTGGACGAGGACGTATAGCGAACAGTTGGAAGCTGCTGGTTGATTCACTGTAGTCTTACATCGAGGTAATAATACAAATGACCAGAATAAGTTGAATCACAGGGCAATGAAAATCACCATTATTACAAAAATTTGTAATATTATATGAAAAATATATTACAATTATTTCAATCCTCGGATGTAATATATTTGATCTTTGTATCATTTCTTGAAATGATTTCTGAAAGAATAATCATTTTCAAATTGCTATCAATCAATGACAGATATGACTTTGCCACCGTATTACTAGGATTTCAAGTGTTACAAGTATTTACTATTTGTTATTTACGAAAGAACACCGATCATTTTAATCTAAAACCTTCCAGCATTTTGAAACCAAGTTCCAAAGACTTACTTTCATCAAGTTTTGTTTCACTGGAAGACATTTCTTTGTCGCAGAAATAAATTGAGTCTTCCTTAGGTAGGTTGCATTTTCCCCATATTTCCTTATGCAATCAAGAACCTTCCGTTCAAACTGCAAGCAATAACACAGTACAGCTGTAGATGTATGTAGATATGTATATATACTCACATATATAGTATAAGTTATTATAGTATAATATCATGGTATCTCTTGTGGCTTTTATATCCCTTGTAACGGATGAGACGCGCGCGATAAGACGTTCCGAGAGACAGGTGGATGATGTACGAGCGCGAAGGGTCCACGTGGAAGGATATCTCATCCCTCCCCAAGTAGAAAAGAAAAGGTGGAGAATGAGAGGAGGAATAGGAAAAGAGAAGGCGCGCAAGAGCTAATACACCGAGGCACAGCCTCCCTGATGAGCCTCTCCGCAAGGTCTTCGCTCTTTTAACTTTTCTTACATCAGCTGCTCTCGCTTCTACTTTCCTCTTGTGTATCACAACTGCCGTGTTGCTATCGGATATCTAACATTGCCTATCACTCTATCTATATCTACTTGTACTGTACGCCGTGTACAGCTAGCATCCGATCGGCATCCTTCGGAAGCCAGAAGCTACGATCACAGCTGCCTCGCTCTCGTCATCATTATGATCGTTTGTTGATGCATCGAGGGTGACGAACGTTACATATGCTACTGGAGAAATTTACAAAGCGTGGATGAGTCATTACTATGTAACTTGCAGTACACGTTCTAGAGATTTTAAAATGGTGTATTCTTAATTTCATGCAATCTTTCACAATCAACGGATATGGAAAAACTTGTTGTCTTTTAACTGTAAATAAAAATTTTAATCACGGACTCGTGATTGAAACTATTGAAACTTGAAGCAGTTATATTCATAATTGGCTGATGATAAGACAAGCGATGAGGAATATTCAAATAAAAATATATTGTTAATACTTTTCGGTACCAATTTCAGAACATTTGAATTAATTATTTTAAATAGCATAATTACCCGTTTTTTAAAGAATTGTACCCAGATTAACCTCCGAAAAGACTATATTTTTATTCGAGTGTTACCCATCACCTCGGTGGGACTGAAGCTGCTGATCAAAAAGCTGCAGCTTCAATTTCATTGACAGAAGTTGCTGAGTTACTTTAAGTCGTTGTGAAAAAAAACAAGAAACGTGAAGTTTAACATGAAGTGCGCGAATCGTGTCCAGTATCTTGTGAACTTGTAAGTATGTTTAAAGTTTATATAAAAATATAAAATTTAGAGTTGATTTCAACGTATTTACGAAGCTGCTAGAAAATGATTTAAAAGAGACAAATAAACTGTAGAAAAGACAAAATCGATTGTTCAGATGTACCGATCGATTCCGTTCTCTTATCCATCCCTTGGGATATTGTATGTATCATGGATGGAATTTATGAGGATTATTTACGAGCTACCAATATACTCTCGAGAGATCCAAGAGCAAAATCGTTCGTTAATGTCGTCACGTACGTTCTCCGCTCTCCTGAATCTTGGGAGTAGAGAAGTCTCGGAGAAAGATAGCACGCAGGATAAGAGTAAAAGGATAAGGTCTCGAAGCCAATTCGATTGAAGAATGGAAGAGATCGAGATCTCACAGAGAGTGCTCGCGAGAACCCTTCTTCACTCGTTGAGGAGATCGTGAAAATTCGCGAGAAATCGCGACCTCGACTGTAACCCCGCGTTCGACTCTATCGATGAGCTTATTGATGGACGCGTACTCCTGCCGATGAGGAAATCGTTAAGTCGTCGTAAAACGATGCGCAGGTACCTACGCTACTCGATTGTATATAACTACATATATAATATACTCGACAAGAGAGCCGCGTACGTGCAATAATCTGTGCTGGTTGCCTACACAGATAAGATGCAATTATTTTTTATAAATGAAAAAAAAAAACAACGAATACAAAATACAAAATGAAATAAAAGACTCGCGATCTCGGGATAATACAGATTCGTTGTATAATTAAGGATAAGGATAACTCGGTGTTAATCTAGAATTAAACTCTTCCATCTATTTATATTTTCCTCTATCAATGCTTGTGTGTACTAATCGTGATTCATGCAAATTCATGTGCTCGCAACGTATAGCACGTGTATAGACTCGCGAGGCAAGAACTTCCGTGCTCGCTATTAGTTCGACGGTAAATATTCATTGAGAAAATTGAACGCGAGAGAGCACAGAAGATCCGAGATGCATACAGTTGCGTATCTCTGCGGAGAGCAAAAACAGATCTTGAGCACTCTCAAGATCTCTCGAATAATGGGCTCTAAAGTGCCACGATTCTACCTCGAGATAAGTAACATATTCTTAATGTATCTATCTGTGTTCCCTACCGGTTATCGAAGTGTCTTGCGTGCATTCTCGGTTAAACGGAGTTATCGTTTACTTTCCACGAGTGCAGCAGCAATAGTGACAATGAGCCCAAGTGTAACGAGCTCGCTTATGACTTGGTGTAATACCAATTTTAAACATAAATTAAATAGCTGTACACGCGTTATGCTCTCGAGTATTCGATAAAAGTCTTTCGAAGTTTATTTCAAAGAGATTGCGGCTTTTGATTGCGCAATTGAAATCTCTCGTGCATCGTCGAATATTTTTATCGTGTACTGTTCGATACATGTTTAATGGATGCGTGTGCGAAGGGCGCATGATGATCGATGGCAAGAGATTACATGAGCGTGTCGATCGGTCATTGATGGAAATCCGATCGAGACTGACGAGAGAGTAGAGTTTGACGCGGCGTTATACGCTCCAAAGTTTCGGATCGATCGTAGATCAATGATTCAGGCATTAATCACCACGCGGTCTGTACGCACAAGTTACATACACATGCATCGCGCAATACACATATCGGTTATTGAGACGTATAGTACTCCGGAAGAAGGTCTTTGCAACCTGCTCAGGAATTTCTCTTCATTGATTTATGCTTTTACTCAATGCACAGAAGGCATTCGGGTATAGTGCGTCCCTATACCGTTCGAATTTATACAATAACTGTACACAAAATCTATACACAGGAAAGCTATACACGAAAATAACTATACACGAATTAGCTGTACATGCGGCAAAACTACTGTGGGCCGACATTGTTTGCACAGTGTTTGCCAGTCTACAGATCTACGGTAACAAATAGTTTATATTTCCATTTTAACAATATTTTTATAATTTACATTTTACTCCGTTGTTTATATTAAACTTAGCAAGCCTGAAGACAATACGCTTTTCTAAAATAACAATGTAATATAAGCTATGATTTCATAGAATTGTATCTTTTTTTCTTACACAAGTACAAAAATGTGTAAATTAAATATTTTTACATTGCTTCCTCGTGATTTTCTACGGAAAATGGTTATCTCAATTCTGGCTTCATGGAGGAAGTGGTATTCTAATTTTCAATAAAATTAAAAATTCGGTAAAATTGCAAATTTCACTAAGTTTAAACCACTTAATCGATTCTCACCAAATTTAAGACCAAGTATCTTTGTATTCTAGTCAATTTGTGTGCCACGTTTCAGTTTGATAGATACAAATTTACAAAATTTAGAGCAAAAATACGTTTTTTTTTTTCAAAAAATTACAAAAATCCATGATTCTATCAAATCTGAACGCCTTGATCGATTCTTGCCAAACTCACTACCGAACAACCTTGTTTCCTGGCACATTCCTGTAGAAAGTTTTAACTCAATAACTAAAAATTTACGTAAGGTAGAGAGCCTTACGAACCTCCTTTTTCGCAAAAATCAAACAACCATAAAATGAAACACCCGTTTTGATCGAAAATCGCAGAAAACTGACGGGGGTTGCGACCCGACCCATGTGCAAAGTATCAAGATAATCGAATAAGCCGTTCCCAAGATATATCCATTGCAATCTTGTAAGCTCATCACACACGCATGGACTTTTTTTCTAACTATGATTACTCGACGTTTCAGGGCTTTTTAAGTACTCTGACATCAAAATCTCGCGAAATTTTTTTTTCACAAAAACAGTTTCTATAAGAAAGTAAAACACATAATAATAATAATAACAATACTAAACCCGTGCCCGGACCGTCAAAACAACGAATAAGACAATGAGTGGAGTCAATGATCACTGAAAAAGGAAAGGTGGAATGGGAAGGTACATGATCGTACACATACCTATACTTGTAGCAAAAATAGTATTTTCGTATCGCTCCTATAAATTATAGATCTTTCTCATCCTTTTGGAAACGACGTATGATGCTTCTAAAATTCAGTTGTCTATAACTCACGAATTGTTAGGATAATAGAACTAAAATTCGACACATAAGTGAAGTTACTAACCCAATGGCACAAGTTGATTACTCGACCCTTTTTAATTGTCGTGATTTTCAACCATATGTATGCTGACATTCAGAGTTCACGAGCGACAGAGATCAATGAGATAGAAAATTCTTAAAAAGAAGAAGATGAAGAAGGAATCCATGTCAAGTATTACATATTTCATAATTTTATTGAAATTTTCAAACATAATTTTCGAGTTATTCAACGGCCAGGGAGAGATTTCCTAGCTAAGGTTATGTGGTCAAAAGTCAACTGCATTTTTCGAATCCTATTTTTCTCCAAAATGTGTTACTTCGGGAAAGAATCGAGAATAGTAAGCTGCGGAATTGTTTGAGGAAATTAAATGCTCTTTGCTTTTGTTTAAAAAGAAGCTATGTTTTAAGAAGTTAAGATTTTCGTTGCAACAATAAAAATCTTGGCTGAGTACAGATCAAAGCGTATCATAGATAAAACAATCAATGGCTTATAATTTGAGAAAGGTTTAAACAATTGGGCTGCATCTTGACACGGTTTTAGATCAGTTACTATCCTTTCATCATGGTAAAATAAAAATCGACGAAGATTCTACAAATTTTCCCGAGAACATTTTTTTTTCAAATGGTTTGCACGACTCAAACACCGCTAGTTCGTCTAAATGTCAAGCTATCGAACTAAAATTTTCTACACAAGTATAGTTACGATCAAGATTACCGAATATTGAGTTGGTCTTCGATTGACAATAAATATTAAAAGCTATGCAATTTACAATATTAAAAAATGGTTGATTCGCTAATCTTATTATTATTATTATTATTATTATTATTTACCACCTTCAACGAAGCTTCCTGTGTGAGGAAAAAAAAATCAATTAACATGCGTTCTCATAGAGGCGGCTTTGCAAAAGATGAAAAATAATGAGGAAGCGCATTGTGCAAAGTTCTACTTTTTGAAACATATGAGATTATCAGAATTCTTCATCTCGAATTTCTGAAAACTTTCAATACAAAGTGGAATCTCCCAGGTTATCTGAAAATTCGCGACATGCTCTCGTTGTTTGTGCAAGACAATAACAAGATAGGGTGTAGCGTGCGAGAAGCTGGAAGCGAGGAATAAAGGAGGTGGATGTCGAGAGTAAAAGAAGAAGTTAGCAAAAGGCTTCGGGTAAATCCGAACATAAATCTCTTCCGTACAGAAGCGAGTTTTCTCCGCGACGTAAGTCAAAGTCCCCGACTCTCTTTCTGGCTGTAAGTTGCGAATCAGCAAGAAGGAGACAAGTCGTGGCGAGGATTTTCTGCTACCGCAAAGCTGGTCGGTTGTGGTTGGCTTGTCGAGCCGGATAACACGAGAGACGGAGAATCGCGCGTGGGAGTTGCGCAGGTGCGTATTCCAGTATACACTGTTCACCAGGGAATACCAGCTCTAACGGCTTTCTCTATTTTTTTTCGGCTAGCGATTAGCATTTGATCTATTGTTAAATTCTACAATATTTTATTTTCATTATTATTTCAATAATACCCTAGAAGTTATATGTCCAACGTTACAAATAGCAAGTCCAAAACACGAATTTTTCTAATAGAATGGCAGAATGTTCATTAACACGACTAAAATGAACCTGAAGGACATAGTTAGGACGCGTAACAGCCCATTATCACTTTCTATTCTATTCATTTCGATACATTTGTACCAACATACATGGTAACTTATAATGTTGTATGGAATTGGTGTTTTTCTTCTTAGGATACCGATGAAAATCGTTCAAATCCTCAATTCTGGTTCGTATTTTCATGAAAATTACATTTGTCTACTACTGACAATAGTTAAAATATTTTACAATAGTATTATCTCAGTTCACAATTATTCTACTGTGCTCATGGCTGAAATATTTTTCATTTTCAAGATAGGTAAAGAGTTAAAAATAATTTTTTTTTAAATAAGTAAAATATTGCAGTAAATACAAAAAACATTACACTGCAACTTTTTCAAGTAGTTTACTTAAAGTCTCAGGTCTGGAACGATCCTAGTTTTTTATATTCCGTTCTACTTCGTCAACGTTGTGTCGCAAGCCATAGAGAGTTAAATTCTACAGCCCCTATTCGCAAAAACCCCGGAAGTCATATCTATAAATACATTCAGCTCGTATATCTGAAGACGTCGAAAACTGAGAGCACTCAGAGCAAGCTAGAAACCTTGGAGTGGGGACAATGTGTGTTGTGGATCACCTACGAGTGTATTACCTACGCGAACGAGTTCTCCATTGTCCTGGACGTGAGACTCAGAGGCTGTTGAGAGTGAGAGTATACGTCGCGCAAAAGAGTGCATACGGAAAGACAGGAGTTGAAGAGAGACAAAAATACTCTCTCATTGGCATGCATGGAGTGGAGAAGCAGCCCCCACGTACTATCGATATGGCATAATACACAAAGTCTCGATCCTATTATGAGTTATCGCGCCATTGTCCACGAGTACTATATCGCCTGAATATCCAGCGTAGTCTGGACCGCCAACTCTTGTGCATATAATACTGTAAAGAATATCTATAAACTCGTGGCGGGACGAACCAAGCGGTTTCCGGAGAGCGGCATTCGCACTGTGCACTTCTCGTACTATATATTTCTTGCTCGGGTAGTCTCAGTGTATTGTATCAAGGGACGAATACAGAAAGAGAGAGAGAGAGAGATAGAAGAGTAAAAGAAATTACGTTCCAAAAATGGAGAAGTATCTTATTCCAGCCGCGGGGGCCTCGTGGTCCAAGCTGGAATCGAGAAAGCCCTAAAGGGTGTAGGATTTTAGATAGGCCTCACATTTCATCTGTAATCAATGAAGAATCTACCAGGTGTACAAGTATCAAATGCGGATTTCAGACAATAGATGGCGCACGAATGCAGTTTGTGCTATAAAGATTTGACCCTGCGCCATTTTGTTGTGTCATCAACAAGTGTCAGACGCGCACGAATGATAAATTGGAAAAGTGTGTGCATAGTGTTGTGTTGTTTAATATGTCGAAATTTATACCGAACAAAGAGCATTCGCGGACAGCATTAATTTTTTGTTTTCATTTGAAGACTGCTACTGAATCATACCGATTACTTCGAGAAGCTTATGGTGAATATGCTCCATCGCAAGATACGTGTGAACGATGGTTTCGGCGTTTCAAAAGTGGTGAAATCGATGTTGCAGACAAGGAACGTGGAAAGCCGCCAAAAAAATACGAAGATGTGGAATTGCAAGCATTGTTGGACGTAGATGATTCGCAAACGCAAAAACAACTCGCCGAGCAATTGGGCGTTAGTCAACAAGCTGTTTCCAATCGGCTACGAGAGATGGGAAAGATTCGGAAGACCGATAGATGGGTACTACATGAGTTGAACGACAGGTAAATGGAAAAGCGCAAAAACACATGTAACATTTTGCTCGCTCGGTATAAAAGGAAGTCATTTTTGCATCGCATAGTTACAGGGGATGAAAAGTGGATTTATTTTGAGAATCCCAGGTGTAAAAAATCATGGGTAGGTCCAAGCGCACCATCCACATCGACCGCAAGACCGACTCGCTTTGGCAGAAAGACGATGCTCTGTGTTTGGTGGGACCAGAGGGGCGTGGTCTATTATGAATACTAAATGTTACCAACAACAATTGACCGATTTGAACCGTGTGCTGCTTGAAAAAAGGCCAGAATACCGAAAGAAGCAACACAAAGTCATTTTTCTTCGTGACAATACTCCATCACATACGGCAAAACCGGGTCGCGACACGTTGGAAGCACTCAGCTGGGAAGTTCTACCCCATGCGGCTTACTCACCAGACTTGGCTCCTTCCGATTATCACTTGTTTGCATCGATGGGTCACGCACTTGTTGAGCAGCGCTTTGGTTCGTACGAAGATATGAAAAAATGGCTCGATTAATGGTTCGCAGCAAAAGGGGAAGATTTTTACTGGCGTGGTATTCACAAATTGCCCGAAAGATGGAAAAAATGTATAGCAATCGATGGAGCATACTTTGAATAAAGCACTTTTTATCATTCTTCCGAACTTAACATGTGTTTTTAGAAAAAAAAATCCGCATTTCATACTTGTACATCTGGTATATACAGGGTGTCCGCCGGGAAGGTATACTACTTTGTTTGTTTATAATTTTTGATTAAATGAAAGAGAATGGATCTTATATTGATAAATGTTTTATTTAATGTCGGCAATTATGTATGGAATACAATATCAGATAAATGTCCGCCTCTGTTAGCCTCACAAATGCGAGCCCTTTTGAGCACATTTTTCATTACATTCTCACACATTTCACGCGGTATTTCATTAATTTCATCACGAATATTTTGTTTGAGTTGCTCAAGCGTTTCTGGTTTGTTTGCATAAGCCTTGCTTTTTGGATATCCCCACAAAAAGAAGTCCGGAGCAGTCAAATCAGGCGACCGTGGAGGCCAATCAACATCACCATTTTTTTAAATAACTTGTTGTGGAAAGAGGTCTCGCAGTAATTCCATTGTAATCCTGGCTGTATGCGATGTGGCACCGTCTTGTTGATACCACATGTTAATCAAGCCCAAAGCATGCAGTTGTGGCGTTAAAAAGTTTTCAATCATATCACGATATCGCTCCCCATTCACAGTTACCGTTACGCCGTTTTGATTTTCAAAGAAGTAAGGTCCAATGATTCCTCCTGACCAAATTGCACACCAGACTGTCACTTTTAATGGATGTAAAGGTGACTGATGAATAATTTGAGGGTTTTCCATTGCCCAGAACCGACTATTCTGTTTATTCACATATCCATTTGTTTCTCCCAAAAATTTCACGTAACTTTCTCATCGTCACAGTAATCGATGATTGATTTTGATAAAATGTTTTAACGATTAAAACACGTTAGTTTATCGAATATATTTCCATAATAAATTTGCCACGTGTCTACTTCACGACTGCCAAATATGAACTGTCAAGACTAACGTTTACCAAAATGGCGGCAAAACAAAGGAGTATACCTTCCCGGCGGACACCCTGTATATAGACCTCCTAGGACGACTTAGAATAATTAGGGACTGGGGAGTCTTTGATTTGGATTTGGAATAATTGAAACTTCACAGAAGGGAGGGGGGGCTCGAGGTACTTAGAATCTCGTTGCCGTTTTTTGTTTAGCTTTCTATCTTCGGCAAACTTTCTTATCTTTGCACAGGTACAATTGAAGCCCTGCCTTTACAAGCGTCGATAATCATTTGGCTGGAACTAAATCCAGCCGTTCAAAGACGGTTACCAACCCCAATAATCATGTCGGAAGCTTTATCTTAATTTCTTGAGTTTCACTCTACAATTTCGAGAGGTGAGAACGATAAGGGTACAGCAATTATGAGACCAATTCTACCCTGCCGTCGAATCGAATTCGCTCTTTTCTAAAGGAAAAAGCTCGTGGCCCTTTTTTCTCTACACACAAAGCACCATCACTCGCGTGTGCGAATTCATGACAGCATCAATGCTGCGCCCTTTGACAAGTTGAGTTTAGAATCACTGAATACGGTCCGAGGATACTGTCCAAGTTACATGCATACTTTGACATATTGTCAATAAAACGGTCAAAAACCTGCTTTAAATGAGCATCTCATAATGGTACACGGATTCGTGACCGTGTAAGACAACAAACGATTAAGTCCCTCGTAAACGCAGGTACGATGAAAAAATATACGATGATGAAATATATATATATATATAAAATATAGTGTGTGTCATATATTTAAAAGTATGTTGATCTATTTTGAGTTAATCGTTACAGAGAAAGCTTTGTGAAAGAGATGGGCAATAATGAGGAAGCAGTATGCAAGGTTCTTCTTTGCAGGCTTGTTTAAATACATAAAAATATGTAAATATTAGTTTAAATTAGTAATAAATAAATTACGAGTTACAGGCGCTTTATTTTGGCAAGCCTCGGCAATCGTGAATATTAAAATGCGCTGTTCTATAAAATGTAATCGTCTTTAGCGATTTTCAACGAAATGTAATACTAAACGGGTATCCCTGAATGTTAGAAAGCAGGCGTCTGAAATTTTAGCTCGTTTCGTCGAGTGTTTCGAAAGTAAAAGCTGTTCAAAAATGTCAATTGCTATAAAATCCGGACTCTTCTCCTATGCGACACACGTGACATCCATATATCATATGTCATAAGCAACCGATTTATTGCGCTTCTCAGCACAATCATAATGCGTTGTTGCATGCCAGTAATAAGAAAACTTCATACGACAGAAAGTTCGTAGACAATAAATGCGCACTACGTACAGTTTTAGTGCTTCATCGACGCCTCGATTTATCAACGATCTAACGAGCTCCTGGTAGAGCTCGCGCAAGTCGACGGTAATTAACCTTTCTTGATTGGCTCCATTGTGACGTGTAAACGAGGGAGCATCGTGTCCGAACTCAAGAGCCGCTACAGTTGGTGTAGCACGTGTAGCACATAAGATATTACGTATTCCTTCGTCTCTGTAGGTGCCTAGTGTACGTTATAATGCGTGAAGATGCCACGAGTTTTGACTTCTCAGAAATCGTGAACGAGCGCCCCGGGTCGACGCACCTCGTGAAACCGCGGGGGGTTAGCCTCGCCCACGCGGTGACTGCAGAGGCGCGAATGGAACAGGATGACAGGGAAGCCTCGAGCTTAATCTCCGGTGCAAGAAGATATCGAATGAAAAAGAAACAAGAAACTCTGTAGGCGCGTTGTGAAAACGAGAATAATATACGAAGAAATTAAATTCATTAATCGTTCTCATGTAAAGTCCTTTCATGCCGAGAGCCGGAAATCCGCTTGAAATGTATACATTTGTATATATATCGAGAGCTCGTGGATTCGTGAATTTCTATTGAGAAGCATCGAGTAGACTCCACGGTCCAATTTCGACGGATACGTAAATATCTCTCGATCTCAAAAGTACACATCACTATTCACCGGACGCCGGACGTGACCTTTCGATTTCGAGTAATAACTGCAAACTGGCCCTGGTGGCCCCGAAAACTTTCTGGAACTTTCACACGGAACGCGCGGCGCAGTTGGCGATCAACGACAGCAGGAGATCAGAGAAAAAGGTTAATTTTTGCAGCGCGTTGCGTATCGTATAGAGGTAGAGGCCATGCGTTATGCAGATGAATATATAATATGAGGCTAGACATTCGTATTCGAGAATACTTCTCTCTTGGACGAGTCGTGCGAATCGATTTATAAAATCGTGACCTCGAACGATCGAAAAATTCTGGAATGTTTCGCGTAGCTCGTAACAGATTGTAAGCTACTGAATTTTTAATTATTTTCCCGAGGTATTGAGTACGAGGAGATCAATTAATCGATCAGCACTATATTTTTGTAACCTACTTTGAAAACCTACTTTTTCATAAATGTATCGTTCTTATTTTCATAACTTTAAAACAATTATTTCTTAATTATTTTATAAATCTCATTCAAGACCATTTTCGTATACTGATCTGAATATTTAAAAAATAAATATAGCATTCCACCATGAATGGTCGCCTGTAGACGTTGCTTAATGAAACAGTTAATCAATTCGAACTCCTTAATAACCATTGTTAAAATGATTATAGACAGTTGGTAATTTTTAATTATCAATTAAGATAGTCGTCCTGTTACGTCCTAGTCAATTTGAGGTTAGGTACAAAAGTCGTACGAAATAAAACCTTATGAGAGTTTTCGGTATTTTATGAATCAGTTTATTGATAAACTTGACTCCGTTAACTGAGTAGAATTTCTATATTAGCTTATTTATAAAAATTAAATAAGTTTTATTGCCGATTTGAGTGACTCATGATTTGGCTGATGAAACGATGTAAGCGTACGTAAACATTATCATTGAAAATTTTGCCTTCTTCTATTCGTATAATATTGACAGCACAAAGGAACAAGCAGGATGAATAGTACATCTCAAATTAAATGGTTTTCTTGTATCTGCTGGAACAAGACGACTACCTCAATGGAACGATTCTTGCAAAAAAATTAAACAGCGATCGTACATTTTAGCTCCATTCCACTGATGCGATATCAAAATGCCCACATGCCCTTTCGTGGCCCAGATTTTGTCTGATTTACAAATTTTCAAGCACATGCAATTTCTAGGGACACCTATGATGGACACCATTCGTTAACTTGTTTATTTTACGTTAGCTTTTAATTATTATTTTAATGCCGTTTCAGGATTTGTAAAGTAAAGAAAGAAAGCACTAAGTGTGAGTGAACGGAAAGGGCCAAGCGCAAAGGACCCATAAATCTCCTCGTTGGCTACCTGCTGCACGCAGTCGTGCACCATCAGTAGCACCTCAGTCCATCCCTGTAGTCCCTGGCGCTATAAACTGCAAGAGTAGAGTAGAGGTAGTATTAGGTGGACGCGCCATACAGATCGTGGCTAACCGCGTGATGCCTCCGGTAATTGGCTGAACGTGGTAAACGCCTAATTGTCCTGTAATTATACTGCATCTTGAGAGACGATGTAACTACCCTCGGCATCTCCGCAGCTCTGTATTAATCCTCGGTTTCCTATATTAATATACGAATCTAAATGAATAGGCGACGAAGCTGCCTATCCATTATATATCGAAGCGTGTCCTGATTTAACTCTTCCTCCCTTATCCGCAGCTTCGTCTTCTTCTTCTTCGTCTGTCTTATTTACCGGGAAATTTAAATTAAAAGTTTCACTCGCTCGCCCCCATAGCCGGATGGCATAAATCAGAGGAACGTTAAGTGCTCTGCGTATTAATTAAGATAGCTCGCGAGCTCGTTGCCGTCCGTGTTCGCCTGCTCGCACTTTCAAGTTCTCCGCGAAAGCAGCCACATTCGTTCTCTCTTCATCGTTCACTCGATTCCTGTTTCTCATCTCGCTTCTTTTCATCTATAGACGCTTAACTCTGCTGTTTTATTTATCTCAACCTGGACAATCTCGACGCCCCCTTCTCGCTGATATTTTCCTGAGAAAGATGCACCGTTTCCCCTCTTGCCAGGGATTCTAGTCTAGAGCAATACGGTTGCCATTCGTAACACGTTTTTTCTCCTAAAAATTGTAGCCTTTCTTCAAAAACAAGAAATATAGGCAATAATAATAACGGTGCTAATAATATTGATAGTAATAATGTTGATAGATTTTATCAGGACAGTAGTATGTGCATCTATTGTTATTATTGATATTATTAACCTATTATTATTTATATCAAGAGTTAAATAATTTTTTTTCTTATGAAAATACTATTGATCGATAACTGTACTTAAAGCATATAAATACTTTGTAGGACTTGAATCTAGTTTCCTTTCGTTGATATTCAACTTATAAAAAAATCTAATGTTCACTGTGTAACGTCGGAATTTTCCCTTAGGTGACTCGCATAGTATTACTCTTCCCTGAGCGGATCTACTTACAGTTACGAGGGAAGGTACGAACGCTCAGTTGCCAGCTATAATGGCGTAATTATCCGAGGACGAGACAAATTGCGTACACGCCCGAGCGATACACCAGCAAGCTAGGACGAACGGTCCATGCATGTTCTCTCCCCCCACCCTGGATACCATACACCACTATATTTTCCTGTTCGTTATCTTTTTCTTTTTTCCTTGCCTGCTCGCGTGGGTGGATAACTTTGTCAGCGTCGCTATGGGCCCCCTGAGCTCGGGTTCCGCGTCCTCTCGAAGAAGACTCCTTGTCCCTTGGTTCTCAATCAGCAATCTCGAGATCGAAACATGGTGCCGCTCTTCGTCTTCTCCTTTTGCCCCTCTCTTCATCCTCTTCTTCCCGGCTGCGGCGTGAGCAGGTGTACGCGACACCCGCAGTGTCTCCAAGGATCCGTGTCGAAGGCTTCTTTGTCTGGCTATTAGATATTATTATACCAACTGTAGCTGTGAGCTTTGGCTCTTTCAGGAAGAAGAAAAAAGTTCGCGTGTCCAATCAAGTGGCGAACCGCAACTCTCGCGGTACTCGCTGTACGTAGTACCCTCACAGTACACTATATACGTATATAGTAGTTCTACGTACGCAGGATTAGGTAAGGAATACGTATAATGCTAGTACTAGGAGAAAACGGGGCTGGTTGGGTCATGAGTGAGGTGGATCAAATCAACTTAAAGATCAACGGTTCCTTCTAGATGTTCTTTAGCAATCCGAGATCTTATTGTTAGTCATCATGACTATATTACATCTGATGTGCCGTAAAAAATTATTTAAAATTGTGTTAGAACATTATGAATAGGATAATTAATTAATTTCACCATTGACATTAATTACATTTCATTAATTATTTATAAAAATTATTTAATCCTGCATAGTCATTTAGGGTAATTTTAACTATAACTTTAATACTCGAATCAATGCAATTAATATCACTCCAATAAGTGATCATGGAAGGTTACAAAGAAAAACCAAAATATTTCTTTATAATTCTCGACCTTTCACAAATCTTTTTCTATGAAGAAGTCAAAATCGGTCACCTTACTTCCTCTTAGAGATGGCTTTATGAAAGATGGAAAATAATGAAAGGCCAATGTAAACGATTCTTCATTGCTGGTTTGTTTTATCAAATCAAAGAAAAATAATATTATTTTTTAAACAACATTTTTTTGCGTCTAAAGATTAGAGCATTTAAAAACGTAGCACATCGGCTGACTAATACTGCGAAAGAAATTGAGGAATTTGAATCGATTCAACTAGCCCCTGTCTCCATTAACGGAGCTTCCGCGTGACGTCGTCACCATCACAGACACTCTCGAGCTCTTAGCTCCGAGTTCTCAGACCTGAGATATCTCAGTCTCACCAACCTCGTGCAGAGTTGCGGGATGAGACGAGGCATTGTAAATTGTATTATACCGTATGCAGATGGCCGGTGGAGCCTTCGTACTCGTCTTCGTCGTCCCGCAAACGCAATTGTCCCGTACCTGGGACCCGCATAAAGTTCCCGGCCGTAGTAGGCACTCAGCACTGCACACGCGTACATCTAGACTGCGTACCTTCATGCAGACGCAATGGTGCGTATGACGAACGTAAGAGAATATACCACGAAGCTGATCTCCCATCGTTTTTCTTTATTTCTTTCGCGTCGTACGAACGTACAGTATTCGCTGGCTCTTGACAGAGAGGATGCAATTTACAAGGCTAGATTTTTCTCTCGACTCGATGGTGTTGTCGCAAGACGCGAGCCGGTTATGACTACGCACCACAATATGTACAGTAATCCTGTCTACACGCCAAAGATCACTTCCAGACGTCGAATAAGAAGAATCATTCGTATCGGAAAAATTATATTTCAAATTAGTCTAAAAGCTTGCACTGTCCAATAATTCAACTTTTATTAATTAAACTTATACGATCATCGACAAAATAGAAATATTTTATTTATTGATTTTTTTATTAATAGTTTTTGTTTTTTAATTCAACAAATGTCAAAGAACTAAATTATTTTCAATTTTCTCAACTAATTTCTAAGTTAATTTTTTTAATCTAATCCAACTCTATTATTAACTTTTTTTATTTAATAGGAAGCTTTCTTACGTTAATTTGTAGAAAAATTAAACTCGATTGTGTATTAGTCTCTTCCGAACGAATTTGTTCGTTCGACGTTGAAAACTAAAAATCAGGAAGTAATCTCCTGTATAAAAAAAAGATATATCTCGTATAGACGTGAACTGGTGAGTGAAAGAGCGAAGACATCTTTACGTGTGATCGAGCAATTATTCCATATGAATCACCGCTCTCGCAATGTCCAAATGCTTACCAGCCAAACACCCAATGAAAACACAACGCAGTTACTCCCGCTTGTTTCTCGTCTATTAATACGCTTAACATAATTTTTTTAAACATAATTATTACTATTTATCCCATGTTTTCAATATTTTGAGCGTAGTAGATGAAACATGCTGTGTATACCGCTTAACTTACCTAACCAATCGCGGAATCGAAATTCAAGTAACTCTCTAACCAATGAAACCAAATGATCGATGACAGCGATGTCAAGTGGCGTCCACTTTTTCGTATCAAGTCGCCGGGTAAAATAATTTATATTCCCACTAGCGATTGACAATAAATTTTGTTCAACACGATTGCAGAAATATTCATGTAATGCATGGATCCTCCAGAACCATGCGTGCGAATTCCATTCATACTTTCCTGGTACCGACAGGTCGCGCTGGTAAACGACCTAAATCGCGTTTACATATTGAAAACAGCTAACGCGCAGCTTATTTACAATATTATATAGCAATAATCAAATGTGCTTCCTTCCATTTCACGGCAATGAGACAAAACAAAGAACATTTTTGGTAGAATGGCTTTGCTGTAACATTGAATGTAGTTGAACGTTTATCAAAGTGTTCGTAGAATATGCAACCTTCGGTTTCCTACTCGCCTGATCCTCGTGGAACCTAATAAGGGCGCGGTAGGTTCTCACCTGCATAGTCGGAAATTGTGTGCAGGAAGAAGACTAAATGTCGTGGAATCCATGAGAGTTCAGTGATAATGGTTGTACTGGAAGTAGTCGTGCCAGGCGCCAACGAGGAGGCAGCAAAAGAGGTGGTGAAGCTGTGCACCGGTGCGAGGAGCGTTAACGACTGTTGGCCTTGTACGGTATCGCTGAAAGACTTTACTCCCGCACCTGACCAAATAACTCCTTTCTTTTATTGTTCTGACATTTTTAAACGTTTTTATTCCATTGGAGTTGCATTTGCGACGCCTCAGAGTCGTCGTACAGTGGAGAAAACTGCGAGAATACGGGCGTTGCCCGTTCTGTGGAACGACAGAATACTAGGCGCCTACGACGAGAAGTAGCAAGAGCTCTACTTCTAAAAGAAAATCATCATCGAAAAGTACGCGAGATCGAAAAATAATGTTGCAAGCGATGCGTCGTATTTCGCCCACAATTGTTGTCATTAGAAGCTTAGAAATTGCATTTGTGCTTTTAATTTTTGTTATTTAAATTTGAATTAGTTGCGCCAATTGACATATACTCCCCATTTAATTGATAGAAATGTACGGCGTCATGAATATAATCTTTTTTTCGCCATAATGATTCGCAACTGCTGTTTGGTGTATTAAATTTTTTTAAAATAGACTATAGACTGAGAATAAAAAATCCTTAATGTTTGACAAAATAACTTTAGGTTTGCACGAAAGAGTATCAACTACGGTAAGGATAATACGAAGTATACATGATTTCAAATAAAATCTGTTTTCCTCCAAGTCAAATAAGAACTTTTTTTGGCCGAAACATCCATAGAAGGAAATAACTCGATTACAAACGGCTTTCTGTGCGCATTATTTTGAAAAATTCAGGGAGTATATTCGTGTTTAGCAAGGTCGTAAAGCTAGAAGAACACGAACGAAGGAACGAGGGGTGGAGAGGCTGAATACCTCGTAATATAAGTCGGGCGAGGCCGTAGGATCGGCCGTATATGCCGATAATGCATCCTATATGTACGACTTTAGTATATGTAGCATAGATCGCGAGACATAGAAGCAAGAGTTTCCGGGCGACGCGTTGATTCCGTGGAGCGTGGAGCAAGGAGCACACGGAGAGATCCTTATCTCGATCGGTAGGTGGAAGAGGGATCGATACTCGGACCGGTGTACTCCCGATGTACTCTCGAATACACTCAGCAGGTGCTCTTCGCGAAGGTATAAGTACGCAAACCTGGGTATATACTGCACGCGCGGTTCAACCGCACCCTATAAATACCGCTCGATCGCTGCGCTGACCCGCACGACCACGAAGAGTTTACTCTCCTTACAAACAAACCGCACGATGACTTCGCTGCTGCTGCAACCACAACCAGATTTTTTTTATAATGCAGGGTCTGCAAGAGCTGTAAGCACTTTAACAGTGAAATTGTATTTATTTATATCTTCAAATAATTAAAAACAATATCCCAAAAAGAGAAAAAGTAATCTGGATTCGTACGGAACATTAATAATTCTATCACCCATTTCTTTTCCAAACAAAAAAAACTCTGCCACGATTTAATTCCAGAAAACATCTTTGCCTACCAAAAAACATTGCAACTCTATCATAATATAATACACAAATATTACATTTCTACCACGAGACAACTCTACGCGCGATCTTGATGGTAAAAAAAGCAGAGAGTTTATCTCGCGGTATTAGGATTATAATCTGGTATTGTTCTGGTAGTGTTCTAATACGATAGCAATATTTTCTAAAATCAATTCGTGGTGGAGTTGTTTGTTTTTGTAGAGAAATGAAAAATGCACGTATAAATTTGACGTTCTTACTACGGGGCATTTCCCAACTGTTTTTTTTTTTTACGAAACAGCTTCTTCTATAAGGAAGTTTTTGTGAAATAAAATATTCTCGAGGTTTTCATGTCAAACTACTTAAAAAATCCCAAAACGTCGAGAATTCATTTTTCTTTAAATGGCCGTGTTCGTGTTCGAGTCCGTGTGTGTATGTGTTATGAGCTTGCGAAATTGCAATGGATATATCTCGGGAACGGGTTACTCGAAAATCCTGAAACTTTGCACATGGGTCGAATCGCAATCTCTGTCGGTTTGCTGCAAATTTTGCCTAAATCATTAAAGTATCAGAATCAAAATCAGAAAGTACGCTCTCTAGCTTTCGTAAATTTTGAGCTATCGAGTTAAAATTTTCTCCAAGAATATACCAGGGGACAAGGTTGTTCGATATTGAGCTTGGAAAGAATCGATCGAAGGGTTCAGATTTTATAGAATCATAAATTTTTGTAATTTTTTTAACAAAAAAAATGTGCTCTAATTTTCGTAAATTTTTATCTATCAAACTGAAATTTAGCATACAAATTGGCTAAGGGACGAGGTATCTCGGTCTTGAACTTAGTGAGAATCGATTGAGGGGTTTAAACTTGATGAAATTCGCAATTTTCCTCTATTTTCAATTTTATTGAAAATTCTAATATCATTTCCTCTACGAAGAATCCAGAATTGAGATAACCATTCTCCGTAGGGGAAAATCTGTGGATTGGTAAGAATCACGAGGAATCAATGTGAATATTTCAAATTTACACGCCTTGTTTAGAATAGCAATTAAATAAAAAATGTAAATAAAATTAGGTATATACCAAGCATAATATAATACGTCGCTTAAAAAAAGGAATAATTATTACCTTATGGTAATAAATTTGAAGAAGCTTTACTTAAAATTTAAGTATTTAAAATTTTGAACATTTAATAATTTTTTTTCGACAATCGGATCAAAATGAAGTTGACAGAATTTTTTTCATATTTATTTTTGAGCTGATGAATATATTTTGTTTCTCTTTTTTAGTCAATAAAACCCTTTGAAATAATTGCATTTGAGAAAGGCCTTATGGGTCGAAAGCTATTGGCGAATGCATTCACAGGTTAAGTATGTAGCCTACGCAGAAGCACGAATCAATGGTTTGCAAGTGCCCTATCTTAGGGCCAGCGAGTGGTCATCTCTCAAGAGTATTATCCACAACTTATAACTTGTATCCCGAAGCGTAGGCAGCTATGGTAACAGGGTGCACCGTCAGAGAATTTTCAATTTCTACAATGTATCGCCAGTGCTTGAAGATACCACAGAGGTCGTTTCAGAAGCAGAAGAAGCTCGCGAGTACTTCAGCACATGAATCTATTTCGCGCTAATACCTATCGTGGTTTACAGTCATATATACATACATACACGGGTAATTGCACACAGCTGTTAATCGCTCGGGGATAGCTATTACGTGTTCGATATGTGGCAGAGAAGTACATCGAAGAAGGGACGAGAGTTTGCCACGCACGTCTCCCTTATACATATCCATAATACATACGTAGGAGCATTATATCCACAAGTTACAACTCGAGAGTCGTAGCTGAGAGTTTGCGAAGGACGATAAGAAGGTCTATATGAGAAGGAGGAGGGCAAGCACGTGCAGAAGGGACGTACGAAAGAGCATCGAAAGAAGAGACAGCTCCAAGTGGCACGTCGTAGACTCGCGAGTAATAAGGCAGCATCAGCCCTTTCATATATCGAGGCGTCGGATGTGTGGCTATCGGTTTTAATTTAATTAACGGCCTTCGTACGTCGTAACTCGCTAATTGCGCGAGAAAGGTCTGCCAGTTCTCGAGAATCGACAGAAGTATTGAGGAGAAGCGAGAAGCATCGAAGCTCCGCGAAGAAATCGTACGAATCGATTCAAATAGACCAGAAAGGTCGGACGTTTAAGGATATTCGATTGATCTTATTGCCGTGTTCGAGAAGCAATGTGTAATAACAACAGATGAATATTATTTTTTATCTATTCGACTATATTTTGAGTAAAGTCTTCTATTGGAATGCTTAACTTGAGTTGAACTCAGCCTGCCTATCTTTCTATAAGTAAGGATTGCTTAAATCCATATTTTGCAACTACTCGTCGACCCAATAAAAATAATCGAATAAATGCTTCATTTATAGAAATGTTAATAATAAAAACGGCGAATGAAGTATGATTAACGAATATATTTTTCATTAACACTCAAATTCTGTTTAATAATTATTAAAATTTTTTTAAATGTTATGCCACAAATTTTATTGAATCATCGCAATTGAATCACGATAATGTATATTTCTTTGAGTCATTGACTTTGCATAATGTTCGTCCATCATATTGGTTATGAAAGCCTCGACGGTAAATTGTAGTTTTATGTAGATATGGACGTAAAGTATCTCAGTACAGATGCTACAACACCACAGAAATGATATGTCGAATTAATAATTACTTCTCTGAGTTGGTATATATAAGTATGTTAATAAACACGGGCGACACCTTAGTGACGCAATGATAAACCGAGCGACAAGAGCATTCTCTCGGTGAATAAATCAGTTATTAATTTATCGTGGCGAAAACTAAGTGCTGCAAAGACGAAGAGATTCCCTGGTAGATTCAGCGCCAGCAGCAACGCGTCCTAGGTATGCACTGGGCTAACATACGCAATGCAGGTTGCCTTGCAGAGGCCTAACGAGCAATTAATAAATCGCGTATTCCTCCTGGTAGTTCTCTCTCCATCGTCCTTGCAACGCATAGATTTCCGGCCGATCGCTGGCGAGGCTGCACACGAGGGCACGTTCCGTAACGATCGTAACGCCCGCATAAATCCTCGTGAGGTAAAGTCCGCTTGTGCTTTATCCTTTTTCTATTTCTCTCAATTTCTCGGTTTCTTTTACTACTGTAGCTTATATATACACGTATAACGTCGTCACGAATGCTAAATACACGTGAGGGTAGCGAGCTCCTGTGGCATAAAATATGTGGTGATAGCGAGCAAACGAACGCTAAGGAAGATCCGAAGACCGGGCTCTATAACCGGGAGTGGACGGAGCCCGTGCACCGCAGCGATAGTAATGAGCCGAGTAATGAATATCGCTAAACGCACGTTAGTTCGCCTACATGGAAATCTCGTAAATAGTCTCGAGAGTCCTGGGAGCTACAAAGAAAGAAGAAAAGGAAATTCTGGGCAGGGCTGAGGCCATATAACGATTCTCGTTTTCACTAAATACTCCGTTCACTAGACGAAACAACAATTCTGAGTTGAAGTTAAAAGACTGGCAACGCACAGTGAATGCCTATTTTATTAGTGATACTAATAACAAGAATTAGTCGAATACACTGCCTTCACACGTGATTTTAACTCTCCAAACAGTTATTTCACCAATAGGTAGTATAGCAGAAGTGTGCACTGTTATGAGCAGCAGTAAACATAACAAACGCCAGAGCACTAATGTGCCAAAAATATTATTACTTTCTTTGTTGGTTTTACTGCAATGGTCAATTTGATTTCATCAGTTGATCAGTCACAATAGTTCATTCTACGACAATGGGTACATTATATACGTCGTTTATGATGAAATTCCATTTACCAGCATAATTGGTACATTTACCACAGGCTCAAGTTATGTTTACTCGGGAAGCAATATATTTCCAATATATTTCGGTGCCAAGCGAAACCGCTGAAACGTTCGCGGTCGCCCGCCATTATTGTGCGCATTTCGCGACGCGAGCTATGCGTGCAAGGAGCAAGAAGTACACAAATGATTCGCCGGTGTTTTAGTAATGGACGATTCAGTTATGGAAATTATTCTGCTAGGGTTACGTTGACGTTATTGTTAACGCACCGGACTTGAATTTTAGGTGTTTCCCGTTCGATCACGAGTCATGGCAGAATTTTTTCACAATATTTGTTCTGTTTATAAATTACAATTACTTCCACAAACAAGTGATTTATACGAATTAAATATTTTTTGAAAGCTTAGATGCCTTGCACAAAAAAAATACGTAGAAGTGTCGCAAAACCTTATGTTATTCGGATAAGAATCAAAGCGAGCTTTCATATCCAATTTCTTCTAAGGCTAACGAGGTAAACTTTCATAGACCAAAAAAAATTTGTTTCGATCTAATCTGTGGGCGGAATTATTTAAATACACCAGCGACTTATTAATTAACGACTACCATAATATACAAAAGGAAAACGTAGTTATTTACGTAAAATATATTCTTTTTCTGGAGATATTTGTATATAGTGCCAGCAGAAAATTGTATAAATAATTCAATTATATATTTAGTAAAGAAAAATATTTTTAATTTGTCTTCAAAGTTAATAAATAAAATTTTTGTTACGAAGTCATTTAAAAATTAGTAGCGAATAATCGTTGCTAGTGTTGAAGTTATCTGAAGAGGGCAGACTCCAGAGATCTCGCGAGTAGTTGTTGCAGGGATTATTTATATGGAATTGGAGTTACTAGAGAGTTATCGGTTTCGGAGCTTGCGCGGGCGGTGGTTGTAAATGAGAGCTATAACACACTTTGGTAAGAATAATATATACATGCGGGGAGTCGCACGCACGTATAACTATGCGTAATAGCGAAATACGTGTTGTATACGATATCGCTTATTATAACAGATGTTGGCCGAGATAACGAGGGATATAATTCGCGACTAATCACTTCCTGGAGATTGTGGGAGAGCATGCGCGAGGACTCCCGGTGAAAGTCCATTGACGTTAGATATATACATGTATTTATATATATATATATCTTTCTCTCTTTAGCTGACCAACTGTTTTATCCCCTAGCTGTCTCACTCCCGTCTAAACGTCCCCGAGTGCAATCACCCGTCCGTGACTGCTGCAGCGTCCCACACGCTCGCCCCTTGCTTCTTTGAATCTCAAGTTGTGTGTTCTGTGCCTTATACCCCGCGCAACCGTTTGTTTCTTCGTCATTCGTGAAGGAATAAAATAGCCCTCAGTTACCGTAAATCGTCGCCTCGTAACACTCGGATGTACGCGAAATTGCAAGCTAGAACGTCGTAATCTTGTCGTGGGATCGGATGAGAATGAAAATGTGAGATGAAGTGAAATACGGAAGTGATGAAGAAAATCTTGATTGGTGACTTCTACATCAACGCAGCTTCAAATTGTACAATATTATATTTATTATGGAAATTTGAGCCATTTTATTATAATTCAACGTAGTTTACTGTAGCAGAATTGAATACATATTGGCAGACATAGGCAAATACATATCAGAATTAAAGGCATACCATATGATGACAGCAAACAATTATTCTTAGTCAAGAGCTGTAACAGTGCTTTATGTAGGTGCAGTAAAGAGATGCCAGAAACGAGCGTACGTGGCAAGAGACTTCATCTCGCCTATACAGTTTTTCTCTCTTTATTATACATACAGCGAGTCAGATCCTAGGGTACCATTATCTCGGAAGCACAAGACAGCGTTCTCTCCTTCGCAGTGTACTTCTCTACTGTGGCACCTCTCGTATGCGGTATTCTGTGGCATAGAAACCGTATGTTACAGTCGAGAGACAGTGGGCAGGGTCAGGAATTCCGAGGCACGAGCTCGAGTAACGAAGCCAGAGTCACCGTACTGCATGCATGCCCGGAAACTACGAAGTTGCGTCAAGAAGAATGGTTGGAGGCCGTTCTCCATATCCGCAAGGACGAAAATTCGCTCTACACTTGAATCCGGTGGATAAATCCTATCTACCTCAACGACCATTGTTTCCTACCTTAATCCTAATCTTATTCAATTACTTAAATAATGTTTTGGGTGTAAAATATATCTAATAAGATAAGGCATTATTGCTTTTTAGTCCATGTACCGGAATTTGACCGTCAAATGGTATTCAAATGTGTAGGCACAAGCGTCTAAAATGTATTTCCATATATACCAGGGTCAGAAGCTGGTACACGATCACGTTAAACGAGTTTAGAGTGCCGGAAGACAGGAGTTCTGAATAAGGCGTGGTCACGCTTAGCGCAAGCGAAGAAAATTTCCTCGTTCCTCTTCTCTCGCAACTACTACATATATATTTCTCGTTTTTCATTTCTACTTCTAACTTCTTCGTGATTCTCGCCCGCGTGCTTCGGTACACTGCCGTCCTATACTACCACACGTTCGCGTTACAACGCTCGTTGCATCGCGTTATAGAACTCGGTGCATGGGCACGCGGGCAATAAATACGCGAGGCAAACATAATTCTCGGCTGGGGCGCCATGCCTCATGCTAGATGCGTATCGGGTACGCGTTATCGCGCCGCGCTCGCAAAAGAACCGAGGGTCATAACAGCGTGCCGCCGCTATATGTACCTCGCCTCACTTTTCCTGCCCTGCTCGCGGCTCCCAGTAACACATGTACACCAAACTAAATAAAGGAAATGTAACGAAAGGCTTGAAGATACCAAGGAGAATAAAGAACGTCGCGATGCATACACCCCCGTATATATAGCTTTATAGAAACCTTGATCCGACCTTGCACTTGGCGCATTCAAGTCCTACGTCGGTCCTTCACCTTCCCTGTATTCACAAACTATTTAAAATTTACATACCAGCACAAAATGCACGTACTACGCGCGGAATTTTCGCTTCATTTTCTATTGTATCGTTTAATTGTATTATATAATCTCTATTTTATATTTCGTCGTGTTGTGTCGTCCGTTAGGTTAGATTACTCTTATACGATCTGAAGTATGCGTTTAATAAACTCCGAGCGCGACATTGAAGAAATCGCACTTTGAAGTTTCGTGAGGACTATTTTTAAAAAAGAGACAAAATATAACATGAATCTCATTTTAGTTGATCATAGATTTTCAGATTATCTACAAAAGCTCGCCAATATGTCATATCATTTATAGACATAATATCTTTTATTTAGAATTTTACAATATTCTGGATATTTTATCGTATTTTTATCAGTAAAAAGTTTACTAATGGACAGTCAATATATATATATATTTTTTTTTAATAACAAAAAGTATGACAGTTAAAAACAATTATTAGTGAACGAAAAACATTTTCATAAAAATGTTCTACATTGTAAAACTTTATTTTCGCCAAGTCTATTGTTTGGAGAAATAATATTGTTGAGACGGAGGTTTTACATTTACATACTGCACGGATCCAGCGAGAGCGGCAAGTAAAAAAAATCAAGTATATCGACTGTACGTCGGAGTTTAATCGAAGATTCATGATCTATCCAATTAGTACATCGCGAAGTCCCATTAGTTCAGTCGAGGATGAGAGAACGGGACGAGCTTGAGAGTGGCAGCACTGTGACATCGTAGAGGGCGCGGAAATTTCGGAAGAACATGCACAAGGTGGACAATCGCGAAAGGGACTCAAAGAAGATCGAGAAGTTCCCTGTCTGTTATATGCAGAAGAGAATCAGGTGAGATCGGACTGCCATGATTGCAATTAGCAAACCAGCGAGGACGGCGGGAATTCTCAGTGAGCCTTCGAGGGGATCCCTGAAAGATTCGAGAGAAAAAAGTCCTGAAATACTCGGCATGCCGCCCCCGATTGCACGTCAAGGAAGAACGCCAAAGTCGACAGGACTAATGGACGTTTGTTAGGCCTCCGCTTCTGCTCCTGCATATCAGCTATTCCTGTTGCAGTCTCTCGGACTACCGGTCACCGAGAACCCACTCATCAAGATCGAAGATTCGCTCAGCACAAAAAATCGCAGTTGGATTATTCAAAGAACTAAATGTAAGATAAATGGTTAAGTTTTTTCTGTAAAAATCTATTAGGGATAACGTGACTAGCTATGTCAAGATGAGTGAGAAGAAATACATCGCTGTAGAATCTGGAAAACAAATTAAATCTAAAAGAAAATTATTCTATTTGTATTTTGACCATAGAATGCGGTTTTCTAAATTACTCATAAAGATTTACTTTTCTATAAATTTGTGACTGTATTCGGTGCTGATTTTCTACGTAAATAAAAAAATTAATCGGTCTTAAAAGTTTTTAAAAAATATTCCGCTCGAGCAAAATTATAATTCAAGCAATGGTCGTTTCGCAAATGATATTGATTAACAGGTTAAAAACGAAAGCTACAATTCTCGAAAGAGAAGGAATCAGCAGTGTCTTTATAAATAAATTGAAGAATGAATTCTTCAGCTCGATTTATATCGACTGTATAATATTACAAGATTAGAACTGTTTGTGACGATGCGATACATGCTAAGAGGTCTTGCCGGAGGCTCTTGTATCGATGAAATATTTCATATTCAAGGTACAGTTACGACGTGGCCAGTTTTGCATCGCTACGCGGGTACCTACGTTAAGCGTAGGCAGCGCGCGGTAACGAACAATCAACGAAGTGCCCGTTACAACCGTGATTTTATGTTCCAATTTGCAAACGGGACGTTAAAGACTCATCTCGATGTCGGCGACCCCACTCAACATTCGTTTCATCCACCGCATCCCCAACCGCACACACGCACATGAATATCACATATATCTAGAAAATTAGAAGGAAAGCAGGAAAATATTAATTCAAATTATGTAAAGAAAAACAAAGAAAAATATTTTTTCCCATTTATTGAAATAATGTCCTTTAACCAAAACTTGGTTTCTATTACGTAATCAGCAGAACTTTCTATCTGGTACACCTCATGTTTAAACCCAAAAAGTCATATTCTCGCGATTTTGGGATTATTTATAAAATTAAAAATTAAAAATTAAAATCATTAATGCAAAATAGAATTTTGCAATTTGTTGTTTAATTATAAAAAAGGGAAATCAGCCAAATTTATAATACGATACTAGTGTCCCTCTGTATCAATAATGTAACCACGAGAGGAAAATTAGATTTAGCGAGACAACAAACCAATCTAGCTTATGCTGTTACTCATCCTGTAGCAGTACACTCTCTATTAAACTACATTACTTACATAAACCGTAATCTACGCGTATCGAACAATAAACGTAAATGATTACTTATATTCTTGAAATTGCTGGAATAAATTCCTCGTACACGCCTCAAACTGAGAAAGAGAGATAAAGGTTGTTTAGAAACCGAAGAAAATGCATACACAGTAGCTTTCACATTCGCGATCGAGTTTCGTTCTCGTCTTTCGACAAATGTCAGTCGATTTTGTGCAGTAACGCACATGATAACGTCAAGCTGATCGAAATGCAAACTTCCAGGACGGGAATGCAGATGCAAAAAGTTTTTTCGTTCTCGATTGAGAGGAAGGGTTCCCGCGTAATAAAATACGATTTCAACGAAATAGGTAGAGCGAAAATTCTAGAGTTTATCGCAGTGTAAAATTCTGTAAGTGAGATTCAGCATGTATATGTAGAAGGAAAGTGTAGAATCGTACTTCGCGGTGGAGGATTGACATCATTCCCGAAGGACACGACGAAAAGGGGACCGAGCGAATGCGTTAGTGGTTCAGGAAAGCTTGTAACGACAATCCGAACTAATCTCATTTCCGAGAGAGAGTGGACGAGCTTCTGGATGCGACGCTGTAACCACGCGTACTCGGAGAGTTACGACATGATCAGGAAAGCTCTCCTGCTGTTACAGTAGGGAAACAGGCGAGAAGTCCTTTGGCTCGACACTCTCCACCACTTCCAGCAGCACGATTCACCGCAAAATTAGTTCGCGAACAATCCACGAAACCCCACCGATTGCTTCGAGTAATCAAACTCTACAACCGTGCGCAGAGAGGATTTCCTAGGGCGAAAATACTATATTGTCCGAGAGCGGCGACGACAGGTAAAATCTCGGTGCCGGGCTGGCGACGCTACATTCACAAGGGATTTACAATGACAGAACGAGAGACCGTCAACTGTATTGGACAGTTTTCGCTTCATTCTATAATTACTGAAGGAGTTTCTGCACTGTGGAGGTACGCAATCGTACCTCAGTACGATTTTTTCGTTTCAGTTTGATGCATTATTTTCGACCGGATATTAGCTTGACTGGATGAGGCAGAGTACAGAGTTATGTTGGTCAATCCTCTGAAGCGGCACTGGTATAGTTCGGTATAAAGATTATTATACAGACAAATAAACACTTGATGCATATGCTCGTGTATTAAATTTTATGAAGTTTTAATTAATATATTGATAACATTTAATAAGTCGTATTTTATAATATTGGACGGAGCACGTTTGCAACTTTACCATTCATTTCTCAAATAAAAAACTAACACGATTTAATTTTGAAAACCCGACTACCATATTATAACTGTACCACCTGACAACGCTCCGCTTCTTTTGATATCACGAACGCTGTGGAATTGTCGGGTGGTAGATTTCATAATATGGTGAACATATTTTCGAAATTTAATGGTGCTACGTCAATAATTCTTAAACCATGGATCTACTTCCAAAAAATAGAACAAAAAATAAATTCGCTCGTTATTAATACTTCCAATTTTATTATTTTCTTAAAAAACTTTTAAAATTTTTAAGTGGGTGATTGGGACTCCTTGATACTAAAAAATTAAACGAAGGAAAAATAAGGATCGAAAAACTTTGAGGCTTAACTTAAAATTTTATCGTGCCGACGGTAATTGTTATAATCAACCTGTCGAGAAGGTAGCCACACGTGTCTGCCTAGTGCAATAATCGGGAAATTATTTGATAAACTCTCGAAGGAGACATTTTATGGCTGTATACCACACGACGCAAAATGCATGTAGCCTAGGGAGTCGGACGATTTGCCATCTGTCGTGGCTGAGTTCCAAGACTGTTACCCACACAAACATCGAGTCGTGGAATATTTTCGTCTGTTACTCGTGTCTCGTTCTTGTAGCGACGTCGCTGCGGGTTCTGTTTGACGACCCGAAGAGGAAATAAAATAATAGTCGGGACAAAATAGGGGAGGAACGACGCTTTCGCCATGCTGCACTCTGCAGCGAACGCCGGACGGCAAAATATAACAGCAGCATCGAGAGCGTCTATACACCTTCCTTCCACACATCTCATGTTCCCCGGAGCGGTGAATTTCTCGCGAAAATGTCTGACATTACGTCGAGTCGCGCAGCATCGGAGACGTTTTGCGCCCAGGGCGCGTGCCGTGCCATCGATGCGACGATCGACCCATAAAGGGGAGGAAGACGAAGGATATATGGAACGAAACGAAATGCCGGTGTTCCGCTGCCCCACGAGGAACCGAAGACTCGGCAAAGTAAAGGACAGCGGATGCGCGAGCTCGGCATCGCTCTTCCTCTCGTGCTCTCTTCCTGCTACTCACCGAACTGCAGCTCGCTGCTGCTCAGCCTCTGATCCGGATATTTGTAATTCTAATGACAACGAGAGAAACTTCTCCCCGGGCAGCCCTCCACCATCGACGAAAACTGCACAGCCATAGCCACAATCGGCTTCGTTCCATTCTCTCGTAATCGTTCGTAAGAATTCAGCGCCTTTGGCTGCATCTCGAAGAAAAATACTCTGAAGCGCCTTCAATCCTTATTTACAGACTGCACAAAATGTTATTCTCTTTTTCTTCAGAAAATTACTGCGTTCTTCCGGGCTCTGTAATTCTCCGCGGATGCGCCCCTGACATTCGCAATTCATAATTCTTTCAATATATTTATATTTCACTTTTTTGAATTATTATTTTGATCCTATTGACCATGATGCTATCACGGAGTGAAATTTATTTTATCTTAATGCAGTTCTTATTGAGTTTTCTACTTTGGAACTAGAGTCATTTTTTTCTTCAATTAATAAAATATTTATTGCATTTAATTTTTCCTACATGAACTTTTCTCAATGTACTTGTAATCATTATGCATTTTTTTCTTTCATTTACTTATGAGATACTGGGACTGAATTAGTGCGTTACTATAAATATTTTGTTAATATTTCATTATTATTTTTCAGCTCCATACCAACTTTCTACATTTAATGGACCATGGAATAGGACACACATAATTTCTCATGACGTTCCCGACACGCGAAACCAAATTAATTGTTATTTTTTGCGTCTCTTTTTACAAGAAGATGAAACGCAAACGAAAGTAAGATAAACTCTTGACTCGAGTATCCGTTAAATAAAAGATTATTGCTCATTTCCAGTTGTTTAAGCTTTCGTGTTCGACGCTCGAGGGATATTTTCACATCTCTCTGCCCTCTATGTCGTAAGTGGGATCGTTTAAGTCAACTTTTTACAGCTAGCCCAGCATTGTCATGCGATGGAACGATATTCATCGCACAAAGACTGCCTACCTACTTTTTGTACATCACCTCCTTGCTTTTCTCGACCCTTCTTCCTCCTTGTTCTTTAGCCATAGGCCCTCGACGATTGATATACACCGCCGTAAAAGTACGAGTTCGCAACAAGTCTCGATAATGAGAAGAAAATAAAAAAGAGGCTGCGGATACATGGGAGAAACGCGGAACGGTTAACGAGGTGCTGTGTAAAAAAACTCACCGAGCCTTGGATAACGCGTGAATTTTTGCAAGCTAAATATACAATGATTTTTTTGAATCCTTTGTACGGGAAACTTTTTAATTTATTGAAGTTTTCGGTGCCTTTGTAACTCTATCATTTATTAATATACTGAAAAAAAATATCTACAACGACTTAAAAACATCTGTGCAGTATTACATGTTCGGTTTACATCTTAATCACGGAACAACTCTCAAGCGGTCCAAGACCGATGTTCACTGTTTCCGGATATAACAGGCAGATGTTCTATTTGGTTTTCCCCTGAACTTCAAAGCAGCGTTTCGCTCGTGATCTTTGTTTTATCCGAAAACACTTGCCATCGGTATTAGAACGGCGGGGAGTTGTTCCGCGGATAAACTTGTAATTCGTGGAGTTTTTAATTATGATTGAGATGTTATTCGAAACTAAATCGTGATAGAAATGGATTTTATCTCAAACTCATCTTATCAAATATCAATTTCTCGATGCAATTATGCAAGACATTCATTAATTTAGTTCTTAAACTCTTAAACTATCTCCTCTCGCTTTTTCATATGACGAGTTTTCTTAGAGATTTAAATTATACACATCATGATTGATGGAACGTAGGTTTCCAAAATTACTGAAGAAACGTCAATGGTGTCCAATGGACCTAAGCTTGGCTTAATATTTATATTAAACATCATGCATTCTATCATAATGGAAAATAAGAATTGATCTTCTAAAATGACTGATAAAACAAACTAACAAAAAAACAATGCACATTGAAGTCTAATGTAACCCACTGTTTTGTTTGAAATTCAATTGAACAATATTAAAAGAATTTTTTTATGATTTAGGGTTTTCAATACTTGTTCAATCTGATTTGAATTTCCTGAAATTAATATGCAAATTCATCTTCTGATTTATTTTCATAGCCTATGTAGCTTAAATGTCCTTTCATGCTTGGGTGTCTATCGACTTCCCGGCATGAAAGTACTAAAATTGTCAACATTGAAACACTCAAAGATATTCTAAATCTATAAAAATAACGATACAACTCACCGTAGCACTCGTCAGCCTGTCAACGGTAAACTACCGCGTGTTTATTCATCTGACCTCTGTGGCGTGCCAACCGTTGCTGCACTCGCGCGATGAAAACAACGAACGCTATTATCGAGAATATTAGTCAAAAACACATTCTCATCTATCGATCGCCACCCCGGCAAGTACAAATTTAATTATTGCTATTGTACGATATTTAACGGCGCAACATCCATCATCCGCCACCAAACCGACGCCAAAGCCGGACTGTCCTTTACTAGTCCGTACGTTTACTTCTGTATTCCCTGTAACACGCCATGATCTTTCCACAGGTACAACAAAAACATCTAATGTTATTATCACGAATATCACGCGAAAACACATTCTCATCTATCGTGTTTATATGTGTCTAATGTGTTTTCGCGTGGTATTCGTGATAATAACATTAGATGTTTTGATTGCACCTGTGTAAAGATGGTGGCGTGCTACAGGGGCTACAGAAGGAAGCGCACGGATTAGTACAGAAGGACAATCCAGCTGTCCGGCTTCGACGTCGGTTTGGTGACGGATGATGAATGTTCCGTCGTTAAATATCGCGCAATTTAAACTGTTCTTGACTATTCTTCAGTTTTTTAATAGCAATAATTTAATTTGTGTCAGAGTGTCGATAGATAAATAAGAATGTGATCTCGTGTAATATTCTCGATAAATGACGTTCGTTGTTTTCATCGCGCGAGTACAGCGACGGTATTTACATACGAAAAAATAAATTGTGCTAATATTTGGAATATTATTAATTAATTAATTAATTAGAAATTAATAAACTGAATTGTTTTAAGAAAGAACGACGTCGGGTGACAGCAATCCTTTCGAATAACTAATAAATTGATGATCTTCTGCTGAGAAACACATTGCGTTCAAGATCGGAGCCTTGAGGTATTGTCAAGGGATTCTTGGGACTTCCAGAAGTAAGTTAACTAAATAACACAGAACGTAATTGCATTACTTAGATTTATTTGTTTACATATTTGTAAGAGAGGTTCGCGAAGTATGCGACACGTCATTGGTTAATGCATGTGATCGTATTATGCACCTATATTTTTTACGTCTCGGGGTACCAACGACTCGTGGCATTGCATCGTTCGCCTCAAGTCTCTCGAATTATTCATTACTTAAAAGTAAATAAATGACATTGACGCGAGTAACTCATCACCGCGTCGATTATATTTGTTATAATTATAAATTGTCGGTAATGATAAGTGCTAATAGTTACAATAAATACTTAATCCTTGCAAACTAAGGTGGATCACCGAGCGTGTAAATGGCATGGCAAGAAATATTTATACATTATATCAAATCAAGAAGATTACGATAACTCTTTATCGACGCTCGAAAACAAAATCGTGAATATATTCTCGTGACTCATAAGCGCCGATCGGTTTTATCACATTATATTCAATATATTATTTGTATTTTTAAGTACGACGCCATTTAAACTCGTTCAATTCTATTTACGAGTGTTGCTGATTCCTATTATTAAAAAAAAAGTACATTCTATAATAATCATAAAACGGAGCTAAATCAGGTCCTAGAGGATTATGCAGTATCTCGGGGTATCAGAAATGATTTTTTATCCTAATAAATATATAATTCGGTATGCATTTACTTTTTTACATGAAATTCGATACTCCTGAGACTTCGGGGGGTCGTCTATTCGATTTACAGGAGTTATCTTGGTTTTAACTGATTTTTCTCTCGT
Organism: Cylloceria caligata; assembly: GCA_963942595.1. Classification (NCBI taxonomy): domain Eukaryota; kingdom Metazoa; phylum Arthropoda; class Insecta; order Hymenoptera; family Ichneumonidae; genus Cylloceria; species Cylloceria caligata. The sequence goes on along the minus strand of OZ012709.1, from coordinate 41,790,769 downwards.
CCGGGGCGACATTTCGTTGAAGAAATTTCTCGTTTCTACGCTGACTAGATCCTACACTCGTCCGTTATACTCTTCGGTAGATAATCGTATGTACATTCTAGTAGCAGCAGGCTCGAACCAACATAGACATAGCTAACTAGCTCTTTTATTTTGTATAAATGGACATAATTATTCTGTGGCTCGTAGCGAGATCCCGGCAGGCATCTCGGTATAAATCGTTTATCTATTATCTGAATTACCAGCGTGCGCGCACGGACTATAACTCCTCGAAGAGCAACGATATAGTTGAGACGGGAATTGAGGAAGTAAAATTATAATACATATTTTGTTTCGTGTGGAATTTCGGAAATGCTTATTCTTCGAAGAGCTTCTTAGCATAGTGCCAGATGCGGAAGAAGTATTCGTCCTTCCGCAGAAGTCTTGCACGCGCGTACGAGCTTATATCCGCGTCCATGTTATTTTCTCGTAGCCAGGAACTTGTATTCTCTGTGCTGAAGCTCACCGAAGCTGTCTCCCCTCGATCCGTGGCCTCGGCCACTGGTTCGATTACCGTTAATTCTGTTGAACAATTTGTATTGTCATTTTTTTAAAATTTATTCGACAATGGATAAAAAATAAGAATTATATTTCAATTATTAAAAGAAAATCTAGTTACGATTTTTTATGGAAATTCGCTAGTTGCAAATTTTTACCATACATGCGAACATCTTGAAAAATTCAACAACTAATCAGCAATATATTTTGTAAATTAGATTTAATCACAAGTCTGTCGAATCAACAAATTTAATAATTGAATTAATGCCCTCATATATACTAGCTAATTTTCAACATATTTACATCTGTCATTAACTTCCTTCATTTTTAAATGTATGTCAATAATTAATTTGAATTATTTGAAAAGTCGAAAAATCAATATTCATATTTATAACTTTAGTATTTATTATTTTTATTTATTTCGAAAAGCATCTCCATCATAATACAAATCAATCATATTGTAAGCATAAATGAAAAAATGCATGCACGAAATAGCTATATCAAAATTACCGGGGCTCCTCAGGAACTTTGGTATTATAACACAACTTTACCATATTTTAAGTCTACCAGTTTACATCTCTACGATGGAACAACTTTTCGGCGGTCCAAGACTGTTTATTAAAAAAGCTGTTGTTCTTTGTCGTTCCCCCCGGATCTCCAATATCGTTATCTGTGTCGCGATTTCTGTTTTATCCGAGAACCCTTACCACGAGTCTTAGAACGCCGGAGAGTTGTTCCGTGGCAGAGATGTAAATTGGTAGACTTTTAATTCGGAGAATTTGAATTATGGCAGATATGTTTTTCAGGAAGCCATAATTATGACAAAGATATTTTGTGCTATACATCTACATTTTTTTGCTTCTGGTAAAATTGTATTTTGATTGAGATGTCCTTCAGAATTGAATCGTTGCTTCGATGTTTTATGGCAGGAAAATTGAATCAAGAGTTTTAAAAGCGCCGATAGATACATTATTTAAGAATTGACACTTGCCTGAGGCTGGTACGATCTTGAACGGTTCCTCAGACTCAAGCGGCTCGCTGAATCCGACCTCGTTCTTCGCATAGATCCTCACGAGATACTCATGATTCTCCTGGAGGTCTCGTACATTCAGCTTCTGTATGTCCGCGTTTACACGTCCAACTTCCATCCACATGGTCTTCTTCACGTCTCTGATGGCGATCTTGTAGCCTTCGAGAGGCGCACCGCCGTCATGCTCGGGTCTGCCCCATTCTATTACTACTGTGTTGCCGGCGATCTGTCGGATCTCTAGCGGTGCTGTCGGTGGCGATGGAACGGCTACGAATAAGTACAAATTGTTAAATTAAAAAAACGTGTAAAAATATTTTCTTTTCATTCGACTCAAAGAGTGTATTGGATGCTTTTGATTGCCGTCCGGTTTGTACGGAAAATTAATTATCTTAAACTATAATTCATAATAATTGTATTGATAAGTAATTTTAATATTAACGATAAATGCTTTTTTCACGTTTAAACACATACTGGCGTGAGTTTTGAGGGTGACTGATTCGGAAACAGTCGGTGTACTAAGGCCCATGCTGTTCTCAGCAAATATCCTGAAGAGGAATTCACTCTCCTTTAGATTCTCGATGCAGTATTGCAGTGTAGTTGCATCAAGGGTCACTACTTTGGTCCATGGCGAATCCTTGCCGACCCGAGGTCTTTTCTCGATAACGTAGCCTACAATGCAACATACGTCGTACCAATATAGCTTGATAATCTTGTAAAACAGTCTTTCTATTCTTCAGACTCAACGTACCTGTGAGTTCTGTGCCTCCTGTGCTCGCAGGTGGAGACCAGGCCAATGTAACACTTCTGCTGGTTACGTTTGTTACTTGGAGGTTGAGGGGACAGGACGGAGGTGCTGAAAAATCCGTGATACACAGAAATTAAAATACCGATTTTATCATCGCATAAACTTCGAACGATATAACGTTAACGTTAGGGAGCATAACGCGTAATATGTTAAGGATAATCTTATTGATTGTTTCGGGAATTCACGACACGATTTTACAGCACGAATGACACCGACAGATCACCTTTGTAGCGGGAAATATGCCGAGCAGAGCGTATATCGAGTTTTCCGTCAGCTTTATTATTTCTATATGCAGAAGCGAGAATCATTATTATAATTTTGTGTTGGTTCCTTTTTCTCTCGGTATACTCACTTATACGCTTGCCAGCGGTTATGGGTTCCTCCGACAAGTACGGAGGCCCTGCACCCACGCTGTTCTTCGCCGTTATTCTGAAGTCGTAGCATACATCGGTCTTGAGGTCTGATACGATTATATTCGTTGTATCGCCCTTGGTTGTACCGATCTGTACATAAATAAAATTCACCATAAGTTTAAAAATATTTTTCCCGAAACGTATAAAATTTTCGAATCACGAAATCGTCACCTTTTGCCAAATCTTCTTCTTCGTTTCCTTCATCTCGACAGTGTACTCGGTGATCGAAGTGCCGCCGTCGTTCTCCGGAGGTTGCCACTTTACCGTGAAGGAGGTTGTCGTCATTCCAGAGACATCCAAAGGTCCTCGAGGTGGTCCAGGTTTATCTAAGACACGAAATAAATAAGAATCATTAGTAAGGTAACAAAATATTAATTTTTCTTATAATGTCCAAGGAGAAATGTATATCCGAAAATACATATAAGAATATAGTACTTTTCGTCAATATATAACAATTATATTCTTATGTATTTCACTTATGTTCCGAAACATAAAAAATATATATCTTCTATGGTGTATTTTGACAGATATATTCTGAAATATAGGTGAAATATGCAATTGTTCTTCGAAACTGTATACAATATATGGAACATACATATTTTTCGCTTATTCTTCTATTTTCTAGCGGGAATCATCCAGAACCGTCATTATACTCACCGAAGGAAGATGTAGCGGTGACAGGTTCAGAATCTAATGGTTCCGAGAATCCGACCTCATTTGCAGCTATTACTCTGAAAATGTATTCGACATCTTCCTCCAAGCTGTCCACGCAATAATTCAGAACATCGGTCTCCACTTCGGTAACCTTCGTCCAGGTCTTCTTTGTCTTTACGCATTTCTGGATGACGTACGACGTTAGATCGCAACCACCGAAATCTGCAGGTGGCTTCCATTCGATGGTGACGCGATCCGATCTTATGTCTCTGACTATCATTGGCCCTTGAGGCTTGCTGGGTTCGCGAACGACGATCAGCTTCATCTCCGTACTCGCTTCACCGTGAACGTTCGTGAGCTTAAGGATGTAGTCGCCGACATTCTCATCCTGAACTTTCTTGATGGTCAACGTCGCGGATTCCTCGTCTATTGTCTTCACGATTCGCCTAGATTCGATCACTACCCGTCCTTCCACGGTCCATTCCTCCGTTGGTTTCGGTGATGCTGTAAATCGCACTGTCATCTCGACGTCCGTGCCCTTCTTCGCCTTGTACAACTTCGGTGCATCCGTGGCTATCTTCGGAGACGACTCGACGACTGAAAATTGGATTCATACACTGTTAGTCCCACTGCAATCGAGAAAAAATATTTTTTTATTTCCACAAGATACTTACCCTCAACCTTTAGACGCGATGAAGTCTTGACATTAAGGACGACTGCACTATATTCTAATGCGTCATCCACGGTGCACTCACTTACAATGAGTTTCTTCACTACACCTTCGTCGATTATCGTGTACTTCTGGGACTCTGTGATCTCCTTGGTTTTTCTGAAAGGTGTTTACACCAGCCGTGAAAATTTTACGTGGTGCGTTTAATTAACATTTTTTAAATATGTCGAAAAGAAATGAGAATTTTTATCGATAAAAGTAATAATGAACGATATTGACATGTGAAATATTCCATAAGTCGTCGGTATTTGCAATCAAGCCAATCTCAGATTCGCAAAAACTATAGTACGTATTTCTCACCTAAACCACTTGACGAGAACATCGGGTCTTGACAACTCGATAGTAAAGAGTGCGTCCTCGTCGAGCGGCACAAGCGTCACGTCTGGAAGTCTTCTGATCAAATCAACTCCTGGTTCCTCGACAATTAGCCTCGCCTCGGAAGTCTGTTCTCCCACTTGGCACGAGTATATACCCGCATCTTCAGGCTCTGCATCGTAGATCTTTAATTTCTGACGTTTACCATCGATGGCAAGACGAACGTGCTCAGAGAACAGTAATTCTTGACCATCCTTGAACCAACGAACCAGTGCGTCGCCCTTGGTGAGCTCGATGTCGAATTTGGCCTTATCGCCTTTCGCTATCCTCACGTCCTTCATCTTCGTTATAATTTCCGGTGGTAGTTCTATATAAGGAAAGTTATTGATCAATCAATATAAATTCAACAATTACTTATTAACCCTTTAGTGCCTGACATGCCATATTTGGCACGTTCACTTTGGACGCTTTTTCTTTATTTATTATCATAAATGCCTTTAGGTTAAGGCAAAAAACGAATAAACGATACATTACTGAGTGACGTCGGTAGTACGATACAGATCGAGAAATAAACAATAAGTCAATCGTTATTGCTAAAAACTTTACTTGTTATATTGCATTTTTGTCTTAAATTGTAAATAAAAGTGATTTTTTTTTTTTATGAGGGAAAATACTGCCTGGATATAGAAGATTAATGAAATAATAACTAATAACTATCGATATCATTTTATTAATACGTGATGCAATTGATGTACTCACCAACTACTATGACTTCTGCAGTGCACTCTTCATCTGAAAGAGTACAAGTGTACTCTCCCTCGTCGTGAACCGAAGTCATGCGGATGAATAGTTTCCTAACATTTCCTTCCTTGACAAATTCCAATTTATCGTCTCTAGGTGAAAGTAGCTCACCGTCCTTCTGCCATGTAACTTCGGCAGTTTCAGACGTAATTTCAACTTCGAGAATAGCGACTTCGCGTTCTTTCACCTCAAAGTCTTGGAGTCTTCTGATGAATTCGGGCTTGGCAGGTGTTACAGTAACTTCGCAAGATGTTGCTTGATTCTTAACGGTACACTTATATGTGCCTTGATCGTTGGTCGTTGTTCTCTTGATGACCAAGCGGTGGGTGCGACCTTCCTGGATAACTTCTCGATGGTCCATTCCGCTTATCTCCTTCTCGTTGTGCCACCAAGTCGTCGAAACCGTGTGAGAAGTCTCGCAAATCAATTCGAGAGTCCTCCATTCGTCTACCTCGAGTTCGTTAACCAGTTTCTTCGTGAATGTAACTCTAGGCACATCGACGGTTACCTTGGCACCGTGAGAAGCCTTTCCGACAGGATTGCTCGCTGTACACTTGTAATCTCCGGCGTCTACCTCGGAATCGGCGTTCTTTATTTCGAGAATTATATTCTCACCATCGTAGGTCTCCTTGATGTTAGGTGACTTCTCCAGAGGTTTATTATTTCTGTGGAATTGTAATAGTCTAGTGAATTCGTTTCATAAGTTTAGTCAAAATGCAATTTAATTAGAAATTTTTTATTTCTCACCTCAACCATGCAACTTCAGGCACAGGATTGCCGATGACTTTCGCAACGAGCTTGAAGGTACCTTTCTCGGGCACCGTGAGCTCCTGGAATCTTTGTGTGAATAGCGGAGGCTCCGGTGCACCACTAGGAGTTTCTGAAATTGTGATAAAGTCTCTGTTATTTATTGGAGAGCTGGAATAATTTGATTACTGCAACAAGCATAGCATACCGGCGAGCGGCTCTTCCTTCAGTGGTTCCATAATGTGGCCATGCGAGTGCTTAGGCTTTGCATCAACTGCAATGAACATTAGCGAAGCGTCGTACGAATGTTAGTTTTATCGTTGGAGCAACGAAGCATTCGATTGCGAGATCCAAAAACAAAGCGTGTTGTGTAGTAAATTAGTAGCCCTATACAACGATATACAATGTATTTGAATAATTTACAATTAATTTGTTCGCATTTATATGTTACAAAATTTGTATTATGATATGTTAGTTAGTCTTCTTTTAGCTATTTATTAATAACACGAGAAAAAAATTCAAATGTCAAGTTTATGAAGTCAAGTTTTACTGCTTTCGTGAAGATCGATGGATCGAAATTCACCTCGAACAACTGTACGCGAAGAAGTGCTTAACACTCTTGTTTACAGTCGAGAGTAAATAATAATAATTGTTCAATTGTTTGGAACACTCTAAAGAGCAACTTAAAAATATGAAGGAAACTCTCGAATCCTACCTTCAACGATAAGAGACGCCTTCGTCTCGGCGGTTCCTAGATCGTTCTTTGCGATGCAAGAGTAATCTCCAGCGTCTGCTAGCTGTGGCTGAATGATAGTCAAGGCATGCGTATCTCTGTCCTTCTTCGGCGTGAGCCCCTTCTTGAGTGGCTTGCCATCCTTGTACCAAGTCACCGTAGGAGTAGGGGTACCGACAATTTGCGTGGTCAAGACAACGGTCTCGCCTTCCCTTATAACGTACGGCTTCAACGGTTCTAAAATTTCTGGTGGTTCTTGTGCACCGGTTTTCACTTTCAGAGGAATCTCAATCGCAGCCTCGCCTTCTCTGTTCTTTGCGACGATTTTGTAGCGACCCTCCTGCCTCTTCTCGACCTTGTTGATTTTCATAACGCTGCAGTACATGTGCATGTCGCTCTCGGTAACAACGATGATGTTCTCCTTGGTCATGATCTTCGTGTCCTCATAGTACCAGGTGATTTCTGGTTCAGGTACAGCCACCAGGCGACACTCCAATATCACATTATCCTTCTCATCGACGCACTTGGCCTTTGGTTTGCGAGAGAAGGTTGGTGGTATTCCCTCCAGAATATCGGCGAGGGATGACTCTCTGTAATGAAGTTGAAAAATCGCGGAACGCCTTTAGAATATGAAGAATTATGAAAAGTAGATGTAAACTTGATATGGCCAACATTTTTTATCATTTAATAAATATGTACAATAAAATTTTAAGGCCGGAAAATACGAAATGGCATTTATAAAGTGTACTTACCTAGACAAACTTTTTCTTGATGGTCCAGTGATGTCGGATCCATGATCCGAAAGCGGTGCTCCGACTGTAAGTTCTGTAGTGCTCGAAGCGAAGCCTGCGGCGTTCTTGGCCACGCAGGTAAATGTGCCCGCATCCTCAGGGAATACTTCGCGAATTATAAGAGTCGCGACGTTGTCCTCGTCGTAGTAGATTTGGAAGTCTGGCGATGGCTTGATTATCGCAGTTTGACGGAACCAGGTGATCTGCGGTCTTGGTACACCTTCCACTTGGCACTCGAATTGCACCGTATAACCATCTGGAGTGTGAATGGGTTGAAGCTTCTCGATGAATCGAGGCGCCGAGGCCTTTTCCCCTGGCGCGGGCTCTGGATATTGCAAAAAGTATTCGTTAGCGCCTGTTCCTCTGACTTACACCGGAATATTAATCTCGCATGAGTCACTTACTCTCGAAGACTGGCAGCTTGTCAATTTTCTCGTGTAATTTATGTTGTAGGTAGATCGTGTAGTGAGCTTCATCTAGCAGATATTGAGCTGGTACCCAGCCCTTTTCAGCAGTCAAGTGTTTCTTTACGAACCACCAGTCGGTGTTGGTATGCTCTGAATACGAAGAATTATATAATATATAAATGCAAATGAACTTCAAACTAAAAGTTTATATGCACCGAAGCCATTACCTATAACATAAATTCTTTCTCCTTCCACGAGATCGATTGCCTCGTCCGTTTCAGCAACGTAAGAGCAAATAGAGAACATGGTGTCACCATCGTGTACAGTGTATTCTTCATCTGAAAGAATTACTCTCGATTATGCTGAGATCAAATTAAAGACCATAAACGTTCAACGTGTTCGCAGAAATTTAAATTTACCGTCTTCGAATATATCACCTTCCCTAGTGATGCTCAGACTAGCTTCCTCTGTAAAGAGTCGAAGTATAGACGTTAATTTCAGGAGCATCGATGGTTGGTCGGAGCAACGTGCTGCTCAAGATTTTTCGTTAGAGCCTCCACGATAGTTTGTTAGGTGCCTATGCCGGTATGCTTTTCAATCGCAGATGTGTGAGTTCCATTATCGATGGCAGAAGGGAAGGATATATGGGAACGAGGTGAAGGATCAGTAAGCGCTGGCGTACTCACGGTTCTTTCGTAGACGACCAGTCTAAAAGCTTTTTTTGTTTTGAATTAAGCATAAGCAAATCTACGAAGCTTTTTCATAGTCTTCTGCAAGCGTGAAAAAAATCATGATTTTCTCGAACCTTCATCGAACGTAGAAACACGTCTCTTGGACTTCAATTTGAGTGCTAAAGACTCGTCCATCTCCTCGTATGAGTATTTTCGGTCGCGTTTCAACTTCATCTTCACGTCACCTTCCTCGATATCTTCTACCGAATAAAGGCGCGGTTGTTTCTTTACTTTACGTTTGAGTGGCATGTTAAACTCATCAACATCGAGCTCTTCTATGCTGTACTCGTCCTTGACGTCGTCGTCAGAATCATCGATAATTTCCTCAACGGTTGGCTGTCCATCGTCCTCTGGTTCCTGGATTATTCTGATGGTCTCTTCACCCGTTTCCTCGGAGTATGTAAGCGGCCGTCTCTTTGGCTTCAGACGTACTTTACCGGACATTGATATATCCTCTTCCTCGTAAGTGTTTAATGAGATTTTGAATTCTTGCTCAACGTCCTCTTTTGTCTTGGTGCTGCGTGGCCGGAACGTCACATTTTCGGTTTCAGTGACTTCCTTGATGTCTGGTCTAGGCTTACGCTTCGGACGGAGTTTACGGAGGGTCACATCTTCGTAAATCTCTTCAATCGGCTTTGGTGTCTTTTTAGGCGGTTTACGTTTGATCGTGAATTCCTCGACGACATCTTCTACTACTTCTTCGGGACCCTCCACTTCCTCGGTCTTCTGGATAACTAACTCGTCCGCTGCTTCATCCACAATCTGCTTCTTCGTCTTCTTCGTTAATTTTATATCACTAGACACTTCCTCTGCTGTTGTAACTGTTACATCGGTCTTTGGTTTTCTCTTTAGTGTCACTTCAGCATCCTCGACTTCCTCTACAACCGGCTCCTTCTTTTTTGGCTTTTTCTTAAGGGTTATTTGCTGGGTGATTTCTTCCTCTTCCTTTGGTTCTTGAAGCGTGAATTTCTTGATAGTAACTTCGTCAGTAGCATCCTCAACGACAGGCTTTTTCTTCGGTTTTTTCTTAAGAGTTACCTCTTCGGTTACTTCCTCGACCTCTTTGGTTTCCTCAACAGGAATAGGTTTCTTGATGGTCACTTCATCAGCAGCCTCTTCTGTCACGGGCTTCTTTTTTGGTTTTTTCTTGAGAGTTATCTCTTCAGTGACTTCCTCGACTTCCTTAGTTTCCACAGGAACAGGTTTCTTGATGGTTACTTCGTCAGCAGCTTCCTCTGTCACGGGTTTCTTCTTCGGTTTTTTCTTGAGAGTTACCTCTTCAGTGACTTCCTCGACCTCCTTGATCTCCTCAATAGGAACAGGTTTCTTGATGGTCACTTCATCAGCAGCCTCTTCGGTCACGGGCTTCTTTTTTGGTTTTTTCTTGAGAGTTACCTCTTCAGTGGCTTCCTCGATTTCCTTAGTTTCCACAGGAACAGGTTTCTTGATGGTTACTTCGTCAGCAGCTTCCTCTGTCACGGGTTTCTTCTTCGGTTTTTTCTTGAGAGTTACTTCTTCAGTGACTTCTTCAACCTCCGTGGTCTTCTCGATGGGCACAGGTTTCTTTATCGTAACTGCGTCAGTAGCCTCGTCAATGATAGGCTCCTTTTTCGGTGTTTTCTTAATTGTCACCGATTCGGGTACTTCTTCAGATTCTTCCTTAACTATTTTCGTAGGTACAGGCTCTTCCTTCTTATCTTTGTTCTTTTTTGAGGGTTCCCACTGAATCTTCTCTGGCATGGGCTCGAGAACAGGTCTTTCGTATTCAGGTTCCACCCATTCGTCGATATCATCCTTCTTTTTCTCAGGCTTCCTCTTTGGTTTCTTCTTTTTTACTGTTATTTCTTCCATAACTTGAACGTCTTCCTTGACCTCTTCGACGGCTACAGGTTTTTGTATGACAATCTCATCAGCAGCTTCTTCCACAACTGGTTTTGACTTTGGTTTTTTGGCGATTGTCACTGCTTCAGTAGTTTCCTCAACTGGTTTAGTCTCTTCTATAGGGGTAGGTTTTTTGATAACTACCTCGTCGGTTGTTTCTTCAGCCTCAGGTTTTTTCTTCGGTTTTTTTTTCAAAATCACCTCTTCAGTAAATTCTTCAATTTCTTGGGTCTCTTCTATGGTAACCGGCTTCTTGATCACAATTTCGTCAGCTGCTTCTTCCTCAACAGGCTTCTTCTTTGGCTTCATTGTTATTACCGCCTCCGTAATATCTTCTGGTTTCTTTTCTTCGGGAACAGGCCTCTTGATAACAATTTCTTCAGTGGTTTCTTCCACCTTAGGTTTTTTCTTTATGGTAACGACTTCAGTAACTTCTTCAGGCTTTTCCTCAATCGGCTTTGGTGATATAGGCTCTTCTTCTTTATCCTTCTTTTTCTTCGATGGTTCCCACTGTATCTTTTCTGGCATCGGTTCAAGAACTGGTCGCTCATATTCAGGCTCTACCCATTCGTCAATGTCATCCTTCTTCTTCTCAGGCTTCTTCTTTGGCTTCTTCTTCTTGACTGTTACTTCTTCCGTGACTTCAACTATTTCCTTAACCTCTTTGACGGGCACAGGCTTCTGAATGACTACTTCATCAGCCGCCTCTTCCACAACCGGTTCTTTTTTTGGTTTCATCACGATTGTAGCTTCTTCAGTGGTTTCCTCAACATCTCTAGTCTCTTTTACTGGAGCAGGTGTCTTGATGACTACCTCGTTGGCTGTTTCTTCCACCTCCGACTTTTTCTTGGGTTTCTTCTTCAAAGTCACTTCCGTGATTTCCTGAACCTCTTTGGTCTCTTCAATGGTAACAGGCTTTGTGATCACAACCTCATCAGCTGCCTCTTCTTCGACAGGCATTTTTTTCGGCTTCTTTGTTATTACCACTGCCTCCGCATCTTTGGGTTTCTTTTCCTCTTCCACAAGAACAGGTTTTCTGATAATAACCTCTTCCACCTCAGGCTCCTTATGCATTTTCTTGATTGTCACCACTTCGGGTACTTCGTCAGTTGCTGGTAGTGGCTCTTCTTTCTTTTCCTTCTTCTTTGAGGGTTCCCACTGTATTTTTTCTGGCATCGGTTCAAGAACTGGTCGCTCATATTCGGGCTCTACCCATTCGTCAATGTCATCCTTCTTCTTTTCAGGCTTCTTCTTTGGCTTCTTCTTCTTGACTGTTACTTCTTCCGTGATTTCAACTACTTCCTTGACCTCTTCGACGGGTACGGGCTTCTGAATAACGACTTCATCAGCTGCCTCTGCTTCGACAGGCTTTTTCTTTGGCTTTTTCGCAATCACTGCTTCAACAACATCTTCAGGTTTCTTTTGCTCCTCCTCGGTAACAGCCTTCTGAATTACCACTGCCTCAGTCGTTTCTTCAACTTCCGGCTCCTTCCTAGGTTTTTTCTTAAGAGTAACCACTTCAGGAACTTCTTCAGGTTCCTCCTTAACAGGCTGCTCATTCACAGGTTCTTCTTTGACCGGCTCTTTCTTGACTTCCTCAGGTTCTTCCTTAGCTGGCTTCGTCGGGACAGGCTCTTCTTTCTTCTCCTTTTTCTTCGATGGCTCCCACTGTATCTTTTCTGGCATCGGCTCGAGAACGGGTCGCTCGTATTCAGGCTCTACCCATTCTTCTACCTCGTCCTTCTTTTTCTCAGGCTTCTTTTTCGGTTTTTTCTTCTTGACAGTTACTTCTTCAGTAACTTCCACAACTTCCTTGATTTCCTCAATAGGTATATGCTTCTGAATTACGACCTCATCAGCTACTTCATCCACAACAGGTTTTTTCTCTGGTTTCTTCTCGATAAGAGCTTCGACAAATTCTTCAGGTCCTTTTTCTTCCTCGGAAAGAGGCTGAATTACTACTACTGCTTCAGTCGTATCTTCGACCTCAGGCTTTTTCTTAGGCTTTTTCTTGATCATCACAACTTCAGGAACTTCTTCAGGCTCTTCTTTGTCAGGCTCTTCCTTGGTGGGCGCTTCTTCAATAGGTTCTTCTACGACAGGCTCTTTCTTAACATGTTCCTCCTTAGAAGGCTCCTCCTGTAATGGCTTCTTCTTTTTTGTCGGTTCCCATTCAATCTTCTCTGGCATCGGTTCAAGAACCGGTCGTTCGTATTCAGGTTCCACCCATTCTTCAATCTCTTCCTTCTTAGACACCGGCTTCTTCTTAATTTTCTTTTTTGGCTGTTCCTTAATCTTCTCTTCGTCGGGACTTGGCTCTTTAGGCGCGCGAGGTGTAGTTTCAGTTTCTTTCTGTGGGAATTCCTTTGTACCTTCGTCTTCAGGTTTGTCTTTCTTCCAGCCCTTTAAAGTGATGGACTCTGGTTCTTCTTTCGGTTTTTTGGATGTTGGTATCCTAAATTTGACCTCAGGCTCTTCTTCTGATTCCGGAGGCTTCGGCTCTCCCAGTACCAATGGTATTTGCTCGATGTCTTGATCAGGCTTCTTCTTTGACGGTCGCTTATATGGTTTAGGTTCAACTTCAGGAGCTGGTTTCTCAAGCTGATCTTCCTCTTCAGGAACGTATTTCTGGAGTTCTGGTCTATCAAAGTCAAGTGGACTGAGTTTATCGTGTTCCAATTTTGGCTTCGGCTCTGTCTTTGTCCTTTCCACGGGTTCTTGAGTCGGTTCCGTCTTTTTTGGCTTTTTCTTAGGCTCATCGACATTCTCGAGTTTCTTTTCAGGAATCTTCTTCAATTTGATGTCTTCAGATTCTTCCTTCTTTTCCTTGGGAACCTTGCCCTCGCCCAAAATCAAGGGTTTCGGCTTCTCCTCTTCAGGTACTGGCTGTTTCGGAGTCCGTTCGTACATGGACTTATCCTCAATTTCTTCGAGGGGTACTTTCTTTAACTCCTCGAATTCTTTGTCTAGTTTTTCCAATTCTGTGAGCTCTACCTCGGGCAGTTTAGTCTTCTTGAATTTGGTCTTCAGTATCTTAAGGGCTTCCTTTGTGTTTCTAGATAAAATACCGCACTGAACAGGATTTTCTTCCATTACTGTGATTGTTGGCTTCTGTATTTCCGGCGGATAATCACCAATGAAAGTTATACGGCTCTTGAGAAGCAACTTGGGTAGAGTGACCGTCGAAACTTCTTTCTTCTTAGCTATTGTAACCTTCTTGAGCTTTATTGTGCCGAAATGGACTTCCTCCTTCGGTTCCATATACGTCAGCTTCGTTGGTTTAAATTCTTTCGTCTCGATTTTCTGAGGCACAAGCTTTTGCAACTCAGCCGGTAAGGGCTTCTGTTCCTTTTGTTTCTTCGAGGGTTCCCACTGAATCTTCTCTGGCATGGGCTCCAGCACTGGCCGTTCGTACTCAGGTTCCACCCATTCCTCGATTTCATCTTTCTTCGCCAAAAGTTTTTTCTTTTTCGGCTTCTTCACTGTCTTCTTTTCTTTGATTTCTTCCACCGACTTGATTTCTGGAGTTTCCTCAACAGGTACTGCCACAGGTACGACTTCTTCCTTAGGAGCGTGGCCATTCACTTCTTTGTCCACTGGCTTCTCAGATTTTTCTTCCTCAGGTTTAACTTCCTCGGGCACCTTCTTCTTCTTCTTGGGAGCCTTAACGACAGGGGCTTCAGCAATTTCGATCTTTTCTTCTTCCTTCTTTTCGATAGTCACGGCCATTTCTTTCTCAGGCTTTACATCCTCCGGAATTTCCTCAGTAGCAACTTCAGAAACGACCTCGGTTATTCCGATGCTTTCCTTTGCCAATATGGTCTTATCTGTCTTCTCCTTCTTTATCTTCTTAGACTTCATTTCTTCAAGTTGTTCCTCTTCTTTTTCCACTTCCTCGACAGTTGCCTTCTTTGGTTTTTTCGGAGCCTTCTTCGTCTCGACTTCAGTGATCTTTACTTCTTCTGGGACATCCTCAGTGAGTACAGCTTCCTTTACCATCGGTTTACGTTCTTCAGAAAGTTCTTCAGTAGTAACTTCAGAAACCACTTCAGTTGTTTCGATACTTTCTTTAGGCACTATGGTCTTGTCGGCCTTTTCCTTCTTCGGTTTTTTTGTCTTGATTTCTTCAACTTGCTCCTCTTCTTTTTCCAATTCCTCGACCACTTCCCTCTTCGGTATCTTGGGGGCCTTTTTAACCTTAACTTCTGTCACTGATGCCTTATCCGGGATATCTTCAGTGGGAACAGCTTCCTCTTCCTTGGGTTTATCTGTGACTTCCAGTTCTTCTGTTATCATTTCGGTGACTACCTGGGTTACTTCGATGCTCTCATTTGGAATAATGGCTTTCTTTGCCTTCTCTTTCTTGGGCTTCTGAATAACAATCTCTTCAATGACTTCTTCGGGCACACCATCATCTCGAGTAACAGCCTTCTTCTTCTTGATGACTGTTTTACTCGGTGTATCAGTGATTTCGATGATTTGCTGTTCCTTCATAAACACAGTCTCTTCTGCTGGTTTGATGACTACTTCTTCCACGATTTCCTCCGGCACATCCTTCTTCATAGACTTCCTACGTTTTTTGATCGTCATTGTCGTAGGTGTTTCGACAGTTTCGATTATCTCCTCCTCTACTAAATCTGGAGCCTGTCTGACATCAGTCTTGATGATCTTCGCGGTCTCTAATTCCTCCATAAGGGGTTTTGCCTTTTCCTTCTTAGGTTTGTGCAAGACGATCTCTTCGATCACTTCCTCCGGTATACCATCCTCTCCAGTAACCGCGGTCTTTTTCTTGATTACCGTTTTCGTCGGAGTTTCCGTGATTTCGACGATCTGTTGTTCCTCCATGAAAGTTCGTTCCTCTACCGGTTTTATTACAACCTCTTCTACGATCTCATCTGCAACATCCTTCTTCAACGACTTTCTACGTCTCTTGATAGTTCGTTTCATTGGAGTTTCGACAGTTTCAATTACTTCCTCCTCTACTACGGTAACAGTTTCTTCCGGAGCTTGTTCGACAATAGTTTGCGTAACTTCAGCATTCTCGAGTTCATCCACCCGAGGTTTAGCCTTTTCTTTCTTTCGCTTCTCGATTACAATCTCTTTGACTTCTTCTTCAGGTACTTCGACATCCTCAGGTTTTTTCTTTTTCAATGAAGTTTTTTTCTTGATCTCGGGTGCCTGCTTGACTTCAGTCTCCGTAATCTCAACTGTGTCGAGTTCCTCCACGACAGGCATTGCCTTTCGCGTCTTTGGCTTATGAATAACGATCTCTTCGACTACTTCTTCCGGAACACCATCGTCTCTTGTGACAGCTTTCTTTTTCTTAATGACAGTTTTCGTTGGCGTTTCCGTGATCTCGACGATCTGCTGTTCTTCCATAAAAGTTTGCTCTTCAGCTGGTTTTATTACGACCTCTTCAACTATCTCGTCAGGTACATCCTTCTTGAGCGACTTTCTACGTTTCTTGGTAGTTCTCTTTGTCGGAGTTTCTACGGTTTCAATGATCTCTTCTTCAACAACGACCGTTTTCTCTGGTCCCTGCTTCACGTCGATCTTCGTAATCTTAACAGTCCCAAATTCATCGATAACAGTATTTGCTTTTTCTGTCTTTGGTTTGTGAATAACGATCTCTTCAATAACTTCCTCGGGCACGCCGTCATCTCGCGAAATCGAAGTCCTCTTCTTGATGATCTTTTTCGTAGGTGTTTCTGTTATTTCGACAATCTGCTGTTCCTCCATAAGAATAGATTCCTCGGCCGGTTTTTGTATTATTTCCTCAATAATTTCGTCGGGCTTATCCTGCTTCGTGGGCTTCTTTTTCCTGATTATTCTTGTAGTAGGTGTTTCCACTGTTTCAACGATCTCTTCCTCAATGATTACCTTCTCTTTCAGGTTTTTCTTTGGTGCCTCTTGCACCTCTATCTCGGTGATATTCACTGTTTCTTCTTCGTCTTCGATGGGTTTGGCTTTTTCTTTCCTTGGTTTTTCGATGACTATCTCTTCCACAGTTTCCTCCGGTACGCCATCATCTTTGACTGTAGCCTTCTTCCTCTTAATAACCTTCTTCGTTGGCGTTTCAATGATCTCGATGATTTGTTCCTCTTCCATGGTAGTTACTTCTTCTATCGGTTTTATGATAACCTCCTCTACAATTTCCTCCACCTCGCCTTTCTTTTTCGGCTTCCGAATCTTCTTGATGGTCTTTGTCGTCGGAGTTTCAATTGTTTCGATAATCTCCTCTTCTTCCTCGACGACAACTTTTTTTCGAGGTGCTCTCTTGACATCCACCTCGGTTATCTCGACAGTCTCGATTTCCTCGATGAGAGGCTTGGCCTTTTGCTTCTTGGGCGCTTCCGTGACGATCTCCTCAATGATTTCCTCGGTGACATTATCCGCGGATGTCTTCGGCTTCTTCTGCTTGACGATTTTGGGCTTCTCATCAATCACCTCTTCGACGATTTCCTAAATGACACAGATATTTTTATTACTACAAATCTTATTACTGCAATGACAAAAGCAGATACAAATTGCCCTCACCTCTTGTACGGTTTTCTGGGTGATACCTGTGCAAACAAACAAATTAATTAATAATGGAAAAATACTATGTAATCTCGACATAATTGAACACAACAATAGGATAATGTCTCACTGATGCGTTTAGCACAATAAACATATACATGGAATTGTCATAATAGCAGATCGTATCGTTGATATGTCTCTGTTGCTCTTTTTCTGTAGTATAGTGCGATCGTTTTAGTGCTAGTATATCTCGTAATGAATAATCATCGTATAGAATGTATGGTAAGATAAAAGGTAGTATAGTATAAAGTAGTATCTGACAAGTAGGCTCACCTTCTGGACCCCGCTCGACATCTTTAGACTGTTTTGGTTTTTTGTGTTTCGGTTTGTCGTGTGATTTTGGTATAGTGTCTTCGGTTTCATCGATTACCGTAGTTACTGGTTCTTTACCTTCCTCTTCGATGGTCACCACTTCCGTTACCTGTTCTTTATCGCCGCGCTTCTTGACTGTACGTTTCTTATGTACCTTAGCAGGTTTTCCTTCTTCTGTTACCACTGTAGTTACCGTCACTCTTTCTGTCACTTCTTCAACGATGTTAGGCTCTATTGCTTCATGTTTCAAAATAGGAATATCGGCTTCTTCGACTTCCTCCATTGTTACCGTAGTAACAGGCTGTTCGCCATCTTCCTGAAGAGTTACTTCTTCGGTGACTCGGGGCTTGTCTTT
The DNA here is from genome assembly GCA_963942595.1 of Cylloceria caligata. Classification (NCBI taxonomy): domain Eukaryota; kingdom Metazoa; phylum Arthropoda; class Insecta; order Hymenoptera; family Ichneumonidae; genus Cylloceria; species Cylloceria caligata. The sequence goes on along the minus strand of OZ012709.1, from coordinate 41,772,951 downwards.
GCCACATTTTTTCGTCGTTCTCTTCTTCGTGATCTTCTTCGGCTTCTTGCCAGGCTGTTTGTGAATTTCTTCGGTTGTTACCGTCTCGATAGTTTCAACCACATGCTCATTGCGAGGAACAAACTTAATATTATCGTCGTGCTCTTTTTCTTTATCTTCAGGCTTATCTACCTTCTGCCAAGGCTTGAGATTTATTTTTTCGAGCTGTTCTTCGGGTTTATCACGCTGAGGAATTCTGAACTTGTGCTCAGGCTGTTCTTCCGGCTCCTGGAGCTTTGGTACACCAGGCACGATAGAAACTGTCTCTGTTTCCTGGGTGGGCTTAGTCTTTTTGCTCTTCGGATGTTTCTTAGCAGGCTTATCTTTCTCAGGTTTCTCCTTATCCGGCAATTCTAAAACTTCACGCTCTTCGAGTTCAACGTCGGTCGACGGTATATCATAGGGCTGGAACGGTGATAGTTCCGGAGATTCCTTTTCATCCTTAGGCACTTTCTTTTCTTGCATTGGCTCCTTCTTCTTTTTCACTGGTTCTGTCTCTTCTTGCTCATCGTTATCCTTCCCGGGAATCTTCTTCAGTATTACTTTTTGGTCTTCAGGCTCTTCCTTTGGAGGAACTTTGCCTTTGCCAATCTTTAACTTTTCAGGTTTTTCTTCCTCAGGCTTTTTAAGCTTCGGCTGCCTCTCGTATACAGATTTGTCTTCAATCTTTTGCAGTGGATTCTTCTTTAACTCCTCAAGCTCTGAGTCTAATTTCTCTAGATCTGTTAGCTCTTTCTTGATCATTTTGGAGGCCTTGCGCTTTGGTTTCTTGATTTTTAGTGCATCCTCTATGTTTCGGGAAAGTATACCAGTTTGTACGAAGTTTGGCTCGAGTTCAGTTATCACTGGATTTTTTATGCTGGGAGGCCAATCGTGAGTGATTATTCTACTGCGCAACATAATCTTAGGGAATTTGCTACGCTTAGTAGTATCTTTTCGCTTCCTCACCACAGTGGGCTTCTTCAATTTGACTTGAGCGAATTCTGGCGCTTGAGGCTCACCCATTTTCAGTTTAATTGGTTTCTGTTCCTTCCTTTCAATCTTCATCATTTGTGGCTTCAATTTTTCTTTGATTTCTTCAATTTTCTCAAGCTGCTCGGGAGTTTTTTCAACCACACACTTTTCCTTCGGAATCTTCTTGGGTTTCTTCTTCTTTGGCTCAGGAATATCAAGTCTGTAGTTTTGAGCCTCAGGTAATTCATCTTCGGTCATTTCACTGGTAGTAGTCACGGGTTCTTTGCCCTGTTCTTTCATAGTGACCTCCTCAACAACCTTCTTATCCTCTCCCCGTTTCTTGACAACCTTACGTCTCTTAATAACTTTCCTGGGCTTTCCTTCCTCAGTCACTTCGTCAGTTACTGTAATCTCTTCGCGCGTTGCCTCGATCACTGTCGGCTGGACTGGTTCTTCAAGAGGCGGTATTTCGGAGATCTCATCATCATTTACAATTTCTTCGGTAGGTACGATAGTTTTTGTCGTAACCGGTGCCTTCCCAACTTCCTCCACAGTAATTTCTTCAGTAACTTCGGCCTTTTTACCCTTTTGTCTACGCGTGGTCTTTACCTTTGTCACCTTCTTGGGCTTTCTGTCTGGTATTTCTTGAATTTCTTCAGTAATAATGGTGTCGACAATCAGGGGACATTCCGATGTTTCTTTAGGAAGATCGTCAATAATTTCAATCGCTTCGGTACCTTGACTTACTTTTTTTAGCTTGCGCTTTGGTTTATTTTTTTCAGCTACCTCAGGCACGTCGGTCTCTTCCGCTTTCACTGGTAGATCTTGTTCTGCTACTTCTACAGGTTTCAAATCTTGTGAGACAGCAGGTTTAAGCGTTTCAGGTTTCGTCGTTTTCTTGACTTTCCTGGTATTTACATGTTTCGGCAAAATTTCTTCCACCTCTTCTGCTGGTACCTCACGAACAGTGGTCACAGGTTCTTGACCCACTTCTTCAACAGTCGTTTCCTCGGTTACGCGAGGCTGCTTATTAGGTTTCTGGACGATAGTACGCTTCTTGGTAGTTTTCTTGGGCTTGCGTTGAGGTGTCAGTTCTTCGATTACTGTAGTTTCTGAAGTTACAACCTCTGGCACGGCATCCTCAATTTTTTCGAGCGGTTTAGTCGTCTCCTCGAAGATGATACTCTCGTCAGGATGTTGAATGACAGTCGTCACCGGTGCTTTGCCAACTTCTTCAATCGTAGTCTCTTCCGTTACCTTTTGTTTATCTCCTTTCCTTCGCACGACACGTTTTTTTACAATCTTCTTCGGTTTTCCTTCGTGTGTAATTTCCTCAGTGACTACGACTTGTTCCCGTACTTCCTCTACTTCCGTTTGTGTTTCTTGTCCGAAAGTTGGCACAATTGTAGACACTTCATCCAGAAGGACCTCCTCGACCGGTTCTTCGTGCACAGTCGTCACTGGAGCTTCACCTTCTTCTTCAACCGTGATTCTCTCGACCACACGTTGTTTCTTACCCTTTGTCTTAACTGTACGTTTTTTAATAACGGTTCGAGGTTTCCCCTTGTCTGTTACCTCTTGGGTAACACTGATTTGTTCAGTCACCTCAACTTCCTTTGGTTCTTCAACTTCGGAGGAGAATTCTACGATTTCTTCTTCGTCTGCATTTCCCTCGATAGGTTCTTCGACGACGAAAGTTACGGGTGCTTTTCCGTCTTCCTCCACAACTATTTCTTCAGTCACTCTTTCCACTCTACCACGTTTTACAACCTTCTTTGTCTTGGTGAACTTCTTGGGTTTACCATCAGGATTTAGGGATTCTGTGACTTTTACTTCGTGGCGTACTTCCTCTGTGACTTTAGGCTGTTCTTCCCAAGCAATGGATTCGGGGACTTCTTCGACTATATGTTCTGTGACTGTTTTGTGTGGTGTCTTACCATCTTCCTCGATAGTAACTACCTCCGTAATATTTTGCTGTTTTCCTTTCTTTTTGACAATTCGTCTTTTAGTTTTCTTCTGCTGGCGCCCGTCCTTCGTGACCACTTCAGTGACTGTAACTTCTTCAGTTGTTTGTTCCACAACTGTTGGTAGTTCGTCATCAATAATATCCTGAGGATAGTACGTTTCTTCGTCGATTATTTCCTCGACAGGTGTTTCGGTATGGAGAACTATAGGAGCTTGACCTTCTTCTTCGATGATTCCATCTTCGATCACCGTCTGTTTCCTGCCTCTGCGTTTAACAATTCTCTTCTTCGTCACTGTCACAGGTTTTCCTTCGTCAGTTACAATCGTGCTGACAGTCACTTGCTCACGAATTTCTTCTGGCTCTATAGTTTCGACACCACGTTCTTCTGATGGCAGGGATGGAATTATTTCGTCGGAAAGTATCTCTTCGACGGAATGCTCAACAACATTGCATTTGGGGATTTCGCCTTCGTTTTCAACAGTTGTGATTTCTGTGATCTGCTGTTTCGGTCCCTTTCTCTTGATTATGCGCTTTTTCGTCACTTTCTTTGATTTTTGCTCGGGTGTTTTAATGATTTCCTGAGTGGTTATGGTTTCAATCGTTTCAGGAATATCCTCGCGTTCTTTATTGTAGGGTACGAACCTAATGGCATCATCATGGGGCTGCTCCTTGTCTTTTTTCTCGTCAGGCATCTTCCAGGGTTTGAGCTTTATTTTATCCGGCTCTTCTTCGGGTTTCGGTCCTTGATGAATCTTGAACTTATAATCGGATGTTTCTTTATCCTCTTTTTCTTTTGGTTTCCCAGGAACAATAGCAATTTGCTCAAAGTCTTGTGCCAGTTTCTTTGGCTTGCGCTTTGTCTTTTTCTTGCTCTCAGGTTTATCAGAATCTTCGGGAACATCTTCCTCTTCCAGCGGCTCACGTTTCTCCAAGTCTATTTTGAATGGTTCGATGTCACAGGGTTCGAATTTCAAGCTCTCAGTCACATCATCCCTCTCCTTTGGTTTCTTTTCATCTCCCTTAACCTTCTCAGGTTTCGTGGCGGAGTATAGCTCGTCTTTTTCCTTCGATTTCTTTTCAGGAATTTTCTTTAATTTCACCAGCTCAGGCTGTTCTTCTTCAACTTCATGTGATTTGCCCTTGCCAATCTTTAGTTTTTCATCCCGTTTCTTGCCCGGTTCCTCACGCTTCGGCTTACGTTTATACAGTGTTTTTTCAGGCATCTCTTCTAATGGAACTTTCTTTAGATCGTCAAATTCAGCGTCAAGCTTCTCGAGATCGACTTCGTCCTGATCTATAGGTTTGAATTTCTTGTGCTTTATTTTCTTTAGTTTAAGAGCTTCCTCCATAGTGTGAGAAAGTATTCCATTCTGTATGAACTGAGGCTTCAACAAAGCGATTTTAAGACGACGCATTCCCGAAGGCCACTCGAAAAACGTAACACGACTGCGTAACAGTATTTTTGGAAATTTGTCTTTCTTACTATCTTTTTGTTTCACTATGGGAGCCTTCTTTAGTTTTATCTGAGCAAACTGTGGTTTTTCGGGTTCTGGCTTACTAATTTTGAGTTTTGTTGGCTTGACCTCTGTGATGTGAAGAGGTTTCAATTCCGCCTTCAACGTTGCGATGTCTTTCGGTGATTCATCGTCCTTTAGTTTCGTTAGTTTCTTCTTTTTCGACACCTTCAAAGGCTTTTCTGGTTTCTCTTGAGGTTCAGGAATCTCTTTAACATCTTCCACTAGCAATTCAGTAACGGCCACTACTGTAGATTCACCCTTTTCTTCCCCAGTCTGTTCTCCGGAAACGTGTTCGTGCTTACCCGCCGTACGGAAGATTTTCTTTCTGGTAACCCTCCTGGGCTTCCCCTCTTCAGTCGATTCTTGTGTAACGGTGACTTCTTCACAAATTTCATCACGTTCTATGGGCTTTTGGTTCTCAATTGTTGATAAGGAGTCGATAGTTTCCCCAGGAATATCTTCCTCGATGGGTTCAGCGAGTACTGTTGTTATGGGAACTTTCCCATCTTCTTCAATAGTCTGTTCTACGGTGACCTGTTGCTTCTTGCCCTTTCTCCGAATGATTTTCTTTTTCGTAATCTTTCTTGGCTTGCCTTCTTTAGTAATATCTTGTGTAACGGTCACTTCCTCACGGATTTCTTCGCGTTCTACAGGCTTAACAAATTCGGTGACCGGTAGAGCCTCGGTAGTTTCGTCAGGAACATACTCCTCCTCGGGATTAGCGGTAACCGTTCTAACAGGCGCTTTGCCTTCTTCCTCAATTGTTTGTTCTTCGGTCACTTGTTGTTTCTTTCCTTTCCTGCGAATAATCTTTTTCTTTGTGATCTTTCTTGGTTTGCCTTCCTTAGTAATTTCTTCAGTGACAGTAATTTCTTCACGAACTTCCTCGCGTTTTGTAGGCTTGCCGAATTCTACAACTGGAAGAGGCTCTACAGATTCTTCAGGAATATACTCTTCCTCGGGTCGAGCCTGAACAATTGTTACAGGCGCTTTGCCCTCTTCCTCAATCGTTTGTTCTTCAGTGATATGTTGCTTCCTTCCTTTACGACGAATAATCTTCTTTTTTGTGATCTTTCTTGGCTTGCCTTCGTTGGTAATATCTTGGCTAATAGTGACTTCCTCGCGGATTTCTTCGCGTTCTGTAGGCTTAACAAATTCGGTGACCGGTAGAGCCTCGGTAGTTTCGTCAGGAACATACTCCTCCTCGGGATTAGCGATAACCGTTCTAACAGGCGCTTTGCCTTCTTCCTCAATTGTTTGTTCTTCGGTCATTTGTTGTTTCTTTCCTTTCCTGCGAATAATCTTTTTCTTTGTGATCTTTCTTGGTTTGCCTTCCTTAGTAATTTCTTCAGTGACAGTAATTTCTTCACGAACTTCCTCGCGTTTTGTAGGCTTGCCGAATTCTACAACTGGAAGAGGCTCTACAGATTCTTCAGGAATATACTCTTCCTCGGGTCGAGCCTGAACAATTGTTACAGGCGCTTTGCCCTCTTCCTCAATCGTTTGTTCTTCAGTGATATGTTGCTTCCTTCCTTTACGACGAATAATCTTCTTTTTTGTGATCTTTCTTGGCTTGCCTTCGTTGGTTATATCTTGGCTAATAGTGACTTCCTCGCGGATTTCTTCGCGTTCTGTAGGCTTAACAAATTCGGTGACCGGTAGAGCCTCGGTAGTTTCGTCAGGAACATACTCCTCCTCGGGATTAGCGGTAACCGTTCTAACAGGCGATTTGCCTTCTTCCTCAATTGTTTGTTCTTCGGTCACTTGTTGTTTCTTTCCTTTCCTGCGAATAATCTTTTTCTTTGTGATCTTTCTTGGTTTGCCTTCCTTAGTAATTTCTTCAGTGACAGTAATTTCTTCACGAACTTCCTCGCGTTTTGTAGGCTTGCCGAATTCTACAACTGGAAGAGGCTCTACAGATTCTTCAGGAATATACTCTTCCTCAGGTCGAGCCTGAACAATTGTTACAGGCGCTTTGCCCTCTTCCTCAATCGTTTGTTCTTCAGTGATATGTTGCTTCCTTCCTTTACAACGAATAATCTTCTTTTTTGTGATCTTTCTTGGCTTGCCTTCGTTGGTAATATCTTGGCTAATAGTGACTTCCTCGCGGATTTCTTCGCGTTCTGTAGGCTTAACAAATTCGGTGACCGGTAGAGCCTCGGTAGTTTCGTCAGGAACATACTTCTCCTCGGGATTAGCGGTAACCGTTCTAACAGGCGATTTGCCTTCTTCCTCAATTGTTTGTTCTTCGGTCACTTGTTGTTTCTTTCCTTTCCTGCGAATAATCTTTTTCTTTGTGATCTTTCTTGGTTTGCCTTCCTTAGTAATTTCTTCAGTGACAGTAATTTCTTCACGAAGTTCCTCGCGTTTTGTAGGCTCGCCGAATTCTACAACTGGAAGAGGCTCTACAGATTCTTCAGGAATATACTCTTCCTCAGGTCGAGCCTGAACAATTGTTACAGGCGCTTTGCCCTCTTCCTCAATCGTTTGTTCTTCAGTGATATGTTGCTTCCTTCCTTTACGACGAATAATTTTCTTTTTTGTGTTCTTTCTTGGCTTGCCTTCGTCGGTAATATCTTGGCTAATAGTGACTTCCTCGCGGATTTCTTCGCGTTCTGTAGGCTTAACAAATTCGGTGACCGGTAGAGCCTCGGTAGTTTCGTCAGGAACATACTCCTCCTCGGGATTAGCGGTAACCGTTCTAACAGGCGATTTGCCTTCTTCCTCAATTGTTTGTTCTTCGGTCACTTGTTGTTTCTTTCCTTTCCTGCGAATAATCTTTTTCTTTGTGATCTTTCTTGGTTTGCCTTCCTTAGTAATTTCTTCAGTGACAGTAATTTCTTCACGAAGTTCCTCGCGTTTTGTAGGCTCGCCGAATTCTACAACTGGAAGAGGCTCTACAGATTCTTCAGGAATATACTCTTCCTCAGGTCGAGCCTGAACAATTGTTACAGGCGCTTTGCCCTCTTCCTCAATCGTTTGTTCTTCAGTGATATGTTGCTTCCTTCCTTTACGACGAATAATCTTCTTTTTTGTGATCTTTCTTGGCTTGCCTTCGTCAGTAATATCTTGGCTAATAGTGACTTCCTCGCGGATTTCTTCGTGTTCTGTAGGCTTAACAAATTCGGTGACCGGTAGAGCCTCGGTAGTTTCGTCAGGAACATACTCCTCCTCGGGATTAGCGATAACCGTTCTAACAGGCGCTTTGCCTTCTTCCTCAATTGTTTGTTCTTCGGTCATTTGTTGTTTCTTTCCTTTCCTGCGAATAATCTTTTTCTTTGTGATCTTTCTTGGTTTGCCTTCCTTAGTAATTTCTTCAGTGACAGTAATTTCTTCACGAACTTCCTCGCGTTTTGTAGGCTCGCCGAATTCTACAACTGGAAGAGGCTCTACAGATTCTTCAGGAATATACTCTTTCTCGGGTCGAGCCTGAACAATTGTTACAGGCGCTTTGCCCTCTTCCTCAATCGTTTGTTCTTCAGTGATATGTTGCTTCCTTCCTTTACGACGAATAATCTTCTTTTTTGTGATCTTTCTTGGCTTGCCTTCGTTGGTTATATCTTGGCTAATAGTGACTTCCTCGCGGATTTCTTCGCGTTCTGTAGGCTTAACAAATTCGGTGGCCGGTAGAGCCTCGGTAGTTTCGTCAGGAACATACTCCTCCTCGGGATTAGCGGTAACCGTTCTAACAGGCGATTTGCCTTCTTCCTCAATTGTTTGTTCTTCGGTCACTTGTTGTTTCTTTCCTTTCCTGCGAATAATCTTTTTCTTTGTGATCTTTCTTGGTTTGCCTTCCTTAGTAATTTCTTCAGTGACAGTAATTTCTTCACGAAGTTCCTCGCGTTTTGTAGGCTTGCCGAATTCTACAACTGGAAGAGGCTCTACAGATTCTTCAGGAATATACTCTTCCTCAGGTCGAGCCTGAACAATTGTTACAGGCGCTTTGCCCTCTTCCTCAATCGTTTGTTCTTCAGTGATATGTTGCTTCCTTCCTTTACGACGAATAATCTTCTTTTTTGTGATCTTTCTTGGCTTGCCTTCGTCAGTAATATCTTGGCTAATAGTGACTTCCTCGCGGATTTCTTCGCGTTCTGTAGGCTTAACAAATTCGGTGACCGGTAGAGCCTCCGTAGTTTCGTCAGGAACATACTCCTCCTCGGGATTAGCGATAACCGTTCTAACAGGCGCTTTGCCTTCTTCCTCAATTGTTTGTTCTTCGGTCATTTGTTGTTTCTTTCCTTTCCTGCGAATAATCTTTTTCTTTGTGATCTTTCTTGGTTTGCCTTCCTTAGTAATTTCTTCAGTGACAGTAATTTCTTCACGAAGTTCCTCGCGTTTTGTAGGCTCGCCGAATTCTACAACTGGAAGAGGCTCTACAGATTCTTCAGGAATATACTCTTCCTCGGGTCGAGCCTGAACAATTGTTACAGGCGCTTTGCCCTCTTCCTCAATCGTTTGTTCTTCAGTGATATGTTGCTTCCTTCCTTTACGACGAATAATCTTCTTTTTTGTGATCTTTCTTGGCTTGCCTTCGTTGGTTATATCTTGGCTAATAGTGACTTCCTCGCGGATTTCTTCGCGTTCTGTAGGCTTAACAAATTCGGTGGCCGGTAGAGCCTCGGTAGTTTCGTCAGGAACATACTCCTCCTCGGGATTAGCGGTAACCGTTCTAACAGGCGATTTGCCTTCTTCCTCAATTGTTTGTTCTTCGGTCACTTGTTGTTTCTTTCCTTTCCTGCGAATAATCTTTTTCTTCGTGATCTTTCTTGGTTTGCCTTCCTTAGTAATTTCTTCAGTGACAGTAATTTCTTCACGAAGTTCCTCGCGTTTTGTAGGCTTGCCGAATTCTACAACTGGAAGAGGCTCTACAGATTCTTCAGGAATATACTCTTCCTCAGGTCGAGCCTGAACAATTGTTACAGGCGCTTTGCCCTCTTCCTCAATCGTTTGTTCTTCAGTGATATGTTGCTTCCTTCCTTTACGACGAATAATCTTCTTTTTTGTGATCTTTCTTGGCTTGCCTTCGTCAGTAATATCTTGGCTAATAGTGACTTCCTCGCGGATTTCTTCGCGTTCTGTAGGCTTAACAAATTCGGTGACCGGTAGAGCCTCGGTAGTTTCGTCAGGAACATACTCCTCCTCGGGATTAGCGATAACCGTTTTAACAGGCGCTTTGCCTTCTTCCTCAATTGTTTGTTCTTCGGTCATTTGTTGTTTCTTTCCTTTCCTGCGAATAATCTTTTTCTTTGTGATCTTTCTTGGTTTGCCTTCCTTAGTAATTTCTTCAGTGACAGTAATTTCTTCACGAACTTCCTCGCGTTTTGTAGGCTTGCCGAATTCTACAACTGGAAGAGGCTCTACAGATTCTTCAGGAATATACTCTTCCTCGGGTCGAGCCTGAACAATTGTTACAGGCGCTTTGCCCTCTTCCTCAATCGTTTGTTCTTCAGTGATATGTTGCTTCCTTCCTTTACGACGAATAATCTTCTTTTTTGTGATCTTTCTTGGCTTGCCTTCGTTGGTTATATCTTGGCTAATAGTGACTTCCTCGCGGATTTCTTCGCGTTCTGTAGGCTTAACAAATTCGGTGGCCGGTAGAGCCTCGGTAGTTTCGTCAGGAACATACTCCTCCTCGGGATTAGCGGTAACCGTTCTAACAGGCGATTTGCCTTCTTCCTCAATTGTTTGTTCTTCGGTCACTTGTTGTTTCTTTCCTTTCCTGCGAATAATCTTTTTCTTTGTGATCTTTCTTGGTTTGCCTTCCTTAGTAATTTCTTCAGTGACAGTAATTTCTTCACGAAGTTCCTCGCGTTTTGTAGGCTTGCCGAATTCTACAACTGGAAGAGGCTCTACAGATTCTTCAGGAATATACTCTTCCTCAGGTCGAGCCTGAACAATTGTTACAGGCGCTTTGCCCTCTTCCTCAATCGTTTGTTCTTCAGTGATATGTTGCTTCCTTCCTTTACGACGAATAATCTTCTTTTTTGTGATCTTTCTTGGCTTGCCTTCGTCAGTAATATCTTGGCTAATAGTGACTTCCTCGCGGATTTCTTCGCGTTCTGTAGGCTTAACAAATTCGGTGACCGGTAGAGCCTCCGTAGTTTCGTCAGGAACATACTCCTCCTCGGGATTAGCGATAACCGTTCTAACAGGCGCTTTGCCTTCTTCCTCAATTGTTTGTTCTTCGGTCATTTGTTGTTTCTTTCCTTTCCTGCGAATAATCTTTTTCTTTGTGATCTTTCTTGGTTTGCCTTCCTTAGTAATTTCTTCAGTGACAGTAATTTCTTCACGAAGTTCCTCGCGTTTTGTAGGCTCGCCGAATTCTACAACTGGAAGAGGCTCTACAGATTCTTCAGGAATATACTCTTCCTCGGGTCGAGCCTGAACAATTGTTACAGGCGCTTTGCCCTCTTCCTCAATCGTTTGTTCTTCAGTGATATGTTGCTTCCTTCCTTTACGACGAATAATCTTCTTTTTTGTGATCTTTCTTGGCTTGCCTTCGTTGGTTATATCTTGGCTAATAGTGACTTCCTCGCGGATTTCTTCGCGTTCTGTAGGCTTAACAAATTCGGTGGCCGGTAGAGCCTCGGTAGTTTCGTCAGGAACATACTCCTCCTCGGGATTAGCGGTAACCGTTCTAACAGGCGATTTGCCTTCTTCCTCAATTGTTTGTTCTTCGGTCACTTGTTGTTTCTTTCCTTTCCTGCGAATAATCTTTTTCTTCGTGATCTTTCTTGGTTTGCCTTCCTTAGTAATTTCTTCAGTGACAGTAATTTCTTCACGAAGTTCCTCGCGTTTTGTAGGCTTGCCGAATTCTACAACTGGAAGAGGCTCTACAGATTCTTCAGGAATATACTCTTCCTCAGGTCGAGCCTGAACAATTGTTACAGGCGCTTTGCCCTCTTCCTCAATCGTTTGTTCTTCAGTGATATGTTGCTTCCTTCCTTTACGACGAATAATCTTCTTTTTTGTGATCTTTCTTGGCTTGCCTTCGTCAGTAATATCTTGGCTAATAGTGACTTCCTCGCGGATTTCTTCGCGTTCTGTAGGCTTAACAAATTCGGTGACCGGTAGAGCCTCGGTAGTTTCGTCAGGAACATACTCCTCCTCGGGATTAGCGATAACCGTTTTAACAGGCGCTTTGCCTTCTTCCTCAATTGTTTGTTCTTCGGTCATTTGTTGTTTCTTTCCTTTCCTGCGAATAATCTTTTTCTTTGTGATCTTTCTTGGTTTGCCTTCCTTAGTAATTTCTTCAGTGACAGTAATTTCTTCACGAACTTCCTCGCGTTTTGTAGGCTTGCCGAATTCTACAACTGGAAGAGGCTCTACAGATTCTTCAGGAATATACTCTTCCTCGGGTCGAGCCTGAACAATTGTTACAGGCGCTTTGCCCTCTTCCTCAATCGTTTGTTCTTCAGTGATATGTTGCTTCCTTCCTTTACGACGAATAATCTTCTTTTTTGTGATCTTTCTTGGCTTGCCTTCGTTGGTTATATCTTGGCTAATAGTGACTTCCTCGCGGATTTCTTCGCGTTCTGTAGGCTTAACAAATTCGGTGACCGGTAGAGCCTCGGTAGTTTCGTCAGGAACATACTCCTCCTCGGGATTAGCGGTAACCGTTCTAACAGGCGATTTGCCTTCTTCCTCAACTGTTTGTTCTTCGGTCACTTGTTGTTTCTTTCCTTTCCTGCGAATAATCTTTTTCTTTGTGATCTTTCTTGGTTTGCCTTCCTTAGTAATTTCTTCAGTGACAGTAATTTCTTCACGAAGTTCCTCGCGTTTTGTAGGCTTGCCGAATTCTGCAACTGGAAGAGGCTCTACAGATTCTTCAGGAATATACTCTTCCTCAGGTCGAGCCTGAACAATTGTTACAGGCGCTTTGCCCTCTTCCTCAATCGTTTGTTCTTCAGTGATATGTTGCTTCCTTCCTTTACGACGAATAATCTTCTTTTTTGTGATCTTTCTTGGCTTGCCTTCGTCGGTAATATCTTGGCTAATAGTGACTTCCTCGCGGATTTCTTCGCGTTCTGTAGGCTTAACAAATTCGGTGACCGGTAGAGCCTCCGTAGTTTCGTCAGGAACATACTCCTCCTCGGGATTAGCGATAACCGTTCTAACAGGCGCTTTGCCTTCTTCCTCAATTGTTTGTTCTTCGGTCATTTGTTGTTTCTTTCCTTTCCTGCGAATAATCTTTTTCTTTGTGATCTTTCTTGGTTTGCCTTCCTTAGTAATTTTTTCAGTGACAGTAATTTCTTCACGAAGTTCCTCGCGTTTTGTAGGCTTGCCGAATTCTACAACTGGAAGAGGCTCTACAGATTCTTCAGGAATATACTCTTCCTCAGGTCGAGCCTGAACAATTGTTACAGGCGCTTTGCCCTCTTCCTCAATCGTTTGTTCTTCAGTGATATGTTGCTTCCTTCCTTTACGACGAATAATCTTCTTTTTTGTGATCTTTCTTGGCTTGCCTTCGTTGGTTATATCTTGGCTAATAGTGACTTCCTCGCGGATTTCTTCGCGTTCTGTAGGCTTAACAAATTCGGTGACCGGTAGAGCCTCGGTAGTTTTGTCAGGAACATACTCCTCCTCGGGATTAGCGATAACCGTTCTAACAGGCGATTTGCCTTCTTCCTCAATTGTTTGTTCTTCGGTCATTTGTTGTTTCTTTCCTTTCCTGCGAATAATCTTTTTCTTTGTGATCTTTCTTGGTTTGCCTTCCTTAGTAATTTCTTCAGTGACAGTAATTTCTTCACGAAGTTCCTCGCGTTTTGTAGGCTTGCCGAATTCTACAACTGGAAGAGGCTCTACAGATTCTTCAGGAATATACTCTTCCTCAGGTCGAGCCTGAACAATTGTTACAGGCGCTTTGCCCTCTTCCTCAATCGTTTGTTCTTCAGTGATATGTTGCTTCCTTCCTTTACGACGAATAATTTTCTTTTTTGTGATCTTTCTTGGCTTGCCTTCGTCGGTAATATCTTGGCTAATAGTGACTTCCTCGCGGATTTCTTCGCGTTCTGTAGGCTTAACGAATTCGGTGATCGGTAGAGGCTCAGTAGTTTCTTTTACTACGTCAATTTCTTCGGGCATAACGATATGTGAAGCACCAGTGGTAACTGAGTCTCTACGATCATCCACCACTGTGGTCTCTTCGGTGAACTCTTTCTTGCCCTGCCTAGTTTTCTTAGTAACATGTTTCTTCGTAACATGTATTTTCTTCTCATTCTCCGTGACGTCAACTACATTCAGCTCCACATTAACTTCTTCACATGGTGTTTCTTCTTTTGGAATGAACTCTTCGACTTCCTCAATACTCGAAGGTATTATCTCTTCTGCATCCGAGTCACCGATGACTTCTTCAATTGGCATAAACTGTTTTTTTGGTATAGCGGGTAGTGGTGACCTTATGTCGTCTAACTCTTCTTCTATTACTACGACTTTGTCTTTATCGGCTGAAGAGGGTTTCTTCTTACGAATAATCGTTCGCTTTGTTTTAATTGTTGACGTGTCGTCATCCGTGCTACCACATCTGAATTTCGTGATGTACTCTTCGGTTACTTCGGTATCTGATTCAGACACCTGTTGTTGTACTGTATCGGGGAAATCGTGTTCTGTTGTGTCGTGTATTAATGTGCTGTGATGTTGCACACGTGCTTCTGTTGTTTCTGAAATGTCACAGAAGAGTCGTGATGTGATTAAGGTGTCATGTGTACTGTTTGCTTCTTGCTTCGCTTTTGGTTTGACTTCTGTCCAGAGCTCATTTAGGATTAAAGCATTCCTCTGTGTGGAAGTTTTAAAAATTACTCGTGCAATTATATAAATATATATTCTTTTTCTCTTTTAATGAAGTTTGCTATTTTGTAGCAGAATCACAATTAATTTGAAATCATAAATCTACTTGGAATTATCTGTAGTCATATATACTCATGGGATAAACAATAGGCTTTTGAGTGTTGAAAAATGTGATTGTAAAGTCGCCCTTTAGACTCCTTCGTAAGATGCAAAGACGCTGAAAGCGAGAACATCGGAACATATGCCGATGTGTATTTACAAGTGACATTAATGACAAAGACCGATGGTACCCAGATGATAGACTCCAATTGCTACATATTTTCTTAATTTTCGAATATTTCTCCCATTAAACCATTGCTTGACCCTGGTCATCAACTTGTGTTTACATAGTCATATATCAATATATGATAGTAGATGGACATTAATGCCGGCCGGGCGTGGTACCCACACGTCGGACTGATATTAATAACACAGAGCGTGAAAAATATGACAAGGGAAACTAATATAGGGCGACTAGGATTCCCAGAAATTGCTAGGCTAATATTAAATACTACTGAACTCGATAAAAATGCTTTGATCCTAAATCGCTCTGTATGCGGATCGTGTAGATAATACTGGCAGGTAAATGCACAAGTTTTATTGATTGATATTGTTAATATGTTTGTTTTTGTAATGAAGATATTGAAGAATACATGTGAACGGATTTATAACCGTTTGTATATACATCGACGGCTCTCGCATCGACTTATCTGCATAGTAATTGCGTATGTGCAGTGTTTACGTTGTGGAATGTTTTGTAATGAATCGCGTATCGTGTGGCTTCCATTCTGTAATTACTTACCCCTTTTCATTCTGTTCCACAGATCACACGCTCGTTTTTCTCAACTATCTACTACTTTGAGTAATCTACGATAACTACTTTTCAGTCCCAGTACTCTTGACAATGTTCACGAATCTAACATAACGTTTATAAGCCGGAATACAGGAGTACCTAAGGAGTCGCGAATTACATTAAAAACTTACGATGCCGAGGGCAGAAACCGTGTAGTCCCGATTTTCGGGACTCGACCGATTTCTTAGATATGATATATTTGGCGATCCGCATCAGATGCAGTACAATTCGCAGCTCTACGATCTATTCCTAAATGTGATGTACTCACCGACGGTGACTTGTTCCAGACGGTCAATCTCGAACGAGATATGGGCCAACTTTGTGAAAGGCTTTACCGGCTCTGACATTTCAGACTCACGTTCTCCGGTCGTTTGCAGCTCTGTCACTATAACGCTGCGCTTTTCTTCGGCGACTTCGCGTGCTAGTTTGATCTCTGGTTTTTTAACGTCGAATTCCTGAGCCATTATTTCCGGTAGAACTTCCTGTTTAATTGCGACCTTGCGATCGATTACGTCCGGCTGGGCGCTGACCTCGTCGGCTTTACCCTTAATCACTTCCTTCGATTCTTTCTCGAAGTTTGTAACTTCTGAAACCTTGATGCTCTCCGAAGTCTCAAAAATTACCTCGGCTTGGCCAGACGGAATTCTTTTAGATGGTTCAAGGATGGTTTCGCTCTCCTGCAATTGTTGTATAGATTGTTCGAAGCTCTCATACGGAATTTGCGCTGGTAAGATGTTCTTGCTTTCCGGTTGCGGTGCTACCGTCAATTCTTCGGTGGTCGTGCTCGTCAGAACTTGAGATTTTTCTGCAACTTGTCTTCCCGTCAACTGCGTGTCTGCTCTCTGTTTCTCTGGTTCCTCGGGTGTTGCGAGAACTTCCTCGGTCTCGCCTTGCGTTACCTCGGAGATAGACAGCGACGTCAGCTCATCAAGATTCGGCCTTCCCTTCTGCTTGCCTGGTGCAATCTGTTCCGGCAAATCTTCCGCACTTACGACAGTCAGAGTCTCCGTAGTCTCAACTATATCGAGGCTCGATACGTGCGGCAGAGCTATGCGTTTTTTAGGTTTTTCTTCGGCAGGAAGTTCCTTCTCTGTCTCGTTAGACACGATTTCGGATATCTCGACCATACTCATTTCCTCGAATTCTTTGATACCACGCTGACATTCTGGTTTTTCACTTTTCGGCAACTCTTCTGCATTCGTTAGAGTCAATACTTCACTTTTTTCAGCGATTTCTCTACCGAGTAGATTCGGTTGAGCCGTTCTTCCTGTCGGTACCTCGGGAATAGCCAAAATGTCTTCAGATTCGTTGGTATCTATCTGAGATACGTTTAGAGATGTGAGTTCTTCAATACCAGGCTTGCCCGTCTGACCTTCGGGGGCTTTGGGCTTCAGAAGATTCTCAGCACACGAGAGAGTTGTAACTTGTGTAGTTTCCGCAGCTTCGTGACCAGACAAATGCGGTTGAGCTGTGCTTTTACTGGGAGCTTCCGGAGTAGCGAAGACTTCTTCTTGTTCATTGGAAACTACTTGAGAAACCGTTATAGATGAGGATTCCTCGATCTTTCGTATTCCTTCCTGTTCCTCAGGCCTCTTACCGGTTATTAATTCTTCAGTACTTGCGAGCATCAAAATTTGAGAAGTTTCCGCGACATCTCGTCCCGACAAATGCGGCTGTGCTGTTTTTTCACTTGGAATCTCTTGACTAGGCAATAATTCTTCAGTCTCGTTGGAAACAGTCTGGGAAACTATGAGTGACGTTAGTTCATCCAGCTGTGGCTTTCCGCGTTGCTCTTCGGGTGTTTTCGGTTTCGCGAATTCCTGAGCACTAGATACAGTTAACACTTGACAAGTCTCTGCTATTTCACGTCCGAAGAGATTCGGCGTGGCGGTCTTGACACTCGGAACCTCGGGACTAGGTAAAAGGTCCTCAGTTTCGTTGGATAAAGCCTGGGACACTATAAGCGATGTTAGCTCGTCTAATCGAGGCTTTCCTTTTTGTTCTTCAGGTGCTACAGGTGTCAATAATTCTTCGGCATTCGTCACAGTTGTAACTTGAATGGTCTCTGCTGTTTCTCTACCTAGAAGATTTGATTTGGCTGTAACTTCAGTAGTAACCTCAGCGCGTGGCAGAGTTTCTTCAGCTTCGTTGAAAACAGTCTGTGATACAATAAGGGACGTTAATTCATTCAACTGTGGTTTCCCTCGTTGTTCTTCTGGAGCTTTGGGTTTTACAAGTTCTTCGGCGCTAGACACAGTCAGTACTTGACTAGTCTCTGCTATTTCACGTCCCGATAGATTTGACGTAGCTGTTTTCACACTTGGAACTTCAGCACTCGGTAAAACATCTTCAGACTCATTTGATATAGCCTGGGATACTATGAGTGATGTGAACTCATCCAATGCCGTTTGTCCCTTTTGTCCTTCCGGCGCTGCAGACGTTGTTAATTCTTCGGCATTTGACACAGTGGTTACTTGAATCGTCTCAGCTGTTTCTCTGCCCAAAAGATTTGGCGTGGCTGTAACTTGGTTAGGAACTTCTGCGGTTGGCATACTTTCTTCAGTCTCGTTAGAAACCGTCTGTGATACGATTAAGGACATTCGTTCAGTCAATTGTGACTTTCCACGTTGCTCTTCAGGTGATTTCTGCTTTACAAGTTCTACAACGCTAGATACAATCATAACTTCACTAGTTTCAGCTATTTCACGTCCAGAGAGATTGGGTGTGGCTGTCTTAATACTCGGAACCTCAGGGCTTTGCAGCGCATCTTCTAGTTCATTAGCTACAGCCTGAGATACAATAAGCGATGATAATTCATCCAATTTTTGTTTGACCTTCTGCTCTTTGGGTGATTCAGACGCTGCTAGCTCTTCGGCATTTGAAATAGTCGTTACTTCAATCGTTTCAGCTATTTCCCTACCCAGAAGACTCGGCTTGGCTTTAAATTCATTAGGAGCTACGTCACGTTCAAGACTTTCCTCAATTTCATTGGAAACCGTCTGCGAAACTATTAGAGATGTAAATTCATCCAATTGCGGCTCTCCTCGTTGTTCTTCAGGAAACTTTTCAATTGAGAAGTCCTCGGCATTAGACAAAATTGATACTTGAATCGACTCTGCAATTTCTCTGCCACTCAAGTTTGGCTGAGCAGTATTTTTCTTAGGAACTTCTGGGGTAGGCAAATTATCCTCTGTCTCATTGGAAATAATCTGCAAAACCGTGATCGAAGAGTGTTCCTCCAATCCTGACTTGCCCTGCTGTGTCTTGGGTTGCTCGGTTTTCGCGAGTTCCTCAAAGCTCGACAAGGCCAGTATTTGCGTAGTTTCCGCTATATCGTGGCCCGACAAGTGTGACTCAGCCTTCTTCGAGCTGGGAACTTCCTGGCCTGGCAGTAATTCTTCAGCTTCATTCGATACCGTCTGAGAAACGATAAGCGACGTCAATTCTTCGAGACTCGGCTGGCCTCTTTGTTCTTCGGGTCCTTTCACGACGGTCAATTTTTCGGCACTCGACAGAGTCACGATTTGACTCGTTTCTGCAATTTCTCTACCCAGAAGATTCGGCTCCGCAGTTTTTGTTCCAGGAACTTCTGGACTCGGCATATCCTCTTCAGTTTCGTTGGATACTACCTGAGAAACCGTGACTGCAGAATGTTCTTCTAGAGCAGGAATTCCCTTTTGTTCGTCGGGTACTTGGGGCTTTGCGAAGTCCTCGACCGTCGAAATACTTTCGATTTGCGTTATCTCGGCGATTTCCCGGCCATCCATATTTGGTCGCACGGTCTTTCTTATTGGCGCCTCTGGACTCTCGAGAATTTCTTCGGTTTCGTTATACACCGTTTGCGAGACTATGAGAGACGTAAGCTCATCTACTTTTGGTCTGCCCTTTTGCTCTTCCGGACCCTTGAATTTGTCAAATTCTTTGGCATCCGAGACTGCTTCCACTTCCGTTGTTTCTGCCACTTCTCTGCCAGTTATATTTGGAAGAGCTCTACGATTTTTAGGCTTCTCAGTATCGGCTAAAACATCTTCAGTTTCATTGGAAAGGATTTCTGAAATGGTGACTGTACTGAGACCATCCATTTGAGGTATCCCCTTCTGCTCTTCAGGCTTAAACTTTCCTTCGAAAGTGTCTTCTCGTTCACCGGCCGTTGTAACTGTCTTCACGACAGACTCCATGGTGGACTGTGTTAACGTAGCTTGGGATGTGATTCGTTTTTCTTCTGCCATTTCGCCGATGCTCTGGATAGTTTCGATCTCCGATTTTTCTACGGTCTCGAAGAAATTGTAATCTGCAATAGCTTGTACTTTGTGGCGCTTCGGTGCACCTTCGAAAGATTCCTCCTTGTCTTCAGTTGTAGTTTCAAAAACTTGGACGGATGTTTCGCCCTGAATGTCGATATTGGCCTTCTGCGTTGCAGGTTTGAAAGCTCCATCGAAAGGTTGTTCGCTCTCTTCCACCAAATTCTCAGATACTGTGAGACTTTCGAAGGTCTCCTGACTCGGCATAGCGATCTGCTTATCGAAGGTTATTTCTTTGGTCTTCGTTTGCACGTCCAGTTGGGATTCGACTGCAGTTGTCTCGACGGTGCTGCGTTCGGTTAAGAATGAAACTTCTGCCTTCCTGAATTCCGTAATTTTCTGTTCCTCCAGACTAGACTCAGCCTCACCCGATGTCACTTCTGTAATGGTAATACCATGACCTTCTTCAAAAGCGGGTTCTGCTTTCGAAGAAATTGATTTCGGATAATCCACGAAAAGACCTTCGCTCTCGCCTGTTGGTATTTCTTCGACGATCACTGGTTCGAAAGTGTCCTGTTGAGGATGAGCCATTCGCTGATCACTTTCGAATGGCAGCACGGATCCCACACTCTGGTCTATAAACACCTGAGTCTTCTGAGCAACGTCCTGTCCCACCCTCGTAAGAGTTACTGCAGCAACGCTCTCAGTATGACTCGTGAACGTAATCGTTCCTTCCTTGTCTTGAGGGATAACTTCATCTACTGTCAAACTCTTACCCTCAACGTACGCAACTTGAGCGCTACGTTGATCTGGCTTAAATTTCCCGACGAAATCAGTACCCAGTTCTTCAGGTATCGCCTCAGTGACTCCAACGCTTTCGAAAGTTCCGTGTGTTTCCTTCGCCTCAGCTTCAACAGGCTTGACCACCGTCATCTCTCCGAGATCTTCTCTTGGCCTGACTTCACTTTGTTGTGCTACTACCTTACCCTCGATTGCTGGTTTAGCCGTCTCTTCACGAGGTTTCTTTGGCGACGCGATTTCCGACTCTACGTCTTGGACAATAGTTGTTTCTACTATAACAGATTTCTCTTCGTCCAAAGCGACTTTTGCCATGCTTGTCACGGTCTTCTTTTCAATTCTTTCCTCCTCCCTTTCACCGAGGAATTCTTCCGTGAGCTGCACAGTCTCGAAAGGCTTTTGACCGACGTAAGCTGTTGCAGTTACTGGCTTCATGATCTGAACTTCGCCAGTTCCTAGACTCGGTATTATCTCAAATTTCTCGGCTACTTCGTGTCCCGAAACAAATTCTGGTACAACTTCTCTCTGAGTTGGTTGCAGTTCTGTCAAAAGGGTTTCTTCGCGATCCTCGGTAGTAAATTCTGTAATGGTAGTCACACGTTTACCTTCTTCGATGGTCATCTGGGCGTCTCTCGTCTCAGGCTTGAACGTTCCCTCGAAAGGTTTCTCCTGATCTTGTGTAATGTCTTGCGAGACTATAATACTTGTAAAGACTTCTTGGCTCGACGAAGCTGTGACTGTGACGAGTGGCGTACGTTCCACGTTACCTAGAGCATCTTCTACGGCCACAGATGTCGTTTGAGCGATTTCGTGCGTTGTATCGATACCTAGAGAAGCGAGTTTCTCGCCTGGAAGGACTTCCGATGTGTAGATGGACTCCTTATCGCCAGGTGTTATCTCAGATATGGTTACAGTACTCCTTCCCGATTCTACGTCAACGATTGCCAATTTGTCCTCTGGTTTTATGTCAGGAATTAATTGATCTTCGCTCTCCCCTACTATCATTTGCGAGTTTTCGAGTGGATTGAATGGAATTTGATCTAGAGTGGCGGTAGACGTAGTTGGTTTCTCATCCAGAAATTCTTTCGTACTAGAATCAATAACATGTTCAGTTGTTTCAGCGACCAAATGGCCACCTGCGGATACCCTATCAGCTGTTCTCGATTCCGGAAGATCTTCCGGCTTGTAATCAGATTCCTTGTCTTCTATGGTGACTATAGTCACCTGTACACTCTGTCGATCCACGATTGATAAATCAGCAAGCACTTCAGTTGGTTTTTTGTCTTCGGTCAAAGGGGCTTCAGCCTCTGTAGCTTGAGTTTCAGTTCTCATAATACTCTCCAGTGGGATTTGCGATACAACTGCTGCGGTTGACTGCAACTTCAGTTCCTGCAATGGACCAGCTGCTGAATCTACTTCGACTTCAGTTATTTCCGCGATAGCGTGTCCCGTAAGATCGACAATAGCCATTTTCTCCGCCGGCTTTTCAGGCGTCGTGAATTTTTCCTCTTTGTCGATTGTTGTGACCTCCGTGACTGTTGTTACGTTACCTTTGTCGCCAATTGTAATGCTCGCGGTGTTGGTAGCTATTACAGATTTTTCTACGAAGTCTTTTTCCTTCTCAGAAACCATAGTTTCAGTTTGTATGACGCTATTCTCGAACATTAGATGTTCTTCTTTTGCGATGAAGGAAGTCGGTGCCTTGTTGATCCATTCATCGGTCTCTGATGAAGTCGTGACTTCCGTGAGCTCCGCGACGCGATGAGCGTCGAAGCTGGCAGTCGCATGCTCGGTCTGTGACTCCGTAGCAATGTAATCCTTTTCCTTATCAGAGGTGATAGTCTGCGTCACGCTAAGACTTATACTGGCTTCCTCGAAAGCTACTTCCGGCTTCTTTTCCTCAGGTTTCACGAATTCGTTCATAATTCCCTCTAGATCACTAGTTGATGTTTCCGAAGTAATCACACTCTTGTGTGTCACGTGATCAGTGATCGCAGTTGCTGGTTGGATTACTTCTGGTTTGAATTCGCCTGCTGCATCCTCGGGAATTGTTTCGCTGGCCTGTGCAACTCCGTGCGTCGTTAGGTCAAATGATGCCATCTTGGTTTCCAGTTTTAAAGACTCTTCGAGAGCCGTTTCGGTATCACCAACGGTCACTGAGGACACGATAATGCTCTCGCCGATCTCAAAGGCGAGTTCTGCCTTTCTATCGCTTGGAGCGATCTCTGTTAAGGGCGCCTCGGTCTCCCTAGTCTGTATTTCTTCGGCTACAGCCGTCTCTAGCGGCAAAAGTGTCGTCTGTGGCTTCGCGTCTATCGGTACTTCCGACGTGAAGTCCGTCACGCCTGTGTCACTAATAACTTCAAATTTGGTAGCTACTCCTTGGACTTCAAACTCCACAAAAGCCTCCGCAGTCTTAGGTTTCGATTTTTCATTCAGCGGACCTTCCTTGTCTTCTGAATGAGTCATAGTAACTTCGACGCCTTCACATCTTGCGAAAGATATATCTACCTGCTTGGTTTCCGGTTTTAAGTCCTCCTGAAGAATAGACTCCTTCTCTGATGTTGTCGTCTCGGTATGTTGAACAATTTCTAATCCACTTTGAAGCAGAGTTGCACTTTCTTCCTTCGGCTTCGTATCTTTTAAGAGAAGGTCCACGTTATTTGCAATCACAGTCTCACTTGTCTGTGCGACTTCGTGAGAAGACGTGACATTCACGGTGATGTTTCGCTTTGTTACAAGTTCGTCAGGCTTGAGAAGTTCCTCCTTCTGAACAGTCACGACTTCTGTAACCGTAATGTTTTCAGCAGTAGTTATTTCGAGCTCGGCGCTCTGTTCCAAAGGCTTCGTGTCTTCAAGCCTGGGCTTTTCACCCTCTGCTATGTTAGTCTCGATGATTATGAGCTCGTCCAGAGCTTCCTGTGTTCCGAAAGCTTTCGCAGTCATCGGTTGTTCGTCGCCCATCTTTCCAGCGCTTTGCTCCACAACAATTTCTGATTTCATTGCAATAGTATGTGAATCAATAGTACGCTGAGCTGTGTAGTTCTGCGGTTTCGTGTCCGGAGAATAAATGTTTTCGTGATCGTGCGCTAGTACTTCAAGAATCGATGCACCTGGCCTTGGTTCTGTTAGTTGGACACTCGCGATCTTGCCATCAGGTTTCACGTCCTCACTGTATACTCCTTCCTTCTCAGCTAATTCCTGTACCGCTACAGTTACGCTCTCCAGAGGTACTCTTATACTCTGAGCTGTTCCAGTTGTCGGAACGTGATCTAAAAGTTCTTCAGTTGGAGACTCCGTTCTGATTTCCTGCTGCTCAAGGGCGATCTTCGTTGTGAATTCAGTCATAGCGAAGACACTCTCGACTTTCGATGCTCCAGTGTATTCGCCCTCCGTCTCATTCACGACTACTTCAGTAGTTCTAACACCCTCGATCTCATCGATGCCGATCTCAGCAACCTTTGAATCTGGAGCTTTCACCTCTTCGATGAAACCAACGAGTTCGTCGGTTACGGTGACATTGACGACAGTTTCCTGGAAATTGTCGTGCTCGATCTTTGCTTTAGCTGTTGATGGTTGGAGCCCAGCCAAATCACCCAGATTATGTTCGGGCCTTGTCTCTTCAATTTGGAATGAAACGACTGGATGCGCTGGTACTGTTTTACCTCGGTGGCTTTCTGGCAATTCGAAGATCTTAAGCTCGCCCTCCTTGTCAACCGAAGTGGTTTGGAATACTTCTATTCCCCTAACCGAGTCGTAAGTCGTCTCAATGACACGTTCCTCAGGCTTTACCGTATCCTCTATTTTCTCTTCGCGATCATGCGATAACGTCTCCTGCACTATCTTAGCTTCGGTGAGCTCAACGCTCACAACACCACTCTCAGTCACATATTTCAGATCCTCTCTGAAGTCCGACGGATAATCCGCAGTCTCAATCTGTGAGACCATCACATGTTCCTCTGGTCTCAAACTCGTTTCAGCTATAGCGGCTGTGGGTTTCGTATCCTCATGGTAAATGCCCTCGGACTCCTGGACAAGAGCACTAGAAATGCTGCCAATTTCCAGAGGCAAAATCGAACTGTCTGCGAGCTTTTCCGTTGGCCTCTCTTCTGGACTATACTCTATTTCTTTTTCTGATGCGACAGTCTCCATCGTGAGGACTGATGCTTTTTCAACAATATGTAATTCAGCCGTCATTGTTTTAGTATCTTCCACTACGAGAGTGGATTCTCGATGCTGAGTGTCGACAGTCGATACTGAAACGCTCTCAAGAACGCTGACGTTTCTTTCAGCTTCAAAGCTGTCTATCTTACGATCGGGAGTGTACACACCCACCATTTCTTGCACTGGTTGATCACCTACCTCAGGTGCTTCGCCACCCTCTGAAATTCCCACTTGTGCGCGTTGCCCCGATGGTAAATGTCCAGGAACGTATTGACCCTCTTTCTCCGGTGCGTGCATCTCTTCTGTGATGAGAAGTCGCTGTGTAATTAATGTTTCCGTAGCCACTTCGGTAGGCACTATTAATTCGGGATAGTACTTTCCGGGTTTATCTTCCGCTTGAATCATCTCGACGGTCAGCGGTTCCGTTGCCGTGACATTGATACGTGGCTTAGCCGGTACCGTTTTCAGAGGTTCCAACTTGTCTTCCGACACTCCTTCTTGTACCTCATATACCGTCAAACCTACCTTCGGCAGAATACTGTCTTCTGCCGTTACAGTCGCAGGTTTCACGAAGTCTTCGGTCGGTATTTCGCTCTGTTCAGCTGTTGTTTCGCTGACTGTTGTCGCTTCCCGAAGGGTCACGCTCAATTCAGCCTTCTGCGTTGCTCCGGGTTGTTCAGGAACTAAACTTGATGGTTTTGCCTCCGATGGAAGCGTCTCGCTGATCTGAACACCTTCTCTCAGCACGACGCTGGGTGTAGCTTCGAAAGTTGTAGGTTTGAATTTGTTCTGGAATTCTTCAGTGGACGCCTGTATCGTTGTCATGGTAGTCGAATATGATTCTACCGCAGAAATGATCACAGCGGCTTTCTTGCTGTCTGGCTTAGCGTCGACAACTTGATTCACCTCTCTCTCCTGCACGGAACGATATTCTTCAGTCAGAGCGTTCACCGTATCGAGTGTAACCTTGGCTCTATCGCTTTCAGGCATTCCTGGTGCTTGGTCCACGCTTCTTGTCAACGCTACGACCTCGTGTCGTTGACTGGAAACATTGAGAGGCTGAACAGACGGCACAGCTTCGTCTTGAATAGTTTCCAACTCTTCGAGTTCCTCGAGCTCGATGTCATCGTCGCCGGTTTTTGGTCTCTTCGGTTTTAGAGCTTTCTTTACCTTACGCAGTTCGACTTCTTCGACCACTTCGCTTTCCTCCGATTCCGTTCTCTTGATTTCTTTCTTTTTCGGCCTCTCATCCTTCGGTTTCGAAGTTTTCTTCACCTTGCGTACCTCTTCTTCTTCGATTTCTTCAACAACAACTTGTTCTTCCGTTTCTGATGGTTTTATTTCCTCTATTTCAGATATCTCAGCATTTGGTTTCTTACGAATGAGTCTGCCTTTCGAGTCTCTTTCGACGACTATAATTTCCTCCTCGATTTCATCCTCAGAGACGCGTTTCTTCTTTTCGAGTTTAACCAGTGTACCCTGTTCCCTATCGTCCACCGTCGTATCCTCGATGTGAGGCCCGTGATCCTCCGGTTTTTTATCTTTGTGTATCCGCAGTGTCGTGTGTGCTTGCTGTTGAGTGTCCTCGTATTCTGTGGAAAGTATGTGAAATATTTTTTGTGTGATAGATACGTGGTGGGGTTTTTATGGGTGTATTTGGCTACGAGCGCGCGTTTATTCGGTTCCTCAACCTTCCCTAAAATTCGTCCCGTCACATATATTATCGCGCGACTATCTCTGCGGTCTCTCAGCATCATGCGACGATATTGCCCAATAGTAGCGCAGATGCTGCTGCTTTCATATTGCTTCTTTGCCAAGATAACAGCGTGCTCAGACGATCATTCAATCGCAAAGGACACATTCGACAAAATTAAACGGACGTACACGGAATTGTTTATTAGAAATAGAGAAATAGAACAAAAAACAAATAAAAGAAGTGAAAGAAACAAAAGACAAAATCACAACGGACGACGTAATCGTGATGGCGACGACACGATGAGAGTACAGTGATCAACAGATGAAAATTAGTGTCGAGAATGTCATTTTGTGTAGGGTGAGTAACGTGTGCTGTATGATGCAGTTTATTTGTGTAATATGCATGCGTGTAGCGTTTCATGTTGATGAGTATACAGAGGCGTGAATAACAGTAGCTGTTGAGTGGTGGAAGACAATAACAGAAGTCAAACCAACATAAACACAAAGAGACGTATACTTCTATAGAACTTAATTTGTTTACTGTATTATTTTTCAGATCTCAAAGATAGTGGAATTTTGAGGTGTAAAGATCATGGAATGTAAGGTAATTTTACTACTGGATTTTATTTTGTATTTCTTTGACGTTTCTCTGTCAAACAAAGTTTTAACCGAAAAAGCAAGTTGCAAACATATTCATTTTTTAAACATTAAATAACTATATATATTCATCAAAAACCACACCCAAGCATTGCATTAAAGAGGTAGTGCACGAACAACATATTTTTTTTATCCGAGACCAGACAGTATCCTCGGTTACAGGTTATTCTGCTTGGAAAAAAATATAAATCTCACAATGATTCACAATCTGTCGTACTTACGAAATAAAAATAAAGATCTGCGCAGCGTAGCACAGAGAGAAGCGTTGATTATGAAGCTGGAGGCGAAAGGGTACTTAGAAATATTATAAACAATGCTAATTTTTGTTTTTTATTTTTTTTTATGGAGATACTGCGCGTGGAAAGCATAGCGGCATAAGCGGTAATTGCACTGCTATAATTCGATCAAGAAAGCTTCATGCATCTGAAAGAATCACAAAAAATGTATAACGTTTAACGAGTTCCTACGGTAAATTTATCAACTTTACCATGGATACGAGACTATGGGTGAAGCAATGCGAGGATTATTATTATTATTTTTTAAATCTTTGGAATGTTTGATTTATACAAGTTATCATTTTTTTTGTTTGATCGATCTACAGTGATCTTAAACTACTCTTTGCCAATTTGTCAACCTCGTATCATTACAGGAAAATGATAATTATAAATATGCCATGCGTCATAGCGTCGTAGCGTCAAACCTTTAAGTTCTCGAACATCCTGCTTCTGAATCGTCTTTCTTTCCTCTCGCCTCTCTGCAATCAAAGACACGAAGTGTCGGATTTTTTTTTCGACAAACGGAATATGGTAGTAGGAAAAAAAAATCTTCACACTCGGGTTATCGGTATCACACGAAACATTGGTTTATTATATTCATGTTTTCTTTTTTTATTTGTGACAAGATGTACAAAGATACGACAATGACTTAGAAGGCTAAATTAGTTAGGCACTGAAACAATAATGCTATTGTGAATACTGGTGTATTTACAGAGACAAAACGAAAACAACATGCTGTTCGAGTCTCATAAGACTATAACGTTATATCTAATATTATATGTACAAAATTGGATGCTCAATATTTAACAACGTCAACCACGCAAGCCTCACACTCTTGAAAACAAAAAGCATATATCTTATAATTGGCGCTCACTCAATGTGTCTCTTAGCACGACACATTTAACGAAATCGCTTTTTTTAAATTCATTTAACACACGTGGAATACACGACTTACCTAACACGCGAACCTCTGTTGTCTGGACAACGGACACCCTTTCCGTAGCGTGTTCCTCTGTCTCGACCTGTGAAAGGAAAAGAGTTAATAACGTTGAAACTTTAAGCTTTATCTCTGATGTTACTATTTCATAAGCTTGATTGTAATAATTTTTGAGGATATTGTATATATTTAACCTTTTGCGGTCGTTTGTGTATTATCAGCCACCAATTAGCCTCGTATTACATTAAATACGACCGCAAAGGGTTAATTGCCAATGCATGATTAAGCGAAAATGACGAAAAACCCCGATTAATTTTGTAATGGCCAGTGATCCGGACATTGCATACCTCCGCGACTTCGGTAACTTCCCAGGCACGAGGTCTGAAGTCTTCGGGTGCAAAGTGCGTGATGACTTCCTCTACGGTAGCGTGAATGAGTTCGACCATACGCATGAAGGCGCGGAATCCAACGGTGGCAGCTACGACACTCTCGTCGGTCGTTGTTTCTTCGGTTAAAACTTGAGTTATGAGAGGACCGTGGCCCTCCCTCTCGACGAGCTGCACCAGAGCATTCTGAGCATCGGGCGTTCTCAGTGCCGGGAACTGATCTGTTCTATAAAGGCTCTCGTTTATCTCGTTAACGGTGACACCCTGGCGTACGAGGAAACCAATTGTCGCTAATTCGCGCAGCGGTGACTCTCCCGGCCCGAATTCGTTGGCGTTAAGCATTTCCAATATCTCGTCGACCTCGCGAGCTATGTTTTCCTTGTGTTTCTCGATTACCTCTTGGATCGTTCTGGATCTCCTTCTCTTAGGCTTTTCCTCGATTTCGGTGAATTCCTCAACGCGGGTCTGTCGCACCTCGACAATACCTCCTTCAACAGTCTTCTTGGCACGTCTTTGCTTTGACTCTGTTCGCCTGATCTCCGTTACGCCTGCTTCCGTGTGAACCTCTGTCACTGCTACAGTTTGGAAGGTCTCGGAAGTAACACGGGCCCGATCAGTCGTCGATTCAACCACGAAAGTCGGCGCCACGTCTTCTTGCATCATTTCTGATACGACGACTATTCCTTCCTGTTCCTCGACAACTGGACGAGCACGCTCGTCCTCGCGAGGAGCAACTTTCGATCGCTTGTCATCAATTTTCTTCAGGGATGCCGTCGCTTCGGTTACGACCGGTTCTTGCACTGGGATTACCCAGCGGGCTTTCGTTAGCTATAGACAAATAATTACATTTAAATATGTATAAAAGTAACAATATTAAATTTCGAAATAATGACTTGTTACCTCCCGCGATTCTTCCTCGATGACTTCTGTAGATTCGAGTACTTGGGTCTCCTCGATATCAACGATTTTCCTAAAATATATTTTATTATTAATCGGAACAATATTTATAATAAAAATAATATTGCGTACTTAATTCAAATGATATGTAACAAAATATTGGTCCAGAATAAATGTAATTATCAACAGAATAATTAAAAGGGCAAAGCGACTACTAACAAGAATATCTTAAATAATTTCGTGTTGTTTACTCAATCGTTTTACGTATTGCTTTTAGTTCACTGTCCTACTATTCATAACTAGGAATGAGCAAAAATTTATGTTTTTAATAACTGCCCAAACAAAAACATTTTTCAGCTTTTTGCAATTAATTATCTTGCTTACATATTAATTTAGACGGTAGAAATAGTACATAAAGATTTCTATTGATAGCGATACGTAGAAACTCACTTTTCTTCGGGTTCTTCAGTGGGAATCGCCTTTTCCTTAAGAGCTTCTTTTCTCTTCTCGACCTTAACCTTCAGAGCCTTGATCTTTTCTTTCGTCTCCTTGGCCTTCTTAGTTTCGGGCTTCTTCTTTCTCTTTAGATGTGTCTCTTCAATGACTTCTGTCACTTCCTCAACTTCCTCTGGTTGTTCCACCGTTTCGTCTGATAGAAAATAATATGAAACAATTAATTATGTTCAAAACGTTTGTATACATTTAGCTCAGTACAAAAGTAGTTATTTACCAGAGACGTGCAACTTGGCTTTGCTAGTAGCCAAACCGATATCGCTGGTAGCCTTACAAACGTAAGTAGCAACGTCTTGTGACGTGGCACGCAGGATCGTCAGGGTCGTTTTATTCTCCTCGTCCAGTATACGAACCTTCATGTTATCGGTGTTCATGACTAGCTTGTCATTCTTGTACCAAACAACGTCTAAAAAAATACACAAAATTCAGTAACCTCGCAACAAAAACATTCGAGATGAATAACCGATAAAAAAAATATTAAACATTATTTAAACTCCCGACTGCAAAAAACTATAATAAACGAAATTTTTACTTTTCAGTTTTCAAATCAAAATAAATCTAAAAAGGATTAAATAACTTCCAAGGTCATTTTAGTTAACTTCATATTTAAATTACAATAATTCATTTACTGCTGTCACTACAGTCGGAAAAATCTTCTGCGTTAGAAAGTATCCATATCGTATCCAATTTTTCTTTTAAATGACTTTTAAATTAAATTCTTTTAAAAGACGGTTGCAATGTTCAGGATACGTCTGCCGTCTATAAAGACAGCAGTTACTGAATTGTTGTAATTGAAATATAAAGTTAACTAAAATGACATCGGAAGTTATTTAATCCTTTTTAGATTTATTTACATATGAAAACTTTTTAAAGTTAAAGTCCTGTTTATTATAGTTTTTTGCAGTGAGGAGTTTTTAAAATAAATTTTCTTTTTATTTCATCCTTTTTGAAGCCAATTCAATGTGACTTTCTACAGCATTTTATTAATTGCTATATATTTTTATAGTTACTATATATTTTTTTAAACTAAAACAGCTAAATAATTTTTAATAACTCTATTTCATTTAATCGCGCAATCATTTTTGCACTCGTGTATTTAGAATTAAATCAATAAACGCAATTAGAAAGTTGCGTTGCATTTTTATTAATTTCTAGTTGTTAACAACATCTCTGATGTACAACAAACTTATTGAAATTTACATGCTGTTGAATAATATGTATATATACAAATATGGACTGGATCATCCTCTTTCTTTCACTCCATTCGGAGTGCTCTAAAATTAGGTGAAGATGAACGATTATAGTAGGAATGACGGCCTTGTGGCATTTCGATATATACAACCGTGCTTTTCATACATTTTTTAAAAATCTTTCTAAAATCTCACCTAATATATACAATCTAGAACAAAAATTGAGGTTACGATGCACAGAATCTGTATACTCGGTTCTGTTAAGACATATTAGCCGATTCGGAGAACATTGGACACTGGTATAATCGCGCCATGCTAGTGAAACGCATACTCCCGTCGGGAGTAAAAATGAATATGAATTCATAAATATGAATATAAGAGTTGAATATTTAATAATGATAATCGGAGTCAGAGTAGAATAGTCAATGAAAATAAATTCTGTTTCACCTGGAGTAGGATTTCCGGAGTAGGTACATTCGAAAACGACCCTCTGACCCTGCCCTGCATATACGTCCGTGATTTCTTGGATGAATCGTGGTACTTGTTGCGTGGCTGAAAGTAAAAA
Organism: Cylloceria caligata; assembly: GCA_963942595.1. Lineage (NCBI taxonomy): Eukaryota > Metazoa > Arthropoda > Insecta > Hymenoptera > Ichneumonidae > Cylloceria > Cylloceria caligata. The sequence continues at coordinate 41,741,479 of OZ012709.1, read as the reverse complement.
AAAATCTTTTTATATATCAACCTACAAAATTGAAGTTAACAGCTTCACGAAGTTAGAAAAATACCTTGCTTCCTTGACCGAGACTGCGTGGCTAACGTGACTTCGTTGTCAGTAATCTGATTATTCCAAAACACACGCAAACACAAAACCGTGCAAGTTTATCAAAAATACTAAAAGAAGATAACCTTGAAGTCAATAAATTAGAAACAAAAAATACCTGACATAGTGCCTCGCTCATCGTCACTCGAGTTGTCGCAATAAAGGCATCCGAAAGACGATCCGGCTGCCAATCCAAGAGTTCCGCTGCATTCGCTCTCCAGTAACAAAAATTCTTGTAATTCTTCTTGGCTATCCGCCGTGTGTAGTTGCTGATAAGCTTCGATGTCAATCTCCCTCGGTTCTAGAGGATACAGTCGAGGGTCCATCAAATTCTTGAAACGTCTTTCACTTGACTTCTTTAGAATAGGAATCCTCGACTTTGGATAAGTGTGATACTTTCTGCTATGAGAATAATACTCTTGAGCCTCTTCGAACACGTTTTCTTGCTTTCCGGATTGTTCTTCGGCTATGACACGAGCATATTGAGAATCGAGTCGACTTCGACTGCTTGTGCTAGAAGCCTCGCTATTTTCCTCAATAGGAGAGAGATAAAAAGATGTCGGAAGTACTTCAGCAAAATTCAAATATCCTTTTTGGACTTCTACTTGCTCGTATAGGTCCGAAGATGAGCCGAGCATCGTTCGTTCGGATTTTGGCGGTGGAAACTCGTTAAAGTCCAGAACGATCTTCATTTTCTTCTTTCTAACGTCCAGTCTCTCTAGCGATTCTACCTGCAGGCTCTCACGATGCTGAGGAGTCCTTCCACGACTTCCCTGCGCAGATGGCAAAGGACTATCTGTTTTAAATGATGTGGATTGTCGCCTCCGAGTCGGTGACGGCGATTGGGAAGTTCCCCTGTAGCTACCGGTCCTCGGACGCTTTGCTCTAGTCGGCGAGGGCGACTGAGACGTTGCATTACGCATTTTCGTAGATTTTTCAACCGGCAGAGGACTCTGCTTCTCTTTCTTTGAGCTACTTACCCCACTCTTTCCTTCAGCGTGCTTGGATCGTTTAGTTGATGAAGAAAATGTAGATCTCGGACTACTTACAACGTTTCCCGAAGAATCTCGCTTGGGGCATAATGAAGTCTGCGAAGTTGGCGATTTTTTTTCAGTCGTACGAGACCGCACTGTTTGTCGTGGACGCGTTTGTCTGTTTGGCAACTTTTGCTCCTCAACAGATCGCTTACACAACGCTTGTCTCTCTTTGGTTTCAGTTTTTCTAGTGTTTTTCGCCGCTGACGATTTTTCTTTGTTTGGTACATCGGTCAAAGGCATCGTTTCTCTTTGTTTAGATTTTATTTTGTCCGAGGAACTTCGTGTGGTCACTTGTTTGTTCATGATTTTATTTTTAGCGGTCGATTGTGCAAATGTTGTCGTTTCCATTTCGATTTCATTGAGAATCAACTCCTCTGAGTATCTCTTTGACAAATAAAATGCTCTTGGACTACCAGCCACAACTCCCTCAACAGCTCTTCTCATCACGTCGTCAATGTTCATCAGAGTTTTCGTCGATGAAAATTCGCTAATCATGGTAGAACTGTCTCTCTGCGAGGAAGAACCCTCATCCCTGAATGCGGGATCATCCAGACTGTCGTTCGAGAAATCACAGCCTTGCACACTCAGCATGCTTGAACGGGTGACGCGAAAATCGTTCTTACCTCGCAACGCTTCCTGGAGCTCCTCCATCTGTGTTACCCATGATGGCTTTCTGTATTCTTTCGTTCCAAGGATACCTAAAAAGACCAAAAAATTTTAGAAAATCACATATTGGTAGAAAAACTCGTCGACATCAGTACTGCTTGCTGTGTAATCGAATAATCGTAATTGTCACAGTGTTGAAGTGTGGAAACGCAAAGAGTAGGTGTAAGGAACACAGACGGATAATCATAGGGAGGTACGAAGACATCGATTGCACTGAAAATAACTTTTGAAAAATTAGGAAAGATGAAAAAGATGTGAAAAGCATTTTACGATCTTCGTCGATAATGAATTACCTTCTACCGAGAGGTAGGTCGTTGTCGTCGATACACCGAGTGGATTATGCGCCTCGAACACAATCTCACCCGTATCGTCCGGATAAGTTTCCGGTATCGTAAGCACCGAAGTGCCGTCTTCGAATTCTTCTATTTGGAATTCTTGTGATGGTACTATTTCGACGCCCTGTTTCGTCCATTTGTTCTGTGGCTTCGGTTTACCCTTGACTTGAACTTCCAATCTACACCAAATAAAATTCAATCGATTAAGTTCGTTCAAATTCTTCAGTGGTATTGGCTTTGCATGTGATAAATTAAATCTAACCGAGTCAGTTCTCCGTCTTTGGTGGGAACTAACTGAGGAAGTTTCTTCACTATCTCTGGCGCAAAATCTTCTGTGTCGGTGTCGAACAAGGGTGTCTCCTGAAAAACAAGAAAATTATAACGTAAATCATTATTAAACTCGGGTTTCAGCTAAATGAGTTGAAAATTATAGGAAATTACTTTTGGAGACAAAAGATCTTCCTCTGAGCCACTCTGTCCAGTTATCAGAGACGTCGTAGCGTTCTGTGAATCGATTTCCGAGTCCGGTACGTACTCGTATGCTAAAATTTCCAAATCAAACGTTAATCGACCCTACCATGTAGCGATAATTCGACTCTTACCTTCAACAACTAACGTCGCGGTGCAAATGGCTTCTCCAACTGGATTAACGGCTTGACAAGTATATTCACCAGCGTCTTCGGGAAAGACTTCTGTGATAGCCAAACTGCAGAAACCCTCGGAATCTTGCAGTATCGTTATTTCCTTTCCTTCTTTGATGGGCTGCTCGTTGTGATACCACTGTACCTTTGGAATCGGTTTTCCTGTGACTACGCACGAGAGATCTACACTCTCGCCATCCATTACATGAACTGGTGACACTCTCTTGAGGAAAGTCGGCGAAACCATCTCTGTAGTCTCCTCCCAAGTCTCTTCCAGCATATTGACCGATGCCGTGCACGTTACCGAGCCAGCAACATTTTCCGCTCGGCAGGTGTAGGTTCCAGCGAGTTCTGGAGTGATCTCTTTCACCAAAAGAACCGAACGATTTTCTTTCGTGACGATTCTTACCGCTGGCGAAGACTGCAAGAAAAGAAAGTAACATCGTCATTATCATCGTAATAAAAAAAAAAGTCAAAATGGATACGTATAGGGCACCAACAATATCTCCAACAGTTCATTTAGTCGTGGCTTAAAATCTTATTTTGATCGGATACTTGTTATAACGTCAGGCTCAAAACCAATTTATGCGTGAATAATAAAATGTAGAATAATCATGAGAATGAAAAATAGATTTAAAGAGATATCGAATGAACGTTTTAGTACGAATATTAGTACTCAGTTATACGTAATAGCTCTCTTAACCACTACATTTTAGGAAATATTTTGAACGCAAACTTTTAAAAAATTAGAGCCAACGTGCGAACCGAAGAATTTACCTCGAGGGGTCGACTTTCGTGAAACCATTGGAAGGACGCTGTGGGATAAGATTCGACGAGGGCTTCCATAATGACGACTTCCCCCATACTGACGATTTTCGGTTGAAGTGGTTCCACGAACGAAGGAGCTTTTGGTTTGTCTTCAGACTCCGCAACAATGTCCTCGTGCTCCTTGACAGCAACAGATCCCGAGCTTCTGGCTTCGCCGGCAGAATTTTGGACCCTAATCTCATATTTGCCAGCATCCGTCTTCGTTATCTCGGGAATGGTGAGCTCAGCGGTGTTCTCAGAAATGCTAAACACTCTTTTGTCGGACGGTGTGATTTCTATACCATTCCTATACCACTTTATCTCCGGCTTCGGTTTACTCTCAAACTCGGCAGTGAGAACGAGCGGTGTACCTGAATAGATAAATCAAGCTGTGTATATTTGATACTTTGCAGGGGATTACTCGTAAAAACGTGATTATTCTTACCACGTTCAGCAACGAGGGCTGGCAATGGTTTCGTAATTCTCGGAGCTCGGAGAACTTCCGGCTTGGAAATAACCACTACGTTGCTCACGAGTAAATTTGCTCTACACTCCGCACGCCCGAATTTGTTGATTGCACGGACGCGATAGATCGTTTCATCTTCCGGCGTTGGTTCCAGAATCGACAGCTTCGCATCACCGGTTTCGGGATTGAACGTGATCTCGGTACCCTTCGTCGGCTTGATTTCCTTCTCGCCACGGTACCATATCACCTCGGGTACTGGCGTTCCCGTAACGACACATTCCAAGGTGGCTGGTTTGTGTTTCTCGACCATTAATGGCTTTATCGGTGTTGCGAAGTGAGGGGCGATTCCTTCCTCCTCTTTTTCTGTGAATCAGAAAATCGTTATCAATATACTTGCTCTATGTTTTCTTCGTAAAAACGTGCAACCTGAAAACACAAAAAGCTATGTACATGCGCTTTTATAAACAAATGTATATGGTGGACAGGGCCAAAATGCACGCATAAACAGTCACAAGATTCTGAAAAATAGGTACAAGCTATGGACATCGATAACGCGAATTTCACACAAAAGCTTCACTCCGCTGTAAACAGTTATAGTCCTACCGAATATGATAAGATTCACTGTGGATGTAGCTACACCAGCGGTGTTTGAAGCTCTGCAGGAATACATTCCCACGTCTTCCACTCTGACTTTAACAATTTCCAAAGTGGCCGTAGTCTCCAGGACGGTCATGATATAATTCTCGGTGGCATAAATTTCATGCTCGTTTCTGTACCAAGTTATCTTGGGTGTTGGGTTACCGATAACGGTGCAAGTGAACTTGGCCGGTTTGTCAGGCTCAGCAATGACTGGTTGAAGCTTTTGAATAAATCGTGGAGCAATTTTTTTGTCCTTGTCGGTGACAGATATGTCGACTTGAGTACGTTGTCTTCGTTTTCGCTTTTCCGTGCTATCTTCCACTTCTTCGATCACGTGTTCTTCAACAACGTTATCACGTTTCTTACTGACAATGTCGACGACGGTTTTTTGCACGTCGTCTATTTCCTTGATCTCGATAGCTTTCGCGTCGATTTTGACGGTTTTCTGCCTCTTCGTGACGATAACCATTCCGGTTGTTTTGTCGACAACTTCCTCGACCGATTCTTCTGGTGCTAGAAGGACTAGAGGTTGGAGTTCTTCCTTTGGCTTGACCTCTTCAAGCTCGAAAGGTTTCAGAGGTTGATGTTCTATCTCCGGCATAATTTCAGGTTTCGCTTCTTTAGACTTTTCCTTTTTCACAGGTTTCAGTGTCACCTTTTCGGGCACTTCTTCCTCCACCATCTTCTTGGATATCGGTTTCAATTGAATTTGTTCTTTTTCTTCGACTTCCGGAACTTTTCCACGTTTTACTGGCTTCAGTATAACTTGCTCGGGCGTTTCTTCCTCGGGCTTTTCTCTCTTCACTTTCTGGAGAGTGATCTTCTCCTCGATCTTCTCTTCTTTAACCACGGTTTTCTCAACAGGCTTCAGAGTCACAACTTCTCGTTCTGCTTCCTCAGGCTTCATTGGTTTCTTCTTTGTCTTTCGCCATGACACTTCGCTTGTTTCCACTACTTGTTCGACCTCGTCCTCCGGAAGTTTTTCTAGTTGAGGCACCTCTGTTGTTTCGATGGTGACTTTTTCTTCGTAAGTCTTAGAGACCTCCTGTTCTTGATCGATAGGAACGACTGTCACTTCCTCCTTGAACTCGACGACTTTCTTCGTCTTCTTTTCAGGCTTCTTCTTATGCCAACTAGTCGTAACAGTCTCGGTTTCTTCTTCGACCTCTTCCGGTTTTGTTTCTTCGACAGCGACAGGCTGCTCTTCGATTTTCTTTGGAAATTCTTCTTTCGGAACAATCAGTTTCTTGAGTTTCTTACCACGTCTCCATGGAGTCTCAGTTACCTCAGTGGGCTGCTCTTCCTCTTCCTCGGGTTTCTCTTCGACTTGCTTAGGCACCAAGGGAATCTCTTCTTTCTCTTCTGGTTTCTTGGAAATAGGCTTTAACGTGATTTCCTCATGCTTCTCTTTTTCTGGCACTGGTTTCTTGGGAATTGGTTTGAGCTTCACTTTTTCCGGTATCTCCTCTTCAGGTTTTCTACGCTGCACTGGTTTGAGTTTAAATTCCTCGGGCGTTTCTTCTTCTGGCTTTAGTTTTTGAACAGGCTTCAGCTTTATTTGCTCAGACTTTTCTTCCTCTGGTTTAGGTCTTTGTACAGGCTTTAGACGAATCTGCTCTTCCGTCTCTTCTTCCTTAGGCAAACGTTTCACAGGCTTTAGAGCAATGATCTCCTGTTCTTCTGGTTTTTCTTGTAGCTTTTCCTTCTTTTGCTTGCGCCATGAAACCTCAGAGACTTCCTTTGCCTCCTCAATATTCTTGTTTTCTTCGATCACCTCTTTAGGTTTTTCTTCGATCTTTACATCCTTCACCGATTTTTTCTTCTGGTCTCGCCAATGCATTTCGGTCTTTTCCTCCGGGATTTTTTTCTCAGTGATCTCAGGAGCATAAGGAGCGTTTTCTGGTTCAAGTTGTTCATTCACCTTGTCCTTTGGTACAGGTTTTAATTTTACTTCTTCCGGAGTTTCTTTTTCTTTTGGTAATTGCTTAACCGGCTTCAGCGTAACCTCTTCTTTTTCTTCTGTCTCTGTCGGTTTCTGTACGCGCTTGACAGGCTTCAGAGTTACTTCTTCCACGTTTTCCTTACCTACAGGCTTGAGTTTTATTTCTTCTGGTACCTCTTCCTCTTTAGATAGTCGTTTCACAGGTTTCAGTACAACTTCTTCTCTCTCAACATCTTTCGGTTTTGGAAGTCGTTTTCCAGGCTTGAGCATAACCGTCTTGAAGTCTTCGACCTCTTCTACCTTCTTCACCACAGGAATTTTCTTTTCTTTAGCTTCTTTAACTTCTACAACGCTCACTTCTTTCGGCGTTTGTTCCTCAGACTCTTCTGCAACCTTTGCTGGTTTCTTTTGACGTCTCCAGGGCAGTTCAGTCTTTTCCTCAGGTTTTTCGTCTTCGGGTTTCTCAAGTGCAGCTTCAGGTTTTAATTCCTCGGGAGCTTCTTCCTTCGGAACTTCCTGTAGAGGTTCTTTCTCTGGGCGTTTCGTCTTCTTCCCACTTCTCAGCGTAATTTCCTCCTTTGAATCTTTGATTTTATCATCCTTCTTGACGGGATTCAATTCGACAGGCGTAGGCTTCTTTTGCTCCGGCTGTTCTTTAACAACAGGCTTGAGTTTTATTTCTTCGGCGGTATCTCCTTCCTTCGGAAGTCGCTTTACAGGTTTCAGAGTAATTTCTTCGCGGTCTTCACGCTCCTCTGGTTTTTTACTATGTCTGCCAGGCTTCAGAGTTATAGATTTAAAGTCCTCAACTTCCTGTCGTTCTTGAACACTCTTCTTCACTTCCACTTTCTTGGGTTTGACTTCTGATTTCTCTTGTTCTAAACGTGGTACCTCTTCCTCCATAACTTGAGATACTTCCTCAGGTTTGTCTTTCTCTGAAGGAATCTTCGTTATTTTCTTAGGCCCAGAACCACGACGCCATGATGCCTCTGACACATCAGTAGGTTTCTCTTCCTCCTGTTGAATTTGCTGCGGTACTAATTCTGGAGCTGGTTTTTCCTTTGGCTTTTTCTTGCCTCGTACCCAAGGAACATTGTTTTCTTCTGGTTTTTTATCGACAACTTCTTCGATCTTTTCGACATCTACAATTCGCGTCTCATCTTTCTCCTCATAGATCACTTCGCCAGTTTCAGTGTCTTTTGCCGTAATTTTCACAGGCTTTAATATTACTTCCTCGCGATCCCCGCGCTCGACTGTTTTTTGCGTACCTCTTGTTGGCTTTAACGTCACCATTCTTATGTCTTCGATCTGCTCTTCCGGTTTCTCGATAATTCTACGTTCTTTTGTCTTACGAAGCCAAGGCAATTGCGTAGTTTCCTCAGGTTTTTCCTCCTCGAGCTTCGCGTCTTCAGGTTTAACTTCCTTGGGTTTAATCTCTGCGGGTTTCGTCGGCTGTTTTGTTCCTCTCGCCCAAGCCACTGCCACCTCTTCCGGTTGTTTCTCAACAATCTTTTCAGTTCGCTTAACATCCAGAAGACTAGTATCTTCCTCTTCTACATAGGGCGTCTTTTCTTTAGGCTTCTTAGGGCCCCTATGCCAAGAAACTGCTGTCTCTTCGATCTTTTCTTCCTCCACGAACTTAGTTTCCTCTAGCTGAGCTTTCTCAGGAACTAATTCTTGCGATGGCTTCTTCTTTGACTTTTTATTTCCCCGTGCCCAAGGAACAGCGACTTCTTCAGGCTGTTTCTTATCAATCTCTTCAGTTTTCTGAACTTCGAGAATTTTGGTGTCGTCTTCGACCTTGTAGACCTCCTCGCCAGTTTCAGTATCTTTCGTTGTACGTTTTACTGACTTAAGAACGATATCTTCACGAGTTTCACGCTCTTTTGGCTTTTGCGTCCGTTTTGTTGGTTTCAAAGTAACTGATCTTATATCCTCGATCGGCTCTTCCGGTTTTTCGATAACTCTGCGCTCCTTTTTCTTACGCAGCCACGGTAATTGTGAAGTTTCCTCAGGTTTTTCCTCCTCAGGCTTCACTTGCTCAGGCTTAGCTTCTTCTGGCTTGATTTCCGGCTTCGCCTCTTCAGGCTTTTTTGGTTTTTTCATTCCTCTTGCCCAAGGCACAGCCACCTCCTTCGATTGTTTGTCAACAATTTCTTCAGTTCTCTTTACTTCCAGAAGCTTGGTGTCTTCTTCTTCTGCATAAGGGCTCGTTTTTTGTGGCTTCTTTGGGCCCCTTTGCCAGGATATTGCAGTCTCGTGTGTTTTCTGCTCCTCGATCTTTTCATCCACCTTCTTCGTTACCTTCAACAACCTTGAGTCTTCTTGTTCGACCATCTGCAACGTGTTCGTCTCTTTCGTAACCACTTGTTTTATCACTGACTTTAAATCCACCTGTTCGATACTCGTTTTCCTGATATCCTTCCTCTCATGCTTTGCCGGTTTCAATTCGAAACTTTCCAGAGTTTCTTTGGCAAGTTCTTTCTTCACTGGCTTGGACTTTTTCAGAGAAATCTTCTCCTCGGTCCATGGCTTAGGCTGCTCGGGTTTTCCCGTCTTAATATTAATCCTTTCAGTCCTTGAAACATCGAGCAAAATAGTATCGTCTTCTTCGACGTACTCGGAGGTAGCGGCAGTCGTCGTAGTCGTAGCGCTAGTTTCATCATGAATAGTTGTAGTCTCCTTGGTCACAGGTTTCAGGTTAACTTGCTCGACACTCATTTTCCTGATGTCCTTCTTTTCAAGTTTCGATGGTTTCAATTCAACAGTCTCTAGAGTTTCTTTGGGAACTTCTTTTCTCACTGGCGTGGACTTTTTCAGAGATATCTTCTCTTCGGTCCAAGGTTTCGGTTGCTCAGATTTTCCTGTTTTGACCGCAACCATTTCAGTCTTTGAGACATCGAGTAACGTCGTGTCATCCTCTTCCACATGATCAGACGTTGTCGTGATAGATTCTGTACGAACTGTCGTAGTTTCCTTTGTGACAGGTTTCAGATCGACTTGTTCGATGCTCATTTTCCTGATGTCCTTCTTCTCCGGTTTCGATGGTTTCAATTCAACAATCTCAACAGTTTCTTTGGGAATTTCTTTTCTTACTGGCGTGGACTTTTTAAGAGAAATCTTTTCCTCGGTCCATGGCTTAGGTTGTACTGGTTTTCCTGTTTTTATTTCAACTCTTTCGGTTTTAGAAACATCCAACAGAGTTATATCGTCTTCCTCTACGTAATTGGACGTACTTGTTACTGTTTCCTCACGAATAACCTCTTTGGTAACTGATTTCAGATCCACTTGTTCGATACTCATTTTCTTGATGTCCTTCTTCTCAGGCTTTACCGGCTTCAGCTCTACTGTCTCGAGAGTTTCTTTCGGAACTTCCTTTCTGACAGGCTGGGACTTTTTCAGAGATATTTTCTCCTCGGTCCAAGGTTTCGTCTGATCAGGTCTCTGAAGAATAATTTCTGATCTTGAGGGTCTCTTCACTATTTGGAATTCATTTTCTTCCGAAACTTCCGTCACTTCTTCGACATATTCTGACGTGCTTGTCCTCCTCTCGTCAAAGGTGACTTCCTTAGTCACAGGCCTCAAATCCACTTTTTCTATGCTTGGTTTTCTGATCTCCCGCCTTTCAGGCTTCGCGGGTTTCAACTCGACAGATTCAATAGTCTCCTTCGGAACTTCTTTCCTTACGGGCTTGGATTTCTTCAACTCGATCTTTTCCTCCGTCCACGGCTTAGGCTGCTCCGGTTTCCCCGTTGTAATTTCGACCCTTTCGACACGAGAAATGCCCAATATTGTTGTGTCTTCTTCCTCAGTATACTCGCCAGTCTCGGTGGTTTTTCTTTCGATCGACGTCATTGTAATTTCTCCTTTTGGTATTGGTTTAAGATCCACCTGTTCCAGACTTGGTTTTTCAATATCTTTCCTTTCAGGTTTCGTGGGTTTTAGTTGCACCTCTTCCAAAGTCTCCCTGGGAATATCTTTCCTCGCGGGTTTGGCTTTCTTTAGAGATATCTTCTCCTCCGTCCATGGCTTTGGCTGATCAGGACGACCTTTTGTGACATCGACTCTTTCTGATCTGGAAATTGCTAATAAACTGTTGTCTTCTTCCTCGAGGTACTCACTCATTGTTGTCTCATCATCCGCGAGAAGGCGTTCCAACGTTCTTTCTTCAATTGTGTTGTCCTTCCGTACCGGTCTAAGTTCAACGTAGTCAATGCTCGCCTTTCTGATCTCTCTCTTCTCGGTCTTAGATTTCTTTAACTCAACCTCCTCGACCTTTTCCCGTGGAATTTCGCGAATTACTTGTGGTGCTTTTTTCAATACCACTTCCTCCTCCGTCCACGGTTTTACGTCCGACTGCCCGAGGAATCTCGCCTGATCGACTTTGTCAAGTAAAGTCGTCTCTCGATGTTTGACCTTTCGCCAGGGCATCACGTTGGTAGGCCGTGGTCGATGGTGAACTCTGCCTCTTCGCCAAGGCAATGTTTCATCGCCTGGCTGAAGTGGCGTTCCTAGAGGATAACCATCTTCATCCAGCAATATTGTTTCTTCCTTGGGAGCTCCATCCTTTGGTCTCGCGCGGTCCAAGCCTCCGACGGAGTTACCTATGGTCGGTTGGTCCCCTGTCTTGCTTCCAGGACCGCTCGGTGCGGTGCCGTCCGGTACCACGGTCTCGTAGTAAACGCCTTTCCGTTCTGCAAAGTTTCCGTTACCACAATAATTCAAAGGTTCTTTTCTTATCGCTACATTTTAGACACCAGCATCAAGATAGCCGCACACCAAGAACACGAAACATTGTAACTGACCCGCGAGGTCAATGTAGTGCTATGCCTAAAGTAGAACGAGTCAGGAATCATTTGACAATGTCTATCAAGGTAATTCAAGACTCGTGAACACACATTTTCTGGCTGCGGATCTAAATTAGTGAGTATATTAGTTTCTAAATTACGTTTGGGAGAATGGCATAACTCGATTGCTCAATCTACCGTCTCTCGAGGTGGAGACCCGCAAAGGTGTCCAAATCAGATAACATTTATATATTTAGCGAGAGATCTGTTTGCTTATCGTTTGCGTTACGACAGAAAACGACCCCTCTCTCGGCATCAATTAAAATCTGGGTAAATTGTTTCTTCTCGATCTGGGTGTGTAAATTTAGTATTTTCGGATGACGTCACAGGAACGAACTATGAAGTCCAGATATCTCTTCTCGTCTCTCCCCTCCCACTTCGCCCTGGTTGCCTCTAGATCCTTTAATAAAATATTTGCCAGTTCAAGACTGTAATGATCGCTTTTGAAATTTATGTCTTGTGAAATGAGCGCGAGAAGTATGGCTTTGAGCCAGTAGTCGTTCTTCTCTGGCAGAACACACTGAAATCAAGATCTTTTACTTCTCTCCGTGGCAGGTGAATAGCTCGAAATTCACGCGCAAGTAACGATCCCTAGAAATAATTGAAGAGCTATGAAACCGCCCGGTGTTTTAGAAGGGAAACCCGTGCGCGCTTCATCCTTAACCTTCAATTCAACCCCTGGCAAAGCTCGCGACGTGGTTCCCCGTCGGAGCTACCAAGTTGGCGAACGGAGAACAACATCTTCCACTTCCCACGGAATCAACAGCAGCAGCAACAGCGTTAACACGCATGTACCATCGTGTACACTCTGTCGCGCTGCTCGACTAGGGTCGCCTCGCTATCCTATTTTTGTGCAGCACCCACCGGGCGCATCAGGGTTAAATATTCGCAAAAATAGATATTTCATCGTGAATCCTTCACGGGGGCAACAGTGATCACTCATTCCGTGGGGCAAGATACTCGCCAGACTTCTCTTCTTCTTCTTATTCTCTTTCGGGTTGTATTTACGAGCTTTGCCTCCCGGAATAGCCATCAATCTTGTTTAACTGATTGTCTGTTATATCTACCAGACATCAGGAGCATCGACTCTGACTACGAATCTCTGGCCACTCCCAAGATCAATGCTACTTTCGTTTATTTAACTTTCCGATATTACTGCCTGTTCTCCTCTTTATCAAATATCATAAATACTAAAACAATTGCTTCACCATGATATCTATACTTTTCACTTTTTACTATTTCATAATTATAATCAACACTCAACAATTGTTGAAATCTTTCCATTTCAATATGTTTATAAACATAACAGTTTCGTTGCAAATTCTGATAAACAAAGAAAATTTGTAATAGAATTTGTAATAGTTGTGCAAGAATATATTCAATGCTGTTGCGTTATTTCATATATTTATTTTAATTAAGTGAATTTAATGCTGCAATTATAAAAATTGTATTAATCTATAAAAATGCAAATATTTTATGAATGGTAATAGATTGTCGTAATGAAACGTTCTAAAATTGGTAAATTCATTCCATTTAGAATATTATATAACTAGGAGGATATCATAGCTCGCGCACCGGACGCACACTCGCATCAGTGAACAATTTAACTTATGGGAGGTCAGGAGAGACTGTCAGCTATATATTATGATAGAACCTCTTCGGTAATATAGACCTCCCTGACGTATGATAAATAATTTCTTTTAATGATTTAAGTGGCTTGACAAGCATGTCATGCTTTTTGCTTCAGTTGGATATCAGTGCTGCCTAGGCAACAAGCCCCCCCCCCCCCAAGGAGCAATACTTCCTTGAAAAAAGAAATTCTATTGAAAAATTACATAGGCACTCGCAGCCACTCACAGGTATACACACAGACGCTCGCAGACATACACAGCGCAAAGGTCTCCGTTTCTCATTCAAACGCATTGTCAGTCCTGAGTTGCTCGAACTTCTCTTTCAGGGTTAGGTTCATAAGATAGTTTCAGTAAGAGGACCGAGAGAACATTTTCGGTTTAATATTATAACAACCAAGTTATAACTAAGAAATATGTTTTGACGAGAAACCTCAAAACAATGCGAGATGAGTTATGTGAGCGTGAAAACTTTCGAATGAAGAAAAACAAAAGAACTAGTCAATCATTTTCCGACTGCGATTACTTTCAACTCTACAGCTGAATCCTCATTGATGACTATTGCTCAGTCCTTATTAATGATCGGATGATATTGTTATCTTTTTTTTTTCAAATTATGAATTAATTTGTTAATTTTTAGAATTTAGATTTTTTAATGTTGAATTTCAGGACTTCAAAACCTTCTTGCGTTGTATCAGATTCTATTAACACAAACTATATACGAATCAATTTTTGCATTGAAAATATACAATTTTTAGTACATTTTTATAGTGTAAAGCCTTTACGAGATCTGTCAGTTTCCATTGGCAAAATCCGCACGCAAATCGATTGAGCCATTCTCGAGCTTACCGCATACACACCGACAGACAGGCAGACGTTGAATATTATATATATATACAGAAGAAGAAAAAGAAGAGAAGATAGAAATTTTTATTAAGATTTGTATGACATTATTGAAATCTGAAAATAAATATTTACGTATGTAATACGCTAATATTCCGTAAATAACGTTCAATAATTATTATTTATCATATTAAAGGAAAAAAAATAGAAGCAGTTGTAGAAAAAAGCTGTTTAATTATATAAAAGCAATTAAAATTTCGATAAATACTTTACTGTCAAAATTAAAATAAAACAAATTGAATAAAGCTTATTGTATGTAATAAGAAGTACATATGAACTTCTTTCGTGTATTGGCAAGTCTTTGTCATCTTCATGACCTTCAGATTTCAACATCTCCGGAGTTTTTCAAATATTATTCGTGGGTAAGGCCAAATGCTTCGTATCGCAAACATTCGTATCTTGCCCCATACGTTTTCTGGGTTCGCTTCTACTCCTTCTTCGCGCTGCGTCTCTGTATGTGGGGGAGGTGAAGAGGGAAGAATAAAAAAGGGTTTCATTGGTGGGGAAGTGTCTGTAGCTCACGGTGATGATACATACAGCATACACCCATCCGGGGGGGCCCTCAACATACTGCGTGCTGCCTCTCTTCTACATCAGCTCGGGGTGGGGTCACACGCGGATCTTAGTTAGCGCGTGACGCGCATACTCACACACTTCCCTTCTGCTACCTGAAACACGGGTTCTCTCGGTTTTAACAGATACCAGCAGTTCGCGTCTGGAAGTCGACAAGGGAGCGCACTCGTTGTGGTACTCCGCATCTCCCACTTCCACGCTCGCTTGTTTCTTTATTCTTTTTCGTATCGCTCGTTAACTCAACGCCATTTATACGCCCGCTACTATTACTCGCGAGAACCGGTTTTGCGCATCTTGACGATCGGTATCGTCTTCCACATTCGATTCTCCAGTTTCTTTCGAGAAAGAAATCCTTCGCTATATCGGTTTTTGACCGCGTGTGACGTGCGTATGTTTGACAGTTTGTTTGCGGTGTCTACGTGTCACCCTGTCTATTGAGCCGCCTTCGATAGAGTTTTCCAAGATAATTTGCTCTATAAAGCAAATAAACTATAAATTCTGTTATTCAAATTTCATTTTTATCTTGATTGCATTTTTTGTAACTCTATCGAAGTGCGGCTTTAATTAAACTGGATACTCGTGAGGCCGATGTAAAAAAAATTCGGTGCGAGGGTGGTCCAAGTTTTTATAAATATTTCACAAGTCGAGTCGCAGTGCATAATTGTGAATTTGTTACGAAAAATTCGAACGCAGTGACGAAGAATCCGCAAGAGAAGACGATGAACTTGTGTCAGAGTGGTGATAAGCGCGAGCGGAGTATGCACAGGGAGCCGAAGGTGCTGGAGGCGCTACCGGAGTATCATACGAGATCCCAGAGAAGATACCAAACGAGTTTCTCACGATCCCGTAATCCATTCCCGTTACATTTAAAAAATCAAGAGGCAACTCCTCTCGTACGCATGTTCAAATTCTTCGGATCTCGTATGATGTACCTCATACTAATTCTAACATAAATAAACAGCAGCCGCTCCGAATAAATACTATGACGCACTAGAATTACTTTACTAGCAATAACGTTAGTCATAAATATACAGGGATAAGTGACGATGATTCATTCGTCAGGTTTTACGACAAAACATATGTATAGTTTAGTTTTTATTGTATGTATGTATACGATTTGTAAAAATAATTTGTACACGCGACTAGTGTCGTCAATAAAGAGTTCAATCCTCTCTCAACGTCCACAGTTGCAGAAGACATCATTCCTATTCTGCATGATATGATTTATTTTCCGAGTTGATGGTCTTTCCGCAGGTCGTACGTCAACGAGTCTGAGTCCAAATGGGCAAGCCCCCGCGTTGATGTGCCTTTTGCCACTCGTCACGTCGCTTGGTCATCTATCCGGGTGTCTACACTGACATCCTCGCAAGAGCCAGTAGCGAGACCGATGTTTTGGAGAGTGTAGACGGTTTTAAAGGATCTTCTATACGAGAGGAAGATGAAGAGGGAGAGAGAGAGAGAGAGAGAGAGAGAGAGAGAGAACACAGAGACGAGAATACCTATCTCTTCCCGCCTTCCAGAGTACGCTGACACGCGCCCGATTATTTCTGGCACGTTGAATCACCGGTGGCTGGGTACGTCGAAATAGGTTTGCCGACTAGAGGAGCTCTGTAAAGTGCGAGGTTATTATTCTCTTCCCGCCTTGCAACCGGGTGGTTTAAGGCTCGGCAATCGATGACGGTTGAAGACGGCGAATAAACGTTGTCCTCGCTTCTCGATGAATCACCTCGTTGTTTTTACGCGGACGAGTCATCGGTGAGACACCTTAGCTGGCATCGCGACGAAATTCCTCAAGGCAGTCGGCAGGTGGTCGCGATTGCTTCAAGGTCGGGAAAGAGTCTTGATTCGACGATGAAAAAATCGCGTTGATGATGATACAAGTTGAAAAAAAAATGCTTTGAGATGTAGAAGAGCGAGAGAGAGAGAGAGAGAGAGAGAGAAGTGGATGATGCGCTAAGCACACGATTAATTTATTATCTTGGCACGGAATCAACGCGCTCGGCTTTCCACCGCGAAATCTAATTTTGCGGCCGATCTTCTTATTTCTATTTTTTTGCGAAAATAACGGTGGGTCAGGTACATTAATGCGTCCAGCGGAGGTTGAAAAAAATGCTCGAGTTGCCGTTCGGGCCAGCGCGAAAGCGCGTATGCATACTCTACTTGCTTTTCTTCATTTTTTTTTCTTTGAACCCGTTATATGAAATGCGAAATGCATGTGAGGAGATATATAGGTAAACTGCTTGTCCGGTCAAGGAGGGGAACACGTGAGACGAGAGAAAATCTCGGTCAGTCGGAGGAGCATGCGATCGTTAAGGGAATTATGATTTCGTGGTGTAATCCGGAAAACGGGAGGCCCCTCTGGTTGCGCTCCGTGCGCTCTGATGTCTCGACCGCGCCAAATATAGACGGGTAATGTAATACACGTCACGCCAGACAGAAATAGCATAAGAAGCCTAGCCACGAGTGCACACGGCACGGAAGAGTCGAGGGCGGCCCCGTCGCGCGACGCAATCTCGAACGTGTGTACAAGAACATCGCGGGAAATTTTCGTTGTGTCGTAGGTAGCCACTTTACTTCGCCTCAACAGTTTTTTATTCAATCTCCGAAAACTCATTTCCAATACGAAGCGGCAAACGATTAGATCATCCAGCTCGAAAGATTAACCGAATTTAATTTAAAAATTCACGATTGCGTTGATGACGTCTCATATTTGGTTGGGTCTGCCCATTTCGAGGAGGAGGAATTGATAAATTTCGAGTGCTGGCTTATTCATTTTTTTTTTTCTTTACACTCAATTTATTTCTTCGTGTGGACACGAATCCTCCACTTCTCTCACGCACTTTGCTCTACCTCCCTTGTCTCTCACAGCTTTTGGATGAAATTTCAACGGTTTTGGATCCACTCCAATGCTCTAACAAACATCCGTTCGACGTAAGAGATATACGACACACACATAATACGCAATTTTCTCTATCGTGTACAATATGTTGTATTTTTTCTTCTCCTTTTTTGAGATTACGGTTACGTGTGCAAAAAGTAAGAATTATATACGCTTAATACAACCACTAAAAAATTCGAGATTCCTCGTAATTCATCAGCGAACAAACACGAACATGTTTTTATCGTACTCAAAGCATCATTTTTATTAGACTTTCCATTGTACAGTAATAAATAATTAGTTTGAATGTCAGGAGTACATGTGACTGCGGTCGATGCGTTTTCTTTTTAATATGCGATCCTACCTTGACTCATATGTGATTTATATAAATAAATATCGAATATTATGTATATATGTATAATGAGGCTATATACGAATGGGTAATCGAGTGAAGAGTAGATAGTAGCGCTTACGTATAGTATAAGTAATTCTTTCATTCGGTTTTTTTTTCTAATGTTAGTATAAACTCGACTTGCTCTGTTTCTCTCACAGTTCTTATTAAAATTTCACAGCTCTTCGTGATCAAAGACAAGCTCTCTCGACAGAACTGTCTCGTGAGTATCCGCTAAACTCTTTAATCTGACAACGATATCGTTCGCCTGTTTAAGTTGTTGAAATGCACCTCTCCTACGTCTCTGTCAGACGAAACGAAAATCGCAGGGATTAACTTTCGATTATTTCTTTCCTTCTTCAACTTGGACCACCCAAGCTGGAGCATAAACGCTCCTTATGACAATCTATTGTATACAGACTATTATATTATTCACAGTGATTCTCACACAGTTTTCAGTTCAACGTCCTGAATTCAAGGTGAGGTGTTAGTAGCGCAGAAATCAAACTTCCCGGCTCGCACGCGTGGTTAGAGTGAAACGACTAGTGCTACAAAAATCTCGTTCTTTACGGCTTGACTCTTTTTTTAACGTTCTTTTCCTCTCATTTGTCTGTCTACTGAGTTATTGAAGTAAAACAAACAAGCAGAGCAAGAATAAAAATCGCAAATAGAGACGGGTGATTCAGTTTTTTGCCCGATAATTATTATCGTTGGACCACGATCGCAGCGTGGGGAGACGGGTTGTATCTCGAAACACCCTGACCAGTCATCGTGGTCACCTCATCGCTCGTTGCTGAAGAGGTAGGACTTCCGAGATACCTCACTCGCGTTCTTTAAGTTTATCAAATATTTTCCACAATCCAATGTATTGCGAAAAAGCAAGAAGAGACACGTACTGCGTGTAAACCAGTCCCATTTTGTCACACCGTGAGTTAGCTATTAATTTAGATTGTTGGTTTTTTTAATTCTTACTTTTGACGATGAGCTTCGCCGAAGTTTCCACCGTGCCGGCGGAGGTTGTTGCGCGACAGGTGAACGTACCGGTGTCTTCCTCGTAGGTCGTCGCTATCAGAAGAACAGCGTTGCTGCCCTCGTGAATCATCTACGGACACATAGCAAACGTTATAAATATGATTAACACTTTCTCTTTGAATAAACAACATTCAGTCCTAAGGTAGAAAATTATATAAAATGGATTATATAAAAAGTTTTTTAAATAAAAAATTATTTTTAAACATGAATTGTAAATTTGAGTTTCTACTACAAAGTTTCTACTAAAATAAATGACTTCGGCGTCGTGATTCTAGATTAATGAGAGTAGCGTATTTACCTGAAAATCAGGCGATTGAGGTATGAGGGCACCATCCCGGTACCACTGGATCGTCGGTTTCAACTTTGGTGGGCTCACTTGAGACTTGAACTGGGCTGGCTGTCCCTCCAGGACGATTTGATCCTTGAGGGGCGAAAGTTTAGGCAAAACGTCTGTACTATCAGGTGCTGAAAAATAAAAAATTCAATGTAGAACGATGTTATTCATACCCAATGTAATTGAAATTAATTTATTTTTTATATTGTGTATTTACCGAGCACTCGTAGATTCGCCGAGGTCGTCACTTCACCAGCCGGATTTTTGGCGATACACTTATAAACACCCTCGTCCTCAGGAAAAGCTTCCGAGATTCTCAGGGTACAGCGGTCACCCTCCTTTTGCATTTGGAAATACTTCGATGGTTTAATCACCTGAAAAATCGCAATCGATCCATTAATAAATCTGCAAGGTCACGAATAAAAAAAAATGAATTCGGAAGCTTCTTCTCATGATCTTTACCTTGTCTCCCTTCTTCCATTGGATCGAAGGCACCGGCTTTCCGGTAATCTTACAACCGAAAGCGACAGAGGTGCCCTCCTTGATAGTTTGATCCTTTAGTGGCTCGACAACACCCGGAGCCTTCTCGACACCCGGTGTAGTGGGTTTCGAGGGCTTTGCCGTCGGTGACTGAGGTCCACGGATGGTACAATCAGCTTCGCAACGAGCTTCTCCAGCGCTGTTCAAAGCCACGCACTCGTATTTGCCTGTATCATCTGGCACGGTTTCTAGGATCAGGAGGGTGTAAGTGTTGTCTTCCTCCAGAGTCTTGTAACGGATATCAGAAGAAACCTTCTTTCCATTCTACAAAACGAAATCCAACATTTGTTTAACAGCATTGTACTTCTATATTGAACATTAAAATTCGACCTTAATACCCAAATCTTTCTCTCAGTTAGGGAAAAAGTAAGAATCACCTTGATTTTTCCTTTACATCGCTTATGGATTTTTTTACATGACTCCAAGCTTTTTAAAGAATTCTCAACCGAAACTTGATTCGATCAAAATTCGAGTATTTCTTGATAAAACAAAATTCTTTCAAAAATAAACCGTATTGACGATACTGAGGACATTGATTTTGAATAAGAATAACACCAAAACGTTTTTAATATGTAATATAATATTACTAGGGGGCCCATACGCGCTTCGCGCACCAACCCCCATAGGAGAACACGGACTTTGCGCTCCCCCTGACCCTCCAGATCCACTTTACGGATCCCCACCCTCCTCGATTATGCTGCACGGCGGGGCGATGGCGGCGATAGCAAGATATTTTTTAAATATAGAGATACATTTTTGGCATTTTATTATTCAAAACCAATGTTTGTAGTATTTTCAAAAAGGCTAATTTTTTAAAGATTTTTTTCTTACCGCTAAGTTCTTCAATTCTGATCAAATCTCACTTTTGGCAGGAAATGTATACGTGAAGCATCCTTAAGAAATGATTTTGATATAAATTAAACAAAGCTTGATGCAATCATTTTTTTTACCTTCAGCCAATAAACATCCAAGGGTTTGGTACCAGTGACCTTTGCGTCAAACCTGGCCAATTGACCAGTAGTAACCGAGGAGCTCTGGATCGTAGAAATAAAGCTCGGCGGTATAACACCTCCTCTGCCAGGTTGTCTCCTTCTCTCTTCGACCACGAGGTTGGCACTGCACTTAGCCTTGCCACCTCGGTTCTCAGCAATGACGGAGAACACGCCAGAGTCTTCCATGAAGACTTGACGAACGATCAGCACGGATTTTGTGCTGAAAGTGTAGATCTGCAGGTCGGAGGAGTTTTGGATAGGGAAGTCCTCGCGGTACCACTTGATAGTAGGTAGTGGATCGCCATCAAACTCCACTTCGAATCTCGCCTGTTCTTGCTCAAAAGCACGGCAGGGTTGGATCTTCTTGGTGAACACCGGTGGTTTCGCTGGCTTCACCTGTCCCTGAACTACACGCTCCTGGATCTTTGCTTTGTGTTCGACGTCCGTTGTTTCTGTAGCTGTGATTTTTCTCGTTATCTCAGTATCACCTTTGATCTCCTTTTGTGTTTGCTTCTGCTTTGCGACATGGACCTCCCGTCCGTGAACCATTGATTCCGATGGCTCCGGTGGATACTTGCCCGTAGTCTTGATCTTTTCTGAATCTATATCGACTTCGGTTACGTATGGTTTCTTCACGTACTTCGGTGGTGGTTCCGCGGCCTCTTGTGGTTGCGATTGACTATAATACAATGAATTATTAATTTTAAATATGTCGTGGATTACATTTACATAACTCTTGGCAAACCCACAATGTAAAAAAAAATTATACGTAAATTAAAAATATGTTAATTGAATATGCGGGCATGGATAAACATTTTTTTTCGTAATTTTTGTTCAATAAAAAACTTTGACTATTAAAAAGTAAATTCTAAATTTTCTCTAAATTTTCAAGCCATCGTTACCAATGTTAAACTTACAGGCTCTCTTGATATTTCTGCGCCATTCCCTTAGCCATGGAATTTGCGACGACCTTGTCGCCGGGAATAGCGAATTGGTGGCTAGTTCCTCTGAGTCTAGCCTCCTTCAGAACTTGATCCTCTTCGAGACTCATTAATTTCGTGTAATAATCCTCGTTCTTCTTTGTTTTGACATTCTTCTGCCATTCCGTTTCAGGTTCTTTGAAGACCTTTTGTCCGAGATGTTCCGTGGCGATATCTATGCCCTGCGAGACCGTCTGATGACGCTCATCGAAGGCGCGCTCAAGTTCGGTGTCCTGACGCTCCGATTGGTATTGCGTCAATTCATAATCGTACCACGCTGGGAAAAACTCATGTTAGACACAACGGTTCTCACATTAGGTCAACGTGCAAGGAACAACGAGCTATCTCGGCTCGTCAATGCATGCCCAACAACATTCTCGGTGCGTTACAACATAATAACGTTAACAATATAGATCACGATGATACGTAAACGAATTATAAATTTTGTGGTATAGACGACAATGATACGACACAGTACTTCATTCGCCATACAACGACAATGGGATTTAAAAATATATTTCGACGCATTTGCGTTCGCATCATAGATCGTGTGATCAAGTAAAAGAGGTGGGTTAGACATGTTTAACCGAGTGGGTAAAAGTTAGTTCACAAAGTGAATGCAGCAGTGCCTTAGATTGGCTAAATGCACTAATTCGGATAGTTTATTTTTCTGTTCTTTTATCCGAAAGAAAGAAATAAAATTCATCGGTTACGAACAGTGCACAGGTAACGTGTATCAACAAAACATTAATAATTCAGTGAAGTCAATTGTCAAATAATTTATATACGTTTACCGGAGGCGATCATTACCGAGCGATTTTCGTAGTCTCCCATACCTGAAGCAGGTCTTTCCTCGCGGTATGCGTGAAATGAAGTGCCTCATTGTATTGATAGGTGCTCAGAAGTTTTTTATGCTCGTGAATTTCGTGAATCTTGATGGAGGCTGAATCTTCATGATAAGCTGCGGTGGTCTTGATTACAGGGATTTTTGGAAGTGGTCGTGGACAGGTGCAGGACTGCTGGGAGATCATATTGGGTTTTCTTGTCGTGTGCGAATCGCGATTGTTAGGTACTGTTGTTGAATTATTGTTTATTGACTGTTTACCATGTTCGCTTATGCCTTGTACGTGTCTCATCGAAAATGTCTGTTGGATGCTTGAATTTTTGAGTGATATCTCAGTAAAATTGGGCGTATTCATTGATTTGTGTTCGACTTGTGCCAATGTGAGATAACTCTTGTATAATGTCGAATCGTTTCGAGAGTTTTGCGTTTTATTTGTTACATCCTCCGTGTTTGTTAGAAGCGAACTGAGATACTTGCGCGATAGTATCCACTCTTTTTCGTCATTTTGTCGAGTGGAGATCAAAGGCTCCGATGACTTTGCGCAAAATTCAAAAAACTCCGGAGGATGCACCAAGTTCTTTGCATTCCAGCGACCTGTGCCCCACGGGCTTGTGTACTTACGCCTCGGTGAATTTTTCAAAACGCCACGGTAGTCGTCGCTTCGCGGTTTCACCGTTAGTGTCGTCTCGTAACGTGTCTCGCCCACTGAACTTCTCGCTATCACTTCGACTTTGCCGTTGTCATACTGGCGAGTTTTTGGGATGTCCAAGTGATACATGCCATCATAGGTTAGCTTGTATCGTGCACCCTGATAAAATTAAACAGATAATAGAATTAATTAACCTAAGAATAAAAACAGGATGAAGAAATATACGTAGAAAAAAAAATGAAAATTCTTATTAATCGAAGAAAAGAGAACTTGAGGAAAAAATAGAAATCAATTTTGATTTATTTTCTGAATGAGAAGTTGTTAACCAATTTTTTAAATATTATTTTCCGGAGCAAAATTTCAAAAAAATAATTACAAGTAGTCAAAATAAAAGAAATTCATGAGAATAATATAAATTAGTCAAAGAAATAAAAATGAAAGAAAATAACAGAATAATGAATTTTAAAACTTACATTGACAGCAGTGTGTCCATTGATAATCCACATAACCCGAGGTCTGGGATGGCCAGTGACGCGACAGCAGAATCTCGAGCAGTCGCCTTCCTCGACAACGCAAGGTTCGGGTTTGCTCACGAACACAGGAGCTGAGCGGATTTTTTCCTCCTCGACTTCTTCCTCCGGAACACTGTACATATCGCAGAAATAAAATCTAAGAATCCAGCAGTAACTGAAGTATAAATAAAATATCAATTTAACTTACACTTGCCAAGCAGCCTCCATCTCTCTGATCCTCTCGATACTCTTCATGCCTTTCGGCAGCTGAGACTCGTAGATTATTCCAGGCTTTCCAGAAGTTCTGATAACAGCCCTGGTCTCATCCATGCCATAAAGATTCGTAGCTCTGCAGAGATACTCGCCACTGTCTTCAGGATAAACCCATCCAAAGTTCATGGCAACGTATCCAAAGTCGTAGATCGGCGAGAATCTGTTCTTGTGCGGCAGTGGTTTTCCATTGAAGAACCACTCGACCTTCATGTTGGGATCACCGACAGGTGCGAGC
This sequence comes from Cylloceria caligata, assembly GCA_963942595.1. NCBI lineage: Eukaryota > Metazoa > Arthropoda > Insecta > Hymenoptera > Ichneumonidae > Cylloceria > Cylloceria caligata. The sequence continues at coordinate 41,717,236 of OZ012709.1, read as the reverse complement.
TGACACTCGAATTTCGTGCTGTTCATCTCCACGAGTTCAGTCTGATCTAGAATTTGCGTTACGAATCTCGGTGGCTGCCTCTTCTCAGCATCATAGAGGTCGTCCTCGGTAAGATGCACCTCGGAGGTATATTTCTTGATCGTAGCCTCCATCTGCATGAGAGCCTCGGATTTCTTCATGCCCTTTGGCACTTGATTCTGGAGAATAATGCTCGGCAGAGTCTTGCAGGAAACGGATGCTTTGGTCGTATCTTCGCCGTAATCATTGACAGCCCTGCAGACATATTCGCCGGAGTCTTCGGGGTAGACATAGAGGATATCCATAGAAACGAAGCCCATATCGTAAACGGCACGATATCTGTGGCCCGCTGGAATGAGCTTTCCGTTTCTCCACCATTCAATGCGCAGCTTAGGGTCATCTTTGGGCTCAACGCGGCACTCGAATCTTACAGGCTCGGATTCCTCAACGGTGGACGACTGGATCTGCGTTATGAAGCGTGGAGGTTCCCGTGAGACGTCTTCCTGTGGTGGAGGTTCGGACACAGGTCCGCGCTCCAATTCCTTGAGTTTCTCGCCACTCATACCTGATGGCAGTTGCGACTCAAAGTCCACGGTCTTCTTAGATGTACAAGTTATTGTAGCTTTGGTCGTAGTCGATCCCCATTTGTTAGTAGCACGGCAAACGTATTCACCGCTATCTCTGGCGTAGGTGTAGGAGAGATCGAGCGAAATGAAGCCGAAATCGTTAATTTGGTGGACACGAGAACCAGTGGCAAAGGGTCTTTCGTTGTGGAACCAGTCGATGCGCATCGTGGGGTCTCCACTGGGTTCTACCCTGCAGTCGAAGTGACTTGGGCCTGCTTCCTCGACCTCGATGTCTTTAAGTTCGACGGTGAATCTTGGAGGATTTGGTTTTTCGTCCTCAGCAAGGATTTCCTCACGCTTATAGAGAGCTTCCTCAAGTTTTTGAATGCTCTCGGTGCCTGTCTTGAAGTTGGAAGGCAACTGAGGTTCCAGGATTATTCCCTGGCGACCTCGAACTTGAAGCTTGCAAGAAACCGTAGCCTCGCCGTGTCTGTTGGTAGCTTTGCACGTGTAGAAACCAGAATCGCGTTGATAGCAGTTAGCGACTTCAAGGATCACGAAGCCAAAGTCATGAATCGTCTTGATTCTTGATCCAGCCGACAGGGGCTTTCCATTGTGGAACCACTCGACTCTCATACTCGAGTCATTGACCGGCAAGAGTCTGCACTCAAAGTGCGCGAGAGAATTCTCCGTGAGAGTAAGATCTGACGGTGTTGTAATAAACTCTGGTGGCTTTCCGGTGTCGTCGTCGGGAATCACCTGTCCTGGCTCACCTCCGAGACCCTCAAGTTCGGCGATCTTGTCGATGGTGCCCTCCATGCCCTTTGGCAACTGAGACTCGAGTATGATATTGCGTTTTCCCGTGCATTTCATCGAGCAAGTAGTGACAGCCTCACCGTAGTCGTTCATAGCTCGGCAACTGTATTCTCCAGAGTCTTCGGGATAGATTGGCGATATTTCCAAAATAACGAAACCGAAATCGCAGAATGTGCGGAAGCGAGAACCAGTTCTCAGTGGTTTGCCATTCCAGAACCATTCGACCTTGAGTTTTGGGTCATCAGTGGGTGTGAGTCTCGCCTCGAAGTGGGAGCTTTCGCCCTCGCGAAGTCCATCGATGTTGCTCAGTGGTACAGTGAATACCGGAGCTTTTCCACGTTCCTCGACTGTTTTTTCGTCCTTTGTTCTTATCATTGAATCCTCGAGGGTCTGAATCTTCTCGAGACCTCCCTCCATTCCCTTGGGAAGCTGAGACTCGAGGATGAGATTCGCCTTCGAAAGACATTTTAAGGTCGCCTTCGTCGAGTCTTCGCCGTACTTGTTCACAGCTCGGCACTCGTATACGCCAGAATTCTCCTCGTAACAGTAGAGGATATCAAGAATGACGATTCCAAAATCGTGGAAGGTCCTGTAGCGATGTCCGTGCGGCAATTTTTTGCCATTGTAGTACCATTCGACCTTCAAATCAGGATCCGTGACTGGTGTGAGTCTCGCCTCGAAGTGAGCTGACTGACCTTCGACCAATCGCGTGATGTCCGTGATTTGAGTGACGAATTTGGGAGGCCCTCCAACAGGCGTAGTTGGTGTGGTCGGGTGTTCTCCGCCGAAACTCTCAAGTTCTCGGATTTTCGCCAAGGCATCTGGTTGCAAAGAGTCTAAATAGACTCCGCTCTTGCCGAAACATTTAATCGTGGCTTTGGTGAAGTCCTCGCCGTATTTATTGCTGGCTTTGCAGACGTATTCACCGGTGTCATGAGACATCACACCGGCAATATCCATAACGACGAAACCAAAGTCTGAGACCATTTTGAATCGAGACGAGTGACGAAGTGGTTGTCCGTTGTGGAACCACTCGACTTGCATGTGAGGATCTCCCACGGGAATCAACGTACACTCGAAGTGAACCGATTGCCCGTCCTTCAAGCCCTCAAGGCTCTGAATATGAGTCGTGAACTTTGGTTTCTGTCCCTTGGACTTGTCGATGCATTCCAGTTCCACGCTGATCTCTGCTTTACCCCATTTATTTGTAGCTCTGCATGAGTAAGTACCCGAATCCTCGATCTTTGTTCCCAGAACTTCCAAGACAACCATACCGAAAGCATAGACTGTTCTCGTGCGATGACTGGCATCCAGAGTCTTTCCATTGTAGAACCACTCGACGACCATCGTCTGATCGCCCGTTGGTGTTAGCGAAGCCTCGAAATGAGCGATTTCGCCCTCAGAAAGATTCGTAAGGTTCTCGAACTGCGAGGTGAAAACAGGTGGATGTCCCTCATCGCTCTCAGGAGCTTTGCCATCAGCACGTTTCAGCGATTCCTCGAGATCTTGAATAGCTTCGAGGCCCTCTTTGCCCTTAGGATGCTGTGAACGTTCGATAACGTTCTCTTTTGTCGAACAGTATACCGTCGTGGAGGTGAAGGCCTCGCCGGCTTTGTTGTAAGCCTTGCAAGTGTAAATTCCAGAATCCCTGTCGTACACGTCTGTAAGATCGAGAGTGACGAACCCAAAATCGCTAGTCATCTTAAAACGAGCTCCATGGTCGAGAACCTTTCCGTTGAAATACCACTCGATCTTCAGATTAGGATCGTCCTTAGGCTCAACCTGTCCTTCGAGATGCAAAGGCTCGGCCTCCCCCAGCTTGAATTCCGGTTGCAGTGGGACTGTCCAAATGGGCTTGGGAAACTCGTGATCGGGAGCGTCATCGGGTCTTCGTGATTTCGATAAGAAAGCATCCTCCGCTTCCTTCACTTTCTCCAGACCAGCCTGCCCTTGAGGATGCTGCGTCTGCAGATAGATGTTCTGCTTGCTCGTGCACTTTAGAGTTCCCGTCGTCTGAGCTGAGCCTTTCGAGTTTGTAGCTTTCACGGTAACCATACCGGAGTCCTCCTCGTAGGCATGATTGATGTCGAGTGCTACGTAGCCGAAATCGTAAGTGGACTTGAATCGAGCACCGGTTGGCAAAGGCTTTCCGTTCATGAACCACTCGATCTTCATGGTGGGATCTTTGGAAGGCTCGACGTTGCACTCGAAATGGACATTGTCACCCTCGGTACACTCCACGTTGTTCAGATGGGTTATAAACACGGGTTCTTCGTAGGTGGGCTCGGGTTTTTCCGTGGTGCTCACTTGAGGCTGTTCTAGGGCGTCGATTTTCGACAGGGCGTCGGGATGGAGGGTGTCGCCCAGGAGCCAGTGACGGTCGTCGATCTTCAAGCTGCAGGTGGAAACAGCTTCGCCCAAGAGATTCGTCGCTTTGCAGGTATAAATTGCAGAGTCATCGGCTCTGAGGCCGTTGATCGACAGAGTTACCAAACCAAAGTCGAAAGTGCTGCGCAGTCTTGTTCCAGTCTGTAGTGCGACTCCATTCTTGAACCATTCGGTGCGGAGATTGGGATCCGCTCTAGGTTCGACCTGAGCTTCGAGATAGACGTGCTGTCCTTCTTGAAGTTTGTCAAAGCTCTTGAGATGAGTCGTGAACACAGGCGCTTGTTGAGGCGTCGTATCCACAAACATCTCCGGCACTTTGTTCATCTCGGCTTCCTTGAGTTGAATTTTCTGCCACGCGTCTGGTTGGATCGCGTCCTTCTCTATCGCCGAGCGTGCCTTCACCTTCAGCGATATCGAGGACACAGCCTCGCCGGCGTTGTTGATGGCTTTACAGGAGTAGACGCCAGAATCTTCAGCGATTACTTTAACGATGTCAAGAGTCACAAAGCCGAAGTCGTGGCTGACGTGGAAGCGCGAGCCCATCTTTAATTCTACGCCGTTTACGTACCACTCAAAACGGAGACTCGCGTCTCCCACGGGAACCACGCGACACTCGTAACGAGCCACCTGGCCTTCCCAGAGTTCTGTCGGGCCTGTTAGCAACTGCGTAAAGATGGGCTTGTCGAAAGTCTTGTCCTGTTCCTCCGGACGTCTCGGTCCCTTGTCAGCCTCCAGTTGGGCGATTCTCTTTTGAGCCTCGGGGTGCTGAGTGTCCAATTGGATACTCGCTTTCGTTCGCACCCTCATGGAGGCAGTGGTGACTGCTTCACCGAGAGGATTTGAGGCACGACACATATATACTCCCTCGTCCGCATCGCGTACGTGCGAAATGTCCAGGGAAACGAAACCAAAGTCGTGGACTTTAGTGATACGAGAACTATCTTCCAAGGGTTTTTCATTTCTAAACCACTCGACCTTGAGGGTCGGATCCCCTACGGGAATAAGACGGCACTCGAAGTGCGCCGTCGTACCTTCGGCAACTGCGTCGATGTTCTGAAGCGGTTGCGTAAACACTGGACGCTGTCGTGTTTGTGGCTCAGAAACCTCCGGACGTTTCCACGGCTGCTGAGATTCCAATTCGCGGATCTTATCCAATCCTTCAGGACGCTGAGAATCGAGAATTATATTCTCACGAGGTATCACCTTCAGTTCTATCTTCGAGGTGCATTGACCGAGTGCGTTTATCGCTCGCACAGAGTATTCTCCTGCGTCTTCAGGCACCGCGTGACCGATGTCAAGAGCCACATAGCCAAAGTCGAAGGTAACGTGGAAGCGCGAAGCTGATGTCAATGGCTTGCCGTTGTGGTAAAATTCAATTCGGAGATTCGCGTCATGGAGAGGCTCGACTTGGCACTCAAAATGAGCTGTTTGTCCCTCGTAAATTTCTGTTGTGCCCTGTGTAACCAAATTAAAGTCAGAAAGAAAATTAGAAAAATGATATTTGTATCCTTAGTAAAAAATTGATCATTAAAATATTGCAAACATTAATATTAATAAAAATTCACGGAACAGATTGGATAAGAAGGAATTGATCCACATTGTTGAATACTTGTAAAGAAAACGTATAATGTATTTACGCGCTTATTATTCGAAAACTTTTAGATAATACTTTTCAGCGACGGTATTCCCTTAATTACTTAAAACTCTTACCCTGAGTTCTGTCACGAATCGCGGAGGCATCGCCGGTGGCTCTTCAACCTCAAGACGTGCGGGATGACCCTGTGCCTCGAGTTCACGAATCTTCTCCAAGCCATCGGGATGCTGAGTGTCCAGGAGGATGCTACGACGTGCTGAAAATAAATTTAGTGTTTTTTCATAAAAGAAGCTCCATAGCTCCAATGAAACCCCATAGGATTTTTTTACTTGAACGAGAAACGACACAATCAACAGGTTCGATAGCATAGCTCGTTATCCCGATAATGTCTGCAAGAATTCGGCCTTCTGCTCTTTCCACAACAAGGACGATCATTTTTACAGTATCCTGAATCTTTGGATCTTCTCGAGTCAACATTTTTGAGGCATTCCAAAGGCTCGCGGAAAGAAACTCGTCGACTGTAGCAATCCCTTCTATTGGGATAGCCGCCTCTACCGTTAACCCTAAGTTGAGCATCTTCAGCTTCGGCATATGTTCGGGGTGGAACGACAACATCTCCACTTTGATGTTGGTCTGTTTCCCTTATTTCTTTAACGTCTAGTTCATTCAGTTCATCTGGCTTTCTTTCAAAACTTATGGGCTCAATAAGAAGACTATCAGGGACGGATACTGAGCGAGACTCGACAGAAGGTCGCTTGTCCTTCTTAGCTAATTTTTTTAAGTGGAATTAAATGTAGGGTCAAGAGAAATACAGAAATTTAATATATTTATATGTTGAAATACTCACAGCCGACTCTTATAGTGCAAGTGTTGACAGCTTCACCAGCAAGATTCGTAGCCTTGCACATATACGTTCCCGAGTCTTCGGAATATGCATAAAGAATGTCGAGGGCGACATATCCGAAATCGTGAGTGGTACGGAAGCGATGACCTGTCTTGATGGCAACGCCATTTACGAACCTGATGAAATGGAGCATTCAAATTTTAATAGTATATTCGTTGAGTAATATTCCATTTTTTATTTACTCTGCTCTCAGATGCTTACCATTCGATCTTCAAGTTGGGATCGTTTATCGGCTCGACGCGACACTCAAGGTGAGCGTGTTCACCTTCCTTGAGATGATCCAGGTTGTTGAGCGGCGTTAGGAACACCGGTTTTTGATGAATAACCTCTTTCTCGACCTCTTCCTTGATCTCAACGGTCTCCAATTGGCGGATCTTCTCCAAGCGTTGAGCGTCCAGCGTGTCAAGATACAAACCTTGCTTGGCTTTAAATTAACAAAAAATTTAGAGTCAAATATGTGGCTATTGGTACTAATCGCTATTCACAGCAAAAACTTGACGGCACTGTTCGTTTGTTTTTAGTTGCTGAGATTTTTTTCCTATCAAGTGCAACGCAATATTCAACTTACAGTCAACCGAGATTACGCAAGTGGTAACGGCTTCACCAACTGCATTTCTTGCCTTGCACATGTAAGTGCCGGAGTCCTCGGGATAGGCGTAGAGAATATCAAGAGCCACGTAACCGAAGTCATAGGTCGTCTTAAACTTGTGACCTTGGGGAATTGGTCTTCCGTCTCTGTACCATTCAACGACCATCGTCGGATCGTTTACGGGTGTCAGGGTGGCTTCAAGGTGAGCGCTCTTGCCTTCTGGCAAGTGCTCGATGTTCTTCAAAGGTCTGCCGAACTTAGGCTTTTCCGCGACGATAATATCTTCGGCGTCAGTGCGTTTGTAGCGAGAATCGTCCTCGAGGTATTGAATCTTTTTCAAAGCACCTTCGTGCTGTGTTTCAAGAATGATGGATGATCGAGCTATTGAAAAATTATTAAGATTTTCATCACTTATTTGAAGAAAAATTGTTTGGCATAGCTCTCTCAACCGGATAAACAATAGGATTCTACTTTATAATTAATTTTAAACAAATTTTCGTTGTACTTTTTACAAAATTCATCAGGCATTTAAAAAAAATTAAGTTTCATATTAATTCGGAACTCATTGGCATAAAAATTTGATGATGAAATAAGCAAAAGGTATGTTTCTAGTCCTCATAAAAAAATATCAATGAATAACAAAATCTTCAACTATACTATAATTTGTATCAAACTTTGTATCGAGTATTGAATTTCAATTAAAAAAAAATCTTTTTTATGCTTTAAAAAAGAACAAAGCGCAAAATTACTCACATTTAACATTAAGCTGAATAGAGCTTTGTGCCGAGCCAAGTTTATTGGTGGCTTGGCATGTGTAGGTGCCGGAGTCTTCGGCGTAGACACTGAGTACATCGAGAGAAGCAAAACCAAAGTCACAAGCGGTTCTGTATCTGTGACCGGTGGACAGTGGCTTTCCATTGTGGAACCATTCCACTTTCATGTTTGGATCGGGATAGGGCTCGATGCGGCACTCATAGTGTGCGCTTTGTCCCTCGACCAGGTTCGTAGGGCCGTTAAGTTTAACGGTGAAAGAGGGCTTGTCCTTAACGACAAAATCCTCCTCCTCGCGACGCTGATACTTGCTTGTGTCTTCGAGCTTTTGCAACTTAGCCAGTGAGCTTTCGTGTTGCGACTCGAATTGCAGGGCCGCCTTGGCTGCACGACAATAATAAATAAACGATCAAACCTTCTGAACTTTCACTCCGTTCAATAGAGCACGATTAATGCAGCACTTTGTGCTTTTCTCGGGGCACAGAAAGTCCGCGATTTACTGTAACAGAAATAATAAAAGAGCATCGGAAAATCTCGCTGTAAATACTTACACTGAACGAAGAGAGTCGCCGAAGTAACAGCCTCGCCAAGATCGTTCACTGCCCGGCATGTGTAAGTTCCAGAGTCTTCAGGGTTCACGTACTTCATGTTCAGTGCAACGTAACCAAAGTCATGCATAGTGGTGACTCGATTTGCTACAAATAAAATAAAACTTAGTTATTTGAGTCGAAAAAAAGAAAAAAAAAATCTGCTGATAGAACTTACAAGCTTCAATTGCTACGCCGTTTCGCAGCCACTCGACTTTGAGCTTGGAATCACCGACAGGGATGACTCGAGCTTCGAAGTGCGCTGCCTGATTCTCGGCGACGCGAAGATCCTTGATTGGCATCGTGAAAACCGGCGCCTGGCTCACAGTCTCTTCCTGTACGGTCTTGCGCTGGTATCTCGATGAATCTTCCAAGTGGCGGAGGCGTTGCAAAACTTCCTCACGCTGAGACTCCATGTAGATCGATTTTTTCGCTGCAAAGATAGCATTCAATAAATGCAAAATAATTAATTGATTAATTAAATTTAATAAAGAAAATTTAGTTTATCTTGTAATGAACCTTCTTCAGCTTTTTTTATATCAACCGAATTGTTATTCTGCTCACTTCAATATTGATGTCGATTATCCTCTCCGAGATAATGTAATGAATATATATTTATATATATATATATAGGAATAAATACGGAAATTATATTAAAATATAGTGAGTCAAGTTTTTTTATAAAGAAATTTACAATCTTGTCAGTCCTTTGACTAGGCTAGATTAGCAAAAGCTTCATAATTAGTGAAATAAACTCACAGTGGACTACCGCAGTTGCCGATGTGATGGCCTCGCCAATCGCATTTCTGGCACGGCAGGTGTAAGTGCCAGAATCCTCAGGATAAGCGTACATGATGTCAAGGGCTACGAATCCAAAGCTATTGGTTTCGACGAAGCGAGAGCCAGCCTTGACGGGTGTATTGTTGTGGAACCACTCGACTTTCATGCTCGCGTCGGACACGGGTATGAGACGGCACTCGAAGTGAGCTCGCTGTCCTTCCTTGATCTCCACGCTCTTCAGCGAAGTCGTGAAAATCGGCGCCTGAGTGGTTGTCTCCTCTATCATTTCGCGTCTCTGATATTTAGATCTATCCTCGAGATAATGAATCTGCTCGAGACCAATCTCGTTTTGCGTGTCCGTGAGGATCTGAGCGGTCGAGCGACAGCCAAGGGTGCAACTGACCTCGTCGCTTCCGACGAGGTTCACAGCGCGGCAGGTGTACGTGCCGGAATCCTCGGCGATCAGATCAATGACGTCGAGGGCGACGTAGCCGAAATCGTGAATGGGACGGAAGCGGTGTCCTAAAAATACCAATCAATAAGTCATTTGAACTAGAATAATATTTTGATATGTCGATTAAAATTTTCCATTTTAATAAAAATTATATTTGTATTTGTAATTATATTTAATTAAAAGAAAAAATCATTTTGTTCGAGTAACCTCACCTATGGTTACTGGACGACCGTTCTTGAACCACTCGACCTTCAAATTCGAGTCAGTAACCGGTTCGAGTTTGCACTCGAAATGAGCGTGCTGTCCTTCCCTAAGATTTTCCTGGTTCTTCGGCACAGTTACGAACTTTGGCTTGACATTGACGACCTCGTCGACGAGCTCGTTCCTCTTGTATCTCGAGGCGTCCTCGAGGTATTGAATTCTCTCGAGGCCTTCCGGATGCTGGCTTTCGAGAAGAAGATCTTTCTTTGCGTGAACACGAACGGAGCATGAGGTGACGGCCTCGCCAAGTTGATTTCTTGCTTGACAGGTGTAGACACCGGAATCCTCGGGATATACGCCGAGGATGTCGAGAGCTACGTAGTCGAATTCGTACGACGGCCGGAAACGATGCCCAGTGGTTACGGAACGTCCGTTGACGAACCAGTCGACTCGCATGGTTGAGTCGCCAACCGGTTGGAGACGGCATTCTAAGTGAACGTTTGTCAACTCGACGGTTTCTATGTTATGAAGAGGTCGAGTGAATTGCGGTGCCTGTATGACCGTCACGTCTTCCTGCTGAGTTCTTCTGTACTTGGAAGAATCCTCGAGCATCTGAATTTGCTCCAGGGACTGTTCGTTCTGAGAATCAGTGACGATGTCCGATCTGCCAATTACTCTCACGCAAGCTGAAGTGTGCGCGGTGCCCAGATGGTTTGTAGCACGCACGGTATACTCGCCGGAGTCAAGGACAGTCGAGTGAACGATGTCCAAAGCGACGAAACCGAAGTCGTAGTAAGTGCGAAATCTGGAACCAACGGTGACAGGGCGACCGTTCTGAAACCACTCGACTCTCATTGTCGGATCTCCCATCGGCTCGAGACGACATTCAAGGTGAATGTTCTTGCCCTCGCTCATGGGTTTAGGGTCACTCAAAGGTTGTACGAATATTGGCTTTGATTTCGAGATCTCTTCGATGTGGTAGTGAGGCTCGACGAATTTAGATTCCTCGAGATGTCGAGTCTTCTCGTAGAGGCCACGATGCATGCTGCTGGTGTCGATGCTCGAACGTGCTACACAAAAAATAGTCAACACATTTGTACTGCATAGCGCTTTATACTCAAAAAAGCACATATATTTATGAAGCAAATTATTATAAAAGTTATTCCTTGCGAAAAATTAAATATCGAAAGTATAATCTTTGCATAATTTCTTTTTGCAAAGGTTTTAAGTTTTTCATCGCAATTATAGTTACGAAAACGAGTTACTTTTATCTTAACTTAGCTGATAAAATTGACTTTTGTCAAAAAAAATATATGATAAATTTCAGATAAGGGACGCGCGACGTAAAATTTTGACCGTTTTCAGCGAAACTAAATTTCGAGTTATACAGTAAAAAGCTGTCGATCAATATTATTGGCCACGCTCTATTGTGTAATATTTTAACATTTGTTTTTGTTTTTCTTTAACGCTGAACTAAGGTAAAAGTCAAAGACTTACTTTCGACGATCATAGTCGAGTCGAGTCGTGCTTCGCCGAGTGCGTTCCTGGCGATTACGGTATAAGCGCCAGCGTCTTCAGATCGAACCTGAAGAATGTCGATAGCAACGTATCCGAAGTCGTGATAAGTTTGTATTCTATTGGCAGCGGTGATGGGCTTTCCGTTGTGATACCACTCGATCTTCATAGTGAGATCACTCTGGGGTTCGACGCGAGCCTCGAAATGAGCTCGCTGACCCTCAACGATTTTGTTGGTGCCTTTCAGCGGTCCAAGGAAACGAGGTGCTTGGGTCACCTGAATTTCCTCCTGGACTTGGCGCGAATAACGGCTCGAATCCTCGAGGTTCTGAATCTTTTGCAATCCTGTGGGGTGCTGGCTATCGTAGATTATATCATCCTTGCTGATTACGCTCAATTGAGCGGTTGTTAGGGCCTCGCCGACGCGGTTATATGCACGGCAAGTATAGACACCCACGTCGTGGATTGTCACGTATTTCAGGGTCAACGCGACGTATCCAAAGTTGAAGAAAGTCGTGATTCTAGAGCCTTTGATAAAGATACAAAAATTAGGGTTTGGTACAAATTTTTTAAATCAAAAAACTATTGAACTTTATCAATTTTTGCAGTGTTCGATGCATCAAAATACTTACTAGCTTCTACAGGGCGTCCATCTTTGAGCCACTCTACTCGTAGTTCGGAGTCGCCGACTGGCTCGAGGCGAGCCTCGAAGTGAGCGAAACCGCCCTCGCGTATATTAGTCTGATTCTTGATCGGAGACTTGAATTCCGGTGGGCTCGTGGGTTCCGGCTGTTCCCTCACATACTTTTGATGCATTGCCTGCTGATAGGCTTCCAATTCCTCGGTAGCTTCGATATATTTGTATTGTTCGGGGATTCCAAGATCTGTTGTCACGCTGGTCCGCGCTACAATAATTGTATTGTTTTCAGTTAAAACAATTCATAGCCTTTTCAACGGTAATTCAATACTTCTGAGATTCTTAGCTCAGTTTTAACTTAGCATCACCTTTTTTATTGCAACAATTTAATAGAGTGTCGGATAAACATTCTGCAATGAATCATACATGCTTTTTAAGGCATCGTTACTATAATCTATAAATACTTTGTTCAAAATGAAGTATATTTGAGAAATATTTAAAAACAACTAATTCTTTGTGAAAAAGTATATTTTTCAAATATATTATATATTTTGCACACATTATGAAATATAACCAAAAATATATTTTAGTATACATTTTTTTTCATGGGGGATTCGAACGTATTCAACAATTGACCGAATATTTCTTATCAAGTTTTATTTATCCTTTATATTTATATTTATATTTTATAAATCAAGATAAAGGAAAAGTATTTTTGTAAAAATATTTCTTTTTTTGTAACTTATGCACAAAACCCCCCCTTTCGTGCTTAAAAAGTATGACGAAAGCTCCTCTCTTTGGTAAGGCATAAGAAAAAAAATACTGCACATGCAAAAATCGGCTACATTTTCTTTTTTTGATGCACTAGTTATTTTATCGAGAATGTGTTGTACGTACCAAAGACACGAAGTGAAGCAGTGCTGATTGCTTCACCCAGACGATTGACAGCCCTTACGGTATAAGAACCGGCATCTTCAGCTCGTAGGTGCATTATATTTAGTGAGACGTAACCGAAGTTGAAGATTGTCGTGATTCTCGAACTGGCTGTAATTGGTCTTCCATCCTTGTACCACTCCACTTTCATCGTCGGATCGCTTACGGGAGTTAGCTGCGCCTCAAAGTGGGCGTTGCGTCCCTCCTGCAGCTCGCCGAGTTCCTGGAGCGGTCGGATGAATACCGGACGTTGGGAGGCAAGATCTTCTGCGCTCTCCTGTCTTTGGTACTTGGAGTAATCCTCGAGTTGTTGAATATAACGGAGGCTATCAGGGTGCTGGCTCGTTTGCTCAATTGTTGCACGTGCTAAAATTTACACATAGTCATTTTAAGATTCTTAGCATGAACGCACGCGAAACTCGTCCTTTTATTTAACATTATTATTTTATTATATTGTACAACAATAGAACTGTGTGGACTTTATGATATTGTCTTTATTTTGCATTAGTGGTGTTGTGTTGTTGATAAATTAGATTACTCATGTTGGATCTAATATGAGCATATTATAAACTTCGAATATGACATTGAAATCTAATCAGAATGACAAGTAAGCTTCATTCATATATCGCACTTAAAGATTTCGTGACATCAATTTTTTTTTTTTTAGAAAGGGAAAATATAATAGAGTGTTTTGAATTATCTACAGAATATTTTGCGTATTCAATCATTTTAACAACTAAAATTATACTAAACTTAATGAATAAAAAGTGAAACAAATAAAAACGACACATACGGGTAACGCCGAGGGTAGCACGCGATTCGACAACTCCAGTCGAGCTTACTACGCGGCAGACGTATTCGCCGCTATCCTGGAGTACAACGCTGAGTAAATCCAGCGAGATAAAGCCGAATCGGAAGAGAGAAGTGGCACGGGAACCTGAAACAAAATATTGGAATTAATATTTGCGATATATTTTCGTCGTCGCCAATCTCGCGAATTAAAACAGATATACTTACTTGCTTCTAGCGGTCTGCCGTTGACATACCACTCCACCCTCATAGTGGGATCGCCCACCGGTTCGATTCTGGCCTCGAAGTGAATGCGTCCACCTTCGATTTGGTGAACGTCTCGTAGAGGTACGATAAAACGTGGTGGCGGATAAATCCTATCTTCCTCCTGGGGAGGTAAATAGGGTTTGGCGCGCTCCACGTGCTTCAAATAAATCACCTCGGGGCCAGGTGCGGGTCTGAAACAACAAAAACACTCTAAGTAAAAAAAGAAACATCCTGGAAAGGCTCGACGCTGGAGTTCTATTCCGTATAGGATTAGAAAAATATATTATTCGTGTTATTATATCTATTTGAGATATAAATGACGATGATTTTTACTTACTCAGGTTCGATGACTCTAGTCGGTCGGGGTAAATTCAGGCGTCTTGGTTCGGGGGTTGCTCCTTTCGGGGTCTCGACAAAGAGACGGGCCCGGGTGGCGGTGGAGCCTGCGACATTTTGGGCGGTACATTGATACCAGGCAGCATCAGTGAACTTGGCGTAGGGTATGTCAAGGGTCGAGGCTCCACTGCCGTCCGTCGATATGCGCACGTCGGGGCCGGGCGCTATCGGCACGCCATCCTAATCGAAATCACGTCAGTAGCATTACAAGATCAAGAATTCAAGACACGCGAATAGCTTCACACATCAAAATATCTCAGGAGATTCCCGAGGAAAGTATCGATGATTGATAGGAATCTTTAGTAGTGAGAGTAATTTAAAGAGATAAAGAGAGTGATCACCTTTTGCCAGCTAATTCGGGGAACCGGTGTGCCGACCGCTCGGGCTGTAAAAGTCACCGGCTCTCCCTCCTTCACATTGGTCGTCGTGAAACGCTCGACGAATTTCGGTGCCACCACTTGTTCCTTCTCGAGCACTTGGAGATTACACTGGAAGGATGTTTCTCCAGCTTTGTTTTTCGCTACGCAGGTCACAACTCCAGCGTCAGCTCGGGTCACGTTGGTTATCATGAGGGAATTGTTACCAGACTCGTTGACGAGGATCTTGTGAGTCGCATCGTTTACCACCTGGTAACCGTTGACGTACCACGTCACCTCGGGATAGGGACGTCCGGTAACCCGACAGTCGAATCTTGTCATTTTTCCTTCGGTGACCTCACGATCGGTGCAGGTGCGAACGAAATTCGGAGGCAAAGCTTTTCCAGCATCGGGACCTTCGGTCGTTGAGCCTATGGCCGATGTATCGGATTGGACGGTACGCAGAGTCTCGCGTTGCTGAACGTACTGCGGTGCCTGGTCTACCTGATCGGTGCTTGACTCGATTGCCAGATACGCCGAACTCACGGTGCATCCTTGAGGATTTTCGGCGAGAAGAGTGTAGTGGCCACTATCTTCCGTCATCGCACCTCGGATCTTCAGGGTCGCCTGCTGGTTCGAGTGAGTCGACTCGATACGCTGGGTGTCTCGGACTCTTTGACCGTTCTTGAACCATGTCGTCTGAAAATGATAGGAGAAATGTATTCAATTGTACATTAATAGAATGCATAACAACATTCTTTATGCGGGGCAACTTCAGTCGTACGTTTAGCGAATAAGAAAGTCAAGTTATTAAAATTTTGTGTTCATATTTGGAAATTTTCTGTGTTCAACAAATACAAGGCGTGAATCGTAATACGCAGGTAATTTCCGTAATTATCTGCTTAATTTTCGCAATAAGCAGATAATTTACGTAATAATTGCTCGGTAGGTAGTAAATGACGACATTTTTCTCCAAATTGCGATTTTATGTGGTAATTTCATAACACTGTGAGTAGTCCTAGAGAATGTCGTTTGAATTCATCTTGATATCTTTATTATTCGGGCCATGAGAACAAAAAAAAAGTGCAAAAACCGATTGTCCGGTTTTAAATAATTATAAAAAATATTCTTTAATAATCGTAGCCTTCATCAACCAAAAATCATATTAAAGCTTGAGCGGTTACAGAGAAAATGAACGCCAAATATAGTTATAGCGTCATCGGAATGCATGGTTTCAGCCATTTTAGTAAACTACCGTCTGGGGTAAAAAAAATTATATTTCCAATGCAGTCCCTACATCGATATATTTTCTCCCATTGATTACGTATTTACTGCAACAGCGCCACTATAAAACGACACACGTAATTCATAACATAAGTTTTGTAACTTTTAGATGAATTTTCTTCAATCGTTACAACAAAATTCAATTAAATAGATTTTTATTGAGAAATCAGCTTACTCTGGCTTTAGGATTTCCGGATATTTTCGCAGTGAAAACAGCATCAGAGCCTTCAATGAGTTTCGAGTTTCTCGGCTTCTGGCCGATCTGGGGCGGCGCTACCGGTCCCAGATTGCGGTCGATGACGTTCGAGATCTGGGTGTCGGTCTCTCCGACAACGCGACGTGTTATGGATTCGCGAAACTCGGTCTCTCGCAGCAATCGGTACTCAAAGGTATCCACCTGAAATAACACCGATTAAATTTCACGTTTACGTTGGCTGTTTCGATCGAGTGAGCTTGACGACTGGCGATACCGAGGATATAACAGACCTTGAAATCTTCAGTAACCGTGGTGGTGGTGGTCGACGAGCCATTGACGAAGCGTTTATCGATGGTCTGCTGATAGCTTCGCTGCTGAAAATTCTGAGTGCCGTTCTTCTGCTCGGTCGACTGGAAGCTCTGAGCGTATTCTTTCTTGTAGCCACCAACCTGTTGTTGCGGCGGTGGTCCAAATCCTTCCGGTTGTATGTAAACGGAGCAAATCGCTTCGCCTGAAAGCACGATAAAACAAATTCGCGTTATCAGAATTGGTAAACATTACCATCTGCAATGCTGGAATGTCACTGCTTCTTTTAAAAATGCACAAATTCAGGGTATCATTGAGTTAAATTAGTCATCTAACTTGCAAAACATGCAATTATTTATTTGTTTCCTTCAATTAGAATAGAACTAAGAAATATTTTTTCATCTAAACCTTCGTTCTACATATATTTGATAGTGAAAAGATTTTAGGATAAATTGACGTAAAAATAAAGTAAAAATTAAAGCCGAATAAAAAATTCTTTTCTTTAGCCAAACAGGGCAACAATTTAAAAAAAATTTTTTTTTCTATGAGAATTTATGAAAATCTGCCAATTGATTTATTACCATATTGATTTCGCGCGCTGCAGGTGTATTCTCCCTCATCTCCAGGGCCGATCTGATTGATCTGTAGCGTCACGATGCCGGAGCGCTCGTCGTACGCCATTCTAATTTTCTGGGACTCCTTCAATGGCGAACCCTTGTGGGTCCATGATACAGTTGGTTTTGGAGATCCGCGTACACGGCCCTCGAATACCGCGTTACCGCCCTGGGCGAATCTGGCGTTCTTAAATATCTGCTCGAAAACCGGAGGTGATGGATCTCCCGGTCTTCCGGTGAACCTGTTGGGCCATGAATATTATTTTCACGAGATCAAAGTGAAGAGCAGGAAGAACATAGCAACAAAGAACTTTGGTATCGTGACTTACACTGGTATGCTCGGCGTTGTCTGCATCACGAGCTCGCCTTGTACTGCAAAAAGAAACATACCCCGATGAAGAACCGTGATCAAGTCAATTTCGAAATCAAAACACACTCGTCAAGCAAAGTTGAAGAGGAACTGCTGGATTGACGGTTGTTTCACAGTAGAGTATAACAATAATGAAGACAGTGGGCGAAGTGTTGGGTTTGTTTGACTCGCGACATACGTTCGTCGTCACGGGACTTGAGTGTAAGCGACGTGTTTTCGTAAGCTGCTGTATCTACCTTTCGCAAACTTCTCCAGGAGTAATTAAATCAATTTACTGACAAACTCGTACAGCGATACGCTTGCAGTTATACATTTTCTACTGGAACGGGAGATGGCTTCAGCTAACAAGATATTTTTGTGTGCAGTGCTCGCAAAAGATCGAATTTCCTTTCTAGCTTCTAAATTTGGATACATGGAAAGATATAACGTTGTCATTGCGTCGAACGAACTGTTAAATGATATTTTTTCATCAGATAATGCTAACATCAGCAATAATTCTTTTAGTTGACCAATATAATATTAAAAATTTGAAAATTGGGAATTTGTTGAAACAATAGTAATGAATATAAATATATACAATTACATCGAGTAATTATGATAAAAATTGTAATTAACTGTACGACCAACTTTTGCTAACCAATTCTGCTTATATCAGTTCGCAAATACAATTGTATAAATTTTTATCGTAATGTTCGAATTGAAATTCCGCGGTATCTATTGTCGAGAGAAGAAAAGTTAAATAAATTGATAATTTGGTAAAATATTATTATCAATTTAGTTTTATGTACTCCAGCAACAAACGCTGCACTTATGAGCGTCTGCTGCTAAACCACTTCTGGTAGTAATAAAATATTTAACTATTCAAATTCGTGAACTAATTATTAGATTTCAAATCAAATTGCTGTCATAACGAAAGTTGCGATTGCTTAAACCAGATCGTCTAGAAGTTGCTTATTATAACGTTTATGTGGATTTTGATCTACAACTCTGCATAGAGGGATTATAGAGTCTGATTTTGTGGGATAAAAAAAACAATCGATTTTGTATTATCAAGAAGTGTTCATCTCTGCCAATAGGTTGACAGTCCTAAAAAGTATCTGGGGCCTGTTTTGAACCCGTCACACGAATCAAAGTAATCGCATAGTTTTTGGCATGGCTCAGGCCTGAAGAATTTGGCTACGATCTAGCGCGGTGAGACGTTAGAATCGCGCCAGGTTAAAAGAATAGTCATCAGTGACCGTCGGATAGGAATTGGTAGTAAAGAAAATCATGTAGGCGAGCATAAATGCAACATATTTCACCGATTATATTCAAGGTGCATGTGTGTATAGCAATAGAATCGCTCAAAGTGTACACAGACACAGAGTCGTTTGGAGGGATATAGCGGTGTGACTAGAATCCTATTTTTGTACGAGACGAGATCGCGTTACCGGGACCCATTTTAGGAGCAACTATCTTTACACGGCGCCCAGAGCGATGCGGCCACCACACGAACGCCCTGGTGTTCCGTCTCAGCGTTCTGCCGCGACGCTCTAGAGCGACTCTCTTCTACTTCTTCTTCTTCTTCTTCTTCTTCTTCTTCTTCTATCGCTTAACTCACCCGCGGCTCAGCTAATTTAGCTAAGCTGCGAGCGGGTTACTCGGCGAACGTTCCCTCGTAAAACCAACCACGAAGAGTCACCGACTACTTCTTCATCGTCGAGTTACGCAAATTTACTCACTGACCAAAATAACAGGCCCGATGAAGAAGAGAACGTAGCGAAAAAACCAGTGACCGACTCTACATTTTTGTTCAACGTCGTCTTTCTGTCGCCCACCCTTTGGTGCCAACGCTATGTGTCTTAGCGTCAACAGCCACCGCTGCTTATACTTCCAATTCGCATTGCCATTGACGCAAGAAGATTTAGCTACCGCTGCCAGCGGGTCATTCGATCAGCTGTTGTAGATGCTTCTCCTAGACAACATCTACGACGTCAATCTATCTCGAATCTTTGAGATATGACGTTATGCTTTAATGCAGATCAACAATTTGTCATGCAAAGTAGCTTCGCTCGTTATAATCGTACAAACTACTCTCTAAATGAATATCATCAATGTTACGATATATCACGAATGAGCGGAATACAATATATTTATCTGACTTTCAAACATAGCACTTACGACAAGTAATTGAAATACGATTTTAGAAATTCGATTTGCAGTTTGATGGTTTACCTCTAATCGTGATATGGAATCATTATATTCAATCATTTTTATAATTATCGTATTTAAAAAAGACTGAATATTCGAATGGTAAATGGAACCCATGAAAATTTATTGGAATTATTGTTTTCTCTTTTTTTAAATCTCGTGAATCTGATGCTGCGAACCTCTGCTATCAACATCAATGTAAAACTAGTGAAAAGGATGCATTGTTTTCCTTGAAATATAAAATGTCTACCAGAGCAATACTGGGATTGTTGTGATACTTTTTATTACATAAAATTATCCGTTTTGATTACACGATCATCA
The DNA here is from genome assembly GCA_963942595.1 of Cylloceria caligata. Classification (NCBI taxonomy): domain Eukaryota; kingdom Metazoa; phylum Arthropoda; class Insecta; order Hymenoptera; family Ichneumonidae; genus Cylloceria; species Cylloceria caligata. Next base: position 41,697,394 of record OZ012709.1, on the reverse strand, counting down.
AAAAAATTAGTTTTTGCATTTATAATAAAACAGAAAGCAAAACAACTTGTTAATCCTAAACATTCGTGTTCGTAAAAAAATACCGATATCCCTACAATATTACTATCACATTCTAGTTATCCCAACACAATATAAAAAATGAAAAGACTTCCTACTGTGACGTTATTGCAGATGTTTGCAATTGCATTAATGTTTCTTCGTAAACGAATTCGTTTAGCAAGAAGCGCAAACGTCAGCGTGAATAGTTTGTGAAACGTAAGCATAAATCGTAAGTGTCAGGCTTTAACGGCCTTTGACACAAAATGATTTCAAATTCGCAGTTGGCTAAAGTCTTGCCAGAGAGACGTTTGGAAGATTCGACAGTTTATGTATCCAGAAATTAAGCAAAAATATTCAGCATCAATGCATTCAATTGTTAACGTTATTATCTTTTTAATGTGATAAATACAAAGCAGTTTGACGATTGAGCTTTTAGAGAATTAGTCTCATTTCCTATCACGCGAAGACTCGAAGCAAAAACAATTTCAAGGAGCGAAGAAGGGGCCCGTCTGACAGCTGTGTCGCGTGTCTGCAGAGTTCTCCCCCCGTACCGAAGAAAAAACATGTTAAGGAGAAGCGGAAGCCTCGCTGGGGGACAAAATGGGGCCCCACTAGGAATTTTGTAACGCGTCGCACAGGAACGTTCTATCTTTAGTGAAGACGGTAAGGCGCGCATTGACGCGCGCTGACAGAGCTCGTGTACGAAAATAGAACATCTCTGGTAGTAAAGATTAGCGCGTTAGCTTGAAAGCGGATTTTACTTGGGAAAATGAAAAATCGATTACTGGTTTTAAAAAAGTGTACGCGGTACAAATCAACTCACTTTAAGAATCACTAATTAAAAAAAGATATCCGTTTAATGGTAAGAAAGGTAAGGTTATAGCAACACACAGCGGTCGTAAAATATCCAATCACAGAGACAGACCTCTCTGCTGGCTGGTGACTTCTTGCCGCGTTATCTGTCGTTCGGTTCTTTGCTGGGTGGAGTATTGTTGCTGCGTGATTGTCTGCTGACGTTGTTGTTGTTGTTGTTGTTGTTGTTGTTGTTGTTGTTGCGACTGATTGGACTGCTGTCGCTTCATCTTGGAGCCTTAATCAGATCCAAGGTGAGAAGAAACAAGGCCGACGCAGAACGGGAAGTTCACTGAAAATCCTCTTCCTACAATATTAGGGTTGAATTCTCGATGAGCACACACGATCACAGTACAATTTTTTTTGGAACATAAAATCACTATATGCTGCGGCAAAAATCCTTAACTCCGACGATTTTCGTTTGTTCTATACCTTTTTCGAGTCTTCTTTTTTCAATTATCCTTGGATAACCGAGACCCTCGAACAACTAATGTCGCGATAAATTATCTATCCGCGTCGAATTTATCGCGTTCGTTTATAATATTTATTCTAATATTTATCTTCTATTTCGTTTTTGACGTTTAATTCGCAGTTTGTATATCCTATTTGTATATCGTTGTTCGGTGCCTGCCACGGCTGCGGTCGGTCGGCAGGATTCAAGTCATTATCAAAGTTTCCCCGAGACACTTTAAACCAAGACGTCGATCGAATGCGAATTGCGAGTAAGCCGGTAGCGGGATCCTCCGGAGCGCCGACGATCCTCTGCGTCGCGAAGAGTGGAAAAGGGTAGGGGCAAGAGCTCTAGAGAAGTCGCCCGGGTGGGGATTCGCTGTTGCTTCGTTCGTTTCTAGCGTCGTCATCCTGCCTCGTAGTCGGTGAAGAAGCAACACCGAAGAAATTCATCGCCTACGAGGTGGGGAACTCCTTGGACGTGTGCGTTACGTCCCGATGCGCGGAAGAACGGACGGAAATATCTCGGGCGATTCCCCCTCCGAATCTTCTTTTCTCGGCTATCACACCTACGAAATTCTCTTCGCCACTGCTGCCTCTGATTCTCTTTCAGCTGTTTATGATGGTGATGACAATCCTACTGATCTCGTGTTATACGCTTGCGATTAAGTGTGCGTTTTATGTGAATACTGAGGCTTATCGGTCGTCATTGACAGTTGCAAATCTGCATTCAATGTAAGGTCGATGTCACAGTGATTAACACATTAAAGAAACAGGTTCAAAGTTTTCATCAGAGTGCAATAAAAATAAATATAATTTTTATAATTATATTATTTACCCGAAAAAAAAAAAAACTGTTTGCTTGAAAAACATAGGAACTCGTCTAAATTTTCATGATTATGTACTTATCATAATTACGCGTGTTATAATTACGGACTTTTATATTCCGCGAAACAATAAATAACTTTTTTTTACAGCGTAAAATCAATTTCGCTATTAAATATAATACGGAAATAAAAATATATATCGACTACTGATAAACAGATAATGACGTATACCACAGTACTTAACATGTTAAATTATGTGTTATACGCGGTTCTGTTTATTAGCAATCGCAATGGGAATTATGGCCAATTTTAACGTAAATATATATTATTATTATATTCTCTTATTATTTCAAAGTTAAGGTTTTTATTCATTTTTGGCAATGATATTTGCAAACATACAACAAGTATAGCTATTTGACTTATGTTTTCGTGTAGGATATCGTGAAATGTTAATTATTCTGGTCGTTCAACAAAACACGTGGAAAATGAAATATTGAGACACACACGCACCTTATAATTCTCCGAAATAATGCATTTTTCCATCATCAAAGAGCCACCAAAATATTATTGAAATATTGTTTAATTGATGGCAAATGTTGAGTAACCAGAAATAAAAATTCGAGCGCGCCAACGCTTGCCACTGTCGAATCGTATGGCAGTCTTAATCCATCATCGAGAGCAACGACAACTGCAGCAGCAGCAACATCTCGGTGACTCGTCATCCATCCAAGCATGAATCTTGTTCTTGCGCTCGAGAGATCCGAGTACACTCAGCGTAACGTCACGTCGTTGACGATGATAGTTCTCGCTAGCGTACACGCGTTCTCGTTGCACACACATGTAACAGTCGGACGCAAGTAGGTATCTAAGAAGAGGTAGGGAGTTCCGTTAAGCCGGTTCCATTGCACGCTGAGAATTATTACTCTCTTGTTGAGCGGCGAGATCTCGTTCTCGATTTCTCTCTTTCGGTCTCAACCAGACGCCTGAGCGAGGCCCGTGCGAACTTCTAACCCTTCCCCTCCCCATGGTGTCCGATGACAAGCGCCCACGCGTGGCCTCCACTCGCTTCGATAAGCACGCAGCAGTTGTCACCCCAGTTTCTTCCTGGTTATCGTTGCGATTCATCCTCTTCTCTTTACGATGCGTCTGGAAAATCTAATGCACCAGGTCCCTCGCTCGTGCGATTGTTCCATCGCGCTCCTTCTGATCTCTATCTATTATAAAACTCAGGTAACTGCGCTAACTCTCGTTAGTCTCCACGTATGGAGGAAGTGGGCATGCAGAGAGGAAAAAGAGATAAAGAGATCAGACTGCATTGCGTGCATGCTTGCATGAACGCGTACGCTCGTTTATTCCATGTACATACGCCCACGTAGAAACATATGCCATGGCTTTCTGCCCCGTTCCTTCTTAACATTACCGTTGTTCCTCAAGGAAATTCTCTTCTCTCGTAACGCTGCAACTTTACTTCCGACCGGATGAAGCTTATCTGCACATCACTAATCTACGCGTCTTAAAAATACACTGTAAAAATTTTGTATACAATGTATATTATATTATATACAATGTGAAAATATTGTATCCAATATTTTCGCAGTCCTAGAAATGACAAATTTTGCGATCCTTGAATACTTTGAAAATTAGTTGTTTTCTGATGAATTAAAAAATCTATTCAGGCCACTTAGGTGATGCACACAATTATAAGGGTAATTAAACATGCTCAACCTGTACGCAGCTCGCTGTGCATGCAGCTTACGCAACGTCATGTTAGCCCTTGTTATGTATGTTGAAAGGCTCATCAATAATTTATATAATTTTTATTTATTACTAGTGTGTATTATTATCGTCGTTGATATCATCTCCACCTCCATTAAAAAGATAAATAACAGATTTAACAAAGTATGAAATGTGAATATTATAACTATGTCACACACTTAAAAATCATATAAATGAAATTGGTTTGAAACTACCCTTATGCAATCTTGCAACTTGAGAAAAAAAGGCCACGTGGAAGGCACAAACGTAGAACTTATTTCTTCAATGAATATTTTTTTCGCAACTAAGTTCGTTGGTGTAAATATTTTTTGTATCAATTTCGATTGACCAAGTTCGTTTCGTCATTCTTTTTGTAAGATGACTCTGTCCGGTCCTCACTTCCTCATTATTTACCACATATCACAAAGCCATCTTTATGAGAAAGTACATTTATCTATTCTGACTGCCTCATAGAGGAAGCTTTGTAAAAAGTGGTAAATAAATAACGTTAAGTTTTTACATTTATTTTTGCATAGTACTTCTACATAGAATTTTGTAAGTTAAAAAAAAACAACAAAATATTCGTTCGGACAGACCGGGTGTTAAAATGTATTAAAATACATTTTTTCTCACCTAATTCAGGCCTCTTAATTCGAAGAATATCAGTTTTCTTCAAATGGCGAAAATGCTCAAGTTTTTGTGTAGATAATGTTGCTCTGGTTACAGCGATTTAGGTTTTTATGATAATTCACTGTTATGCTTTCAGAATAATAATCGGGAAGATTTTTCTGTCAAATGATGCCCATCCCAGCTTTACAGTAAAAATCATCAGGATATAACCATCAAAGGTTCTGAAGAGTGCGAGTCTCGTTCAACGATATACGCATAGAGAAGAATACGTGTTGATGGAGAGTGGAGGCAGTAGGTCGAATTCACCGAGTGTGCACGGCCGCGTAATCCAGACACGCGAGCCAATGGTATACAATGCTCGGTTTCGCATTACGTTACGCACAGAGCTTTGCATTACGCGGCTACTCGGATTCTTGCACAATTCGCGGCAACGATATCCTCGGTGCGTTCGCCCTGACTCTCTTTTGCCCCCTCAATTCACAGCAATTGATGTTTAACTCGAAAAGAGTTTAAGCACGGGGCATTCGCTGCACGAACTCATCGATCCTCACCGGTGCAACGAGCGATGATCTATAGGTCACAGTTTTTGGTGAGACTGCGCGAGAAGAGCAGCGAGATATCGAGATCATCAGCGCTGTCGCCGTAACGTCGGATTTACGGGAAGGTGCCGAGTGAATCATCGGGGCTAGTCTCAAGGTAGCTTCTCCTCGCCTAGCGACGACGACCTATTTCGGGTCCGAGGGATTCTCTCACGACTATTCACCAACCGAGTTTCTATCTCGTTGCAGCACTTGTACCACCTTGCGTGAATATATATAGTACACTGTCCGCTGAGATTTTAGAAGTTTGTTCTCGAAACTCTCTCGGTCGGCTGTGTGTATGAAACTACCCACCTGGGTATCACGAATTTCTATTCTCGAATATGCGACTAATCATTCATCGGGAAAGAACATTCATAGACCACCTCTCTAGCTACCAAAGAGCTTCGCGCGACCGAATCACTGCGATTGATTTACATTATCGCAACAGCATGCTCGCGGTGGGCTCAAGGTAATCCCTTAATCTCCTACCACCACGCGCTCTAACAATAACAGCATTATTTTTATATTAGTTTTATATATTTACTGATTCAGAGTCAAGGCATTTTCCGACTTTAGTTTATACTTACTTCATGTAAAAGAATCGAGAATAGACGATAGCATTTTTGGATTCATTTCAAGTTTTCAAGAATCGTGAATCAAGATTTAATCTCGTTTTCTTGGAGAACTTTGCTCAGGAGATGAATATACACGACAGAGTTCTAAAGGAACAGCAAATGTTTTTTGAGTAATTTTATAAAATCGTTATCGAAAATTAAATTATTTTATCGGGGCTGATTTCGTTTTTTTGTCAAGATTCAGGACAAATGAGGTAAATGGTGGATTCGATGACAAAAAATAAATAAGTTAGAGCGGTCTTCTAATCTTCTAAATTTAATTTTCGTTGCGTGACTATAATGGTCTCGGAAAATAACAAGGACACGGCTCTGAACATTTTTGTTTATTAAGTTTTGAAATAACTGAAGAAAATGTAGAATAGCGTAATACGATGTATTTTTGTCTCGTTGACAACAAATATAGTTTCAAAATTAATAGAAATGCAGAGCAAAGCAAAATACTCGGAGAAAAATTAAATACTAATAATTCACTTAATTTCCATTGAATTATGATAAAATTTCCATTAATTCTGTCTCGCGTGATGCGAGCACAAGAATTTTTATATCTGAATTTGGGTGAATAAAAATTACGAAAAATAAACAATTTTGTAATATTCACACATTTACATCTTACTGATAGTATGTAATGCAACGTGCACGTAATTATGTAAAATATCAATTGTATTGGTATACGCCGTGTGAAGTAACTCGATTGGCGCTGTCCTTGCGGCGAGTTTTTGCAAAACGAAAACCTTTTGTCGTCTGCTAGTATACAGTATGCAGGTCACCATTTCTATCAGCTGTTTGCATGAATGAAGGGTACCACGTTTTGTACTTACGACGCAATTGAACTATTAACCAATCTTATAAATTAGCAATATTCATGGCTACTAACTCGATCGTCTACTGCAATTGAAAGTATTGTGTTGAGAAATATACCCACATGGAATCGACGAATCCCAAACTTCATTTTTTAAATATTTCATGAACCAAAGTTGAAAAGTGTATTTCCAATGTAAAAAAATAATTTGCACATAAAGATTTTTCTAAACGGTGAATATATTACTTTTATAAACCAATATACACGATTTTATTAACGTTCTCATCGTGATATAACTTTCGATACGCTTTTTTGGGCGATAGAAACTTGTTGCGATACTTTTAAATCCGCAGGTAATCATTATTACTCCCATTCAACTACATATTACATTTATTATTGGACTATTTACTGTATAAAATCTACAGTCACTTCTACCAGTTCTAACCTATCAATGTACCAATTGGTACCAGTTGGACTCGACCGTTATGGACCAGACCTCGCTTGGCTGCCAGCGGGCGTTGCGCGGCGCCACAACGAAAATTATTTCGTAGGCGTATACTAATAATTTTAACTGATATTGGAAGTAAAGATTATCATTGATATCGAAAAATATCTAAAAGCAATGCGCATTTTACTGGAATAAATACAATTATTGTCGAAATATCAAAAATGTCTCTTGTGGTGAGCACAATTATTAATTTTTTTTCCCGTACTACCTGTAATATCAATAAAGTATTGTAATTAATTTCATAAATGTTATATTATATTGTAAATATATTTTTTTCTTAAAATTTAGTTGCTATTAAAATGCACCGCTGCGAGAATATCTCCGATTAACTTGGATATTATAGAGAAGAAATCTTGAATCCGTATGACCGACAGTTTATTTTTGTTTTATGAGTAATATGTTTATTCTAAAAGAATCTCAGATGATACATCCTATGATTCAGGTGTGATTCGAAGATTCAATTGTAATTCAACACTCACCAGGAGATTTAGCATTTCTCTCCATCTCGCGAATCCAGAGAGCTGAATTGTTTCGACTTTCAGGACTGCTTGTGTACCTAGATGAATTTCCTTCGGATGCGTAGAACTCAGATTTGTGATAATCCATTTCCGTGTAAGACTCTAGACGTCTTGTTATTTCCTCGTAGTGTCGTATGCTGGATTCTCTGTCGTCGTTGCTATCCTCCTCGGTGTAAGATTCTTCAGGATTTTCGTTGTCGCTATTTTCGTGCCAGAAAGTATTCTCGTAATTGTCAGGCAATTCTCTGTGAAATTTTCATTCAAAATTGACGTCACTACGTTCTTTCTCAATGTATTCAATAATTTAAGAGAAAGCACAAGGAAATATCAACGATTTTTTGCAACAAAAAACGGTTTTATTATTGAAAAGCAAAATGTAAATATCAAAGCGATATTTAATGACTCAAACTTTGAAAACAACAATTTGACCCAATTTCATACAAACACAAATTTACAGAATTTAAGATTTAATAAATAACAATATAATAATATAACATTTTTTATTTATATGTATTCGTTCTTCAAAATCATTAATAATAATAATAATAATGTATTCATCCAGATCTTTACTTCCTTCAATAAAAAATAAACAAGCATTTACCTATCACAAGACTCTTTAGATTCTCGTTCTACATAAAAGCATTCTTGAGGACTCTCTCTGTCTTCTTCCTCCCCATACGTGTAGGATCGAATGTTTAATTCATTTTGTTCCGAGAAGAAAAGATCCTTCAATGCAACGAATTTTGACGATGCATCTGTGCGAGTTTCTCCGAGCTCAATTTCGTTCTCCGATGATCCTGCAATGGTAAATCTAATTTCATAATCGCTAATCGTAAGCTGCAAACGAAGAACTCATTGTATGTCTTCAGCGACTATGGTGTAGCCTCATTATAACGTGGCAATAAGATAAGCAAGGACCAGACATTCCCAGAACGCGGCTCCCCGCTGATATATCCAGAGAGTCTTGGAGTTGCCGTCTTCCTCAAGAATCTCGATGGAACTCTATTTCTGGCGACCCCCGCATCCTCCACCGTCTCCGAGACCTCCTAGTGGGATTTATTGTAATCGTTCCGAGACTGAACGTACACCCGTTGCGAATACTTGCACATGTGACTTACACAGCGCGAAAATATAATCAACGACATGAGCTCTCTGGAGTGCATAATACACACGCGAACTCAAGATTATATACATTAAACTGCAGCAGAAGTTCATGACCGATTTATTGAGCGGTAAACAGTTTTAAAAAGAGTATTTGCTTGAGACGCCTCCGGCAGGTATATTCATCCATTTCTCTCGTCCAAACTTTCGTTCTTCTTCTCTTTTTTTTTAGCTGAGTCAAGATTTTTCATTTAAAAAAAAATAATTTTAACAAGTTTTTCTTGTTTTTCTTTCTTGAAAGAAATTAGTATAAGTTATATTCAATTAAATGTAGGATATAAACTGGCCTTCACCCTCAACGACCGTGATAGACTTCCCCTATTTCTTGTCTAGGTCACTCGTGAAACATTCGTAACTCAAAGTGTTTAGATGTATAGCGCAGCATGCGCCCGAGACACAAAAAGAGATGACTCGGAGAGATCGCCGAGAATGGGTTAAGCTCTTCGTACGGTCTTCGAACTCACCGAGACAGCGCTGCGAGTGATACCACTTTTCGTGATGACTATTTAATCCCAAAAGCTTTCTATCCTAGCAATCGTAAGCAAACGCGGAAACTATGCCACGCGATACGACAGCGAGCTTGTTATTTTTGGAACACCGCCTCACATTATCGTATACGCATTCCAAGATTACCTTACAGTCTATTTTAATCTCTCGCCCCCGTCATACCTCAAGCGCTTTTAAGCAGTCTCAAACAATCCGAGCTTAAAATTCAAATTACTTCTTTTTGATTATATTTGACTGGAAACCATTAGTTTTGTATGAATGATCTCTTGAATAATTTTAAATGGTTATAGCTCACACGATAATTTACATTAACATCGGAGCTGTTTAATTATTTTCAAAAAAGTCGACAAAATCTTTTTTTAGTGTCGAATAATTTGATAAAGAGGATGTCCTTTTCATATTAAATATACGCAATAACAATCGGTATTAATACTTTTTAAATTTTATGTTTATTTGCATTCGACTATTTCTTCTACTTTTTTAATAAAATCGTATCAAGACGTCAATTTGTACTAAGGATTCTTGTGCCAAAACAAATTTCTGTTAATTTGCATTGGAACTCAATTTATAGAGAAGTTTACGTTTATTTAAAAAAAAAAGAAAAGAATTGCAATATCCTTGACTAAACTAAAAAATTCGAAGTTTTTTTTTAGCAAGTGAGCTGAAATTTGCCAAGTTTTGCGTGAAAAGTCAGGGAAACCAAGCCACGACATTAGAATGAAGCGATTTTCTCTACCCGTTTCAACTATGAAACTAATGGATCAAAAGAAATACTTAATTAATAATCAATGAGCGGTCGTGTATATTTATTAGAATTATGAATTTACGCGACAATCCTGACCAGTTGTTTTTCTTCTGAGATGGAATTTTTTGGCAAATTGCCAAAAGATCGATAACGCAGAAATCCAGGCGGCGCTGACTCACACCCCGAGTTGCGATTTGCCAAAAAAATTCCATCTCAGAAGAAAAACAACTAGTCGGAATTATCGCGTAAAATCATAATTTTAATCAAAAGAGATACTTTAATACGGATTCAGTCTAATTGTGAAAATGATTGACGGTTTAATCTTTAAGATTAGTTGACTTTTTCTCTCTTTTTCCAGCTGAGTCTGGTGGCGGACGCTTCTCTCTCGCACACAGACTAACGCTCTCATCGTAGCTCCTCTCCTGTTACCTTTTTGTAACGCTGCAAAATTATATTTAAATTCAAATTATTCTTTTTTCTCATAACAATTGACATTATCGAATAACAGTTTTACATAAATATAACGAAATATATTCTTTGTCGGAGGATTTATATTTCAATTATATTTAGCATATATGTCGATATAATTTAATGTAAATTATATAAAAATGTCTCATCTCAATATATTTTTTGCTTTTTAAAAATTTTCAAACACGTGAAATATATTTTCGTAAAGATTTTTGTTTCTTTGCGGGTTCGTCAGAAAAAGAAGATTAATTTTTGTTACTGATACATTTCTAAAATCGTCCTACAAGAATGCAATAATCTTTATGAACAGAATTGAGTAATATTTATTTGTTCTTTTCCAATTAACTGCTAAGACAATCTTTCGTAACAATTATGCGAGAGCAGTAAGTCTTTGCAGTTTTATCAAGATCAGACGTCTTGGTTTCCCGTGGCAATGAATGCAACGTCCACATCACATTGCGAAAATAAAAATCACTGCGCTATCTGGTAGCTTATATTTCAGGTTTTCATCGGCAAAGAGTAATCGTGGCTCCATCTCGAAAAAGATCTTCAACTCTATTTCTCACAGCCTTCCCGTGATGACAGAAATAACGTGACACAAATTATACAGCTGTCATTACGTTAATTTACTTTTCTATAGTTGACTCAGAGCTACAGAGCAGTTAATTATAATTTAAAAAAAAGATTTTTTTTAATTTCTTTAGAAATATTTATTCTTAATTAATTGATACTTACCCAAGCATAGAATTATTTTTAGCGTGAAACATCCAGAAGCATCGAGTTACTTTAACCATTTACCATTATTTTAGCGAGAGTTACAACTAATTATCTACTTATTGGTTTAAAGAATGGGGAAATCAGCTTGGCGGATAGGATAAATTGTAAAGAGAAGGTTGAGTAAATAATTTGTTACACCATAGACCCCGGTTTCCTTTACATAGGAAGCACACGTTTTTATTTACACAATAGTAATGATCGATGACGATAACTAATCAATAGATAAGTGTATAACAGCAGGTAATAACAAAGAGTTTGACTTTCTCGCCGATCAATAGTTAGCAGAAGTTATTTTTGTCAAAATCTACCAGCGATAAATATATTTTTGTGCAAGAACTCGTACAAGCGGTTGCTGTGATCCCGTAAAGCATCTACAAATTGCGGTCGAGTTTTTATCAATTAAGGTAGTCCTTTCATGCATCGCGTTTAGATGACTATCTACATTTTATATTTTATGAATATTTTCATGAAATAATTGTTGAAAATCTGAATGGTGCCTTTGTAGCAAAATCGTATAGCGCGAATTGTGGGTACCTTTTTTTCTAGATTTTTCGTCTTTGTCGATTAGACAGACGAACAAAATTAGACAGTTTAAAATAAAGAACCAAAATGTCCCCTGAATTTTAATGATTCTGTACACTTCTGATGCTGCGAAAGGACTACCTTTACGCGAAGGATGAGAGTTTCGTTGTTGGTAATGAGGGATTAATTATTTTCGATAATCAAAAATATTGAAGCATACACCCATGTTCCTCTTTTCAATAGCGAGGTTCGATCGAAGTGCAATTCGTTTATTTATTTATTTTGGTTTTTTAAATAGAAAAGTATATCTCTAAATCTGTCACATTTCGTTTTGACTAGAAGTTTCGAGTGGCGAAAGTAGACGAGAAAAAAAATATCATAGAACGAAGATGGTGCGAATCTGGTGCGAATCTCGCGCGAAAAATGCATTTCTAGAAACTCTACGTGTAGAATTCGCAATACAAGGAAATAATGTCGATTAAACGGGATATAGTACTCGCAACGATTACTTCGAGGATTCTATAGAGATCTCGATGAAGCATAGTTCGATATAGCAATGATAGATATATTTATCTCGTATATTTCAGCTTCAAGCAGACGTGTGATGAACCCCCGATGCTCTCAGCGAACCACAGGAACCACAACCCTTCAACCCTCGTGGCGTTGCACTACTTGGAGAGAAGCCACAGAATTTCCACCACCTTTTTTGTGTTTAACTTTGGCGTTTGCAGCAATAACCCTCTTGCCACTACTTTCCTTTTTGTTTTACTTTTTAAGCGAATATACTGAGCGTCTGTTACCTGCAATCTGAAGAATCGCGGATGTCCCCGTTGAACCGAGAGCATTCGTAGCCGTGCACATCCAAGTGCCGGCATCATCTGCAAGATAAATCATCAGTTATATTGAAATTCATTTATACCTTATACCGCAAAACATTTATTTTTACTGATACTGAGTTAAAAATTCTTATCTCAGAGCTTGTAATAAATTGAACCATCGATTGCTGAAAAAACCAACTAAATTGACAGATCATTGTATAAAACACTTGTTGTTTGATGAGTATTATTTTATGAAAGTGACCTACAGTGTCTGTAATTACACGCGTTAAATTTTTACTATATGATTTTTTTTTCTTCATAGAAATATATTTTTTTTTAACTGGTACACGTAATTACAAAATTGCTAACTCGTAGTCGTAATAAAAAAAAAATATTTAAGAAATTGTGGTCTTTGAAAAATTCATAACTTTTGAGGACAATACGAAATTCGTTTTTTAAGTACCGTCATAAGCTCTCGGAATGACGAGACGGCAAACGCCATTTCTGTAGTGAATCTCGTAATCCGTCGAATTTTCGACAATCCTACCATTCCTCGACCAGATTATATTTGGCTGTGGTTCGGCTTGAACGATGCATTCAAATCTCGCGGTTTGTCCCATAACTACAGCAATGTCTCTCAAAGGCTGGAAAATAAATAATTTTTTTTGTTAACACTCTTCGATAGTCAAAGCACGAATATTATCCAACATGTTGTTTACTCACTGTAATAAATAACGGTGCTTTCTTGGGCTGAACGTCGAGGTATGGCTGAATGACTTCTTTGGCGCTAGCAACACCGTTGCTACACGACCACAGAGAATCTGCAAATCGTAAGTCAACGAATAAGCCACCATAAATCAATTTCCAAAATCTGGTACTTTGCATTCGATAATTAGATTAAAATGTTCAAACCATTGCAGAGATTCTTACACCATCTCCATCTCACGCTGGCCGAAAAGTTGCAGAAGAGTTAATTTGTCAATCTCCGATTAATTTTGGTAAAAGTTTTGAGGGAGTCAAAATTATTTGAATGACAATTATATGATGAATGATTGAATGAATTATTAGCAAAGATAATAGCTCGTCGTCGATTGTTGATTTAAAATGTTCAACTTCACTATTTACAGGGGCTTGACTCGTTGATACCGTAGTGTGTACCTGGGACGGAGTCCACGTTGCTGGGTGGTCCGGTGACGCTGCTGTGTCTTGGCGAGAAGCTAGGTAGACTCGGACTGAGAGACATTGGACTGGGAGTCCTAGGATCCCATCTCGGCGAGATCGGCGACTGTGGAATTACTATGCACGGCGGCGGTGGCATCAAATTTCCATGTTTCTTTGTTCGTTTTCTCGTCGAGTCTTCAGCCTCCGAAAATTCGCTTTCCGAGGTGGGTTCCCATTTCACGGTCTTCGCGGGACTCGTGAATTTGCTCGGTCCATTTCCTATATTCGAAAGACCTGTTCTTGGCTGCTGATGCTGCCAAGTTGGACTCGTTTTTGTGAATCCGTTTTCCCGGCGACCTGTGAACTCGTGAACTATCGGCACGTCGATATCGCTCGCTCGACGCTGGCCCTGCACACTTTTGTTGCTGCTAGTCACAGTTCTCTTGCCCTCCCCCGGTAAAACTATTCCAAACTCGTAGCCAAAGTCATACTTGAAATAGATCAGGCCCGTTTCTGGATCTATGTGTTTCGTGCCTGTATCGAATCACCAGCCGTTCCAATATTTGTTGTTTTTTAACGTAGAATAGACTTTGACGTAGAAATCGTTCAGGATTTTTACAGACCCACTGCTACATGAATCACCGGCTAATAATAGATTTTTTCTAGTTATGTGTACTATATGAATCTATCATTATTTGCCAATATCAGATTCCACCCGTTTAGATCCAAAATAATATTTTGATATCAAATTTGGACAATTCTAAAGTTATTTCATTATATGAGTCACTGGTGTCCCATTTCAAAGTTTTCGTATAATCCCAGAACAGATTTTTTAAAAATAGGAACATCCAATTCTTTTTTGAGAATTTTATGATTAAATTCTCGTAACGAATCGTATTTTATATATTGTAAAAAATAACATAATGCATTTCATAGATATCGTCCGCAACCCGTATAGCTTTTAATGATGTACCATTAAGTAACGTAACACTTATTCAGTTTCAAACGCGACCTCAAATTCAAATGGAATCCGTTGTGGATAGTTATAAGATTGCCAGAGTAAATAGACCAGATTCGATAAACACAGGAAAAAAATTACATGACAATCTTTAATTTGGACATTGTAAAATATTGGTTGTAGCAGTGAACTTGTTAATCAGCTGAATTTCTTATCGGTTTTTTACCGTATTGCGCAACCCTAGTCTCCTCCCGATAAGCCTGAGTATCGTCAGCGTCGTTGGATCGAGTATCCACCGCCGGATGTTTCAGTATCGGCTTACTCTCCTTCATATCCGACTGGATGTCGTTGACAAACTTTTCCGTCTTCGTTTTGAAGCTGCTCGTCATGTCGCTCATGTGCTTCGAGGCTACGTCTAAGAATATCACACGTTTCTCAAGTCGTACAACAATAACGCAAAGAAACAGAGAGAATATTCAAGAAGAAGTAATGAAAAAAATCTATAGAGTCTACGAGACGATAAATTACATTTTAAAAAAATCGAAACTACTATAGTTCTGATGATTAAAAAAAATCCTATCAGTAACAATGATCCTTACGATTCGCGGCTTTCTTAACGTTAGAAGTGGAGACGTATCCAAATTGCGGTGGAGTTCCTGGCTCTGGTAGTGAGTCGTGACGTTTTCTAATTGTCTGGCTCCTTCTCAGCCTCTCGCTCTCCTCATTAAGATATCCGAGATGTTGTTCGAAGCTGGTCAAGTGGCTTGAGATGGCTGGTGGTCCAGAGTCGAATTCCATGGGAGTAACGACGCGTTCGCTCGCATCTGTAGGTGGAGGAACGCTTGAGGATCTGGCGAATCGCGGTGGCTGGACTTTTCTGTACTGAGGATCTTCGGTATCACTGTCTGCCGGAGCCCATTTGGGACGAATTCTTCCCAAATCAGCATCGCTCTCGTAGTCGGATTCTCTGAACTGTCCCTGAATGAATTTCTTCGGCTTGGGGACGTTAAATTTCGAAGAGTGTCGTTGCTGCTGTTGGAATTGTTGTTGTTGATGCGGCTGTTGCTGCTGAAAATGTTGTTCTTGCAACGAACTTCGGTTTTCACCGAATTTTATTACACGACTAGTTTGTTCGACCGTGACAATTCTTCGGGTATTTTCTGTCGATTCGTCCATTCTGACTGTTTTCTTCATTTCAGTTCCAACAGCATTATGATACGGTATACCGGAGCGTCCTTCGTAATAAGACTGAGGCCTTGGCGGTGCGTAGGCTAGCTCCGGAGGAGACCCAGGAAGAAGCACTGATTTTTGCCGAATGGGCGTGGGTTTAGGGATTTCGGGTGCCGGTCTTGTCGGCGTTGCCTTCTTCTCTTCGCTTTTGAAAAAACGCTCGGAAGACAAGCTGCACTCCGGAAGTTTTCTCGTCTCACTGACGCTTGATTCTGTCGAACGGTGACTCTTGATTTCTGCAGGCGGAGCCGCAGGCACTGCAACTGGTGCGGCTGCAGGTCGCACGGGTTTGCCTACGTTGAAAACATTTCACCGGATGATCGCAATTTCCATCGTGCATAACGATGAGCGGTCATACCAACGACTGCCAGCAGTACAATAAGCTAACTGGCGCAGGCGAATCCAGTGCACAATGTGCGATACAGCGGCAGCGATCTCTTAGGTGCGAAGGATTTGCGACAAAATGTCGGGGGTAAAGCGTCGAAAGCGACAAGGTAAAACGGCACAGTTTCTGACCATTTGCTTTTACTTTCTAAAAAAAAAAAAATGTTATAGTAATTGCTAACTAACGATTATGAATACTTTAATGTATCCATGTGGCATGGAACTATAATTAGATGATGAATTACATAGAAATATTGATTTCATCGTTTAAAATATAATTAGAATCTAGAAATTTCTGTAAATTAGAATTTAAAAAAAAATATATATATGGAGAAGATCAGAAACTGTTTGCTTGAAAATGATATAATGAAAGAATAATGAAGACGATATGTACGAGCGAACGTGCGGTTTTATTAGAAATAATAAGTGCATAGATTGAAAAGAAAGCGATTGACAAAGCGTAAGAACCAGATAAACGAAGCGGGGGTCAAGGTGACAGGCGTGCGATAATCAAGATAAGCAAAAAAGAAAAAGCTCTTGCTAAGTGGATTAATATCATAGTGCATTGAGCAATAGCATTTTTTAGTGTGGTGTGCAGAAGAATAGAGTTACATCGAAGCTGGTCCTACAGTAGCGAGAGAGCCTCAATCGTGGATTATTCTACCTGTGTTTACGAGATTTGGATTAACGGGCTTGAACGAATAATCCTCGACATCAGAGCCTCCGCGAGGCTTCCACAGCGGTGGAATCCTTCCTTCGTAGTCGCTCTCGTAGTCGCTCTCGCGAAATTCGCTCTTAACGAATCTGGATGGACTAGGAGCTGGCGCCGTTGCCTTCTTCGTCTCGACGCTGCGTTGCAACGAGGACTGCGAGCCGGAGTAAAAAGTAGACAAGTGCTGTTAAGATGAGAAAAAAAAACTAATTAAATACTTGTGGAAAGTCGTCGGTGAATTCTCATCGTAAACAGGCAAGCACACGTGCTGCATTCTGCGCATGACGTGCGTCACGCATTGACTTAAAGCTACATGCTGATAATAATATTTTCTCCAAAAACTTTAATAAAAAATAGATATTTTTTGTTTATCATCTATTAACTATCAAGTGTAGAAAGAGAAAAATATTTTTTAATAAAACATAAAAATTTCATTTTTTTTCATATTGAAAATAAAAAGCACATTTCGTTATAGCAACTACTAGTAGGTTATTAAAAATCTTTGAGAGAATAATGCATCATTAATTGTATGTCTAGGAGAAGGGCCATACAAACAGCATACATCGATAGCAAAATCAAATAATTACTACAAACGTATGAGTATTGCATTTCAGTGGTAAGCTTTTATCTTTACTGACAATTTGAAAGTTTCACTTAATTCTGAGATATGAAAACGATGTTTTAAAGGTACGGACCGTGTCAATTTCTGCAAGGAAAATTTCAATAAAACGTTTTATTCCAAAAAACAAAATTTAAAAAAACAGGGTGGATGCATCAAACAAAAATGATTAATTCATGAAAAACGCAAGCGAGTAGTGCACACGAAACGCGTGACAATCTCGAACCTTCGCAGGCTTGGATCGCGGACAGCAAGTGGTGACAGTCGGTGTGGTCGACGATTCGTAGGACTTCTCGACATAGGAGCTTCGCTGTTCATGAGGGTTGGGAACGGAAGACTGTGTGGAAGCAAAAGCGGAACTCGAACCGGAAGTTTCTTTTCGCTGATTCGAGCTGCTGAATGTTTGATTCTCGATATACTGAGAGCGACATTCGGAGAAGGCTGTGCGCGATTCGGAGTGAGAGGTCGAGGAGGTCGAGGAGCCCTCGTGTTTGACAAAATTTCGCGACAATCCCCTCTGCTGATGCAGAGGTTCGTCGGTGTCGGCCATGTATCCGCTTTCTTGCTGGAAACTTCGCGTTTTAAATTTTGGCGACTCGGGCTTTCCGCTTTTAGCTGGTGGTGATCTCGGTGCGAGTGTGGTCTTAGCTGGCTGAACGTAAATAGGCGGAGATCCTGGCTTCGGGAAGGACTGCTCGGTCTGCGAGAAGCTCTGTGACGAGCTCTGATAGTGCTGTTGGTTCTGTTTGACGTTTCTCTCGTGACGAGTCATCATCGTAGAGTTAGATTTCTTCGTGGTGGTAGCAACCGAGGGAGCCGAGGACTCGTCTAGGTAGTCTCTGGTGACGACGGGTCTCGGTGGACCCGTGAGTTCGGGTGGAGGTACTTCAAAACTCGACGGTGGCAGAGGTTCCGGTTCCGTGGACTTCGGCCTGCTGGATTGTCTGGGAGTCGGTGCTTGGACCCTGCGGTAGCGTGGTTCTTCGTTATCGCTCTCGTAAGGCCGCCATTTCGATTTGCACTCGAAATCCGACTCATAGTCGCTCTCCACGAAAGTACCCTTCGCGAACTTCGTGGGTGTCGGTGCTGCGAGACACGAGCGCGGCTGAGGCTGCGACGGAGCTGGCGCATGAAAGGGAAACGGCTCCACAGTAGTCTTCGCGGGAATCGGTGGTGGCGTGACTCTCGCGTCCTTCGGTGGAATCGGTGGCGCTGCCGGCTCTTCCCTCCTCCTCGTAGCCAGAGGTGGCATCGTCCTTATTGCCCCAGGCAATTCTTTCACCGGGCGTTGTTCGAACGACCTCTCCAGCGTTGTCTCGATTTTCTCGAGTTTTTTTTCGCGCATAACTGGCGGCGGAACGTAACCAATTTCTGGTGGAGGACCGGGTTCAAAGATGATTTGTGATTCCTGCAACGATTCCGCTGCAGTGTGGTATAATTGCACAGGTGGACGCTTTGGGGCAGTTGCCAGTGTACCCTTGAAGATACACGGCTGCGTGGGATAGCTCCTTGGAGGCTCTGGAGCCGGAGGAGTCTCAGCGGCGTGATAAAGCTGAACTACAGGTCGTTTCGGCGGTGGAGCTGCACTCTTCACCAGCCCAGGAGCTTTGAGCTCTTCGTAAATCATCTTTTCGGTAGTTTCTGTCTTGTGAACGTCACAGTGGGTCTGGTACTTCTCGATAACCGATTTTTCCTGTATGGCATTGACGGTATGATCGACTTTTATGGTCTCTGCGTTGTACATGATAACGGGCTTTGGCTTTGGCGGCGGTGAAACCGGCTTCTCTATTATCTTTTCCTCCAAACGATTTTCTCGAGTGCTCCAGGATCGTGTTTCCAATGAAGTTGACGATTGCACGCTAGTTTTTTTTACCCCACCTCCTGGAGTTTCTTCCACCTCCTGTCTGCTCTCCTGGGACGAAGTCTTGTAACCCAGCTCGGGTTCTTGCCATTCTTCGCGCTTGCTGAAGGTCTTGGTGCACTCCTTTGGAGCCTGTGGTGGCCACGACTTTCTGTTGCCGTCGGTTGACGCTTTTTTCGCCCAGGACTTTTCCATCGCAATCCCATCGGCTGAAGGCTTTGGGGACGAAGGACGCCCGTCTATCTGATTCGAGGAAGCTGCCGAATGGCATCTGTACTCTGATAAATCCGTAGATACGTGAGAACGAGTCTCCAGGTCAGATGTCGATGACCACCACTTTTCAGAAACCGCTTCAGTAGTTGCAGGCTTCGGGAAAGATGTCGGGATTGCCGCAGGTGGCGGGGCACTGTAAGTTGGCGTAGTTTTCTTAATATCTTCCCTTTTTTTCTCTTCACGTACATCTTTCTTTACACAGATCTCCTCACAAACCTCGCGTCTGCACTCGAATTCCTGACTCTGCGAATCGAGCTCGAAGGGCGGAGGTATGGACATGGTTTTTGGCCTCGGAGGTTCCTTGCAAGGTGCCTGACAAACCGGTGCCTTCGGTGCTGAAGTTGGGAAGATCTTGACGCCACCGATCGGCGCGTCGACAGAACTGCTGTGGGATTCTTGGAGCTGCTTGGCTTTTACGGAAATCGCGTCGGGACGTTTTTTCTTCGTTTCTTCATCGGGTTTTGGCATATAGCCGATTTCCGGCGGAGGTTCGGGTACGAGATTGAATCCCGTTAGCATAGCCTCAGCACTCTCCGACTGCGCTTGCAGTCGCGAGATCGTCAGAGTGCCATGAATTGGCGAACCGGAGGCTGTTGTGTCCTCGAGTATAGTTCGCCTAACGTCCAACGTCGGGAGCTTGTAATCCTCATACGGAAACTCGATGAGAGTGTTATCCAGGCCTCGAGAGGACACTCCGCCGCGTTCGAGTTTCTCAAAAACGTCCTGCGATGATTTCTTCGATGTCTCCACGGTGGGACGATCAGGTCTCTTCATTTCTTCAAATCTCGTCGAACGCTCATAGTTCTTCGTGAGCTTATCCACTTTCACATCGTAGTTGCCGTCTTCCGTCTCCTCCGTGAGTTTTATCATGGCCTTTGGACCTTTGGGCGTGAGTTCGCTCTCTTTCGACATCGACTCGAAGAAGCTAAGAGCGTCCTTCTTCGCGATCGTCGAAGTTTCTACGTTCTCGTTTTCCTCGACAGCCATCGAGTTCTCAACGCTTGTGCTTGGGGTTTCGGTTCTCTTCGTTTCGATGAACTCGCTCGTTTTCGTGGACGCCGGCTCGTCGCCGAGTTTCGTTTCCTGAGTGCTCGTCTTCGTCGTCGTCGTCATCGTTATTTTCGGTCCAGCGTCGGACGTTTCGTCCCCAAATAACGGCGCTGTCTTGTGCTGCAGTTTCATGTGAAACTTTTGCTCGGATTTCGTCTCAGTCTGATGAGACTCCGTCGTGGAAGATATGTACTCGGATCGCGAAGCCTTCTCCACAATAGGCGCACCGCCTTTACAGGCATCCACTTTATTTTCGATTAATTGGATCGTTCGGATAGAATCGGAATGGGAACCGATGGTGGTAGGTGGGACTATGGTTCTCAGACCGGAGCTCGGTTGGATAACCGTCGTTGCAATGTGCTCGGCCGTCAAGTTCGCCGAAGGGATCTCGCCCTTCTGGCCATCGGGCTGTAGAATCGGATTTTTTTTCAATAATCATCTAAATATCCTTGAGTGAAAATGTTTTCTTGTCAAACATACACTCTGCAATTCTTTTTTATGTAGATTAATTAATATACAATTGGGAAGTTTTTTTTTATAGTAAACCGTATATTAAATTTAATGTACCGCTTATCTATAAATACTTCCTATACAAAGTATATTAATTTTTATAAAGAACATTTTACAGTGCAGTGTGTTGCTAAATCGATGATTATTATATTGTTTATATTAATTAACTCACCCGAACGATGTTCTTATCCTGTACGTTCTCGTAGACGATTGTCTTGTGCACTTCCACCATAGTATCCGGAGTTGCCACGAATACCGCAAAATCGGCGATGCTCTGAGCCTCGCCCCCGGCGTTCGTCGCGTTCACCATGTATTTACCTGCATGCTCCTTTTCAGCTGTGTTGCAAAGATATAAAGATAACACGCATAAAGGTAAAAAGTTTTTCGATATATAAAAAGAGGAGGTCAACGATTGCTTGTGGGTCTGAAATTCACATCTTTTACGTGCAAAATTCTACAATCGTTATCATGTACGTTAAAAAATTATCTTCGTACATAAATATATGTACGAAGATAATTTTTTAACGTACATGATAACGATTTTCGTACATATATTTATGTACGAAGATAATTTTTTAACGTTATTGCATTATAGCATTAGTATTTACAGGATTGCGTAAAGAACTAAAAAAATCTGGAGTAAACCAAATCGAAACATTCAATATTTTCGTTGACAACATGAAGTTTTATCTTCTAGAAACTTTCGTAAAAATGTTTTCTATCTAATTTCAAATTATCAATTCATTAATTTATAAGTTATATCAATTTACGTTAATTGTTAAGATTTTCAAAGAAAAAATACTACCGAAAAAAAGTTGACGCATCAACTTCCCTTTCGCGACTTCAATCGCGCTAATGTCATTACTACAAAATACCATCCAACCGATAAGATTGATCTGCTTTAAGTCTAAAACTTAAAATCGGTGATTGCCGAAATTCCTTCAATATAATCGTCAGGTAAAAAATGAAATAATTTTTTATAGAACGTATCAGTTAAAATTATGCAAAAGATTTAAACCTTTTTCGATAACCAGCAAATAGCAATTTCCCTGCTGCCGGAGCCTTACTTCCGGAGGTCTTTCTCTCAACGGTACGTCGTCCTTGTACCAAGTAACAGTTGGCTCGGGAGTGCCAGTAATTTCTACTTCCATCACCACTCTGTCTCCTCGCTTTGCAACCTGAGCCTGAAGTCTTCTACCAAATACGGGAGGGAATGTTGTCTCTATAAAAGCATCAAAACGATTAATTAAAAAATGTTAATAAATTACAAACAAATTGTTGTATCTCCACGTACTTTTTACAACAAGATCAGCCGTGCTATTGGCGTTACCCGCGTCGTTGACAGCGGTACAGGTGTAACGACCCGCGTCTTTGACGTTAACGTTTTTCAGCTCCAAGCGTACGTGATTGTGTTCGTAGGACGTTTTAACGCAATCCTTGAGCTGTTGTCCGTTCTTCGCCCAGCTCACCGTCGGTTGCGGGTAACCTGAGATAAATTCATTGCTTATCAGTTCGTTAACACTCGGTACCGAGTATCCTGCCAAGATTACGCCGATTGATATACTCTTTGGCATCCATGTACACACTCAAGCATATAAAGGCACGCGTTTATTATTATATAGCTCACGAACAACGCTAGCGTTGCCTCGCGGGATTAACGACCACAAAACTTGCCAAGATTTTCGTAGCGATACACGTAATAATATTTTTTCCCGGCTTCACTCGATGACAATCTCAACGAAAACAGCAAAGCACTCACCATCGATGACACCCTCGAGCACGACGTCACTGCCTTGATCCACGATCATTCCCGTCACTGGTGACACGAACCTCGGAGCCGTGGTTTTCCTCGCTGGTTTTTGCACCTTGACTGGTCCACGTCCCTCCGTAATCACCAGAGTTTTTTCTTGCCTGATTTCTCCAGGTATGTCCTGTATGATTCGTTGGAACTCTTCGACCTTGTGACTCTGTATCGATTCACAAAAAATAATATTCCATTAGTTTTTCCTTCTTCCGACTGTCCTTCAAATCGTAATGACGTTCTTCACCTGTACAACCGGCGGTGCTCCATTTCTCTGAGACATAAATTGACTGCTCTCGACCGTGGACTTGGTGACGACATTTCCAGGCGATCGCGGTCTTCCAGGCTCGAAAAAGCTCGATCTTGTTGAGGATGTATATTCTTTTACGCAGGATGTATGACTCGAGGACGACTGTGTTGTCGAGGACGACATTTTCGTTAAAATTTCACTTCCACCCGGGGCCCCTTCACCCGGTGTAGTCTTTCGCTCCGTCGTGAAGTGCCTCTCGCTACTGCTCGTTGGATTCATGTCGATGTCGATGGGCACCAATTCTTGGATGAGTTCCTCCCTCGCCTCGTTCCTCGTCTCTTCGTCTATACAAAATGATTAATCGGGTTATCAATAGATTGTGGCATAATCATTTGGCGCTGTTGATCTCGTATGTCTGTCTGTCCCTGCGAGAAATCTATATGTATATCATCAGTGTGTTCACAGTCACGCTTCGAAGCACACCTTGGACTTCTTTTTATTCAACGAGTCAACGAGCGTCTAAAAAGAGTACAGGAGATACTTTATATTGTTATGACAACTACGTGCAATGTAATCCGTAACTTTGTATTTCTATTACATTGGATCTCGATTCTCTTGCTATAAGATTGCAATATTTTACTCGAATCCCTTAGTAGAACGCCCTGGACTTCTTTTTTTTTGCAACAAGTCAACGAGCGTTGAAAATGAGTACAGGACCTACTTTGTATTGTTAGGAACAACGTTGATATTGTGGGACTTGATTTGTTTGATATAACATTGCAATACTACACCTACAATGTTTGATAAAGATTGTCATGAGGATCGGCTTTTGTTGAAATTTACAACAGCGGCTTTTATCGCGAATTACTTGAATACGCTGCGAACGGGAAACTATTTAGTACAGAGCTTCTTTATGCTACAATTTATTTAATATTAATTGTTTGGAAAAAGTGAGCCACAGTGGTTGCAGATATGTATGATATTTTTGTATACAATAATTGTAACGAATTATATGAAAAGCTATAAATGTTTATTCAATGAGACGATAATTTATGGAAATGCAGGTGAATTGGAAATATAAAATAATAATAAAGATATTGTGGAATAAATAAGCAAAATATACATATTTCCATGTAAGAAATAGTGACCATTTCTGCATAGAATTCGACTAGACGAATAAAAAACAACGAAGATATGGCGATTTCTTTAAGAATTTCTGGCAGAGTTATTGGGCTGTTTTTTTTTGTAATTGATACTCAATCGTCTCATGATATTTTTGAGCATATATATATAATTTTGAGGCTCGCACTTCGCGTACAATATTTAGAAAAATCGTGCACGTCAACGGTTACATCATTCATTTATTTGCCACCGCCAATGCTACGACGGTAGTTTCGATTAAAAATAGTTTTTTTTATCGACAAAAATAGCCAAATTTTTCATCAAGTGATTCGCACTTACACCGTCTTCTGTGCTATAAAAATCACGTTGATTCATACAGCGCGACAAGTATCTGTGCTATCGAGCTGTCGAAAGTACAGACTTTTGATTCGCCCTACCGATGCTTATGCTAGATCTAATATAGATCGTTTTTCCTTGAATCACTGCACTAATAATAGTCGGCCCGATTAATCGAACCGCGACAGATCGCACCTGATGAATGGAATTCGGTGAATGTCGCAACCATTGTGGGTACGAAATGCACGAGCGAGCTCGAGGCTCGCACAGAGCAGAGAGTGCAAGGAAGAAGAAGCTTCAGTTTCAGCTAGAGGCGACTTATAAACGCGATAAGTGTCGGAAGAAAATCAACGATTCGCGACGAAGAATTCTCGATTACTCATTCACTATTAAGAACATGCGACTCATTTGCACGACTCAAATACTCCAGAGAAGCTACACGTATCCTTGCATCCTACGTGACTACTGGAAACAAAGATTTTGGCAAGGAACCAAAATATCGTGCAAATAAATCCAGATAAATCGAGATCCACAGAGCGCCGAGTGTATTTGGATACGCGAAATTCAAGCTCACTGCCCTCGTTCACCGAAGAGGGTGGAGTCAGTTCAATTTGGCATTCGCCAAGTGGGCAGAGAAAATTAACGGACATCGCCCGAAGAGAGCAGCAGATGGATACGACAACTCATTAAAGAAAAATGATTTATCTCATTTTAATGGATTCTTAAGCTCAAACAAATTTATATGAATAAAGTAAAATGATTAAATATAGTTATTTCATAAAAATCAAATATATTTCATTTCGAATCAAGGTGAGGACAAGGGAGGAAGAGTCCACAGAGTTAATAAATTAAATGAGTTTTATTTTTCTTTTGATTGGCAAAAAATTGTATCAAAAGATTGTTCGTAAATGTGTTCTGATTATGTAAAAAAAATCCGCAAATATGAATGTACCTAATTGTAGTAGGAATTCCCTTTTTTTAACTATTATTTACTATTTTTAAAAAAATGGAAATTCTACAATTTGTATATTTGGATTTGGAATTTTTTGAAATATGATCTGTATATCATTAGGAACGACCAAACGTATGAAATGTTGGATACGAGAAAAATAAAACACTTCTTTAATCTGAATTAGGAGGACTCAACCCCCTGAATTTATTTAATTATTTTTGTTTATACGAAAAAAAAATTCAGTTAAATAATTTTCTTTGAATGAGATGAAATAAATGAATATGTAAAAAAATATAAATTGGATTTTATAAAACAAATTTAATTCCAATAGATTCGATTAATTATGTAATTTGAAGGAGATACATTTTTTATCTCTAATGCAAATTTCCGATAACGTTGCAGCTAAATTGAAAGGTCATAAGAAATAAACAGCTCTGAAATTCCACCCGATTCACCTTGACGAATATCTTTTGACACCTGTACGAAGATAATAGTCGAATTATCGACAATTATAGTCAAAGAGCCATTTGCGAAGATTCGAGAACTCTATTTCGGTTCACATCGTTAGTTGAAACACAAGTGGTGCACGTAGGGTCTTATACAAATTTAGAAGCAGCTGTCCGTCTTCTTCCTGGTCGTTCTCGAGCCACGCTACCATCAACCATACTCCTCGATAGGGTAGTACAGCGATAGTACTACATTAACACAGATGACACGTGTCTCATGGTCTTTGTTTTAGGGAGCAATTGGAAGGGGAGGTGTTTGCATACTTAGCAAATGATGGGTACGTCACAAGATAAATGACCA
Organism: Cylloceria caligata; assembly: GCA_963942595.1. NCBI lineage: Eukaryota > Metazoa > Arthropoda > Insecta > Hymenoptera > Ichneumonidae > Cylloceria > Cylloceria caligata. The sequence goes on along the minus strand of OZ012709.1, from coordinate 41,670,776 downwards.
CCGATCTCTCCCTCAACTTCTGTCACTATCTTCCAACCACAATTCCACTTTGTGGTCTATCGATCTTCACGAAAGCTCGGTATTATGCGTGTCTGCAATTTTCTATTATCTCGTTTGCCACTACGTTCGATGGGGGAGCTGTCGAAAAAAACAACTGCACGCAACTGGGAAAACGACGTCGAGATCGTCGAACCGACCGGTGGACTCTGCAAAGAGTCGATGCCAGCAGTCACCTCTTTCTCTTCGCTATATCCTCGCTCCTTGGTTCACCGTCCCGCTCTCTCGTATGCCCAGAGGTCTTCTCAACTTGCAGCCACAAACTCGAGGCGGTACCACGGGTTCGTGCTACTACCAATGCTTGCGACTAACGTGGTGGACCCTCGCCGAGCCGTGGGTATTCGTGCCGACAAAAATAACACGAATTCTGCGTGCGTCGGACCAGGTTTATCTCGTGGAATGGCGAGCTTGCAACTCTCCCCGAATTGACCCACAGACGCGCATCATCGGTAACGGTAACCACCAGCCACCTACATGTCCGGGAATTCATGTGACGATGGGACACTATCGAAAACGAGTAATAGAAAAATTGCCCCGTTGTGAAATTCATAGATCAATTTGTGAGATAATCGAGAATCAGCAAATCAATTCTACATGGCAATCGGTACATTTTGAAATTAGAGAGCCGATTGTCGAGATATAATATCTACTATTTAATCGCTTGATTTCTATTCATTTATTTTTTGTTTCCTCATAGAGGAAGTTTAGTCTTTGTAAAAAAATGTTTTCCGCGTTTTTCATGTCAACGCGTTTAAAAAAATGCCAGGTGTACGTGTGTATGTACCAAAAAGTATGTTCAGATTATACTGACGCAAATTTTGAGCGATCGAACTGAAACTTTACACCCTAATCGAGTTACGACCAAGGTTGTATTGAATTTGTCTTGATTCAAAAGTTATGAATGCTTTTTGATATTTTCGTTAAAACCATTTGTGTTTGTTGTCTAAACCTTTTTTTTTTTTTAATAACCGTTACGACGGTTTACTTTAATTTGAACGTCGATCTATTAATTTAAAACCCGCTTAACTTAGACACAAATAAGTAGAACGTTGATCAATATATTTAAAAAAACCGATGAATGATACGAATGCAGGTCTAGGTCTGCGATAGATAAGATTCCTCAATACTTTACACCTTTTGCGAAGCTTCCTCAATACTTTACACCTTTTGCAAAGCTTTCTCATTACTTTACACCTTCCGCAAAGCTTCCTCATAACTTTACACCTTCTGCAAAGCTTTCTCATTACTTTACACCTTCTGCAAAGCTTCCTCATTACTTTACACCTTCTGCAAAGCTTTCTCATTACTTTACACCTTCCGCAAAGCTATCCTCATAACTTTACACCTTCTGCAAAGCTTTCTCATTTGTTTACACCTTCTGCAAAGCTTCCTCAATACTGGACACCTTTTGCAAAGCTTCCTTATACTTAAAACCTTTTGCAAAGCTTCCTTATACTTAAAACCTTTTGCAAAGCTGAGGAAATCAAAATTGATCAACACACTTTCTTATAGAGGTTGCTTTGTAAACGGCTGTTTTTTTTTAAAAGTCTTTAGTCTTTTAAATACGACTGTAGAGATGTGTCAAGTATAGCTACTCGGTATTCTTATACATTTTCTTATTTATTATTTTTTCAAATTTTTGTTTCTCATAACGCATAACTTATATTTTTGGTTTATTTTGGAATGTTAATTCTCTTTGAATCCCTCCAAGTTTTCACAACCAATTATTTGTTGAATATTTTTTAATCGTTTATAAGCACGGATTTATTTTAATGCGTACAAGCAAATAAATATTTTTTAAATATATATGTTTATACGTTAGTTTATTCAGTACTTGCAATTCTAAAGATAATTATGCGTTATAATTTGATTCAGTAGCTGTCGATTCCAAACACTGTTAGTGAGTATCTAAGGTTTCAATTTTCCAGGTTCAAAATGCTCTATATTTAAAAAAACATGGATAAGGAAACGAAAATAGAATGATTAGGCAGCGCATGACGCTCATTTTCAAAAACTTCATAATTGCGATCTCGAGAGGGTGTAACAAGGAGCGTAACTAAAGTTCTTTCATCTCTGAGCCGCGCCTAATATATTATCATAAAACTTCAACTCCGAAAGCCTCCGAGTCAACTCCTTCGTAAACGAAGCTTAACTTCTCAGTTTCCGAAAAAAAAACATCGGAAGATACATAAAACCTGCATCTAAGATTAGATCTCGACAGGCAATAACTTTGCAACGACGAAAGAAGACGAGTAAGCGAGAGAGGTTACGTGAGAGTAGACGGGAAAGTGTGTTTGGTCACGACACGGTTAAAAATATATATCGTCTGTATCAGCGACTTTTATATCGACTCAAAACTCTTGAAACGTCTGTCAACACTTAAAACTTATTGTGCACCGTGCAAATGTAGTTATGAAATATCTATTCGGATGATCGTGCATCGTCATTTCGACAAAATTTGTTAATTGATAACTTTCGGCTATTAATCGAATGATCAGTTTCAAATGTATACAGTTAGAAAAATTTGTAAAATAAAAATAGAAGTTGATTATATTACTTGCACGAATAAAATGTGTAATGTCTCATTTGAGTATATAATCTTACAAATTTGTGTGAAACTGATCGTTTAAAAACTTGGAATTATATATTTTTATGTTGCAAAACAAATCCACTCAAAATGGCAATTAATTTGTAAGATTTTTTATAGTGAAAAAAGAAAGTTTGATATGTCGTTGGTAAATTTACAGTTGATATTGAATATTCGATGGTAATCTTCCTAATTTTCCTGTTACCGCAGCTTGCAATCCGTCTGTTTTGTTATCGCGCCTCCACTAATTGATCTTTTGCCAAAGCGGGAAGAATCTGATCGTCTTATAGCGACGTTGAAGACTATTTAGTATATGCATAGACGACGACCCTGGAGTGAATGAAGTTTCGGTCGGAAGTAAGAGTATTAATAACTTTCCGCGGCACCATTGCCCGCACAGGCTTCGTCGTCGTCGTCGTTATTTTAGCTCACCGCGGACTCAACCTACTTTCAATACAGTCAGAGATGAAAACACTGAGACTCGCGAGAGGCTCTGAAGTCCTGCTGTTCGTATCGGTCTAGTTGTTAATTATATTGCAACGGAAGGGTTCACGCAAACTCAAAGAAATAAAAGAGGAGCAGTAGGTCTCAACACTCACCGATTTCGAGTCTCGCTGTGCATATAGTTTTTCCCGCTGCGTTTTCCGCCACGCAGGATATTGTTCCCGCGTGCTCAGGTCCAGCTTCCGGTATGGTAAGCACTTGACGCTCACCACTCACGGACACAAGGAAACCCATACCGTGAACCGGTCGCTCGTTGAACAGCCATTGTATCTGCAAAAAAAAATTTTTAATATTACAATTATCATCGTATAAATTAGACCAACTTTTTTCAACTTGTCAAATTGTATAAAATGTAAAATCAATGTATTCATATTGACTACGTTTACTGCAGTATCCCGAAGAAACAACCGATAATCAATAACCCACGTCAAAATGTCTTTGTTGCGACAAACTAAACTTAATTTAAAAAATACTGAAATAAAAAAAAACCTTGATAAATACGTATTTTCGACTAATCAGTGTTTCATCAATTTTACTATATTTATAAATCATATTATATAATGTAACAATATGTATTATATGCAATGAGACTTCTCGGGCGCTGACTTTCTGATCTCTGCGTCGCCCGATGGAAAAGTATTATTATTCTTATTATTTATAATAGTGCATTATTATCAATTGTTCATTGTCGGTTATTTAGTGCCGCATATTTTTTAGCCTGTTATAAGCATCCATGTTATTCGACCGGTAATTAATCTACTGCAGTTATATTATAAAGCTATCGAATCTTTCGAAGATCAGGTCTAAGTTAAACTGTCGGTAAGCTAATATCGGTAAGCGCGCTAGTGTATTTTGTCTGCTCAATTAGAGGATTCGTGAATCTTTAATAAAAATTCATCGTTCGATTATACTTCCGACATTTGTTTTTTTGAATATCGGTTTTTGCTCTCAGAGTTTATAAAATCTGTAGCCTCTTTGATCAAACTTCGTATGATACACGCAAAAATATTCACTTTTAGTTGAAAAGATTTGAAAAAATATTTAACTAATTGAGAGGAGTAACTATTCCTTTAATTAATTATTACGTTTCTTTGTTACTGAAAGTTTTCAGCAATTCTTTATGTCTTTTAAATGAATTATTCTTCTCAATTAATATAAATAGATTATAGTGAAGATGATAAAACAAATAGCAAGGATAATACATTTTTTAATCAACTACGTTCGATTAATTGATTCGAACAATGATTTAAAATTTTGTAGAATTTCAAAGAACAATTCATCGGCTTCGTGCTATTTTTGTACTCCAGAACTTTAGTGTACACCGTACAATTTTTTATCGACAAACATTTTGTTGAAATCTTTTACACCGTGTACAGAAAGCTTTTAAGATTTGATAAATTCCCGCATCCTCAATAGAAGTACTGTGCGTCCGATGATAACGCATTGGTGGTATGACCAGCAGCGATCTTCTGGTAGAGCCCTGTCATGAAACCGTGTCACAGTCTGCAGCTTATCCGTCAATCGACCTTCACGATCTCGTGGTACACACATGTATTCGCATTAATTATAGCCAACAAGTTTATATCGCAGGTTCTCCAATGTCGCTAATTATATTTGACGCTTCATTGCCCGTCCATCGTCTCCCACTCTCTTTTGCAACGAAGCGTAAAGAGGCATTGTCTTCGTTGAAGCCAGAGTGATCCAACTTTTTTTTTATCTCTCTTGGCCCCCGTCGCCCTTTAAAAGTAATCGATCATTGGATTGTTTTTTCATTGCGATAGCTGACTCGAAGCAAGGTGCCAGGCTATTTCACGTCTAGTTTAACTTGCGGAGCGATCAGGAATTATTTCACTCCTGAGAATTGGAAAATTCCGTCAAGCCATTTCGACCAAGATATTTCACAACGAAAATTGCAGAACCCAGTGTCAGTCGTTTTAGTCATTCAGACTTTTCAACATGTGGCGGATTGCTTTCAAGAATTATTGGAAATGTCTGGGTCGCCTAGCTAGTACACAACAGTAAACTCGCGTCTTCGATACACATCACTCTCGAAAAAACTTACGACTATGAGTGAAAGAATCAACACGATCAGCCACATGTTTCGCTCAAACCGACGAGCGACACTGCTACCCTGCCTTGGCAGAGATTCATACCGTGGATAACCGAGAATCGATTCGGATAGAATATGGGATAAGAGAATGAGATGCTGTAACCCTCTCTGTCTTCTGAGATCTTGTTAGCATCGCTTGCCAAGTTCTGGCCCTCGTGACAACGATCAAGTCACTGAGTTGCTTTCGATCGTAGAACGACAGCCAAAGATGCTCTCCTCTACCTCTCCGCTGACACTTTAATTGTTATCATCTGCCTGGCTCAATAATTATCACGTATGCTCTATCGGTACCAGGTCTCAATGTGCGACGCTCGTTTTCCTCAGAATAGAACTGTGCGAATGCTCATTTCCTTATTACTCAAACAATGACACTAACAATGAAATATTTCTGAATTATTTCCAGCTTCTATCGAATGTTAACTGCAGAATAAAATCAAAATTGTCATTTTTTTATTACATGTCTTGAGAATGTTGCAATAATCGTGATAAGATTTTGTCTATCTCAGGTTGTAGCTAATTTATCAAAAAGTATTCACCTTAGGCGTTGGCTTTCCGTGGACGATGCACTCGAACTTGGTGAACACTCCTTTGTCGATTTTTCTTCCAGCAAAGATTTCTTCGAACGTTGGCGCTACGAGTTTCTTCAGCATCGGAACCATTACCTCCGTTTGAGTTGATGAATTCGCAGGTTTGACGACCAAGCGAGCTATGGCCTTTGCCTCGCCGTGAAGATTCGTCGCTTTTGCCACGTAATTACCCTTGTCATCAAGTGTAGTCGCCAAGATCTTCAGGTTACAGGTACCTGTTTCGTCGTGCGTGACCTGAAAGTTGACGCGAACTTTGACATATTTCACGATTTTTATTAAGACAAAGAATTTTGCCAGAATGCTTCAGGAGTAAATCTTTGTACACTCTTAAAATAATTTCCTACAAGGTGAAGTGCTACACGTTTCTGTCGTTCTCTGTCGCTCCAGTGTGATCGCGTATAGCGCTATCACACGTGCATTCATGGTGGCTCAGTTGGTATAGCACATCACCTTGAGCATAGCCATTCGCTTAAGAATTGAAAGAAAAACACTTCTTCAGCCATAATACAGTCAATAGGCATTACGTCATTGACCGAATGAAGAATTTTTAACGTCGATTAAGAGCAAAACATCGAGGATCGGGTTTTTGTCACGATTCTGCTGAAGTATCGTGAGAATTAATTAATAATGCCCTTGCCTTGATCCTCTCGTTATGTACATCTATTTCTACATTATTGAAGAACCATCTTAGGTCCGGACGAGGTTCACCGGTGACTTGGCACTCGAAAGTGGTATCTTCACCCTCATCTACGAGAGCGTCAGTCATCAGTCTTGCGAACTGGGGCGCGTTCCCAGCGGCCAGTTGATCAGTCGAATCGGAGGCTGCTGAAAAATCAAAAGAGGTCAGTCACGGATAATGGGAAGCGTTCCAACGAGCATACATTACGACTGCTGTTGTCGCTGTTGCAGCCCGATTTGATAATTGGATAATATATGAAACAATAATGCACTTACGAACAACCGACAGAATGCACTGGCTTGACGCTTCGCCACGCGAATTGATCGCCACAACTTTGAACATTCCAGCGTCGTCAAGAAATGCCTCGTGAATTACCAGGGAACATCTGTCGCCCTGGAAAAGTAACTGGAAATCAGCTGATTCTTTGACAGGCTGATCGTCGTGGTACCAGATTACCTGAAAATTGAATGAATTTTGTTCTAAGAATCACACATTTACAGATAAATCATCAAATCCCTTGAGAATAAAATAAATCTCGTTATATAAAAATCACAATAAATTCGATACTTTCGTAAAGTGGCTAGCGTGTTCGTATGATAAAAACACGTTTTTAATAAAAATCTAGATTCATTCTACTGAAAATGTAAACACAATATTGAAACATTCGTTATGTACGTTTTTTAGGTGATAATTTATTCTATTGCTTCCTTATAGATGAAGCTTTCTTGTCGTGATTTTTTTTTCGAGACTGATTTTTACATGCTCTCTCTCTTCCTCTGCACGCGTGTGTGTAAGTGTATGTGTATCTACGTTATTAGATTGCAAAAATCAAGTCACTTTAATTTGGAAGGGGCTGTACGCGCACGGCATTGGCACGCCGAGCTGTTAAACGTCGTATCGTCACAACGTCGTTCTGGCGCGAACGTACATGACGGCATTTCGCCGGTGGCTGTCACGGTACGATTTTCTTACTGAGCATAATTCATCACAAAGGTTGATTTGTAATGGGTGAAAAATAATAAGGAAGTAATATGCACGGTTCTACTTCGTAGGATTTGCTAAAAATCATTTATCGAAGATTTAAAAAAGAATAAAATTCACTTCAGGTTCCGGGTGCCCGATAATGACACAGTCCAGTCTTGCAGTGCGTCCTTCAAACACCTGTGTATTCTTGAGTGGCAGTTGAACACTGGGCGCAATGTGTTCCGGCGCTGGTTTCTCGTCCCGAAGGAGTTCTTGAATCGGGATATCAACAGAGTCCGCTATTTTCACGGGAATCACCATTTCCCCTTCCGGTGTTTTCGTAATTTCACTCGATATATCACGAGTTATCTGGCTCGTTCTGCCACCCATCTCCTCGCTGGCTATCTCGATCTGCGAGAAAACATAGAGGAATTTGTATAATTGATAGACACCAGTGGGAAGCGATGAGTGATGTATGTTTATCTTTTTCTTTCATCGGACTTGTTTGTCTTCGACTTGTGCGAACGCACTTTCCTTTTTCCTTTTGAATTCGAGTATCTATTACCTGATTTACAAGCCCATCAGCCATGGTGTTTACGTGAAGCACTGTTTAGTCTAATATATATAAGCGAGAGCATGACTGTTTTATCTAGCGTTTACCTCTCTCTATCACGTTTTTCGCGGCTGACGATGATTTTACAGCTAGATGCGTAAACAAGGTATGTGACGTATCATAAGAAGTTTCAATTCCTTTAATTTTTCTTTTAAACTTGGCGTCAAGACGCTGACGCGTCTCTCGATATAATCCACTCGTCGGTCACCGGTGGAAAAGAACTCTATAAATAGTGACTGATCGGACACTCACTTAACCATCGCGCTACGACTTTGCAGCTATCAACCGCGTCAACACGATTATTCACGATTGTTCAATTTATTTAAAAAAAAAAAAAAAACGAACTTACCGTGACTAGTTTTGATTCTCTTATAATTTTTTCCTCGATAGTTTCTTTTCGACTGGTGGTGAAAATTTCTTCAATTCTGTTTTCGAAATTTGGCTCAGGAGTAATGCTCGTTATACCATTCTCCAACACTGGATGTAATGCAATTTCCTGCGGTTTTTCTTCTATGACAAATGGAATCTCTACGTCGAGGCTGGCAGAAGTCGACGTTTGACCCAGTCGATTGGTAGCTTTGCAAGTGTACGTCGCCTTGTCCTCGGGATAAATCTCCAAAAACTTAAGTACCGCCTCGCCGTTGTTGTAAGTTATCGCATAATCCGGTGAATCGTCAATGTTCGTCTCGTTCTTAAACCACTGCACGGTCGGTAGAGGATTGCCCGTCACAGTGCACTCCAGTTTATGCGAGATGCCTTTCCTCGCGAGAGACGGTAGCAATTCCTTGACGAAGATAGGCGGACTCAGCTGATGCTCCGGCGCTGTCTCTGCAACAACAAGCTTTTTTTTATCTTTCGTTTCTCAGCTACCTTTCTATTCATAGAAACCATAAGAACTGCTCATCCACCACCATAAACCTCGCTCTCATCGTCTCTCACTCCGGTGACGAGTGAAATCGATTCATCGAATTGCTTTCCAGAAAATTACAACCTTAACTATTATTTATTACGAATTGAAATTTCAATTCGCAATTTTTATCTATGAATGATTGTTATCGTCTTAAAAAATACATTTTTGACAATAATGAAAATTTGTGAATTACATGTCAAAGAAAATAATCTATTTTTATCGTTTTTAATGTCTTTAGTAGTTATTTTAAGTTTTTCAACATTCTGAATCGATCATTATAATTGGGTATTGACGTATTCATTTTTTATCTGATTAGCTTAAACTACCCGGCGTTTCCCTTCTTAAATCATAACCAATGATTGATGATTGATGATTAATGAACCAATGATGAATTCGATTGAATCGCTTGGGCGTGATTGATCAAAGAACAGACAGTCTTGTTTATATATTATGTTTGAATTATATTATATTATATATTATGTTTAAATATTAGAAAGGATAGGGAAGTAGGGATAGGGATTTACCCAAAAGACGTCTCCAATACCATTCTATGAAATATGAAACGAAACGATTGCGTTGGTATTTCACTAGTTTATAGAAAAAAGTTTATCAAATTGTTTATAGTTGAAAAAGAACGTATCGTCTTGTTCTTTTTAGCAATGTGTGCTGGAAGTTACGAAATGTTACGTGGAAATGTACGGAAAGCGGCCGACAACAATAACATATAGCAATTTTCTCCGTCAGTTTCCGTTACATCTAAATAAAAAAAAACTGACAGAATGAAAAGAATAATTTACGATAGATTGAGCCAACATTCGATGATGATTCAGTCTAGTCTTTTGCGGTTATTCGAATAAACGAAAGATTTCAGAAAGTTGCAATTTGCCTGAAGATTTCACGACAGGGTAAACAATCTTATTTCGCTGTATTTAAAAAAATGTTATTTTACCGAAAGATTTATAAATATAGCAAATTTCTTTTTTATTATACTTGTTTTCAGACTTACCTTTTACCGTGAGGGTCGCCGAGGTTTCTGCAAGACCCAGATGATTGAAAGCCTTGCAGGTAAACTTTGCCGAGTCCTCAGCAAAGGTTTCCTCGATGGCGAGGATGCAGGAGCCAGTTTCGACATCAAAACTCGTTTGGTAGTCTCGATTGTTGAGAATGGATATGCCATCCTTGTACCATACGATTTCCGGTTGTGGCTGGCCGGTGAGTCTGCACTCCAAGGTCAATCGCTCGCCTTCTTCAATCGTCGCATCGTTAAGATACACGACGAACCGTGGCGGTTCGCCAGTCTCCCTCTTTTCCGGTTCCACGTTCTTCGGCACGTCCACAACTTCTTGTGCCTCTTGCGGCTGGGCTATTGGTAACGGTGCCATGAGAACTGGCACTTCCTCCTCTACCTCGATCTACACAAAAGATGTTCACATGAATTGCACGCTTTTTCTTACTCCAGTTATGCTGGAATTCTTGTTAAATCGTAACTCACCTTTTGAAGTATGTGGATTTCTTTCTTTGTCATTTCTGAAGTCACTGTTTCTTGCACTACTCGTTCTTCTTTGCGCTCTGTGATGGAAGTGGTTGAGTGGGTCACCGTTGGCTCCACTAATAGACTCGATTTCTTCGATTCTTCATGGACGAAGGAATCCGCAAACTTTCTCGTAATTTCTGTTTCATATGCAGCTTGCGCTTCGGCTCTAGCTTTTTCTAATTCTCTGAGCTCTACTTCCGCACGTTGCTTCCGAATTAATTCTTCTTGCTTCCTCGCCATTTCAATTTCATATGCAGCTTGCGCTTCGGCTCTAGCTTTTTCTAATTCTCTGAGCTCTACTTCCGCACGTTGCTTCCGAATTAATTCTTCTTGCTTCCTCGCCATTTCAATTTCATATGCAGCTTGCGCTTCGGCTCTAGCTTTTTCTAATTCTCTGAGCTCTACTTCCGCACGCTGTTTTCGAATTAATTCTTCTTGCTTCCTCGCCATTTCTGTTTCATATGCAGCTTGCGCTTCGGCTCTAGCTTTTTCTAATTCTCTGAGCTCTACTTCCGCACGCTGTTTTCGAATTAATTCTTCTTGCTTCCTCGCCATTTCTGTTTCATATGCAGCTTGGGCTTCGGCTCTAGCTCTTTCTAGTTCTCTGAGCTCTTGTTCCGCTCGCTGCATTCGCTCTAATTCCTCTTGCTTCCTTGCCATTTCTGCTTCGTAAGCAGCACGGGCTTCTACTTTGGCCTTTTCTAATTCTCTGAGCTCTTGTTCCGCTCGCTGCATTCGCTCTAATTCTTCTTGTTTCCTCGCCATTTCTGCTTCGTAGGCAGCACGGGCTTCTACTTTAGCCTTTTCTAATTCTCTGAGCTCCGCCTCAGCGCGTTCCTTTTGAATCAATTCGTGTTCCTTCTTCGCCATTTCTGCCTCGTAGGCCGCTCGCGCTTCAGCTCTAGCCATTTCTAGTTCTCTGAGCTCCTCCTCCGCGCGCTGCTTTCGTATTAACTCTTCCTGCTTTCTCGCCATTTCCGCTTGGTAAGCAGCACGGGCTTCTGCTTTCGCCTTTTCTAATTCTCTGAGTTCTTCCTCGGCGCATTGCTTCTGAATTAATTCTTGTTCCTTCTTCGCCATTTCTGCTTCGTAGGACGCTCGCGCTTCAGCTCTAGCTTTTTCGAGCTCTCTCAGTTCAGCTTCGTCACGTTGCTTTTCACGCAATTTATCCTCTTGTTCGATTACCGTTGTTTCCAGATTTTGCTCCAGTGTGCGAAGCTCCGATGTGATGACTGCGAATGAGTCCAGGGTCTCGCGATTTTCTACCACCACGTCGTTAAATTGCGGCAGTCTGTCAGTTTCTGTAAAGAATTCAATTACTTTCAGAGATATTACATGGAACAAATTAAGCAAAAAATATTTTTTATAACAATTTTTTCCCTTTTTGGACAAAGTATATCCGATGTTTATGTCTTTCATAACCTTTCAAGCTTTAAAATTGTTTATTAAGCTGCGATTATCTTTAATTAATTTTTTTAAATAGATTTATAAAGCAATACAATTGTATTTTATAACATTTTTGCATTTGCTTTCTATTTTTATTCAACGATTTTCAAGATAAATTTCATGTTAAAACACAACAAAGAAAAGTTATTCATCATGCGTTTTCAGTAAACGTAGAAAAATAAAGAACTCAGGAAAGAGCTGCAGCCATATTAACAATTAGGGAACAAATAAAACGGCTTCAAGTTGCGATATAAACAGGAAAACAGAATCACGTGTTTTTTTCTTTTCTTACTCACCGAAAATCCTAGTCGACAATTCTCGTATCCTTTCAATTCTCTCTTCCTGCCTTTCCTCGCCAGGTTTCAAATAGACTTCGACATCTTTCAGGAGTTCGGCGACTTCCTCAGGCACCTTAGACGCAGTAGCTTTTCTCGCAATTACGATTAGTAACTTGTTACCATCTCTGTACCAATTCTTCGCATCCTCTAACAGACGGAAATATTCGATACTCATATCTATGCGTTTTCTCGTAATTTCCGATAGCTGCTTGAGCTGCTGCCATCGATCTTTGAGCCCTAAGAGTTCATGGTGGATCGTCAGGGGTGAATCCGGCGAACTCAGTACCACGTTTACCTCTGTCGACTTCACGAAGGTCGTAATTCGTTCTTCCAGATTCTACAGAATTAAATTGTATCAACGTCGAATCAAACTTACAACTCTTTGATATATATTAGGGCTTTGTAAGGCTCGGGTACTATGCACCCTCGCAATGTATAATTGGATTTTCCCTGTCCATATCAATGACACCTCATCCCCCAATACTATCGTTGAATCCCCTGCTCTTCGGACTGTGGGGGATGGGAGATTTCAAGTGGTTTTACAGTAATCCGGGGCTGGTGGGCTCCAAGAGGGACTTGGAATAATCCGAGCCTGGAAGAGGCTCCTAGGAGGGCGACATAGAATAACCAGAGCCTGGAGAAGGGACTCTTAGGGGAATAAAATTGTGTCTGCGATTGTTTATGAGTAAGTCTATTCTTCTACATAGCGAAGGTGGCGGTGGCGAGATATTCTTATAATATAGAGCGATATTTGTAACTTCTTTACTCGCGATTTAAAAATAGTTACGAAATTTAGAATACAAAAATAGAAAGGCTTGGTGCATCAACCGGTACATTAAATTTAAGGTACAAGTGTTAAGTAATATTAAATAATTTGTAAATTAAACAAAACTTTTCAAATGTACTTAATATGCCGATCTATAATTTTATGAAATACTTGTATATTAAATTTAATACACCGACATATGCATACGTGTCCAGTAGAAGTAGATAAATTTCCATAACGAATTTTCTTAGGGTGCAGAGTGTCACCAATTTACTACCAATGTGGCATTAAGCTTCATTATACAAAAATTGCTTCTAGGTCCATTGCTAAATAAGGCGAATTGGCAATAAATGATCAGTAATTGGCTAGTAAATATCTATTGTTATATTTGTCGAATAAATGATATGCTAATTCAAAATTGCTAAAAATGTCTTGATAGTTACCGCAATCGTTTTTTCGAACTGCACAAACGCACGAGAAGCCGATTCGGCGAATGGCAGGCTATCCGCAGCGAAACGCGACCCAGAGTGCTCAAGTTGATTCGCCAATTGATGAAGATCAGCGTCGATAAGATCGAGGTCGTCGGCAAAGTCGCAATAACGAATTCCTCCGTCGAAACGAGCTTTCGTTTCCTGCCAGGAATTTTCCCAATCAGATGTCGTGTGCGTTAATGCGCGTTTTAATCTCTCGATCTCTTGTTTCGCAGCTTCAGGAGGTTCCTGATTTTCGATTCGCGTGACAACATGTTCGATCTCCGTGTGCAGGCTTCGCAGAATCTCGCCGATCGAACGACGCGCTATTTCGTGTCTTTCCGACTTTGATCTCATCTCTTTGCGCGCTGTTTCCGAGAGGAAGCCCGACGAAACTGATCTCTCGAGCTCTTGACGAATGTATTTGACCTCGAGAATTTTTTCCTCTACCTAAATTATCGCAGAAAGTAACAAATAAACTATAGGTTTAATCATGAACATTCGTAACATTATCTATACAAGATATAATCAATTGTACCTCGACCAATCCACGGAAGATAGAAATCAGTGATTCTAAAAGAATCTGATAATTCGAAGCGGTGTTTCGCAAATGATCATAGACACGTGATAATTGTCCTCTTATACGTTCACCACCTCGATCTTCGCCAGTTCTTGGTAAACTGTCGACACTCTTGATCCTCTCATCGAGTTCCATCACAGCCTTCTTAAGCTCCGGAAGAATTCCTATTAATGAACTTTCCAGATCTTGAAGAAGCGTCGATGGATTTGTCGAGTCAGAGGTGAGGATTGGATAGAGTTGCTCGCCGAACTTCGAAACCCATTCCAGTGTCTGGAACGCAGAAATAATATTATGCTTATTTCTATTAAATATTTCGGTATAAACGCCATACAATAATATTCTTTAAAAATATTATGTCGAACTTCAAACAATTGACAGAGATATAGAACTCTACGTGAAGCAAGTGATACTAAAAAATTTCTGTCACTAAAATTCCGATCGTGTTTTGTCTAAAACATATTTTTCAACCTGGTTGACTACTTATCTCGAAAGCTTTTGAACTGATCAAGACCAGAGAAATTGCAAAATACTTATGGAAGGAACGATTATGTTTGTACGATATTTTTTTTTAATTGAAAGTTTGATTTTTAAGGTGCAAAAAAAAGCAAAAAAGGTCAATAATTGAGTTTCTTAAAAAATGTGCATATTTTTTGTATATTTTTTTTTTCGAAATTCAAGTACACGCTAGACGTGAACCTGTAGCTAGTAAATATAAATGCACTAAGTTATAATGTTTCTCACCCTCGTGCTCTCCTCCACTCTTCTCTCCTGCTCGACCCTCCTTTCCTTCGTTGTAATAATCGTCATCTGCCAATTCTCCCAGGACTCGGACACCATCAACTGTCTATTAGCGAACCGTTCGAGTATAGTTTCGACGCACAGTCTCGCGCGTGGAACATCAAGATACGCGTCGGTACTCTGAAACACGAGACGAGTCAGCAAACCAGGAGCATCTAATCTACATGTAAATAATCCTCACAATGCTCACTCGATCCGATTCGGTGAGGAATTTGGTGCCGGAGTTCGTCAGCTTCACATACAGCGGCTGCAACTCGTTCCATCTCTTCTCCAGTTCTTCAATTCTACCGTCGTCTAAATTTTCAGCATTTTTCTTGAATTCAGCTTCCAAAGCATCGGCCTCGATGCTTAAGCGATTAGCAGCTTCGTGAAACTCGACGTACAACGCTCCGAGCTTCACTCTGAACTCGACGGAATTTCTCGAATCCAACCAAGAGTCCCTCAAGGACTCGACTCTTTCCTCCACGTCCTGTTTCTGCATTGCTCGTTGCCGTTCGTCCAAAATCTCGAGAATAGTTCCAGATAAGACAGCCAGAGCTTCGTCAATTTCGATTCCACGTTTTCCCAGATCGTCGAGGAGCTGGCAATGGATTCTGTAAAAATCTTTCGCCATGGGAAGATCGCTTCCCATATCTTGATGACCCCGCAGAAATGCATCGGCTATTCCACTGAGCCATGATCGCAGCTCGTCATATTTTTCGAAGAAAGCAGCCAAACCTCGAGAGATTCTGAGGTTTTCCTCCTTGTGAGCGGTGCAACGTTCCATCAAACGAATCTTACGGTTCTCGAGTTCCTCCACGGTTCGTTTGACGCCCTATTCATCAGACAATCAACGTTTTAATTACCAATCATAAAGTGAAGTGGGGCTCGAGGTGTTAAAAAATTCGGTGGGTGCGACCCTAAATTCTATGGCCTGTGTAGACGGTAATAATATAATAATGTAATTTTTTTCATCAACCTCGGCGCCGGGCGCTCCTCTTCCCGTGATGTCGAGCAGAGCGTAACCTTCGCTCAAGGGACTCGCGGTTACGTCGCAAAGCGTTGATGCGGCTTGGGCGTGGAAACGCACCAGCTGAGCAGAATGCTCCGGGAACTCCTTTGTTGCTAGTTGAATCTCGAGCTGGTCCAGTTTTGTAAAGGCCTTGAGAAAAAACAAAGATACAAAATAGAACATTGCACATTGCTTCCTTATTGTATCCAATTTTTATTACAAAGTTAACTTTGTGTGGAAGTATGGCGATCAATTTTGACTTCCTCATAGAGAAAGCTTTGTCGAAAAAGTGAAAAACATGCGGTAGCGCCTGGACGACATGCTGTTAGTAATTATATAAATTAAAGTTTCACAAAATTTGAACGATGAAGAAATGAAAAAATTCATTATGATCGTAAATCTCACTTTAATATATTTTTACGAATATTGTAGTCGATAACAATGACTTATTGCGTAACTAGTTTGACAAGTTTAGATCGATTGCCCAAGTGATTCTCAAATTGCAGGCCTTCTATTCTGTATGCAAAAGCATTTTTTTTATTAAAAAATTCAATGTTTTATCAAATTTGAATGCCTCCATCGATTTTGATAAAATCTTAAATCAAACAGCTCGATTTCTTAAATATTTTCCAATTGATATCAGTGTCCAAAATAAATATTTTAAATCACACAAAATCCGAACCCTTCGACCAATTTTAACAATATCGAGCATCGCTCAATGTTACTTTACCTTTGTAAAAAAAAATTCAGTTACATCGATCGAAGTTTACGGAAATTAGAACTATCACCTTAATCTTAAAAAAAATTTAAATCCCAGAAAATCTGCACTTCTTCACAGATTCGACTCACATTCAATACCATTCGTCCTTCATGATAACTTTATTTGTAAAGAACTATCTAACGAAATATCTCAAACTTTGTGACAGCTTGAGCGTTTATTTTTCCAAAAATTCAAGATACTATAAAATCTGAATAGCTGTATGAATCATTACAAAAATTATAGAAAATAAAGAGGTGGTACTGCTTTACTTGTGCATTAAATTTGGGCGCTATAGCTCAAGCCGTTCTCGAGTTACAGGAATTCGATTTTTGGAGTACAATTACGAAATTAAATACACGCGTGCGTAAACTTCTTTTTTACTAAATGTGCTTTCTGGACGTTTTGAGACTTTTTGAACACGATAACATGAAAAACCCGAAAAAAATGTTCACCTTCGTAGTTTCCTTTATAAAACATCAAAAACACTTTCACAATTAATTTGAGAAAGACCTAAGTTATACATTTTCAGTTATAAAAATATTATAAATCACCATCCCTTCAGTCCTCGTAAGGTACTAATAAATTACATTTTTTTTAAATATATAATGTTACGTCTTGGCTGTTATATAATTTTCTATCCAAAGAAGTTTCCACATTCTTTATATAAGAGTAATTAATGAAGTTTTTTGGTTATTCAATTAATTTTTATCAAGCATTTAAACAAGAACAAGAAAGATATTTTATTACTCTAATGAGCATTTCGTTGATATTTAGCGATTACAAAATTGTTATTATTCTTTTACTTAAAATTAATAATTATTATAAATATTAATATTTTATTTAATATCTACTCTGTACAACGTAGTTACGTACCGATCTGGAGGCTTCGAAGAAAGATATCGCTCGATTTAAGAGACTCTCGTACTGATCCAAGTCATTTACGTAGTCCGCAGCTGTTTCGAGTATCGCGTAAGCCTGTTCGGTAGCTTGTTCGCCCGCAAAGTGACCTGACGTCACCAATCTCTCAGTCGATTTAGTTATTTTGATTGATCTATCCTGAAACTCCTGAAAAAAAGTTTATACCTATCGAACTATCTTTCCGTTCGGTTGTGTATGGTTTAAGAATGATGCAAACCTTTGCCTCTGTCTGCAACTTGTTCAGTTCGAAGAGTAGTAGCTCCGCACTGGAAGGCGAATCGCCTAACTGATCACTGCTGCTTGCCAAAGCTGCTATTCTGTCGCTGAGGATTTCCTCCAAATCTCTGAGGTCCGTCGCGAGCAGAGCCAGCGCTAGACACTGTTCTAATTGAGTCTTTCTACTGCTGAAGGAGATTTCGATGAGCCGTCTGTGATCGTGGAGTTCTTCCAACCACTTCTCGACTTGCAGGAGAGCTACGAGGGCAAAAAGAAAACGTAACTCACATCAGAATGCAAATAATAAATGAAAAGTATTTACTGTCAATAGCTCTTTTCCACTTGAATTAACATTTTTAGGACAAACAATAACAATACCCAAAGTATGTTGTACTTATAAAGAACTCACACACTTAGAAAAAAGTTGATAAAGAATATTGGAACCAGTGAATATTTGATAAAGTCAATAGAAATTTTGTTTATTTGAGAAAAAGGAGTTATCCAATAGTTATTGGAACTTTTTCTTTCTCGGTACAGGTTAAAACAAATATTATACATTATTTAAGGGCTATGTGACATCTTTCTTGCTAGTTAAATTCCCATAATGTGTAATGAAAAAGGATTCTACTGAAATAAATGATTTCAATAATTTTATTTTTTAATCTGAATTCCACTTTTTCACTTAAATTAATATTTTTGTACAAATAATTGCAATATATGTGGCTCAATGTAGTATGTTATTCATGTAGAGAATTCGACTCGTACACCAAGAATAAAGTTGGGTAAAATATTGGTGCCAGCCAGTGAATGGTCAATAAAATCAATAAAATATTTGTTTACTCAAAAAAATTGTAGATAGTTTAACGAAATACTTTTGGGAACTTCTTTTTTCTCTCAATGTGGATTGAAAGAGAAAATGATTAATTTCTTAAAAGCTACAACGTGAATCTCGAAAACGAGTGTCACAAGTATCTTATCAAATTAAGATAAAAACTTACCATGATCTGCATCAGCTTTTATCCGATCAGGTCTCGAATCTAAGGTACCTTCGCAGGCTATTTCTTTTAAACGGTCGAGAAGACCTTTCCCTTCTTGAAGAGCACCCATTAAAGAAGACAGCATGGTTTTTCGTAGGTCGTGAATTTTATTGAGGAACTTTTTCACAGCCTCTATCTCGATCGGTAGAAGAGTGTCGTTACACGCCATCTCCAGAGCTTTGGTACTCGCTCGGCATTCTTCAGCTCGACTATAATGATAATTTCATTGTATTTGCTAATCTATTTCTGTTTATAACGAGACACGAAAATCTCAAGAAACTCACCACTGGAAAAGAACGTTGTGATCCAGTATCTGCTTCCGCAGTTCCAAAAGTGAGTTTACATCTCGCCAAGCTTGGCCGAGCGTTTCAGCCATCGCTGCGTAAACTTCCGCACGTGGACGTTGCGTTGAAATCAGTTGATCCGCCTGCTTGAGCAACTCTTCCACCGGACTCTGCTTGCTCCGAAGACGAACGAGTACCTCGTCGTGGGCGGTCGATAGCCTCGTTGCTTCTTCGACCGTCGCACCGAGTCTCGTCAACTCCGGTCGGACCTCCAGGACCTTGAGTCTCAGCCATTCTCCGCTCTGATTAAAACAGACAAAATCGTTACTATCGACATGTAGATAATATTACAATGTAATATCGCTAGATATACAAATAATTATTGCCATATTGAGTTATAAAGAGTAACATATTCCCTGGGACGGTATATGTTATTCTTCTAAGGTTAAATTGAATAACATTTTATGGGAATTAAATATATTTTTTATTTTTCGTACGATTAGTTTTAAGAAACATATTGCACAAAAGCTATTAACTAAAAAATTTGTTGGAGTGAAAATGAACACTGGGCGGGCAAGAGTGGAATAACGTTTAGAAGACTCGTTAAAACGGATTTTAAAAAAATTGTAATTCGATTAAGCGTTTCGTTGATCTAATTAGAATTTTGTTAAACTGTCAATCAAATCAAAATCAAATTTTACATGATCCGATCTCATATATATTCGTTTCAATGTTTAAACAATATTTTTTGTGCCTTCTAGCTAATTAATGAAGCCATGCAAATATTGTTTTATCAAGAGATATCGACGTAGAATAATCTTTAAACTTCTACAGTACTATAGCTTACTACGGTATATAAAGAGTCACCAGTGTCGCATATAAAAATAAACCCATTAAATCAGTTCAAAGCGGTTGAAAAGTAACCCTCGCCTTTTAAGTAATTTTGATGAATAAGCTTTTTTTAAAAACTTACGAAGTGAGCCAAGACTCTTCATAGCGAGGGCAAAAGTGTACCAAAAAAAAAACAAAAAAAGAAGAGAAAAGGGTACGAAAGTTCTCTCGAGCTGTCCCCGGGTACGTTGAACTCACGAGCGGAAGATATGCTTCCATTTTCACGATTGGCTACCAGCCAAGCGATTTCTCGTTCTACCCAAACGTCTTGGCCATTGCATTTTCTGCACCGACTATAGTCACTCCGTATGGGAGAGAGGGTTGTTAGACCATTTTAATGCTGAGGTAAGAGGCACCGACATCTCTTCCTCATGCTTCTTCTGCATCAAGCATACCGGTAAGCTATGTCTATTATTTTTCTCATCATTAATTTACGTGTTTCGTAATCATAGCACGTAAGAAAAAAAATCAGTTGTTAAGACAAGTCCGCATTTCTCGCGTGCTACGCATAACAACTGCTAATTCTTTCCGGTAGGTTATTCAGCATAGCCGTAACATTGAAACTCATAAACAGATTATCGATACAGACGTGTAAAATAAATAATATTATTTTTAAATATTTTTTAGGCAAACCTTTACAATGATTTTAACGTTATGTTTCCTTCAATCGATATTAATTCTACTTTGCCGGTCTGGCACAAGCATCCGTAACTTCGCGTATTTGTGGAAGCATTTTTATCAACGTCCGGCACAAGAACAAGCACCACTCGTACGAAAGTTTCATTGAATTTAATTAAATTATTATTCTATCAAATAATAGTACGAAATTCTTATCAATTGTACGAAATTAATTATTATTTTCATTTTGTTGAATAATTATTAATATTATCAGTATAGAATTCGAGTTGGTCTTTTTTTCATTTAAATAATGTAAAAACCTGATCCTGTGTATAGCTTCCATAATTATTCATTAGGATTATTGAAATCATAAATTCGTAATTAATAGACAATTGATTAATATCCAAAATAGATAAAAGCATTTTTTACGCCCACACTCAAGGTCATAAGTGTCGCCGAAAATAAATTTACATCGCCGTTTTTTCGTCTCGATACGAAAAGAAGAAATAAAAACGAATTCTGGCATAAACATGCGTCAGACATCGTATTTGTGGAAGCATTTCGATCAACGTCCGGCTTCCTCTAATATCTCTCTGAATTGCTCAAAAAAATTCTCGAGGCTCTACAAACTCGAGTTCATCACGAGCCGCACGTGTTTCCCGTTCGTGAAAAAGAGGCAGGAGGGGGAAAGTGACCTCATAATTAAATCGTGGACGTTGTGGAGGGATAACGAAGGGAGACGTCGATGCTATAACAGAAGAGATCGACGGCCTTGCGAGTTGCCGGGGCGTCGCCCATCGATTCTGCCTATATACGACGTGCACCGGGAGATTATCTTCTTCGGACGGAGTGAAAGTGACGAGACGAGGCAGCAGCAGCGCGGTTCGAGCGGTCCAGCGCACTCCAAACGATCACTGGGCGTGAGCATGCATACACATGACCCCAGTTATGTGTTACTTGCACCTATGTGCCTTGAACATGTTGTACGACGTTAGTTTATATGCAGCCCTGTAGATATACGAAACTTAACCGCGCTTACGTGCCCGAAGGCCCGTGCGCCTTATACGATCTTTCGTCGGCGTCTACGATTTATCGACGTTGTTGCCTTAAACGTTCGGTCCCCGGTCGTCCTGGTCCCGTGAGCGGGGGAAGTCTAACTACGTTCGAATAGGCAATATACACCTTTCTTCTCCGCGAGAACACGCACTGGTATAATACTCGGTTACCGAGCTCGAAGAAGCCAAGTTTTATAAACCTCGGGTACCAACCGCTCAGGTTCTCCATATTCGGCTCAAGTGAAATTGGGCCAGCGGAGACTCGCTTCTCATTGGTACCAGTAACGAGTCTTGTACGCGCGCTTTCGATTTCATCGGGCTGAACTACAAATGAAAGAATAATAATAATAAATTTGCACATATTTATGCAATGCCTTTTTCATTTATCCAAGTTAAAATTACCTTGATAATTTATTACTAATTTAATTAAATTCAACGCACAAAAGTAGTGATTGAGAGAGGAGGGGAGAGAGAGGGAGAGAGCGCGCTCCCATGGTATTAAAATTATTTATAATATTTTATTTGTTTTATGTAAATTATTATAAAGTGAAGACGACGAATTTTGTTATCTGATAATACCTCTAAATATTTTTTAAAATACACCCCGCACACTGATCTATGGATTTATGCTCAGAGTTAATAACCTAAAACTACAAATTACTCAGTACAAAACCTTAAAATAGGCCAGGTGTAAAAGCATCAAACATCTGTCGGATAGTTTCCTGTATCGCTGTTGAAGGATTTCTCTAGAATTAGCCTATTTTCACCGCCACAGTACAAGAGACCTAGGACCCATCGATTCAAATGGCCTGGACTGTTGCTGGACGCTTGACAGTCCAGAGAGCACGCGCGCGCGCGTGTGTGTGTGTGTGTGTGTGAACGCGAGCAGGAACAGAGTCGCAATTTCGAGCCATGTTGCTACTGGTGTCGGTGTTATTTCGGGGCACATCGTCTCGAGTCCATAAGCTATTTCCGAGAGTCCTCTTCTATCCGGCAACCGACATCCGCGGTATGAGACTCGTGTGCGCAACGTTATAGTACCTACCACAGTGCACCATAGCCTCTGGGTGCTCGATGCCTATCGTTGCTCGAAACTCTGCGAAGGATAAATTTAACCCGGTGTAGACTCATCTCACTCTCTATCTGATGTACACGTCCCTCGTCGAGGGCTCACAGAAACGCTTATATATTTCCTTGGTTATATACAAAGATCACGCTGGGTATACGCATCACCAGACGTTTATACGCCATGAAAAAGAAATCTGCCTCGTCGTTTTCTTGTTATTATTCACCATCTCCTCCTTCTCCACTATTCGAAATCCTTCGGTTCGCCAAAATTCTGGCTGAATGCCAAATCACGGAAAGTCATTCGCCAAAGCACCAGGAATTGTACTCACCCATGTCCAAGGTGTCGAGCAGATATACGTCTCTATCATTCAATGACCCCTTCATATATAATACCGAGATCGCCTGATTGATAAGACGTCATAAGAAGATTTCAGACTTTAATAACTTTTTTTTACTACTTCGCGTCTATTCATAACGCAATTGTCGCTGTGCACTTCTCGGAGTCTGGAGAATTCTAAATTCTTCCGGATGCAGTCATCTCTGACTAATTTTATCAACTCGAGAGGACTGACTAACACTGCAGAAGTATTTTTAATAAAATAATAATGAAAAGAATCGATGCATGGAATTTGCGAATAGGATAATTTGTGTTAGGAGAAAACCAATTTTAGTCAAAAAACGTGTTTATTTTTTGTTATCCATCGGTAGAAAAAATTGTATCTGAAATTTCTCTTGTTTGATTGTACGTAACAGTGTTCTGATCATGCAAAAAAAATCCCTTGATTCGAGCATAAATATTGTAGGGGTTTTATTTTTTCCAACATAATTTTGTATTTAAAAAAATTAAGAAATAAAGTGGTTCTACGCTTTTTTATCTTCAGTTCTAGGGATTTTTCACCAATTCAGAATACCGTAACAAAAAGTTAAACATGAGAGAATTTTTCATACATTTTTTTTACCGATAAAAATAAATTAAACACGAGACTGGTAAGAGCTCCCCCTCTGCCCTTAAGATTAATCAATGTATTTGAATAGTTTTCGAAAAAATGATTTATAAGTCCACTTTAAAGAGCTATTTTTACGTTGATTATAATCTCCTCAAGATCTTTGTGAATCTTTTAAGATCTATGCAGATCTTTGTAGGCCTTTGAAAATTGTACCTTGAAATCCACTTTTCAGAGTAAAAAAAAAGTAACCGAGGTATCGAAAAAGAAATTACCAGAATCTCCTTAACCGCGTAGAAACTAAAAGACCAATAAAATTTTGAACACGAAGGGCTCATTGAAGAAGACCGTGAAGGATTTCCTTCGCGTGGGAATAATAACCTATTGGGATATCGATCCCATGTTCAACTCGAAGGGCCTTCGTCGGTGCATTCGTCCTCGAGGACAAGAAGACGAAGAAGACGAAACCAAGAATAAAAAAAATTGAGGGGAACGCGGTGAGGTCTCGTATGTGGATGTGTGCCTAACAAACCGGTATTATACGATCGGTGAGACGGGCGTGATTCTTCCTCTTACTTACTACCAGAGACCGCGGCGTGCACGCCCTGGGTACTTCTACACCTACAACGCGAAGGCTGTTGGTGCATCGCTGCTGCACTTCGTCGACGACGAAGACGAAGACGATCTGGGGCCTCCGGCAAAGATGCAGCGTGAGACGGGTCCGGCAACAGACGACGAGGGCATGCCGTATCGCCTGGACCCGCGCTGTGGTCGATCTGGCCACCTACCGCGGTTCTCCACCGTTCTCGCCACTATGCGGCATACACACGGAGCGATACCTCCGCGTATATATCGTCGAGGAGACAAATATCTTGGACACGATGCTCGTTCACCTCGACTACGACCACAGAATCGTGCTATATTGTTTCCGGAAGCAAAAGAAAATTCAAGATCGACCAACGAACATAATCGTCATCGCCGTAAAACGTGATATAAAAATTACTTCGAACTAACGAACAAAAAAAAAATTATTAAAAACTGCAAAGATACACTATCAAACAGATAAAATTTAATAAAAATTTATTTCATCGTTACTTTTGAAATTCATAATTAAATAAAATTAAGTTATTTACGATTTAATTCATGGCTTAAAGATCAAATTCATTTGTCTTGTTGTGTAAGAAAATGTTTAGTTTTACCCACTCAATAAAAACTTTTTAAAATATTTTTTAAGTACCCTTTGACAAATGCATCGTCTTTAGTTCAATAAAATTAAACGGGACGTTTTTTGATCCGTTTGTTGATTTGAATCGAGGTTTAAACGTGATTGTGTCAAAATCAAATCTTTATTTAGTTTCATGTAAATACGACCACAAAAAAATGGTCATACTTTTAAAATATTGTGAAACTGATGAAAAAATAAAGTTTCAATAAATAACAAACTGATTTTTTTATAAATAATTAAATAGAAAAATTAAGTAAAAAGTCTGATCGATTAAAAAAATAAAGTTTAATCAATAAAATGAAGTTATTCTTATTTTGTATATCACATGAAAATTATACACTGGGAGAAATCGTGTTAGATCTGCCAATTATTGAGTTACAATGCATGGACATGTTTTTATAGTGAAACCGATTTATGATAGATACAGTTACTATAAAAATAGTCGCATGAACCGAAAATGAAGTTTTTTTTTTCATAGTTGGCAGTATATATATTTTTTTTTTTTCAGCGTAGCATTAATCTTTATGACAGGGTCTCACCAGACTCTAACAGCAGGTTCTATTATAATCCTATACGTATACTATATATCACAAGTATTCCTGTTTATCTGGTGCTCGTCGATCACGTTGATCGGATCTAACGGACCGTGCCAGACGCGTCCAGGATTGTTAGAATATTCTACTGTTCTTTCTCTGGGAGGTTTCTTCTGCTGCTGCTGCGGCTGCTGTTGAGCAGAGCTAAGACGACCCAACCGATCTCATCTATGTGCAGAGAGAACGCACGCTGCGAGTGTACACGCAGGCCACAGATACACCGGTATGTGTCTTGTTGTGATACGCCGGTTGGATAAGTCTACAAATGGAGGTAACTTAACGTAATCAGGATTTATACGGAGGTAGAATATTTTCCCGCTGTTTTATTGAGCACAGACTCGAGTCTCGCAGTGGAAATTACAAACCTTGTTTCTTTTGTATCGGTCAACTGAAAATAATAATATTTATCATCGATTCTCAACTTAGCTTGATTTTGTCAAACAAAAAATTCAAATTTTTATATTTTGTGGAAACTAATATATCTGTGGGGTGTCTTTTAAGGAGATTTTTGTGAAAGATACGTGGGAGGAACGAGGAGGGCCTGCTTTGATCGGAGTTAGTCAATGTACGAGAGAAAAACGTTCACCGCACGACTGAGCTAGAAAGATACGGAGGCCAAAAGTATATTTCGTTTAGAAATAAGAACGACTTGTTTCCACGAAATATATAACTAAAGTTCATTACATTTTCTTTCATAATTCATATCTTCATTTAGTAATTATCTTTTCAGAGTTCTCAGTATCTTACTTGTAAAAGAGCAATGACGAGTCGAGTGTCGCCACTCTGAAGCGCTATCGTGCTTATCGTGGTCGTGGGGACCGTCTGCTGAGGTGTCACATCTCCGTGTGGATGGTCCACGGTGTCACTGGCGCAATAAGAATCTCGTTCAGCGATAACCAGTGTGTTTGGATCCGAACCACTGTCCTCAGGGTTCTGTTCGGTATCCATCGACTCGTAACCGTTCTCGTTCACCATCTTTTATAAATCGTCGTTTTTGAGCGCTACCGTATATTCGCTAATTCTATATTATTATCTAAATTATATCTGCGAAATAATCATACCCGGGGTCAGCGCACCAGCACCAAATTCGGCAATAAGTACCTCACTTAGTTTCTTTAATTTATCGATAAAAGTGTTTCGATCAAATGTTTCATTCAACAACTAAATTATCTAAGTTACCAAGTTTACGACCATTGCGAACAAGAAAACCTGTAAGAGTCGCCAAAATAGTATTGGATTTCAATAATTACTGTTGGTAACTATTATTTAGCACAATTAACAACTAATACCAACTAGTTGTCTTCAATACTATTTTGGCGGTTACAATAGTTTTATTTATTTTTTTTTTTTTTGCAAAGGCAGTACCAGTACTGATCGTCAAGGTTGCGTGTACGCGAGCTCCTTATTCACGTTTTCCTGTGGAGAACCCTTTTTTCCTTGTTAAGAAGCAACGCGTGAGCGCCATAGCTTTCGAATTAATCGCCGTAGGATCTTCAGTATTGCGTGCCGGTACACGATGGTATCGCTCAACTTGGAATTACGTACTCACGTACGATGTTCGAATAATAAAGAAAAGATAAAACAGAGCGAGCGTAAGAGAGGGAGACGATAGCCGACAGCGTAGGATCTCGAGTGTACATTCGAATAGATATTTTTTAACCGATGACGTCTCGGTCCGGCCGCTGCACACGCATCGCCGTTAAGCCAGGGAACGAAGCCCAGCGTGTCGTTAAATGTGTATTTGTGTGCGAGTCCGTTCGTCCGGCGCGTATATGATGTCATCGACGCACACGGACGTACCCGAGGGCGAGAGGTATAGTCGCAGGTTAAAACCGGACCGACTGGTGGTGGTGGTGGTGGTGGTGGTGGTGGAGGTGGTGGAGGCGCGTTCTTCGAACGATGAAAAAAAGAGACGGCTGACTTGAATAAATATACAACGTGTTGCACGCTGTAACCCCGGAGTGGACTCACGAAAAATGTTTAAGTGTGAAGATAAAAAAGAAGAAAAAATATGAGAAGAATAGATTTTGAGTTACGAGGCAATTTTCGTACAACTATCAAGCAATTTCTCATCATCCACTTATAACTTTGCGAGAATCGAGAGTTCTCCGAACGAATTACACGAGTTATCTGGACCTCTGAGATTCGTTTCAATGACCCCAAGAGCATTAAGATAAGAGCTCAGAATCTGACAGAAATCTTTTTATTTTATGACAAGGTAGAGCGTATTCTGACACGCGGACTCCTAATATTTATTTTTACTTAAGTAAACAAAGCACGCGAAGAAAATTCTTTGTGCATATTTTACCCTCTCGCTATTCACATATTTTAAATACATGTTTTTGACAATTTGTATATATTCCGCGGCAAAATATATACAAAATAAATGTTATATTGTTAGAAAAATAATATTAAGTTCTTAACGAATGATGGATTTTAATATAAATAACAATCTATCATTAATAATATCTAAGTTTATTAATTATATTTTTTCCTGCTTTATTGCTTGCTTGTTGCAAGAGTTCATAGCTTTGATAATAAAAACATTGGATTTGTGAACGCGGTATCAATAATGTAAGTGTTGATCTGATTTCAGAAAGTTTGGCAATGGCCATGACGATCGTACTGGCACTAAATCCGCGTTATTTACGTGTCTAACAGTGTCGATTGACTAGACGTACAAATTACCGAATGAACCTGGTGCGCAGAACGCGCAATCGAGAATATAAATGCAATTAAACTACTGCACTGTCGACGCGTAATCGCCGCACATGTCACCGCGCACTCGCGGGCGAATGTTTTGGGCGCGTCAGAGCGATGCAAATACTATCGCCGACTGCCGACTCTGCACACCGGCGCGCAAGCCGGTTCATCCGACACTGGAGAGCCAACACTACTCTCGACGACTTTCGGTTCTCCACCGGTTCCTCGGACAACAGGAGGAGAGCTGGTAGGTAGGGGAACGTATAGAACGCGGCCTCGCGAGAGAACGCTCGCTTAACCCCTTCCTACTAGACACTCTACGATGCTGGTGCGGTGGCACTCTGCGTCGCGCTATACAGCTGCCTAATCGTACCGACATACTCCCACGCAAAATCAGCGCACTTCGATTTTTATATAATATTCAAGTTTAATAAAAGAAACTTTCAAAAACTTTAATTTTTAACACATATTTTGTATTGCGATGTTGCATAATTAATGGAACAACGCAAACTTTTTTCGATGAGTCCAAGAACTATCATAAACGTATGATATTTTAAATGAATTTTTAATATTAGCATTGTTATATTAAGGGATAGATGAAAGAAATGTTCTAAAAAAATGTAATATACAATGACAGAACAGAACAACAGACTATTGTTTGATAACTGGCATAAGGTGTGAATTTAAAAAAAAAACAAAACTTATTTCTATATATGTAAAATAGTTATTTTACATAGTAAAAGAAAGTTAAATTGTAAAGCACGTAACAGACGAACATGTGGTAACAAAGTGTGTTGCTATGGAAACAGGTAATTTTTAATAATCGCGGTCGCTCTCAGAGAAAACGAATGTTCGCGATAATAGTGACTTCGGTGATACCGCAAGCTAAATGAGCCATTAAGAAGAGTTGAAACATGTATTGGCGCGAGAGAGACATATGTAACTAAATGGTGCTTCACAGCGGAGCGAGAGAAACAGCTAATGCGTGGAAGTGCTGAGATTTCGCCGCGCCTTAAGGTGATGTGCTACATCGACTGAGCCACCATGAGTGCGAGTGAGATAGCGGCATTGGCGATCGCGGTGGAGTCAGAGATGAAGACTAATATTTAGCACATCACGTTAAAATTAACAAAAAGAAAAACTGGTACACGTTATCTTATGGATTCATTTTTATTGAAGCAAAAAAAAACACAATCACTCGTTAAACGTAGCGTTACAATACTTAATGATAGATGTTAGGGTATAAGCTCGAGGCACATGATTAAAGCGGCAATTTAAATTCATCACGAAGAAGCACTTGACATGCGGAGAACGCGTGTCAGTGAATCGTTCTCAGGCTGGTTATCGGTGAACTCTCAACAATGACCTGCGAGCGACTCACCGTCTTCATGTTTGTAAGAAGTTCCAGGTCCTCGGGTTCCTCGTTTTGATGGAGTACATCACCATTCTTTCTGGGTGTCATCTCGATGCCGCTGTCATCGTTTCTTCTACATTCGAGGCCCAGCGATAATAGGTTTGTCACGTTGTTCGTTTCGTTAACGATATCAGAGGATCTGGTCTCTCGTTGACTCGATTCCCGAATCATTTTCGTGAATTTTGAATGATTACTGTTCTCCAATTTGCAGGGAACGGAATCCACATCCGATAGCGAGAGTTCTTCTTTATTGTACTTGGAAATTATGTCTGAAAAGTAATCAACGGATTACTTTAATTTACAAAGTATCTTAAGAAGATTGACAACTCGACTCAATCCAACCTAGTCCAAATAAATCTTTACATTTTTTAAATTATCACTTTTACGAAGCACGAAATGCTTCGTGTACATAGTTATCAAGAAATTACAAAATTACAAGAGCTCGAATTTTTTGCAACAATGTACGCTTGGAATCTCGCAACACGGGCCTCTCTCGCACGCGTTCCCGCCCAGCAGCCCGCGCATCGCCCGAACATACCTCGCTCTATACTGACAGTATGACAGAGCCAGCCTATTTGAATTACAGAATACAATCGTTTACCAAATTATAAATTCGCGTAGCTTTTCCATTCACAAAATATTCGTCATGAAACTATTTTAGCCGTGATCTTTGACTAGCCACATATTTCTTTATTTGTTATTATCAAGCCTTTCAAGATAGAAAAATGTTTAATAAAGCATAGAATACGTCAATTAAAATTCGTACAAAGTAAATACATCGATGGAAAAATCAAATTCTTATAATAAATATTTAAATAGTGCAAATAGCGTAGCAGTTTTTTTTCCACAATACTTAAGAAGATGACACAACTTCGGAAACTGTAATCGGTAACAGAAACAGTAATTCAATTTATTCAGAGCAGTTTGTTATTTTTAACAAAGGCAAATTGGGTTTCATTCTATCTACTCTGCAGTGAAACCAAATTTGTGTTTTCTGAAACATCAATCGTCTCTCGAGTTCATTGAATTACATTTTTTCATCACCATTAAATATAAGATCAAAGAAATCACACCGCGCTATCAGTAAGTCAAAGAAGGGAAACACACTTCTCGTGAACTAAAGTTCGAGAAACTGCAAAAGAGACAGAGCTACAAAATTTCAACACGTTTTTCGTGAACTCAGATTTCCTGAAAAATTTTGGATTTATGGGATTCACATCGTACCACTTTCACGCAGGGAGCCCCACAAATTTCGATTTCCATGCAAAGTCTGGGTTTGATAAAAATATGTTGCAAATTTGGAAAAAAGTGACCGTGTCGAGCCTCACCATAAAGTGATAAATGAATGTACCGATGATGAGTTGACAGATTAAGGAAGCTCGTCCCTAAATACGTTTAAAAGATAACGAACTTTCGTGAATTGTTAGTATCAATAATCTACCTTGGGAAGATAATTTATCACAATCGTTCTTGAAACCGTGAAATCATAAAATACTTTTGGTAACATCCGTAAAAACAAAATACGTTGACATAAAAATTAAGATTTTACTATAAATACCCAAGAACTTTTTATTTAAAGATTTGTGTCGGCTTACGGGTAAAGTGTTGAACAAACATGCCGACAATAATTGCATAAGTTGTAGATAAATTATATTTAGGTATTGTTATAATATGAATAATCATCGTAACTCGTTCGGTACCGAAAATATTAATAATCTACCTTTCGACGATAATTTATCATATCCAGTCCCGTAACCATTAGTTTTCACACCCAGTGCATCGGCATCCAGAATTCCTTTGAGATCTTCCTGCTCGTGAGCCTCGCGAAGAGTGTTTGACGTCAATTTGTAGGAAGCAACACCAAAACGAGTGTCATGGGAGACCCTGAGAATCGTAGTCTCGGTCACTTCCTTCACGATCTTTCCTGATTTTTCCTGTAAATAAAGCAAATATGAATAAATTAATTGCTTATTTATACAAATAATTAATAGCAGCTTATAATACGAATAACGATTACCTCTACTTTCTCGATTATAGACGTAGCCGTCGTCCGTTCAATATCAAGGTCTGCCATTTCATTCTGTTTCGGTTCAACCATTTCCAGATTCCTAGAGACAATCAGTTTGTCTTTCTCAGGCTCTATAAAATTCTCTTTTCTCTCAGCTATTTGCAAACTCTCGAAAATAATTCCTTTATCCTTCTCAGGTTCAGCTAAATTTCTTAAAACTGATGAACTGCAAGTTGCAGCTTCCTGTGTCCCTCGAAGCTCCGTCGCTGCCTCTTGCCTGCGAAGAAATTCGCAAACGTTTGAGATACTTTACGGGAACCAGAGCGTGTCCCACATCAGACGCCTCCCCTCACCCTCCCACCCCGTTTCAAGTCAATAAAGTCTTGGAGAAATAAACCCTGAAAATAAGTAAACTGGAGAGGGAATAACTTGGCGAACTAACCGAGCGCTGCAGATATCGGCTGCAAGAGCAGCGAGACCGTCCTCGCACTCGGACATCGTGACGAAAGATTCGCTCCTGGAACGGGCCATCGGTGTCGTCGTGCAATCCGTGGCGGTCACATAATCCTCTGCGTATGATTCTTCAGCTTCGATGTCAGCGACAAAAACGATTTCCTCCGGTTCATTTTTTTCCTCCTTTTTACTTTCAGGGTGAATCGGCACCTCGATGGAAGCTGTGCTTCCGCTTACTTCATCAGGAAGTCCCTTCGATGCTCCTCTTATCCTAGCACCAGCCTCGTATAGTCTCTCGTCGAGTTTCTCAGCAAGACGAGTGACCTCAGCGAGTCGTTCGGATATTGCGTCGACGGCAGTTAGATTTCCGCAGGAAGATTTTTCCTCGGGGTTCGACATTCTGCGTGGGACACAAAACGATAGGATCTCTAATACAGTCAATGCCGGTAACAATCATTCGACATAAGTCTCGTAATCGTTTTAGAAATAACCACCTTCCTACTATCAAATAATTATTCATTATTATTATCTCTTGTGTTCTTTATCTTTTTTATTTCATATTAATTACAGATTTAAGAATCTGCATTAAAATTTAAATTATTCAAAATTCGATAAATGATGGAAATACTATTTTTATCGTCACACTAGTTACACTATCCTGATATTCATCCAAGTCCCGAAGAAAAGCCATGACTTATCAAAAACTGGGAAGAACAGTGTGTACATTCGACAAATGCTTCATCGAATTGTAATAATCAGTTCTGATTTCGTGTAAAAATTAATATGTTAATCTTCAATTATTACACCCGCAGTAAGTCATTTTAATTATCTTATGACTTCTTTATTTTCTTCAGCAGTTGATAAAATGAGCATAATTGTTGTTAATTTTCATTAAATGTATGTAATCAAGAAATAAAAAGCAAATAGTTAAATAGAGTTAGCACATGCAGTTATAAAGGCTGCAAGTCAGATTTATAAAATAATGAACGATAAATAAATAGTAATGAAATAAACAATGAATAGATACTTGAAAGTAGCGATATGTGCTAATCTGTGAATCGTTTCCTCTTTTCTCCATTCGCTAGACGTTTATTGTCTCAATGTAAAATTTTCTCGCTTCCATTGTTGCAGTCAACTGTCGAAGTTACGTAAGTATGACAGTAAGATGATAGCCGGTCCCGTTGATTTCGTAATGGCAATTTACACTCGCGCGTATCATTTAACGAAAGGGGTTTGGAGCGCGCGTACCGGGGATCGTTATTGCATCTCGAGTGTACGTAGGCAGTTCTAATTTCGTTGAGAAAGATGCGAATGAGCGAGAGTAGACGATGAGCCAAGCCCTCAAGATTTTAACAACAACGCGGCAAATCCACCGGGTGCGTCGATCACTGAGCATAATCGACGAATTATTAATCGAATAGTCCGAGGAGAAATTACGAGTTTTTTTCGCTTCGCTGTCGTTAAATCGACTCGGAATAGCCGTTAAGACACTATAAACGAAGAATGTATATACATACACGAGGATTAACTGTATACAGGAAAATATCGAGAGAGATCGGGTTCCAGACCTGTCTCTTGTACCGGATGAGTTATATTTCTTCTTAGGGCGTTATCCAAAGCCCCGTGTCCTCTCGTCCCGCTCGATGGAGACTAATATCGTGTACGAAAACGAGGACAAGGTGATGGCCCGTTAGACAGAAATAGAGTTCAGCTGTGGGGAGAGTAGAAAACGCACGGAGTCTCTCTCTCTCTCTCTCTCTCTCTCTCTCCTCCGAAGACTTACAACTGGAGATCAGACAGCAGAGAAATTATAGTTGGCCTACGAAACATTGCAGATGTCCATCAGTCGTATAATCTGTACCGATTGCGCCCAAAATTGAAATTTCTACTTTTCCCCCATTTAATTCTAACCTATTAAAAAAATAATTCATACTAATTGATTTAGTTTACCAAATGTTCTCTCCATTCGGTTGTATACAAAGTTTTATTAACCCTGATGGCAACTCTCTTTATTATTATTAACTCTATTTATAACTTTATTGCCATTTTGCTCTGATTTTCGTAGCAATAGGAATCATTTTTTATTTTATTTATCAAATTCTTTTTAAATATTTTTAACCTGAGAGGGGAAACTACCGATCGTAGCTACATTTGCAATTAATTTTTATGTATTTACAAATTTTTGCCATTTTTTCAGTAGTTGAAATAATAATAATTTTTTGGTTTAGATTACTTCTCATTATGACTAATTAAAACGTCGTATTCTAGTGCAATCGGAATTGTAACATCCGGTATAAACGGCAGTCTAGAGAACTTTAATTCTGCGCAATGCTCTCGCGGCTTCGCCTTGTTTTTACAACGACTACTCAACTATTAATACCGCCGCGTTCCCGTTCCTCTGGAGGCGAGTCCTCTCGATCATCCACCATTGACTTTTCTCTGTTACTTACTTCGCGACGACAACGAAAGCCAGCGGGAGCGGTGCCCGTGTTCTCGTGCTTGACTGCGGCTCTTACCCGGCGGACGAGCAGCGAATCTCGACTACCACCGCGTCCTTTCGTGCCAAGAGGAGGACGCCGACGTCGCTCCCACTATCGCGAGTTCCTACACCCACTCCAACTCCAAGTATATCGGCGCATGAATGCAGATGCATAGAAACATTTAAAAAAAATTATAATTCATAATTAAGACTTCGTACCGTCTTTGCGAGTACAGATGCTCCTTCAGTCTTGTTCTCAGAAGTCTACCGAGGCGAACTGTACGTCCTACATCCGGAAGAAGCTGTTCGCGGTTTTCCAGAACTTCGCGAAGAGTTTCCGCTTTGGATGCCAAGGAAACATCGCAGGAAGCCTCTTCCGATCGCGGCTTCTTTTCATTCAACAGGGATTCCTCGACAGTGTGAATTAACTCGCCAAGAGCGGTGCAATGCTACGCATTTATTTTCTGATTTATAAATTTTCTTTAATATACTACCGCAACATTGTGCAGTTGTAGGATAGAATCTCTCACCTCGTCAACGCTTCTGTGAAAAACGGCGCATACTCTCAGCCTCGTGAGCTGTTCCTGGCCTACTGAACGCAACCGCCTCCAAGCTTGTCGCAATCTCGAGGATAAACTCGTGTTGCTCTCCAAGCCAAGTCGGCAAGAGATTCGCAGGACCCGCGCGCCATTTACCAGCTGACAGCCGTAGTCAAAAGTACCCTGTTTACGTTACGCAAGTATAAATGGAAATTTCATTCACGAATCTACTCTCAGGATCTAATCTCGGAAAGTTTCAGTTAATGATTTTATCATTATATTATTATTACGTTATTTAAAAAATATTTTTCGCATAAATATTCATTTATGATTACATTTAGAGAAAAAATGTGCACAATCAACTAAATCTGCGGTTGCGACTGGCAAACTAAATATTTCCTTAGTCGATTTTATTAAGTTTTTTTATCAATGTAAATCGTGTCTCATTTTTTTTTTCATACAGCCGTAAAAAATAATTTACTGATGGAAAAAAGTACGTTCCCCAACATTTACTGAAAAAATTTACTGAGTTCATTATTTACGTTTCATTGATATAACACGTGAAGTTTTATACTTTTCATCGTACAACTTCTGGATTTATTATGTAAAAAAAAACCTTCGCCGTGTCTTGAAAAGATAGATGTTCCTCCTTCTGCATTTGTATCTCGCCGGCATTGCAACCAATCTCCACGTGATTGTCAACGAGGGATTCGAATAAATCACTCAGCCATATTACAGCCTGCAAAATGCAATCATTCATCCGAATATAAGAACACCAAGAGGCTGAATTCTTTTATTTTTAATTGGTAGTAAAATAAATAGAGGTAGCATCGGTGATTGTTATTTATCTACGACCCCTCCGACGAAATCTTCGCCCACCTGTTCTGCATCATTTTCATACGCATAAACCAAGGCGATTTGTTTCAGCGTAAGTTTCTGAAGTTCCACGCTGTCATTGAAAATATTTTTCCGAGCATTAGTCGCATCGAGGATATCGCGAATATTGACAATGTCTTCGCCGTAATCCACCTGAACATCACGACCCAGAGCGTCCTTCACGGGCATCGATAGAATATCCGAGAGTTTTTCGCCCTCCTTTACCAGCTCTCGCAACAGCCCATCTGCACAATTGTCGACCAATAAATAATATTCCTCTTGCATTGTCAATTTTTACAATTATCATTTGATCGTACCCAGAGTAGTCTGACTCCTTTCGAGATTACGGAGCTTCGCACTCGCCTGAGACAACGTGCACGTCCTGTTGCCCATCACTAACTTATCGAAGACTTCGCTAGTCCGATCAAAGTACTATAGAGAAACAAAATTATTATTTACAATAATATTTTTCATTGTTATCCTCGCGGACTGATCGACCGTTGGATGTTCGGGTTGGTTCTTGGCCGGTTCATCAATTTTGGTCAGTACTGTCGGTAAAATCGGTAAAATTGCATTTTACCTCAGACACAAGACGGAAAAATCGCTGAGACGTTATGAGCACGTTTCTTCGTCTCTCCAGTCTCGTGGCAAAGCTCCTGCATACAAAATCCATAAAATCACGCTGGGATTTGATATCTTTCGTCAATCTATCTTCGGGAACACTATCAATTCTGTGGAGAAGTTCAGCGTATCTTCCGTACGTTTCCTACAAATTCCACATTTAAAGAAAAATTAATTTAGATTGATAATTTATTCGGTAAATTCCTACTTTTGAAAATATTATTAAAATTACCCTGCATTCGAGTTCCAGCTCTTCGTGATCCCTGCGCAAGTTTTCCGACGATGTTACGTCATAACCGACTTGGCAACGAGAATTGAGCATAGAATCGGCTGGTCCTAGAATCCAATTAGTCACCTGTCCCAATCCTTCTTCAAGGTCATCTATTTCGCGTGCTATATCCAAGCTGTTCGCCATTTTCGTCCATCCATTTTCCAATTCGACCTTTTCATTTTTAAAAATGCGTTCAAATTCACATAATGAATAAATATATACAATCACTGAATGACTGATAGCTTAGTATAATTTATTGTACTTGTTCCAGTTCTATTGAGTCTAAAATCGCGTGAATTCGTTGCACAGTATCCAAAAAGTCTTGAGACGACTCCCTGCTCATGACACTCACAAGATTTCTTCCTGAAAGAATATTTTATTTCATTTAATTACTAGATATTCGTAGAGTTTATTATTACGATTGTAATTATTAGAATATTTTGTTATAACAACACCTGAGAGAAGCACTCGATAGGCTGAATCATCCAATTCTGTTCCAGCTTCCCAATAGGATTCGAGATCTACCTCGTCCCTGTCTCTGGACCTGACAGCATCAAAGCTACACAACTTTCCTCGAAGATACAGCATTTTTGCCAGTAGGTCCTCCGAACTTTTCGTGTATTCTTCGACTCTCTGTGCAGTGTGAAATGTTCACTTCAAAGTTGACCAATTTGTTCTTCAATTACTTTTTATCATTCTATCTCGTTTAATCAGCTATTCATCTTATATAAAATTTCTTCGTTACAGTCAATTACAAAAATATTTATTTTATCAAGAATTTATTACCACACGTGTTTGAATCCAACCGGCATGATCATAGAACTTTGTGCCACTCAAGTCATAAGGTAGCTGCACAGCTTCCGCATAGGCACCGAGTCGCGTTACAGGAATGTAAATGGGCTGTAAAACCAGTTGAACCATTGCAAGAAAGAACCATCGCCATGTGAATGCCAGTCGTTCATCACTTTTCCAAACCGCGACATAGACATACCTCGCCATCCTTACGGGACTTGGTACAATTATCTACTCTCTTTTCCCAGAAGCCATCAGGACGAATAACTACGACGAGAGTTGCTGGATTTCCTACCAGGACTACAGATCTTCGGATGTAGGATCTGGCGATTCGCCAGGAACCTCGTCTGGCGTCGACTATCAAGCAGAGTCCATTTTTTTTCGTTTCCTCGCTAAAATGAAAAAAAGGGATGCAAAGTAGATACTTACACCTTTAAGAGTTTTTATGTATGAGTAGGTATGTTGATCGAATTAAGCTTCCACATAGAGGAACCTTTGTTAAAGGTGAAAAATAATATAATAATAAAATATAATAATTGAAACATTTCAATTGCTATAAAATTAAAATCCTTTCACCGATCTACATCAAATTCAATATATAACACTTCTATATGTTAGTTCGTTTCTGCACAGAATTTGAGTTCAACTGATTAAAGTTTACGTGAGTCAGAGGGACAATATAAAATCTGAATCTTTTTCGAGAGTCGGCTCACATTAAATCCCAAACGTCCTTGAACATAACTTCATTGTTTTAGAACTGTTTAGCTGAATATCTAAACATTTGTAACAACTATGAGTAACTGTAGACATTTTCCATAAAATCCAAATCCGATAATCAGTTTTGACGAATATTATACCGAACGGAGAGACGTTTCTGCAACGTGTGTAACAAATTTCAATTCAATCAGTTGAGTAATTATGGAGCGATACGGAGGTTTGAATTTTTGAGTCTTATCACACGCACACTCATCCGCACATTTTTTTAAACTACTGTCCTTGACGTTTTAAATATTCTCATATAAAAATCAAGATATATAAATATTTTATAAAAACAAAAACAAAAAGAACAACACAGAAAAACATTCTTTCACTATAAACCACAATTTTTAATATTCCGCAAATTTGAGTACTCGTGTTAGTTTAGATCTAGCTAAAGTCCATTTAAAACCTCCCGGTAATGATATTCTTGGAAAATAATTACTTGA
This sequence comes from Cylloceria caligata, assembly GCA_963942595.1. Classification (NCBI taxonomy): domain Eukaryota; kingdom Metazoa; phylum Arthropoda; class Insecta; order Hymenoptera; family Ichneumonidae; genus Cylloceria; species Cylloceria caligata. Next base: position 41,631,873 of record OZ012709.1, on the reverse strand, counting down.
AGATCGACAGAAGATATTCAAGGAGACGTTCGAGCTTGATTTTCGTAGTCGAGCAGTCCTGAGGCTCAGCAGGAACGTTCACCACAAGGATAGGTCGACCTTCACGATCTCGTCCACCGGATAGATAAGCCAACTTCGCCTCAAGGGCCTCCAGGACATCGACGGCTTCAAATTCTCTTCCTGACATAGCTGCGAGTGCAATACACAAGAAGAAGCATCCCTTTCTCGAAGTCTTCGATGTCACCCACTTATTCTTCAGCCGTCCACGTGGTTGTCGACCGAGCGTGTTCACTTACCTGCATGCGATGTCCTAAGTGGGTCCATGCGAGAATTTCTCGGTCACAGTTCTCGTTACTCTCCACACTGTTTCACATTCACTCTAATCTCTTCTACACACTTTTACTCAACTCTAACAACCAGCAGAAAATAATCAAGACACCGAGATTCTATGGCGAAACTCGCTGAATCAGCAACTTCTAGCCTACGAGACGAAGACTCCTCGGATTAAAACCATAGCGGAGAATCGAATGTATTACTGGTTCTACCGGTATCAGGATATCGACACAATTATTGTAAAATCACTGGCTCGCTTCCGAGGCTTTCAACAAAAATTCTCGTCACGTTCAACTTATGTAAAACTGTTACCAAGGTCGTATTTCAATAAAATATATTCTTCTTTTACTTCTTCTAGCAATATCGCAACATCACGATCACCGTAAATACATTTTGAAACTATCCAGCCGTGTCACGTTCCTTCAGGGGATTTATAAACCGCTACAAGCCGGTAACTGATGACCGTTTTATACAGCAATGTTCGACGAAGCTGAACTGGGCACGTCGACGATATTGCATTCCTGTAGCTGCTCCCGCTCAGTGCCTTCGCTCTTCTACCGGTTCACGACGTTATCACAGCTCCAAGTCCGCAGATCTGTCCTTGAGGTCTTCAAAAATTCATGCGAGCGATAATTAATTTAAAGCAATTTAAATAACTCCAGTCTCTTTCTTAATCTTTAATTATTATTCACACTTTTAATACACTTGAAGTCACTTGAAAATTAAATGAATGACTGTCACGTATTTGTAGATCGGAAGCAGCTGGAAGATAGAAATAGAACTGCGCTGCACAGTTGGAAATAATTAATTACAATTATTGTATTTATTGTTTTTTGATAATTCAATAATTAAAATAATTCTCGACTTAAAATTAGAAAATTTAATAAAATTTTTTTTAAATTAGTAACTTCTGTGTTAAAATATAAGTTACGAATAATTGTACATGCCGTACGAGTAATTAACAAATCCACATTTCAAACTCACTCGTGGAATTGCTATTGTATAAAAAATATTTCAACTGTATATTTGTGTAGCTTAAAGATATTTTTACGAATGCGTCCAGCTGTGAAAACGTCGTTTGCCCACCTTCGGAACTCAATAAGATTCCAATCACCATACTTTCGACTTTTAGAAACCTGGGTAAGGGATCAAGGCCTCAACGATGAGACACCGTTAGTTACATACCAACGATATCCCGCCAGTATTCTCCGTCTTTTGCGCTATTAGTATCCGATATCACGATCACTGTCACTACATTTCAATGGAACGATTACGCGGTGTCACGCTCTTTTAGGTCATTTTTACAGGCTGCTGTGGAAGCAGATAACAGATGAACGGTGATACACACGCGTGCTCGAAGAGTCGAGGAACGAAGCAGAGAACTGGGCTCGACGAGGCTGCCGTACTGCTGCTGCCGTTTCGTCCACCTCCTCGGTGCGCGTTCTCCACACCACCGGGAGGCTGTGCAGCAGGAAAACATCGAGCAATCTCCGTCCATTGGGGAACAACGGTACACCGGCACCGATTACGACGGGAGTGTCCCCCTTCCCGGTATTGGTTTGCGACGAAGACGACGAGACACGACGCCGCGACGTTTTACCTTATCCCTTCTCTTCTCTCGCTTCGATTCTCTCCGTCCTTCTTGCTCCGCACACGCGACTTCTTTGCTTTTTTCTTCGGTTTGTCGAGAAGCCGTATGAAAGGCGAAAGGCATTCGGTCGAACGGTCTACTTTGGTTTTCCGACACGGCTTGAAATGGAGAAGAAATAAGAAGAAAACGATGGATCATGATGAAGTAGGAGAAGAATGAGAAGAAGTACCTGAAGAGCGATTGACAAGAGACGATTAGACTCATTTAACTTTGATCGATTGCAATGTTTCCGTAATTCTTTATGTACTTTTTATGCTAGACGGAAGAGGAAAGCGTAGAAGCGGTTTTCCAACTTTTAAACTGTTGAATTGTATTTATGGGAAGTACATTGGGAAGGACGCGACGGCTGATCGAACAGGTGAAACCACACGGTTAATCACTGTATCTCTGGGTCACTGACCGACAATGACCAAGCGACTAGGTACACGCAAATACTGCGATATATACTGTAACTTCGCTGGTATACATAATACATATGCGTTCTCCGTTGGCGGCCGAGTTACGATGCGAACGAACCGATGGAAGGACCGAGATACCGGCCGAAAATGAGGGAGCGAAGGGCGTGAACGAGAAACACCGAAGAAAATACTTGTAACGAAAAAAGGGAGTGAATCTTCTCCGCTATTAGCTTCCCGCAACATCGCTGATTCAAGGTTAATGCATTTGTGCCAATTTTATATTGACATGAAAGGGATAAGTGTCAATGAACTAATACACTGATACATCAAATAGTTATTCTATAATATGTTTAGAAAATCCCATTGAAACCGATCGAAACTCATTAAATCGACGACAATTTCATTGAAAACTAATCGGTTTCAATGGGATTTATTGAGCAGGATTATTCGTTAACATCGAAATATTACAACTGCTGATAATACATTTGATCAAGTAATAATTGAAATCAGTATGATCGTTCATACCTATAACGAAAGATAGGAACGGATATTGTTTGCTATCAACTTTCCTCGACATGAGTAATTCAGCGTTAATGAGGTTGTTGCCAATTTTTATATTCAATTAAAAGGTAGACGTGTCAATTAAATACAATTAACATCGAAATATTTGAGATTGCTGATGATACATTTGACGAAGGAATCATTGAAATCTAAATTGATACCAATAATGTTTCAATACGATCGTTCTTTGGTTAAAAAAATCTACAGTAGTTTCTATGTTGTGATATCTAAGTGCTAGATACTATTTTGCTTCTTCGTTAAAAAAAAATGGTGGCTTAGTTTGTTTAAAAAAACGAATAAAAAATTATCTTTTTCGATTATTCGTTTTTTTTGTGCTACAGTTTATCGAAATTTCCATAAAATTGATACCAGGTTCGTAGTCAGTGGGAAAGCAACCATTTCATCCGTGTGATAAAGTATAAAATTGTGTATATCTCTACTATATAGTCTTCCAAGGGTAAATGTTATATTCTACGATATTACATTCCTGTAGGGTCAATAACTAGATTAATTATTTTGGACTGAAACTAAGAAACGGAAGAAACCGAACTTCGGATTATCTACTCACAGGATAACCGAGTCTCGACGTATTACACATTTTCGCAGTAGATTCTCCGTCAACGGGATCATCGGATTCAAAATAGCCGCTGCCGCTTCGTCACAATCTTTTGGCTACGGCATTGGCTGTAATCCTTGCTGAGCTCGTTCGCTACTGATCCACCGAAGACTCTTTTCCCCCGAGAGGCAGTGCTGCCCTGAGCCTCGCGCTATATCGAGAGCCCACCCGCGAGTCGCTCGGCTCCTCTTCGCTGAGCCGTAGCTGTGCTACCGCCACTCTATCTGCTTCTTCACCGACCTCGAAAACCGCTCGACTCGCCTCGGATTTTTCCCAAATTTTTCACGAGTTCCCACCTTGTGCGCTTCTCACTCTTGTTCGCTCACGGGATGTACCCGTCAACCAGGATGTCGGTACCTTCTTCGTCGGGGCACGAGTGTCAAGGAGCGATGAAAGATCATCAAAGATAATGGAGAACTCGAGGAAGTCCGGGTAGTCGTAAGAAGCAAAAAGAAACAGCAGACAAATTCGAGGATAAAGAAGAAAACGGAATAAGTGGTCAAGTATCACACGAAATACGAGTATACAACTATGGGAAATTCGCCGGGGAGGCATTACGTTCCGAGGAATTCAGGGACCGGAAGTAACTCAAGAAGGGTGCACTGGGGCGGAGCAGGTACGCCACTTCTATCCCTCTTCCCCGTTCGATAGACAGATCAGTCACAGTTTTTGCCGGCTCGAGCGTCTAATCGGAGCTGCCAATTTGCGTCTCATACATAGATAATTATTCGATTCGTTCAGTGAAGGTGCGCAGCTGCAACGGTAGCGCATTTAGAATGGGCGAAGACAAGCCTTGCACTATCGACAAGTATCGTCGGTATACATGTGTATTTAAATACCAAGCAGTTGTTATATGTACAGAAGTGATGTATAACGCGCGGATGCATCTATGGCCGCGGCAGATCATTAGCTCAAAGTGACCCGGACCTCGATGCGGCTCGGAACGGAACATGCACTTTGTGTTCTCCTTTTTTTGATAGCTTCAACGGGCCTGACGACTGTCGATTGTGATAAGAATGTTGTCAATATTATTATCTAAATAATTGTGATAATTACGCTTGGAGCAAAATCTTCGCTGCAGTATCCGCTTATCTGTATCCGATGTCGCGTCACGTTCCTCACCTTTTTACCCTACCCCTCGCGGGCTCTGGCTAGTGGTCTTACGAGCTTGCCAAACCGTATTCCACATTTATTTCGGGATACCCGCCACGTGCGGCACTGTGTCGGAGGCGCGGGCAGACCCAAAATTTTGTAATGTATTTCGTATGATAGGGAAACTCTGTTGTCGCGAGGGTGTACAATCAGCATTGCGTCGATGGCAATCTTCCGATGTGGAAAATAATATCTGCGTATGAAAAGATACTTAATTAATTTCCATGAATTGATGTTTCGATTCGTGTTTTTTATTAAAGGTATAAGCAGATGTTCATATTCATGTTTTTTTTTCTTCTAAAGATCCATGGTCTTTAGATTCAAAGAATATATTTTTAAGATTGTCTGGATGTTACATGTGTTACAAAGTCTCGTGTATTACCATTATGCACTCAGAGAAATCTTGATAGTTCTGGCAACTATTAAGTGACAACTATTCATTGTTAGTCAATGCGAACATTGTTATAGTCACAGGAACTAAAAATTAATAGTCGTCACGTTAAATAGTTGCTAGTACAATCTTTCTCTCTTTCTATAGAATCTGAATATATCTGACGTTTTCGTTTCTTCGAAACATTTCCTGCTTTATTATATTTTATTTAACGTTTGGCATCGATTTTTAGGACTTCCTGCTCCGCCAGGAAAACCGATATTGATCCCTGTTTCAACGGAAGACACTCAACCAGACGTGGTCGGCATTCGCTGGGAAAGATCACCGAGCAATGGTGGATCAGCGATCGTCGGCTACCAGGTTGAACATCGCCGTATGGGCTCTCCGTACTGGGTTCGCTCGTCGCCTACGCTCTGTTCGTTTCCCGAGCTGACCCTCAGTGGCCTGGAACCCGGTTGGCGATACCAGTTTCGCGTCAGAGCTAGAAATGGCCTGGGAGTCTCCGAGCCGAGCGAATTGTCCGATATTCTTACGGTAACTCTCCAGAGATCGGTCGCTTCCGCTCCGAGATTTGATCCTGAACTCAAAGACACTATCGCTCTAGAAAACGATCAGGTAGGTATTTTTCAATATGGCTATTCCATGTCAATTCGAAAACTCTTCAAATGTTATCTGTAATATCAGGCTTTGTTGTGGTCCGTTAGAAACTAAATCGTGTACAACCGTTTATCGACAAATACCATTCGTTGGTCTTCTCGATTTAAAAAAAAAATGGAAAAGTTAGCTAATATCTCGGTAATGTATTTAGCAACAGGATTTGTCGAACACTCAGTTTTAAACTAGAGATTTAGGCTATCATAAACTATAACCTCAAATCATTTTATTCAACTTTATTTATAAATGTAGATTATTTTTTATGGTAAAACATTCTATCTTTAAATTTCTTGATTATTTTATATCACGTAAAGTATGGCTGTTTGATGCCGTTAAAAAAAGTTATGAGAATATATTTTCGTCGTAAAAAAAAAAGTTTTTATAAATGAAAGTTTTCGTAGATATCTTTGTAAATTGTTAAAATCTTCTTCAACAGGCAGAATTCACCGTACAATTCTCCGGCACTCCATTACCAAAGATCTCGTGGTTCAAGGATGGCTTCGAGATATTTAGCAGCCGAAGAACGCGGATAAACACCGAAAATGGCAAAAGCACGCTTCTCATTCATCAGACTGCGCTGAACGACGAGGGTGAAATTAAGTGCACAGCTACGAACAAAGCAGGACATGTAAGCACCAAAGCAAAACTCGTTCTCGAAGGTTGGTGAAATTTCCTGGTAAGTTCTGTACATCTATTTATTTTTCATGAATCGTTTTGTTAATGTCAATTTTCTTGTTACGTCAGCACCCCCGAAAATTCGATTGCCACGCCAATATGAAGATGGTCTGCTATTCGAACAAGATGAAACTATAAGATTAAAGGTATCGCTCGCCGGACGGCCATTGCCCGTGGTAACCTGGTACCACAACGGCGATGTCGTTGCAGTCGACGAGGGTCACATTATTGAAAAATCCGACAGCAGCGAATGTGCCCTTAAAATTGCAGCGGCAAAACGCAAAGATCGTGGGGAATACACGGTCAAAGCTACGAACAAACTCGGCGAGGATGTAGCTTCCTTTCTAGTTACAGTCACCGATCGTCCGGCTGCACCTGGCAAAGCGATGATCGCTATGACTCTTGGAAGATCCGTGACTCTTACGTGGAATGAACCCGAAGACGATGGGGGTTGCAAGATTGGTACTTACATCGTCGAATATTACAGGGTAAGCGAGAAGAATTTATTGTAACATTGAAATTCTTTATTATAATAAAAAATATTTCAACTAAATAATAAATTTCAATTAAAAGCAGCTTTAACGTCAAATCTTTAAAGATAATTTCTTTATTTGTTATCGTTATCTTAACTTCAGTAGACTAGAAATTAATACTTAGTTAATACTAGATGAGACTAGTATTGGCGAAATTCGAAATCAAATAAAGCGGTGCGACTGTCGTATGATATTTTCAGATTGGTTGGGACATGTGGCTTAAAGCTGCGAGCTGCAGACAACCTACGACGACTCTCGCTGAATTGATTGAGGGCTCGGAGTACAGATTCCGAGTGAAAGCTGAGAATCCTTATGGGGTTAGCGATCCGAGCGATGAGAGTGACGTCGTCTTCATTCCGGATCCAAGAAGAGGGTAAGTAGAACGATGCCTGCTCACTCGTTTCTTCAACGATTTTATGTAGGCAAAGCATTTTATAGAAAATGCGTAATGAATTTTTTTATAACATAAGTGTATGCCTTCTCTTTACATTATAATGTGAAATGTAATAAATGAATTCGCCAATTGCATTAAAAACTAATAATTACAGTGTTAGTCCCAATTTTACTTGCCGTGTTCAGAATAAACTCACCACCACTACGTCCAGACAAATCCCAAAGCCAGCGGGAGATTCATCGAGGCCGAGGTGTCGAAAGACGCGATCAGAGCCTCGTGCAACCAACCAAGAGAACGAGGAGTTTAACGCGCGAAGAAGCGATCCGTGGCGAAACGGGGGATGGTTTCGAGGGTGGCCCGCCCACGCGTTCCGCGTCGGCGCATCGACTTGCCGAGCCACCTACGCCACCCTCGAGACCCTCCAGAGCTGACAGCAGAGTGACTTTCGCCGACACGGTTTATTTACACGTTGAGAAACCCCTCGAAGATTCGTCAACGCCTACGAGACCTAAAACGAAGCGAGATAGAACTCCTACAATTGCGGATGATCAACAAAATTATTCAGCTAAAAAAGACAGAGTACAGGTAAGTTGTATGAATAATAATTCGATAATTTATTGAATCAACAATAGTTTTATTAAATTTATCAAATATTTTAATGAAACTTTCTTTCTCAATATAGATCGCCTTACATATGCTAAGTGTCTTCAGTTTGCTAATGACAAATAAACAATGTCAGCTTCCACAAAAATGATAATATAATTAAATTTATTCTTAACAAAAGTGATAATATATTGGAATTTACCTCAATAATCGTAAATTTTTATTTCGTTGATTTTATCCAGACAATTACTGGAGTGGAAAAAACGGAGGATTTTCCAAAAATCGTTCGTCAGCCGACATTCGACGATTCCGGGGGACGTACTTTGCCGGTGAAGACTAATCTGTCATCAACGGGCCTAGATCGAACTCCACCGATTGCGCCATCAATGAGGATTCACGAATTCGTAAATGATTCGAAGAAGATCGAGAAACCGAAAGAATTCTCGTTACTGGAACCGACGGCTCCGAGAGAAGAAAAAGACTCGGCAGCCGAGGATGACGACGAAGAGAGATCTTTGCGAGGCAGCTCGGAATTTATGCTGGTGCTTTATCCCGAGGAGGACCCAGAGCTTCATTCATCCACCTCACGACCGCACGTACCGACTGGTTTAGAGCCTCTCGAGAGTAAGATTTATACCCCAGTCATTTATTGAGGCTGTACGCATCGAATTTGCATGTAAAATGATGTTATTCGCTGTGCAGGGAGCCAACTGACGCGTTCCGCATTTTCCGAAGGCGACGCAGAGGACGAGGACGAGGAGGACGAAGATCTCGTCGCACCGCCGATGTCTCTTTCGCTTCCGGAATTATTCAGCGCAAATCACCAAGTCGTCGAGGTGCTTCGGGAGGCCGTCAGCTCGACGGAATTACTTCACGAGAGAGCCATGGAGAGATTTTATCGAGCCGTTGCGTTGGAAGAAGCTGAAATGGCGAAGAAAAACGAATGCTCCTCAACAACTGATGAAAAACGAGGGAGAGGATCTTCTCCATTGCCGATAGACAGCTCCAGCCTCTCTCCTAGTTCCCTGAGACTGAGGAGCATGAGACTGCGAAGGAGACCTTCGAGTACCGGTACTCCGGGTCAAGTGCTTACAAAAGCAGCATTGAACCGTCGCAGGTCGAGCGAAGGACAAGCTTCACCCACAAAACTCACCCAAGGGCTTCCAGCGGCTTTTCTATTGCCCGAGCCGCATTTGGTAGCTTCAGATCCAAATTTACCGAAGCTCGATTCTGAAATCGAAGACACCAAGCTTCGAGCGGGTATGATGAGACTTCAGGCCAACCTCGCACTTCCTACGGAAAATTGTTCAGGAAGCGAACGCTCGCATCTTCATCGCTGGGATGAGAAGAGTATGCCTTTTGTGCCCGCGGATTTTGAAATTGAGACAACCGGAAGTGAAAGAATTTTGAATTATCAGACGCGTGAAAAAACACCGGAAAGAGATGAATCCCCCAAAGACTTCGAAGAAACACGGCAGCACGAATTATTCGAGGACGATATCGAAGAAAAGCAGGAAGGAGTGGAAAGCGATAGCAGCGAAGATCTAAAATTACTAAAATCGCGAATCCTTGCACAGCCAGTCGTCGACGAGGAGGACACTTATCATCCGCGAGGAATGCCTACGCCTCACGTTTCGAGTCCAGAACCCCCGGCTCTCGAGCATCGAGGTCCAATGACTCCGAATAATGTAAATCGGCAGCCAAAATCGATTTTGAAGAAACGAACAGAGGATGAGCCTGTTCCGATGAATCGTTTCGGTCGTCCTATCCCGCCGGAAATGCCGATAATGGAAAGACAGAAGAAGAGAATCGAGGACGACGAAGACCGGCAAGAGGTTGTTCCGGACAATACGGTGACACTGAGGAAAAGATCATTGACGAATATGCCAGAAGCTATGAGAAGTCCTCTGCTGTCGGAGATGGACAAAGAAAATGCGAATTTACTTTCTGTCGCGGAGGTCGCTCGCAGTCGACGAAGACTCTCAACGCAAAAACCGGCGCTGCCAACGAAAACTTCTTTCGAGGAGGAAGAGGATCTTCAAGCTCGCATGGCGGTTATAGATCACTACACGGAAATCGTGAGGGAATACTCGATGGCGCATTCCGTCCATCCACCGATCTATGAACGGAGCAAAACAACCCCGTCGACGCAGGAGCCCAGTCGCAAATATTACCATTCGATCGAAATATCAGAATCCGATAGAACGAATTCTGTATCTCCTGTTTCGAGTGCAAGACCGGGAAGAGAAGTTTCTGTGGAAAAGCAGACGCCAGCTTCGATATTAAAGAAGGAGAACCCGAGTTTGCGAGACGACAACGTAGGCTCGAGGGCAACAACGACAGCGACAGAGGTGAAAAGTACAAGAGAAGCTCGCAGCAGACGAGTCTCAAGAAACGAATCTCCGACACCAAGGTCGAGAAATACCTCTACAGAGAGACCTGCGATGGGTTCGAGATCATCATCGAGAACGCGAAATCGCGAATTATCACAGGATAGAAGTACCGCGGCACCAAGACCGACCACGAAACCAAGAAATCGTGAGACTTCGAGGGACAGAGCAGCATCCGCATCTCGGTCTTCATCGAAGACGAGGAATCGCGAGCCTTCGCAGGAAAGGCCGGCTTCTAGACTGAGAAAAGAGCGAAGCGTTTCACAAAGTCGTCCTTCGTCAAGAGCAAGCTCGAAGGAACGTTACAGAGCTATCGACCTCAGTCCCAGCGACTCCGAGGCTTCTTCCAGGGTTTCAGGAAGAAGAAAGAATGGTGGTAGGAAGGTAGAACGGACTAGTCGCGCGAGCTCAAAGTCAAAAAGAGTTTCTACGGTAGATGATGAGGCTCGTAACGATGTTGAAATTGTCAACAGCCAAATAGACGAACGTCTGGTCACAGACGCTGCGAAAAAAGTTCGATCGACGATAAACTACGTGACTGATCTGACGCTTTTCCTCGCAGCGGTTTACGTGTATCTTTTTAAAAAAGAAATTCTAGCGGTTCCGCTGATCGGATTGTTGCTATATCGACGTATTCAAGAGGACGTTCACGGCTGGATGCCCAAGTGGTTGCAACCACCAACTCGAAAACCATGAATTTCAATTTTTTCATGTCTTCGTTTCTCTCTTTGAAAAATATTACTATTTATTGTATTAGCCGACGCTTTACCGTATCAAACAAAGATTGCGAAGTTTGTGACAGAGGCCAAATTGTCACGGAGTTTCCACGCTTCTCTTATATATTGATATTATGTATTTATTACATTGTAAACAATAATATTCCCGGTGCAATGTATGCAAGTGTAAATAATTATGTTGTTATAATATATTATCAACAGCTTCTCATACATATGCAAATTACCTATTTAAAGAAAGAAAAAAAGTCTCGTAAGAAGGCCATTAATAATATTCCAGATGAATATTTTCTTTATTCCGTAGTTTGATGATACTCCCTTAACCGTTTCGACTCACTATTTCTTTTTTTGAGCTTCGAAAAGAAAACTAATACCCTCTTTCGACAAACTATTTAGTCTTCGATTGATTTGGATAGTGAAATAAAATTATATTTGATTAATTTTAAGATTGGAAACTATATAACGATGAATGGGAAGATAGCTTCGCACTAAAATACATTTTTAAGGCATTGATAAAAATACATAGACTTCGTATATCGATTGTATGAATAACTCGAGAGGTATTTAATACCAGAGATTAATATAATATTAATATAATACACCTGGCAACGTTGAAAACATAAATAAAACATTCTCTAATATTAAATATATTGTGATTAATATTAAATGAATTTTGCGATAAACAAATAAAAAATAGCGTTTAAAAATAGCGAGAGGTACTCGTCTCTGTTTTATTCTTGAATTTAGATTAATTTTTATTTGCAGAGGCTTCACAATTACAAGAAAGCGAATGGCTATCTTCCTAGTTATTGTTGAACCATACGCTTCTCATGAATGTGCATAAATTTCGAAATTGTTTTTCCGTATCTCATTGTTCAAAATTTATTTGAAAAAATTACCGAGGTACTAAACAACGTTTAGTAATGTATTTTTCATGATGTAGAATAATGTAAAAAAAAAAATTAGCGGCTGTTCAATTATTTTTCCACCACCAGGAAAAATTTCTTGTACTTTTGGTCCCACAATTGCAGTTAAATGTATGTGACGACGTTACGTCAGCATCATAATACCCGAAGAATAGTGAAGGAGCGCAGGCGCTCGCAGAGCGAGTTTCGTCGTAAAAAGCGACGAAGCAAGAAGGAAAATCACGTCGTCTTGGTGGTGCTGATCGTCGTTGACGAGGTGGTAGGCGCCGGAGAGCGTGCGGCGTGAAGACGCTTTTAGATCAGAGCCCTCGACGGCGTGTTGCGGGCCATCCCTACCGTGTGTGCGATTCTCGTGGTCGACCGCAGGGTGTACGAGGCGTCACCAACGCGCGAGACTTTCGTTGTCGGTTCGTATCATCACCACCTGGAGGATCCCGAGAGGTGAAGAAGAAGAAAACGTAAAAAAATATAAGACGAAGAGGAGCGCATTAAACCCGCAGACGGTTCTGAGAAAAATAACGAGAAAAGTGTACGCGTGTGGTGGAATTGCTAGTGGAGAAAAATACCCAGAGAGTCTCGTGGATCATCAGTTGCAGCAGGAATGCCGAGGTCAGAAAAGGCCGGCAACCAAATCATCTGATACGGAATGACTTTAGCAGGTAAACCACTACTTGTTTCACACTTTAATTCTCGAAAGTCACAGAGAACATTTGAGAAATTTTGGCAATGCCTGAAAGACTGTCGTCTACCATTTTGTCGTTCTATATCGTCTCGTATTTCTTCCTTTTCTTCGTATATTTGAAGCTTTTTTTCTGATGTACAAATATCGATATAAATCCGCTTCTGGGAGATAATTAAATTTTTAAATGATTATTTTTATTGCATTTATTGGTAACGAAGGAATACCACAGCGAGCTGCATTGAGGCACATTGTCTTCGCGGAGTTTTCGCTTCGTTGAAGACCACAGAGCTACCAGACGGTATCGCGGTCTCTTGGTCGGTATTATTTGACGTCCGAGCGTGGGTGACCGGCCCAGTTGGTTGCATGAATTGCGTTCGGATACTAGAGTCACTGTGAATGGTCTACCGTTGTTTCTCCTTCTTTTTCTTCTTCTTCTTCTTCTTCTTCTTCTTCTTCTTCTTCTGCTTCGTATAGTCTATTGACGTATTGCACAGTCAACTGAGGAATAATTAAAACATTCAAGGATATTCTCGTTCTCTGCCAATTTCGGTATTGGAATTATTTTGCACGTAAGATAAGTTGGATGAATCGGTGCCAACTGCCGTTAGAGCCGCGAGGACATTTTGAGAGCGTGATCCAAAAGCCAAAGCCATTACGACTGTGGAATTAGGTAGATATGATGCACCCAAGCATACGAATATTTCACGTAAAATATGTACGAAATATACAAAAAGAGCGGGTGAAATACCTGAGCCACCGGTGGCTACGATAGCACAGCACGATATACCACGCGAACACGCGTCCGCCCTGGGTCAATTGAAAGATATTTTTAGGAGTACCGGCAAGTCGAACTTGAAGACGAGGGGGCGAGAGAGAGAGAGAGAGAGAGAGAGAGAGAGAGATATATTTCCTGTGGAGACTATTACCACGCGCAACGAGTAACCGGTGTGTGTCGCGTGAAAAACACACCTGTCAACTCTTGTCGAGCTCTCAGCAAAGATTTTCTTCCTTTTTTCTTCTTTTCGTTTATATGCTAAATATTTATATGAAACTCGAAATGTTGCAGACGGTGGAAAATCGGGGGATCAGAAGCAAAGATGGGAAGACGAGGACGTGGACCTGACGGCTACCGGGTCCGTCGGCGAGGATCTCGTCGTCGAACTCAAACTCAGTCCAGACGAATGTCAGGAAGAATTGCAATTCATTCTGTTAGTGAAGAGTTATATTTATTGCCGCTTATATTATATGATTATTAGTAATTCCATTTATAATTAATATTTGTCAACGGTTTTTCGCATGACTGTTGCATTCAACTTTTTACTAATTGAGTGAAAATTACTAATCAATCAGAACATGCTAATATTCGGACCGTTGAACCTATTAGTAAAATCTAATTAATTACTTTTACAATCTATTGAAGAGAAAAAGTTTAACTGAGTTATAAGTGTTGTCTCTATATGACAGTCGCAATTTAAATATATTTTTATTTCAATTTATAATTCGATGATTACCGGGAACAAATGTTATCTCATCAATTAACTGGCGTGTCCTAATTATATTATTATAGAAACATATAATACGACGGTTACACCGGGTTAACGATAGATATGTTTTAAAAAAAAATCGTTTAAAATCGTCTTATTAGGAAAAACGTCAAGTTCAGAAATATTCTTAATTTTTTTGTAATTCCATTGTTGGGTTTCATCTCATTTTGATGTTTTAATCGCCGGCATGACTCAATTTCATTGAGTATCTTTCCAAGAAACTGAAATACGTGCGCAATTGCAGTTATAGTATCGAAGAAAAGTAATAAATTATTTTGAAGTTGCTCATTGTAAATTTGTAAAGCGTGCTACTTGGCTCAAGAGGGTTGACCATGACCTAAACTATGTTGAAGATGTTTCGCTCGACTATATGTATATCTAAAAGAGGCAATTTGCATATACCGAGCAGTGAATTTCTAATTATTACTATACGATGATACGAATTATATCTCACACGATCATCTGAGGTTATGGTATGAATTGGTTCTTTACAGTATTAATGGACGCGGAAATTTTTTTGATAACATTGACTACCGTGTAGTTACGGATAAAGAATCTCAACATTTTTTTATTGAAATATAAATGAAATTGAAATAAAAAAGTACACTTGGCACGTTGTTGTCATATTATTTCGCTCTATTTATTCATCTATGAGAAGATATGTTAATCAATTTTTGCTTCCTCATAAGGAAAGCTTCGTGGACGACGAATCAAAAGATGTGGAAGCAACGTGCAAATCTACTTTGAGTATTTTTTTTGTTTTCCACAGATTCTGCAAATAAAGTTTCGAAAAATTAGACAGATCCACCAATCGTTGCTAAATATTTGTTTGTTTATATAGCAATTTTTAGCCCAACAGGTAAAAAATTGTGGAAGTTTTTTTGTTAAAAATTTCAAAATCTCATAAAATCCGAACAGCTATAACGATTTCAGGGAAATTCAATACCAAATATCGTTGCTTCGGCCGTGGAAGAAAGTTTTTTACACGATTGACAACTATTTGTGGCCGCGAGTGCATTAACTTCATTTATGGAAAAACTCAAAGTGTTATCAAAATATTTTCCGTGTATGAATTTTCACGACAATTATACCGAACAAAGTAGCTTTACAACTTTACTTGTATGTCCGATTTCAATGCGATATACCTTCTTGAGATATAGAGGTTGGAAATTATTCAATTTATCACACACACACGCGCGCGCGCGCGCGAACACACACACACACACACACACACACATATGCATCTGGATTTTTTTCTAAATATTATATCTGGGTTAAACCATTTTGAATATGATACATTGAAATCTTTACAAAAAAAGTCATGAGCTAAAGGTTTTTCTACGAAAAAGCATAATTACATTGAAAAACGTTTAGTTAAGTGAATAAAACATTTTTTTTTAATTACCAAAACGTTTATAGAATAAAATGAAAAAAATTCATCCGTGACTATAATTTAGTCTTAACAAAAATGTTGTGCGAATATATGAATGACGTACTGATTCTATTTTCCATAAGTGTTAATAACAAATTGACAATTGAGTTTTACTAACAATTGAATCTCCAGTGCAAGCTGGTATGTTATTTAGCTTTCGACTGGTGCCTCGCTAACAACTCATCACATCTGCCTCGCATAAAAGCTTCGGACATCCCATCAGCTCGTTATGACATGAAATTGGTGAGTACTCTTCGCGATAGAGAGTAAGCAAGCCGAAAACGAAAAAAAAGAAGAAGAAGAGGAAGAAGAAGAGTCCGACGTTGGAAGAAGCCGATTACGAAAGGGAACCTCGTGACGCGGTTGCTACTCTAGCGCGGGGCTAAATTCGACGCTGAGTGTTCGCGCTTTGGGCCGAGAAAATCGTGATTCAGGCGTCTATGTATGAGGGAAATGCTATTGCCCCTCTACCGAGCTTTAGAGCTCCACTCAAAGCTATCGCGCGTAGGGAAACCGTGCTGCCCTAACGCGGAGAAACTCTATTATATACGTTGGAAATGGGATAGATCTTTCGGTCTCTGCAGTCACTTGCGGGCCGGGCAACTACAGAGCTGTATCATTCGAGGAATTGGCGACAAACAACAGATGGTCCAATCGATCGAAGCAATCAATGAAGATCATCGTCGTCATCGTCGCCGTCGTTGGATCTAGTCAAAGCAAAGGCTTGTCTCTGCCAGCGGACGACTTGCGATAAATTCGCGGGCGCCTGCAGCAATTTCAATTCGGACAGTCGCGGCTCGTCCATCCCGCCGAATTCTTCGTCTCTGGTGGGACTGGTGTTCACCGTCGTAGTTCGCAGTCGCTGCCTTGACATCTTCAATGTTCTCGTTCTCATTTTAGAGCGTGGGTAGGAGAGCGCGCTCGTAGCGCACTCGGACTATGATCTCTCGGTCCACCAAGCCGATTGACCGTTGAAACAGTGTAGGCGGGGGCGTCGAGACCGGTCAACCAGCCGATAGTGTGGTGTCGCGAAATTTCGTGACAGAGGCATGGACGGAGGCTCATCCTCTTCGATATCATTCGTTACGCGGGAAAAAATATGTGAGATGCACACGCGGCCGGACGACATGTGATGAACCGGGAGAGATCGAGTTAAACCACGAATTAGAAGAAAAAAAGTGTCCGAGGCACGAAGCATATTTTAAGTGATAGCATTAACAGAGAAGAAACAAGAATTACCACTAGTGAAAATAATATAATTAAAAGTAACTGTAAGAATTAATGGACCAATTGAATTAAATCGCAAAGAAGAAAAGAAGGAACGAATCCCCGCAAGTGTTTCCCGAGCGCCATCATCTCACAGATTTGTAGTGTTTGCCGCAAGAGAATAAACGAGTATTACTAGTAAAAGCTACTGAATGGTAGTGAAAGTAGCACTTTTCAAGAAATTTATAAAAAAAAACAATGAAACAATTGAGGTATATTACTGAGAAAAGAAGAAACGACTCCTTCCCCGCAAGTGTTTGCTATCGCCGATCCATGCGCAGATTTTTCGTGTTGATGACAAAGAGTGAAAGATGGTAGAAATCATCGAAAAAAGAAATCAAAAGATTGAGATACATCACGAAGAAACGATTACGCTCGTGTCATCGATACAAATTATTTCGAACATTTTCTGTGTCGGAAGAAATAATAGTGTTGAAAAGTAACAAAAGTATTTTGATCATTTACGAAATACAAAAGGAAGTATTTCCTAGGCATCAAATATCTAGCATATTTTTTATTAACAGCTTCGGAGGCAAGAGGAGTACGAATATCTATACAGATAACTATAGAGATCCGTCGTTACGGTCGAATGAAGTATAAACGATTACGTGAGGGCTGGTGGAGACGAAGAAGAGACGAAGCGACGATTCTCAGGCGAATGAACGATCCACGGATCCGTGAAAGACGAAAGGCATTCGAGGACTATCGTATGACGGACATACGGATCGAGACATTTATGTCTTTGTAGATTATTCCTTCTGCGAAGACACAACGTTGAGCTATGGGGAGTCAATGCTGCAAGTGCGCGAATGGCGACAAACATCGTGGCTCAATATCGTCAACGGACAGATATCGGTACGAGAAACTACTGCTAGTCGTCGGAATGTTCTATCCTGGCTCTATCCTCGATTCAATCTCCCTCGATTTACAAACGGATACCCTGCCAAATGCCCCACGCGCTTCGCGTGTTACTCCCTTTATAAAGACTGCGAGATTTCGTCGGTAGATCGGTTAAAAAAAAAACGCGATTATTCTTCGCGAGCCTTTTACTCAATATTCATTCAAGGGTATGCAATGACAACTCCGTTAAGACGAGCTTGCGCGCCGAAGATGCGAGAAATATGTATAGTAGATAGAGAGACCATGCACATATGTATGTGCATGAGCTTTTATATGCACGTTTTCTGGCTTGCATCCCCGGCTCTCGGATACTCCGGTGCCGGTGAACGCGCGCAGATAGTCCCGAGCTGTCTAGAAATATATTGCGACGAGGGGTGGGCGAGGGAAACTAACACTAAGTTATAACAAGCACGTGCACGTGTGCGTGTGTTTCTATTTGTTTGTATCTGTTGCCAATGGTGCAACCCGCGTGTTCGCACCGCCCGGTCCGTTGCAGCAGTCCGCGTACAGATTTCCTGCTTGTAGGAAGAAGTCACTCGACGACTTATCGATCGATCGATTCTCAATCAGCGTTTACTCATGCCTGTGAGGTATAAATAATTCAGTCATGAACACAATGCGAACATAGATCATCCAAAGAAAATTTTTACTTCACTTTTTTCTGTTCTAATCACTTTATAAATGAACTTTTTAATTAAAAGCTTTTACGAAGGTTTAGTAAATCAATCAATAGTCGTATAACCATTTCGAACGATTGTAAATTCTTTTATATCGAAGACTGAGGGTTTGTTGTGATCATCATTTACAACGTGCTTGCATCTTTGATCGTGAACGCTTTGCTGAGGAAGTATGAATTTTAATTCCTCGTGAAATCAGTGTTAAATTTTTAAAAAATATGATTTTGCACACTAAAAATATGGCTGAGATTAATAATGCGGTATTTTCATTAAATTATCAACAAGATATTTTTCATTAAACATCAAACACTTATCTCTACTTGCAACCAAGATTATAGAAAGGGAAATGAATCTGCAATTGCAATACATTTTTCGTTATATTGTTCGTTGACTGATATTATTAATTGAAAAGAACAAAGCGCAATTTAAAACAATTTAAGAAGTTTAGTTTCTTCACTAAAGGCTGATTTTTTTATTTTTAAAGATGACGAGCTTATTGATTTCACAGCCTACCAGGCAGCGAACACAAACAAAATACAATGCATTTAAATGAAATGAACATTATGATACAAATTTGGAAATAAAGTGCATCGGGATCTACAGTTAAACATTTTTTTTAAAAACAGATTAGTGTTATATAAATTCTTTGCTTTAAATTTTCAACACTTTAAGAATAAGTTGTTTAATGAAAATACGTCATTGTTAACGTCAATCGAACTTTAATCAAACATCATTTTTCTCTGATTTAGTATAAATTCCAAGTGTAAAGATAATCAATGTTTTGTTGTCAAATCATATCAATGTTTAGTGTAAAATCTTCGTTAATTGAATTATAATTGACTTTTCGGTTATCAACATTTTTTTAGTGAAGCTGAAAATGACGATTCGTGACGGGATTATGTGAAATTGTTTTACAGATTCCGTGGCGATCTTCTCATGCCGTCGGATCGCTACCAGATCCATACACGTGGAAATGTCGTTCAATTAACATTAAAGGAATCGCAAAAGGACGACACGGGCCATTATGCTCTCGTCGCCAGAAAATTATCGACGGGTCTGTCTATACCTGGCGACGAAAAGATGGAATCGCGACGTAAGATTCGCTTGAGTATCCAGGATCCCTCGCAGGGATTCGACGAAGGGGAGCCACCGATATTCGTTCGAAGATTGAGCGACCTGGCCGTTAAAGTTGGCACCAGGACACGATTTCTCGTGGAAATTCGAAGTTCCACGAGTCCGAAGGTGAGAATAAAACACGGAGAAAGAATAATTTACAATCAGAATGTTCATTCGGTTAATTAATCAAAAAAGTCTTATCAGAAACTGTCAACAATTGAATTATATTAATTTAACTATTAATTAAATAATAAATGTAAATAATTCAATTATTATTTAATTAATCATTCGATGCAACTATTCGGAACATTTAAACAAATTTTATTAAGAGTACATTTGTTTTCGAAACGTTCAGTGACCGCTTCAAATTATGAGAAAGAATCAATCTACCTGTTGCTTATGCGTAAACTCGTAATACGTTATGAATTCCATGTGTTCGCCATAACGGACCACACTTGCTTTATTAATAGTACAAGCGGTTAACGCGCTATTGGAACGCGAAAGTCGAAAGGGGAAAGGTTTATTATATATGTACTATTAATACATTATTAAGTTCTCTCTCTCGGCGCTAAGCCAGGCATTGCCCGGGACATGGAATACTTGAAACCCGGAAGAGTACACGAGAATCAGCGAGCGGTGAACATCGAAGAAGAAATGAAATAAGAAAGCACGAGCTTTTACGTACACCCGGGAATACTGAGATGTACATAAATTACTCCTAGAGCCATACCTAGTTGACTTTCGGGTGACCAACTCAGCTGTATGCCTAAATGCATAAACCAGACGTCTGGGGATCCGAAAGACAGTGAGAGCAAGACGAATGCGTTCATTTGCTCTTGTGGCACTCCACCAGGTCCACGACCCCTAGCTTCCGCGTTGATTTTACTTTCTGCTCAGTCAACGAACCCTCTCTGGTCGCTTCAAAGGAATCTCTGCCCTACATTTCATTTTCTGTAGCGTCAATCATTCCTCACGCTTTGTGATATATTAGTTTGAGCTTTTATCTAGACTATAGAAATTATCAAACTACCTCTGTTTGCAGGTAACTTGGCACAAAAACGACGAGTCCGTTCAGTCAGGCTCAAGATTATCGTTCGTTCACGAGGGTAATTTTTATTGCGTCGACGTTGCACCCGTAATGGTCGATGATCAAGGTCACTGGACTTGCATGGCTGAAAATGGAGGCGGCAGGTCATCCTGTACTTCGTTCCTTAACGTTATCGGTGAGACGTAACCGAATAATAGATTAATGATAAATACTTCTATAATTTTCTTTAATTACAAAATCAATATCCTAATAATCAACTATCGTTTAAAGTTTTTTGAAAGTGTTTCATGTCAATTTACGTCAATTTAAAAATATATTTTGCGCTTTGACTGTTGAAAAAGTATGAGGGGCGTATTTGCGTTGGTGCAGGGATAAAACTGAGCTTATCGTTGTTGATTCAATGACATATCAATTTTTTTCCAACAGTTCCCAAAGCCTACAAAAAGCCAGAATTTGTAGAAGAGCTTCGGGCTCTTCTAACGGTAACTGGCACCGTTTCCCTCGAATGCAAAGTCGTCGGTGTACCGACACCGGTGTTAAAATGGTTCAAAGATCAAAAGGAGATCAAGGCCGGGGATGTTTTCGCACTTACCGCCAATCCCGACGATCCAACTTCTCTCGGCACTTACACTTGTGAAGCTATTAACTGTATGGGTACAGCTAACTCCTCGTCAAGGGTATGAACAATGCTCATTAGTTATATTTTATTCAGTAGAAATCAAATGACCCTAGAAAACATGTAATTTACTTTTAGGTTCATGTTGTCGGAAAAGGAAGCCGTGAAGGTTCTCTAAAACCTGCAGATGTCCTCACACCTTCCGGTCCACTTCCAGTATTCAAGAAAATTCTTTGCGATGAATCGTGCAAAATCGGGGATTCCCTCACACTCTCCTGTCAAGGTAATAATTTTTTCTCTCATAATCACATTGACATTGTTATCTATTTAACTATACTTTGCTGTGATTGAATGTAGTAACTGTACCGCCATGGCCGAATACAATTACCTGGTACAACAAAGAGGGTAGGGTAGGGCCCAGCGAAAAGTATCACATTATCGAAGACGGTCTAGGAGGATATTCGATCGAGATCAAAGGCATCGAGGCTTTGGATGAGGGCGAGTGGAAGTGCGTCGCTACCAGTTCTGAGAATATGACACAGTTTTCCACCTGCTACGTAGCAATGTCCAGTAATTAAAACTCGCAGTAATTTTATTAAAATAAATGTATTTAAAAAGAATTGTATCTAATCCGCAACGTCTGTCGAAGCAGTTCCAAAGAACTACAGAGTGCCACGTTTCATGGAAAGCTTGAAAGCTGTATTAACAGAGGAAGGACTGGTGTCCTTCGAGTGCAAAGTTGTGGGATTTCCAACGCCGTTACTCAGGTGGTTCAAGGATGGTCAGGAGCTTCATCCAGGCGATGTTTATCAACTGACCGGGACCAATTCGCTAGGTGATTTAAATCGTAATGTATACTGGCAATACTTTAAATTTATCAGTTTAACGATCGTCTCTATTTATTCAGGTTCTTACTGCTGCATCGCAAGAAACTGCATGGGCGAAACTAAAAGCACAGCCGAGCTTACGGTCGAAGATATACAGAATCAATTGAATGAGGAAGAACGCATGCAGTTGATGAGCTCGAATCAGGCACCGAAATTTATCAAAGGTCTCAAGAGTTGCGAAGCCAGAATAAACGAAGATTTTACATTTACGATACAAGGTGTTCTTCTTATTATAATCTTTCTGTATAATATTGCACATTATTAATGAAAAAAATGGCGATAGATGATTGAATTAACCCTGTAAACACAGTGAAATTCAACCCTTTTTAATCTAAACATTAGTTTATCAACGATAAATATTTTTTTCTTGGAAAAGATGGGAGCGTTATCAAAAATTGTTATTGGGCAAGCTTATCTCTTTCATTTTAGTGAGCGTATCGCCGGATCCAAGTGTATCGTGGTTCCGGGACGATGTACCGATTATCGAGAGCGAAAAGTATCGCTTAGCTCGTGAGGCCGTAGGCGATTGTCACCTTGAGGTCAGAAAGCTAGAATTTGTGGACCAGGCTGAATGGAAGTGTGTGGCCGCAAACGATTTTGGTCACAGTGTAACGTCCTGCTTCCTTAAACTTGTTATTCCAAAGCACTTCAAGAAGCCCAAATTTCTTGAGAGTCTGCGAGCGATACTATCGGAAGAGGGGGCTGTGAATCTCGAGTGCAAAGTTATCGGAGTACCTCAGCCAGTGCTTAAGTGGTACAAGGACGGAGTTGAATTGAAACCGGGTGATATACACAGAATCATATCGGGCCAGGACGGCACCTGCTGCCTGGGCACGTATACTTGCGAAGCCACCAATTGCATGGGTTCCGTCAGCAGTTCAGCGTCGCTTCTGGGTGTTGAAGATCGTGTATCGGTTCGAAAGGAAGAAGCTAAAGAACCGCTACCGCTACACGAACTCGCGCGGAATTTATCGCTCTCCACGATTCACGAAGAAAGAACGTCTCAACTGTACGACACGCCGCAAACAGATCATTCTATTACTTTAGACGATCGAGGGGAAATTTCCTTCAGCTTTGATGGCAAAGAGGTGTCTGTGAGCCTCTACGAAACACCGGACTTGACGGAAGAGGAAGCGTTGCAAATTGTCGAGATGTACGCCGATCAGCTATCCGAACATATTACCGGTTAGTATCGACATTTAGGTTTAAACATAAATTATTCAACTGATCAATGAATAATCTAATTAATTAACCAACTATCAAATTAATTAATCTATTACTCCACCAAATGATTCATTACTCAATGAATCAACCCATTAATAAATTACTCAATTGATCAATTAATAAATTAATTGATCAATTAAATAATCAATTAATAAATTAATTGATCAATTAAATAATCGATCAATTACTTTCAGAGGGAAACGTCATCGAGCTGCCACCTATGCGATTCACCAAAGAATCTTCAACGTCTGGAAATCTCCTCATGGAAGCCGTGGTGATCGACGTATCGCCCGATTACTTCATCCCCGACGAGGAAGCTGATGACCTGCGAACCGAGGCAGATGTGGAGGACGTTTCGATAATGGATGATCAGATGCAGAGTATTCGTTCTTCGTCTTATGTTTCTCCACCAATAGCAGAGTCACCGGAGGATCGAGTCGCCCCGGGATATCCTCCTTCCCGACCACCACGACGAAAGGAAAGCAGGGAGAGCGCCTCCTCGCGAAGCGAGAGAAGCGATAAGAGTCTGCCAAAAGGTTTCGACTGGTCAGAGAGCTATCACAGTGCCAAAGATCCTTCCATGCAAGCGCAGTTTTCTCTTCAGGGACAAGACGATAGTGGCGAGGCATTCACTGATGCTTTGTCGTCTTCGGGCGCATATAGATCGAAGGCTGAAGAATCTAAGGAGTTGTATGCCTCGTTGGTAGAACAGACTATCGAAAAAATTCCTTTGGAAGTAACAAGTGACTTGTCTGAGGAAGAAATAAAAGCTAAAGGAACACTAGCAATGCAAATAGGAGAAACTTTGGTTCAAGAAGTTCCAGTAAAAAGGAAAAAGAAGAAAAAGGATAAACAAATAACGAAAGGTTCAAGAACCCCAAGCTTATCTTCCAAGGCGAGTTCCGAAGAGTCTTATTCCGTGGAGCTTGAAGAACAAGTTAAGAGACGGGGTAGCAAGAGTGAAAAAGAAAAAGGCGACCGAAGGGGAAGCGCGAGCAGCAATAAAAGCGCTGAAACTGCTGCATCTACTAGTCGACGGAGATGGGAATCCGATGCTACAATTGTAGTAGAAGGCGTTCAAATCGAGAAAACCGATGAAATTGGCGAGATACAGACCACACATAACATTCAGCCGGTTTACACCAAAGAAGATACAAGCCTTGAGGAGGAGAGACCTGCTTCGGCAACTTCAGTGGCTTCTACAATGGATTCAGAGAAATCTATGTCCAAAACCAACAAGGGAAGACTGCTCGAGAATGTTTACAAGTTGTCTGAACCGATAATGTCGCTTAGAAGTGCCCTGGTCGATCTAGACAGCCTTTTACCGCTTTTACAGACCGATGGAACTCCGGCGGACGTTGAGAGATCGCAAATGGAAATTGCAGAACGTATCGTGGTGCCCGTGGAAAATCTTTGCGAACAGGTTTCTGCCATTGAGACTAAAGCTTTGAAGGCTGCAGGTGATAGGTACGTACAATTTTTTATTTTATTCTTAACTACACTTTCATGATTGGGACGAGTAGGCTTCTGCGCAACAAAATTTATTTCATTTGATATTAATTCTTTCGGTTGAATTTACTTGGCCATATTTATGTTTTGCTGAAGATCCCTGGCACAGAACGTACGAATTTCCCTTTTGGAAGCTATCAGCGGACCCACCGAGGAACTTTTACGTGGTATCGAGCTGATAAGAGGCCACAGCGATCAACAACAAGATCACAAATCACTTCTGATAATCCTGGAATCATTGACAGACCCTGTGGACGAGATATTGGTGGGTTTGACGAGGATCGAGTACGAATTAACATCGCAAGAAAGTAACGAATTATCTCTAATGAGCCTAGAAAAACCTATAGCTTTGGATCGAATGTGTCGGGCTGTTTCTCGTCTCGGTACAAACATTGGAATGATTTTTGAGCTAAATTTAACCTTTGGCGACGAATCAACAAGTTATTCGGTAATCGAGCGGCTACAGTCAGTCTATCAGAGTCTCGAGGCTTTCCTGAGTACCGTTCCATTGAACGATGTAAGCGGTGCGCTTGAAAACAATGTGGATACTCTTGTGGTTGAAACTCTGGTCCGTCCCTTGGAAGAACTATCAAAAAATTTAAATACCTTTAGCACCGTGAACGTTCAGACACAAAGCGAGCAAGACAGCATTGTAGCAGGCTTAGAAAAATCAATGAGCGAAATGCGAACGAGACTGGAAGCTTTGACCGTTGCGTTGGAAACTTATGAAAAAGAATCCGGGGAACAAGGTATCACTGAACTTCACGCAGATTTGGTGAAATTCCTCAGATACACGATAGACGACGCGGTCGAGCGTCTCGAAAAATTGAAGCTAAAGACGAAACGTGTAACTGAACAATTGAGAGCTGAGGAGATTTCAGTGGTCACTCCGATGATTTTCGATGGGAAATCGAGACAGGACAGTGACGAGAAGGAGCTTGCCATGAAGGGTGTCGTTGAATCTTCGGAACCTGAAGAGTCTAGCGTATTGCAAGATCTGGCAGAGGAAGCTGCCACGATTATGAAGAAAGTCACTGTCCCCGCGATCGTCGAAGCGCAAATCACCGAGTTGCAATTGTTGCAGGAAAAATCTAAACTTTTGAAAGCAGCTGAACAAACTTTTATGGAGGCTGCGGACGAACTGCCTATTAAGGAAGATAGAAAAAAAAAGCAGAAGCAGAATTCAAGCGAGGAAAGTGAAGACGTATCGACGTCTCCTAAGATGCGATCTCGAAATCCTCCAGAACTCGACCCAGACCTGAGTCTTCCCGAAATGTTGTTGGACCCTCTGATTGACGTCCAAGCTAACCTTAGCGATGTGATAAGCGATTTCGAGTCTCAGGAAAGTGCCGAAGAATCATTGTGGCCTGGCAGCAGCGAGTTAGCCGCCTGTTTGACGGAACTTCGCGAATGTGTAGCAACGGCAGCTCATACAGCTACGACACTAAAATCCGCAAATACCGTTGACGCTCTGGTGGACTTGCGGGAGCCTTTGCTGGATCTTCAGCTCGCTATGGCATCGGCAGTTTCGCCAGAAGAGGTGAAACTTATTAAGGAAGCTACGGTTCCTCTCGCGGAACTCAAAGTCATCGTAGCTGCGGCTATTCGTTCGCCGCAAACTTCTCAAGCCTCCCAGGTACAGATGAAGCCTGTTTTGCGAATGCTAGAAGACATCGAGGCCGAAGTAGCAAAAGTTTCCAAGCAAGAAACGACACCCCAGGTTATTGCAGCATCCCCGACGATCTCAGAAACAAATGTAACTAGAACCATTCCGAAAAGACCACCGGAAGAGGTCGAGAGAGCGGCTGTTGCTCTCACAGGAGTTCATTTCGCACTTTCCACTGCCTTGGATCGTGTTACGCCTTCTGCAGCTGAAAATGTGGGCTCTCTGAGTCTTTCAAAGCAACGGGAAAATCTGGTGACTACTGAGGAGATGGCGGAACAATCTGCCGCATCGAATCTCATCACTAGCATCGAAGAACTTCGTCAACACGTAGGTTCTTTGGCCGTAGCAATCGGAACTCCCGTAATCTTAACCGACGACAACGATCAGTACAGCTATGACATCCTTTTCGATGAATTGGCGAAGCTTGAGAAACCGCTATTGAATCTACAAAAGGTTCTTCTCACGGAGGTACATGGACCAGAAGATCGTCACGTTTTGAACGACGTGGCGAGTCCGATACGTAGTTTGAAGGAAGTCGTGCAGGATGTGACTAGAGAAGTCGGTAGAGGTTCAACTCCCATCGTTTTGGAACTTATAGAAGATGTCGAAAAAGATGTATCGTTGATCGCAATGGAAGCTTTAAAAAAAGCATTAGCTGCAAAATCCGAAGCTTCGGATGACGATGGAAGGGAGTCTATCAGTTCTGACTTCAAGCCCGGCGATGTTCCGGGTATTATATTAAAGTGGCTCGATCCTATCGAAGACTGGTTGACTTCTACTGCAGACGAAGGTGGAGAAATTGAAGGAGCGAAATCGTCTATTGCACCTGCGGTTAACGATCTAAAGAGCGAATTGCTGAAAATAGCAATTCAAACTTCATATTCTGAGCCACCGGGCGATATAGCACTTATCGAGTCCCTGACGGAACTTCAAGAGCCTTTGGCTAAAGTTTGCGAAGTCTTAGCCGAATGTCACGAGCCGGAGAACTTAGATATTGTCGAAGGACTGATCCAACCGACGAAACATTTGTTAGGGACGATTTTAGATGCCTCGATGACTCACGAAGCAGGCAAAGTTCTTCGTCCTGTATTGGAAGCTATCGAAGAACTTGAAAATCAGATTCCGCTGACGATCAAACGGGCGACTTATGAGAGAGAATTGCAGAGAGTCGTGAGATCGATGACCCCAGAAGAACCGGAAACTTTGATGGCCGATGATATTCCTGAAACTTTGGAAGAAGCATCTACTCTTATGGACATTATAGATGGAGGTGAAATACGTGAAATCTCAGAAGGACCATTACGAAGAATTGTAACTGCTGCCAGCGAGATAGACGTAAGGATGACAGAAACTGCTCAGGCGATTTCTCGAGAAGATTCTACGGTACTCGAGGCCACGGCAAAGAGTTCGAAGACAGAAGAATGGAGAGAAAAAAGAGCAAAGGCAGCTGAGGTTACAGTAGAGGAAGGCACATCAAAGGAGAAGGTAGAATCACTAAATACAATAGCACCAGTCAATAACGAATTGGAAGCAACGATGGAACAAAGTGCTCAGGCTTTCCCGCAAGAAGAATCTGCGTTGCTTGAAGCAAAGGCTGAAAGTTTGAATTCGACAGGATGGAAAAAACAAGTAGAAGCAATCACAACAGCAGTGAAGGAAGACAAATTAAAAGAAAACCTGGAATCAGCAAGTGCAATAGCAACTGCTGATAACGAATCGGAAAAAG
This sequence comes from Cylloceria caligata, assembly GCA_963942595.1. Lineage (NCBI taxonomy): Eukaryota > Metazoa > Arthropoda > Insecta > Hymenoptera > Ichneumonidae > Cylloceria > Cylloceria caligata. Next base: position 41,603,569 of record OZ012709.1, on the reverse strand, counting down.
CAGTAAAAGAAAGCCCACAAATTCTTTCTTTAGATGACTCTGTTATGCTTCAATCGAAAATAGAATGTTTAGAAATACAAGCGTCTACAGAAGAACGGGTTGAGGCAACTAAAGTTTCATCAGATGAAAACACATCAAAAGAAAAGACAGAACTTTCACAAGTCGCATCTGTTAATAGTCAATTAAAAGAAATTGGGGAAGAAAATGCTCAAGTCCTTTCTCACGGCGATACTGTGCCACTCCTGGCGAGGGCAGAATGTTTAAGCATTGATGAATCGATTAAACTAACAGACGCAACTGTAGTAACAGTAGAAGATAATAAATTGAAAGTAAATACAGAATCAACAGGAAAAACAGACTCTTCAGACGAATTAAAGAAAACTATTAAGGAAAATGCTCAAATCCCCACTCAAGAAGAACCTATTTTGCTTCAGGGAAAGGTGGAAAGTTTGAAAATGGAAGAATCGAAAGAACATGCAGAAACAAACAAAGCTGCCGTCGTGCAAGACGAATTAATGGAAAAATTCGAAACGTCCAGTCAAATAGCAACCGCACTGAGTGAATTGCCAGTAACAATGGAAGAAAATGTGCAGGCCCTTTCTCAGGAAAACGCTACTTTGGCACAGAGAAAGGGGGATGTTTTGAAGACAGAACAATCACAACAACGAGCAGAATCAAGTAAGGACGCAGTAGAACAAGAACAATCGGCGGGAAAGTCAGAAAATATGATACGTAATGATACCGTTGAAGTAATTGCCGTCAACGGTAAATCATTTGTAGAGGAAATTGCTGCATTGAAACCGCAACAAGCTACGGAAATCGCTTCGGTGCAAACGAATCGTGCAGAGCAACTAGATTTATGGACTCTGACGCTTTTGGGTCCATTGGATTGTCTGGGAAATGCCGTTTTATCTCTCGACAGATCTCTGGATGAGGAGGCTCACGGTCTGCTCTGCAGACCTTTGGACTTTCTGCATAAACAAATCGAAATCGCTGAATCACAATTCAATCAGATGGCGGGTCAGCCCCTGGAAAACGACGTCGAGACTATTATCGAGGGATTTTTGTCACCTGTCAATCAGCTTTACTCGGCATTGAGCAGCGCGGTTGTTGTCTGGGACGTAGAAGAACCGCGACCTGTAGTTAATACGCTACTTCGAGCCATCGCTGATTCTTCCACAGAACTATGCGAATTATTAGACGCATTAAGAAATAAATTGGTCCTTCAGACATCGGAACAAACGATTCAAGAACAACAGGAAGATGCATCGCTCGTGGAAACAATAACAGCTGTACTCGCACCATTGGATAATCTTAGAAATTTAATTGAGACGACCCTGAAGAGTCCAAAATTCATGGCTTTGGCGAAAAAAGCAATAGAAGATTCGATGCCGGAGGAAATACATCACAAAATTGTCGAAGGTGTAGCTACGGAACAAGTAATCAGCCACGAGGAAGAAAAAATACAGGAGCGAGAAGATTTAGCTGAAGAATCGTTGGAAATAAAAGCTAAAAGTCGCGAAGAAGAAGAGTTATCAAAAGCTTCGATTAGTAAGCCCGACACCTTTGTAACTGCAACGAAAGACGAGGAAACTTCACTTCTCGAAGATTTAGAAGTGGCATTAGGAAAAGATGCAGAGTTAGCGAAGCTTGAGAAAGTTACTGAAGTCATCGTGCCGTCCGAGCATAAGAAAGCTACATCATCGAAGGTAGAAGGAGCCAAGGTACTGAAAAGAAGCAGTAAAGGAAAGGAAGAATCGATGGACATCGAGGAAACTACTGCGAAACCTCTGGAGGAACTTATCGAAGCGATCGTAGATTCGTCAGGACCGCGACACGTTTCCTCATCACCAGAAGGCTATCAATCAATTACGTCTGACGTTTCTAATGACAATCTTGATAAGACAGAGACTTTGGCCACAGAGGAAAATATTGCTCCAGGAGAGCAGATTGAAGGTCGTACAGAAATAATTTCTACACACGATGTTCCTGAGGAAAATGTGCAAGAAGTTGAAGTAGAACATCTGAATAAAGTTAAATCTAAAGTTCTCACCGAAGAAAGTCTTGCTAAAGCTGAAAAAAATCAGGCAGTTCGAATTAATATTCAGGAGGAAAATCTTGCGGAAATGGAATCCGATGATTTGCAAGGGGAGAAAGCGACGTTAGTTAATCAGGACACACTTGCGAAGGCTGCAGGAATAAAACAGGAAAGTTTCGTACTCGAGAGCTCCACAGTCTCTCAAGATAATGTCCCCAGTGAAGATGTTGAAGAGATCACAGCAGAAGGATTGAAGAAGCAAAAGGTTGCGTCTCGTGACAGCGTAAGTGTCGTAAAAGTTGACGTGATGGACTCCTCTGAGATTAGGATCAAAGCCATAGACGCAGAACTGTCAGGAATTTCAGAAGTTCTTGAAGAAGGTGTGCAAGAAATATTCACAGAGAAATTGGAGAGCCAAAAGGCTGAACTGCGTGATAATGAAAGTTTTGCTAAAGCGGATGTAAAGAATGCTCCAGACATGAAGCTCAAAGAACCGCACATTCAGATATCAGAAACGCAGGAAGTTCTTAAAGAAAGTGTTCAGGAACTTTCTACAGAAGAAATGAAGCAGCTAAAGGTTCAAGTTTGTGTAGGTGAAAGTTTTGCAACAACCAGTCTCGTGGATGCCCCGGAAATGAAAATAAAAACAAGGGATCCAGAGATATCAGAAATATTAAAACTTCCTGAAGAAAGTGTAGAAGAAATTGCCACTGGAAAAGTAGCCAAGGAAAAAGCTGACCTTCGAGAGACCGAAAATCTTGCAAAAGTAGGTTTAACAGATGCCCCTGAAACAAAAATCAAACCAAGGGACGCGCAGTTACTAGAAACATCAGAACGCCCTGAAGAAAGTACAGAGGAAATTGCTACGGAACAATTGGACAAGCAAACTGCTGAAGTTCGCGAGTCTGAAAACCTTGCCAAAGCTGGTGTAACGAATGCTCCTGAAATAGAAGTCAAACTAAGAGACGCGCAGATATTGGAAACGTCAACACTTCCTGAAGAAAGTGTAGAAGAAATTGCCACTAGAAAAGTAGACAAGGAAAAAGCTGGCCTTCGAGAGACCGAAAATCTTGCAAAAGTAGGTTTAACAGATGCCCCTGAAACAAAAATCAAACCAAGGGTTGCGCAGTTACTAGAAGCATCAGAACGCCCTGAAGAAAGTACAGAGGGAATTGCCACGGAACAATTGGACAAGCAAACCGCTGAAGTTCGCGAGTCTGAAAACCTTGCCAAAGCTGGTGTAACGAATGCTCCTGAAATAGAAGTCAAACTAAGAGACGCGCAGATATTGGAAACGTCAACACTTCCTGAAGAAAGTGTAGAAGAAATTGCCACTAGAAAAGTAGACAAGGAAAAAGCTGGCCTTCGAGAGACCGAAAATCTTGCAAAAGTAGGTTTAACAGATGCCCCTGAAACAAAAATCAAACCAAGGGTTGCGCAGTTACTAGAAGCATCAGAACGCCCTGAAGAAAGTACAGAGGGAATTGCCACGGAACAATTGGACAAGCAAACCGCTGAAGTTCGCGAGTCTGAAAACCTTGCCAAAGCTGGTGTAACGAATGCTCCTGAAATAGAAGTCAAACTAAGAGACGCGCAGATATTGGAAACGTCAACACTTCCTGAAGAAAGTGTAGAAGAAATTGCCACTGGAAAAGTAGACAAGGAAAAAGCTGACCTTCGAGAGACCGAAAATCTTGCAAAAGTAGGTTTAACAGATGCCCCTGAAACAAAAATCAAACCAAGGGTTGCGCAGTTACTAGAAGCATCAGAACGCCCTGAAGAAAGTACAGAGGGAATTGCCACGGAACAATTGGACAAGCAAACCGCTGAAGTTCGCGAGTCTGAAAACCTTGCCAAAGCTGGTGTAACGAATGCTCCTGAAATAGAAGTCAAACTAAGAGACGCGCAGATATTGGAAACGTCAACACTTCCTGAAGAAAGTGTAGAAGAAATTGCCACTGGAAAAGTAGACAAGGAAAAAGCTGACCTTCGAGAGACCGAAAATCTTGCAAAAGTAGGTTTAACAGATGCCCCTGAAACAAAAATCAAACCAAGGGTTGCGCAGTTACTAGAAGCATCAGAACGCCCTGAAGAAAGTACAGAGGGAATTGCCACGGAACAATTGGACAAGCAAACCGCTGAAGTTCGCGAGTCTGAAAACCTTGCCAAAGCTGGTGTAACGAATGCTCCTGAAATAGAAGTCAAACTAAGAGACGCGCAGATATTGGAAACGTCAACACTTCCTGAAGAAAGTGTAGAAGAAATTGCCACTGGAAAAGTAGACAAGGAAAAAGCTGACCTTCGAGAGACCGAAAATCTTGCAAAAGTAGGTTTAACAGATGCCCCTGAAACAAAAATCAAACCGAGGGTTGCGCAGTTACTAGAAGCATCAGAACGCCCTGAAGAAAGTACAGAGGGAATTGCCACGGAACAATTGGACAAGCAAACCGCTGAAGTTCGCGAGTCTGAAAACCTTGCCAAAGCTGGTGTAACGAATGCTCCTGAAATAGAAGTCAAACTAAGAGACGCGCAGATATTGGAAACGTCAACACTTCCTGAAGAAAGTGTAGAAGAAATTGCCACTGGAAAAGTAGACAAGGAAAAAGCTGACCTTCGAGAGACCGAAAATCTTGCAAAAGTAGGTTTAACAGATGCCCCTGAAACAAAAATCAAACCGAGGGTTGCGCAGTTACTAGAAGCATCAGAACGCCCTGAAGAAAGTACAGAGGGAATTGCCACGGAACAATTGGACAAGCAAACCGCTGAAGTTCGCGAGTCTGGAAACCTTGCCAAAGCTGGTGTAACGAATGCTCCTGAAATAGAAGTCAAACTAAAAGACGGGCAGATATTGGAAACGTCAACACTTCCTGAAGAAAGTGTAGAAGAAATTGCCACTGGAAAAAAAGACAAGGAAAAAGCTGACCTTCGCGAGACCAAAAATCTTGCACAAGCTGGTGTAACGCACGCCCCTGAAACAAATATCAAACTAAGGGACGAGCAAGTGTTAGAAACATTAGAACACCCTGAAGAAAGCGCAGAAGAAATTGTCACAGAAAAATTAGACAAACAAACCGCTGAAGTTCGCGAGTCTGGAAATCTTGCCAAAGCTGGTGTAACGAATGCTCCTGAAATAGAAGTCAAACTAAGAGACGCGCAGATATTGGAAACGTCAGCACTCCCTGAAGAAAGTGTCGAAGAAATGTCCACTGGCAAATTAGACAAGGAAAAAGCTGACCTTCGAGAGACCGAAAATCTTGCACAAGCTGGTGTAACGCATGTCCCTGAAACAAATATCAAACCAAGGGACGCGCAAGTATTAGAAACATCAGAACTCCCTGAAGAAAGTGTTGAAGAAGTTATCGCAGATATATTAGACAAGCAAACTGCTGAAATTCGTGAGGCTGGAAATCTTCCCAAAGCTGGTGTAGTGGATGCTCCTGAAACGAAAATGAAACCAACGGATACACACATATCGGGAACATTAGAACATCCCGATGAAAGCGTCCTAGAAATTATCAAAGAAGATAAAGAGAAACAAAAACTTGAGATTAGCGAAGGTGACTATCCCTCTAAAGTCAATGTAGCGGACGTTGCTGATATGAAGATCAAATCAACAGTTGCACAAATGTCAGAAACTTCAACAGTTCTTCAAGACAGCTTTCAAGAAGTTACGAAAAAGGAATCTCAAATTGATTCGCCGAAACCGGTGGCTTCACTGGAGGAACGCCAAACTGCCCAAATCGCAAAGATTGTAGCCGCGGAAGCGGACAAATTTAGAATCGAAAACATAATTAGGGCAGCTGAATCCGCGATTGTAGGGATCGTTGAAACTCCAACGCAAAAGATCTTCAAGATGAAAAAGCAAGGAACGAAGAGTGAGGAGCCCGACGAAATCGTGGAAAGAATCATTGTGAAACCAGTAGAAGAAGTAGTAGCTATGGAGGACCAAAATATCATTGAGATCATAGAGACTGTGGGTGAAAAAGTAATCAAGATGAAGCTCGCCGATGTGCTAAAGGACGGATACGTTGAGGAAGCAATCGAGGAGATTGTCGTTAAAAAACCAGTTGAAGGGTGGACGAAGACGTTAGTCGAGGAGGAACGACAAGCTGTGTCAGTCTCAGACACGAGAGTCCAGGAATTGGCATCAGGAAAGTCTACTTTGAACGATTCCACCGATCTGGTTACAGATGCTAAGCAACGATCTGATAAAGATTCTAAAGACAACAGCAAAACGGATGCTGATGCTAAGACAGAAGCAGTAGTATTGGCGCCAAAGGAGGAATGTGATGAGTTGAAGAAAGAAAAAAAGGTTGCGAAGAATAACGTTCTAGAGACGGAACATTTAAAAAAGGAGGAAGTGGACAAACTTGAACGTCAGGAAACAGAGAAATATGAAGCGGAGCAATTGAAACATGAAGAATCCGTACTCCTGATGAAAGAAGAGAATGAGAAGTTGCTGAAGATGGAAGCTGAAAAACTTGAAAAGGAAGAACTTGACCGCCAACAGATAGCAAAGCAGAATGCAGTACGATTAGAGCGTGAAAAGGCAGTACGTTTAGAACATGAGGAGGCAGAACGTTTAGAACGTGAGGAGGAAGAACGAGTGAAGCAAGTTAAAGAAAAAGAAGAGTTCGACCGTCAAGAAAAAGCTAGAGAAGAGACAGAACGTTTAAAGCTTGAAGAACTGGAACGTGAAAAGAAAGAACAGGAAAGACTCCAAAAAGAGAAGGCCGAAGAATTTGAGAAAGAAGAGCGCAAACGTCAGGAAAAACTAGAAGCTGAGCGATTGAAAAAAGAAGAGGAGGAGAGGGTGCATAAAGACGAAACCGATAGGCTTGAAAAAGAAGAGCGCCATCGCCAGGAACAATTAGAAATCGATCGACTAAAAAAAGAATCGGAAGAAAGGCTGCAAAAGGAGAAGGCTGAAAAACTTGAGAAGGAAGAACAGGAGCATCGAGAAAAAGCCAGACAGGAAGCAGAACGGCTTGGAAACGAAGAATTGGAACGGAAGAGACAGGAAGTTGATCGATTAAAAGAAGAGGAACTTGAACGTATGAAAAAGGAAGAAGAAGAACGTCTAAAGAAAGAGAAATCTGAACGCTTGAAACAAGAGGAACTTGAATTTGCTCAGAAAGAAGAGGAAGATCGCCTCAAGAGAAAGGAGGCTGACAGATTGAAACAAGAGGAACTTGATCGTGCGAAGAAAGAAGAAAAACGCGTAAGAAAAGAAGAAAAGGAGCGCAAGAAAAAAGAGGATGAGCGCTTAAAACAAGAGGATCTCGAACGTGCTAAGAAAGAAGAAGAAGAACGTCTCAAAAAGGAGGAATCAGCCAAACTCGAGAAGGAGAAACTAGAAAAAGAGGAAGCAGCCAAACTCGAGCGGGAAAAACTAGAAAAAGCAGAAGTAGCCAAACTCGAGAGGGAGAAACTAGAAAAAGAGGAAGCAGCTAAACTCGAGAAGGAAAAACAAGAAAAAGAAAAAACAGCCAAACTCGAAAAGGAACAACTAGAAAGAGAAGAAGCAGCTAAACTCGAGAAGGAGAAACTAGAAAAAGAGGAAGCAGCCAAACTTGAGAAGGAAAAACTAGAAAAAGCGGAAGCAGCCAAACTCGAGAATGAAAAACTAGAAAAGGAGAAAGCAGCCAAACTCGAGAAGGAGAAACTAGAAAAAGAGGAAGCAACTAAACTCGAGAATGAAAAACTAGAAAAGGAGAAAGCAGCCAAACTCGAGAGGGAGAAACTAGAAAAGGAGAAAGCAGTCAAACTTGAGAATGAAAAACTAGAAAAAGAGAAAGCAGCTAAGCTTGAGAAAGAAAAACTAGAAAAGGAAACAGCAGCCAAACTCGAAAAGGAGAAACTAGAAAAGGAAAAAATAGCCAAACTCGAGGAGGAAAAACTAGAAAAAGAGAAAGCAGCCAAACTTGAGAAGGAAAAACTAGAAAAAGCGGAAGCAGCCAAACTCGAGAATGAAAAACTAGAAAAGGAGAGAGCAGCCAAACTCGAGAGGGAGAAACTGGAAAAGGAGAAAGCAGTCAAACTTGAGAATGAAAAACTAGAAAAGGAGAAAGCAGCTAAGCTTGAGAAAGAAAAACTAGAAAAGGAAACAGTAGCCAAACTCGAAAAGGAGAAACTAGAAAAAGAGGAAGCAGCCAAACTCGAGAAGGAAAAACTAGAAAAGGAAAAAATAGCCAAACTCGAGGAGGAAAAACTAGAAAAAGAGAAAGCAGCCAAACTTGAGAAGGAAAAACTAGAAAAAGCGGAAGCAGCCAAACTCGAGAATGAAAAACTAGAAAAGGAGAAAGCAGCCAAACTCGAGAGGGAGAAACTGGAAAAGGAGAAAGCAGTCAAACTTGAGAATGAAAAACTAGAAAAGGAGAAAGCAGCTAAGCTTGAAAAAGAAAAACGAGAAAAGGAAACAGCAGCCAAACTCGAGAAAGAAAAACAAGAAAAGGAAAAAATAGCCAAACTCGAGGAGGAAAAACTAGAAAAAGAGAAAGCAGCCAAACTCGAGACGGAGAAACTGGAAAAGGAGAAAGCAGTCAAACTTGAGAATGAAAAACTAGAAAAGGAGAAAGCAGCCAAACTTGAAAAGGAGAAACTAGAAAAAGAGAAAGCAGCCAAACTTGAGCAGGAAAAACTAGAAAAAGCGGAAGCAGCCACACTCGAGAAGGAAAAACTAGAAAAAGAGGAAGCAGCCAAACTCGAGAGGGAAGAACTGGAAAAGGAGAAAGCAGTCAAACTTGAGAACGAAAAATTGGAAAAAGAAAAAGCAGCCAAACTTGAGAAAGAAAAACTAGAAAAGGAAACAGCAGCCGAACTCGAGAAGGAAAAACTAGAAAAGGAAAAAGCAGCCAAACTCGAGAAAGAAAAATTGGAAAAGGAAGAAGCAGCCAGATTCGAGGAGGAAAAACTGGAAAATGAGAAAGCAGCTAAACTCGAGCAGGAAAAACTAGAAAAGGAGAAAGTAGCCAAACTCGAGAAGGAAAAACTAGAAAAGGAGGAAGCAGCCCTACTCGAGAAGGAAAAACATGAAAAGGGGAAAGAAAAAGCCGAACGTTTGAAGAAGAAGGAACGCAAGCAAGCGGAAAAGAAAGAAGCAGAACGTTTAACGAAAGAAAAAGAGGAACGTCTAAAAACCGAAGAAGAACGCCTGAAGAAGGAAGAAACGGAAAAACTCGAAAAGGAAAAACTGCTAAGTGAAAACGAAGAAGCCGAGCGATTGACGAATGCCGAACTCGAGCGCCAGCAGAATGAAGTTGCGGAAAGACTAAAGGAAGAAGAGCAACAACGCCGGCGAAGTGAAGAAGCTAAAATATCAGAAAAAGAAGCATTGCAGCAGCTACAAGACGCTGAAGTAGAGCAGCTGAAGAAAAAAGAACTAAAGGGACAACAGGAAGAAGAAGTTAAACGTTTGAAAACCGATGACGCCAAGGAAGAAACTAAAAGAAGTTCGAAAAAAGCAGATAAGCAAAAAATTCTTCCTAAAAAAACGGAAGATCATGCACAGGAAGTTTCCACGTCAAACCGCGAGGATGAAGATGATGAAAAAACACCGGTAAACTCAGAGCATGAGATAACAGACAAAGCGAATAAACATCACGTTCGGGTTTACGAAAATACTGCATTGGATAAAGAGCCACGCTCAAGTTCTACTATTCGCACGGATTCTGAGATGGAATCCGAATATTCAGAGTCCTCGACGTCAGCGATTTCTCGAGATGCAGCTGTACCATCAAGAAGAAGAAGAAGCGGGCAACAGATAGCTATCGAAGTTGATTACGACATATCAAAGGAACGTTCGGAACGTCGTGGAAGTAATCGTCCAATTTTAAACAGCATGAGAGACAATACTTTGCCTTCTGACGATCGACACTACACTCCTCATTATTCAGCCACGAGCAGGACTTATGAATTCGCTCCTGGACCGAGAGACCGTGGAAAGAAACCCTCCTTCTGCACGAAATTAACAGATCGAACGGCAGCAGAAGCCTCGAGAATAAAATTGACTTGCACTGTCCTCGGGGATCCTGAGCCACAAGTTTACTGGACGAAGGACGGCGTAAAATTACCGAATTCTAGCAATCGCCACTGTACGATTGAAGAAAATGGTATGGTATCGCTGGAATTTTACGGAGCTTTACCTAAAGATTCGGGTGAATATTCTTGCGTCGCAAAAAATATTCACGGCCAGGCGCATACGGAGGCGAAGCTCAAAGTTTATGCTGGATACGAACCATCACCAGCCGTCCCGACTTTTACCAGATCAATCAAAGGTAGACAACGAGACTCTTATATTATATAAATTAATTTCACTATACTTTATAGCTGAACGATTGATGGGATTGTTTTTTTACTTCCAGACACATATCGCTCTGCCGAAAATGAACTAGTGCTCGAATGTAGAGTTCGAGGACAACCAAGCCCAAAGATCACGTGGCTGAAAGATGGCCAAGCTCTGCAGATTGCCGACCGCTATCAACAATGTGATCTCGGTGACGGTCTTTGCCGTCTGAAGATCTCGAATCCTGACTTCTACGACAGTGGATTGTACACTTGTAAGGCTGAGAATGAATCAAAGATCAGCGATCGAACATCACATATTGTTAATTTTGAGGGAAAAGGTATATTTTTAATCTCGTGTAAGTTATTTTCTAAAATTTTAATACTTTGGTATTTACATTACTATTTATCGGAAAACTATAAAAATCAAGTGACTACAGAGTACTTTGCATATATCGTAATTATATTTCCGTTCCTATATCCTATAAAAAAATTTTATTAATTATTTTGTGCATACTTCATTCCGAATTTTATTATTGTATACAAAAGGAAAGGAGCACGGCTGGCGAGGTAGTTATCGCAATTTGACGAGTACCGACATAGACACCGGTCGACCAAGGTTCTCCAGCTATCTGACAGATCACAGCGTTCCTGCGGGAGGGACAATAGCGTTACAGGTCGAAGTAAAAGGTGCGAGATCTGTCAGATGTCTAACTGGAATACAAAAATAACGTGTAAATTTTAATTACAGGCGTTCCACCACCTGATATTACATGGATGCGAGGTGACAGGCGAGAACCCATTCCATCTTACAAAGCTCGTACCTTCGCAGACTCGGGAGTCTACACTCTGATAGTTCCGGAAGCCACTGAATCCGAGACCGGAACTTACGTCTGTCGCGCGAGCAACGCGTACGGTTACGTCGACACCACAGCGAACGTTCAAGTAGTTTCTTCCAGTTCTATCGATGGTGGAAAACCTGCGATGTTTGTATCACGTCCTGCGGAAACTATGATTCACGTTACTGTCGGAGAAGATGTCAGCGTGTCCTTTAGGGTGAACGGAGTTCCCAAGCCACGAAGTAAGTCGCGAAGTAAAGAAAGACTTCAATGAATAGTAAATGAAGATTATGATCATCGTTGTTATTACAATTTTTTGTTTACGAATTTTTTGTCTAGTCGTTTGGATGAAAGGCATGCGTGATATTACCAACGGACCAAGGTCTTACAAGGAGTCGATCGACGATTACGTCAGGCTCACTCTAAAGCGAGCTTTGGTTTCTGATGAAGGAACCTATTGCATTCTGGCAAAGAATCGTTACGGATGCGACAGAACGTTTTATACTGTGAAGGTACGACGTCCAATAAATATCAAGATATTGCATAATATGTACATAAAATGTTACAAAGTTACTATGTGCCTGACAGGTAAAACAACGAGCCAGATCTCTGACACCATCGCCAGACTGGGGTTCGGTGGACACCGACAACCTGTTGACGAACATTCACGATACCGAACGTTCCTATTTGAAACGTAAGATTTACTGTTGCAAATTACTGGTTTGACCTTTACTAATTTGATTGTCGTTGTTAACTCGTTATGAGATCAGTAGGCCAAAAGGCCTCGCGCGCTCCAATTCACACGTTTTCCCTGAATCCGAGAAGCTGCGCGCGTTTATTGCAACGACTCGCGAGACCAAAGCTCTAAAAATATGACAGCAAGTGTCAGCCCACTCCTCATAATAGACGAGGAAAAATGGCGATAGGCTTCTCTGGTGAACTAGTAAGAAATCGGAAAGACTGAAACGCAAGCATAGCAAACTTGAAGTCGCAACAGCAGCAGTTGATGCGAGATAAAATTGGTCTCACACGGCTCCACCTACTTTCATGAAACTTAGTAGAATTCCTCTCCTCCACCCTTCGCCCAAAAGGGAACGAGCGTCTAGCTATTTCTGTTTCTCCTCCTACTCCCACTGATGTTTCGCCAAAAATTCTTTGAATACGCATTCAGTCCGTGCCCGACTCGTGACTCTTGACTCGTCCTATCATATCAGTTTTTTCGATCTCGTGTAGTCACGATGAACCGATAAAATGAATAACACCGAAAATGAAAGTGAACCCCATGAAAATTCGGAAAAGGAAGGATTGTCTGTTGAAAAGTTGAGATTCTCGTGGAATGAAAAAACTAGTTGTCACATTCGAGACTTTCTAGACTTTCTCGTTGGTCATCAAGGTAGATTACTTAAAAGAGCAAAATTAAAAAAATTATATTTACGAAAATTTGTATCTCCAAAAATACTGATTGAATACAGTTTGAGAAAAGTTTACTGGAATTCAAAGAAACGTAGAAAAATGCAACAGTCAACATGAAAAAGTATATTAAGTATTGATAAATCTATCAGACAATCTTAAATAATTTGTCTTTGGTCTGAACAAAATCGTATTTCGACGTCCAATTCACGGATAAAAATGACATTCGTACGTGACCATTATTACCAGTAGCCAACTGCTTTAATGTATTAATTAATTAATTAATTAATTAATATTAATATAAATAAATAATTAATTAATTATTATAAATATTTATCAATTATATTATTATTGATTAATGACGGAAAAAAAAAACAATAAAAAAAGAATCTATTTAAAGAACTGAACTTATCCTATACGACGAGATTAATCATTATTACAAACCTAAATTACTAAACAATTTTTAATTAAAACATTTTTTTGGAGCAGAAGTTCCTGGACCGATATCGAGCGAGCCGGTTATCGTTGATGGAGGGCGAAACTGGTTGGCCCTGAGCTGGGGAAAGGCGGTACAGCATGGTCCGGCTCCAGTTGTCGCGTACAGGGTTGACGCGTGGCTGCTCGGTGGCGAAGGTGGTGCACGATGGTCCGAGGTAAAAACACAGTTGACACTCTTGCTTATCATGCATCCCGATCATGTTGCGATGCGATTAATTTTATTTCGTTTAAAATCACTCAAGCTGGGGATAACGCCTGTCAACGCGTACGACGCTTTCAATCTTCGGCCGGGAGGTGAATACAAATTTCGTATAACGCCACGCAATCGTTACGGCTGGGGCGAGGCCGTGACTATGACGAACTCCGTGACTGTTCGCGAAGTCGTAAAGTTCCCAGAGTTCTCGAAGATCCTGCCGGGTCAGCTAAAGGCTCTTCGGGGCGAAACTTTGCATCTCGAGTGTGAGGTCCGCAGCGAATCGAAGGCCGAAGCCAAATGGTACAGAGATACGACGGATATTGATGGCATCGAAGATCCGAGGTACATGACGTATTTCAACGGCGCGAAATCCACACTAACCGTGCAAGCTATCAAGGAACGCGACTCCGGGCGATACGTCTGCGAGGCGACGAATCCTGCCGGTCGAGTCTCGACTTTCGCCAGGGTCCAAGTTGTCACGGATCCTAAAATCGTCGAGGCTGACGAAAAACTTCGAAGAATGAGGTACCATACATTTTTTATTTATTTCCAACGTCGGCTATAGTAATATTAAATAAAAATTATAGAATATAAATAGTAAATACAAAATATCTTCGAATGATAGAACTCTCGAGTCGAACAACGAAGAAAGACCGCCTGAATTTACCATGAGGCTGCGAGACAGACGAGTACAGATGACATATCCGGTGCGATTGACGTGTCAAGTCTCCGGACACCCGGAGCCGGAAGTCACGTGGTACAAGAATCGCGATGAAATCTTCCAGGATGGTACGAACTCCATAGAAACGTAAAATTAACGAGATTGAATTAAATTTTCGCACAGAATATTTGTTTTCATCATTTATATTTATTTTATTACATTTTACACATATTAATAAAAATAATGCATCGATTGATAGGAAAATTTACTAAAATTTGGATGTAACCCTTAGATTACACACTTTTTTTACTATGGTACTTTTACACACGAGTGCAAATTCCCATCAACTATTTTCGGTGCTCCATATATCCGGTTCTAACTAACCCATATTCATTTAGTACCATCAGTGTTTTCAAAGCTCACAGTATGCCCAATGAAATGGTAATAATGATATTTTGGAAAATAAAAGTCCAATTATAAAAACAATAACAGTGATGGCGATTTTGATGCGTTACAGACGAAATACGGCACCCATGGTGTGGATTCCTTAGGGTTAATTGCGTGTCTTGATTGTACTTTGACTGTCCGCGACATTTATTTAACGATGTTATTCCAGATAACGTTTTGTTCTGGGACGACGAGTCGCACTTCCACACTCTCGAAATCAGTCACTCGGCACTCGACGACTCCGGAATTTACATGGCGAAAGCAAGAAACGTCAACGGTTCGGTGTCTTGTCGTTGTCACCTAGTAGTCGATAAGGGAATCCGTGCCTACATAGCTCCAGAATTTTTCCGCCATCTAGACGCGGTTTACACGATAAAAGCTGGCGGAGAACTTCGCATGACCGCACAAATAGAGGCTTATCCCACAGTGGGTATAGTTTGGTAAGTAATCAGCCTCTCCATTACACTCCTCGTCCAATATTCTTGCGAGAAAGAATGTAATTTTACTAATTTCTGTTTGTGTGGGGGGCTGGGGATACTCGACGAACAGGCATCGAGACGGTCACCGTCTTCGTCCAAGCAGAAGTGCTGTCATGACTTTAAATCACGACGGCAGCGTAGAGCTCTCATTGGCATACGTGACCTCGCGGGACGCAGGTCTCTACTCTTGCACCGCTACGAACGAGGTGGGACAAGCCGAGAGTACTACCAGAGTCACTGTACTCGGTGCCGCTGAAGAACAGCCCTCCAGTCTGAGTCAGTCTTTGCCAGACGTGGTCGAGTCTCTGGATGTGCCGTGAGTGCGACGAATGACTCACTGCAAATATGCTTTTTATTATGGTTAAATTTTTTGTTTCGATAACTCTGCACGCGGTTTCTTTCAGGTACTCCAAAGAACCGCTTTTTGTCACTAAACCTCTGTCTACCGAAGCTGTAGAGGGTGACACAGTTATCATTCTATGTGAAGTCGTGGGTGACCCTAAACCGGAAGTCATTTGGCTACGGGATTTCTTGAGGGTAAGATGAATGCCGATCAATTGCGTTCTAACCAGTGCTTTTCATTTTTCTTAAATTACTAATCTAATATTTTATTAATCAAATTTGGGAAGGGTATCAACGCTACGTACTGGTACTTTATGACCGGAGCGATTAGCGCAATATTTTTTTTCTATGTTAACGACAATATAAATGAATCTCATAAATTGACTTCTATATCATCAAATAAAACACGCGTTAAGATCACTTTCTAAATTATTCCAATTTTTTTCGACCGTATTATAGAACTTAAGTACCAGATTGACGATTACTACTAAAATTTATCATAAATATATAAGATAGAATGTTCTTACTCTGAAAAAAAATTAGATTCAATAACATTCTGCCACAAACATATGTTGTTTTTTCAATTCAACTTATAATTCTTACAATTTCATATAAAATTAAACTAATAACTTATTCTTATAGTATATTATAATGTGTAATATGTGTGGCATCTATATATTAATGAGATGAACAGTTAAAAAAGTATTAACAAGTATAATATAAATGTGTGGCAATTATATAAGCAAAATACGTTTTGACGGTTCGACGCGTCGACTAACGATTCCCCAATACGCGACGAAACAGTTTTCCTGCTGTCTATCCCTTTCTGATGGTCTCTTTGAGTTGTGGAACCGACGCGCTAGGCCTGTAATTGTCCACTTATACTTAATGCATAAACATACACGTGAAGAGGTTCCTGCTCCCTGAGTAGACTTTCAGGGGGGACGTTGCTTTCAATAAATCGAATTAAAATAAAAATATTTTTTCAGCGGCACGTGTCAGAATTATTATTCAATTAATGACCTTTTTTCAGTCTAAAATTTTCATTTTCCAAAAGAATATTTTAACCGCCGAAAGAATAAAACAGATATTGGTTATTAAATTGTTAAAGAAAACGCGGTATGACGGGTATCGCAAGAATTCTCCGAATGCCGCAATTGATTCTATCAATGAATCTCTATCAAGCGACTTCTTTACGGTGTATACGAATAACTTCTCTCGAGTTGGTTCTCTATCAGCGAATATCCACGTGATCGATGCTGACATCCCATGGGGCGAGTGTTAAGGATTACGTAGCAAGAGACTGCGTTCGCGTGGCTATGACTCGTCCCTCGAGAATTCTCGACGCGCGAACGCTTCTCTTCCTATCTTCCTCGAGGTCTCTATGAAAATTCTAAAGAAATTCTACGGAACTCGGCATACAAATTAATTAAAAACGCAATTGTTAAATTTCGGATATGTTCATAAAAGTTATTACTTTTTCTCTCAGTAGGAGAAAAATATTATTTTATTTCAAAGTTCTTCAATGAGTATTTAAAATTTGCATATGAATTCCACGCAAAGAAGACTCGTGTACCTACGAACACATCAGCTTCTTACTTTTTCCTTGTTTACGCAGGAGCCATAGTACTGCGCTGACCAAAGGTGTACCACCAATATAACTAAAGGATCTTGGATCTTAGTATACTGAAACTCGATTCTACCGATAATCTATCGCAATACATAGACGATCGTTACGTGTAAGTAAGGGCGAGTGAGTGTTTTGCCAGGGGATTGCGCAGAGCCCGGGACGCGAATGACGTGTCTCCCGTGGTGCTACTTGCCTCGTACAGTGGAAGAGATGTAGGTCAAGGTGCCGCGAACCGAAATGACATACCTACATTATGCCCGTATTCGGTTCTAGCATAATACGACGACTCAAGCCCCGAGACCTATGTATCTGTGTCGTAGCACCGGGCTTTGCCAATCAACGCACACACGCCTTTCCAACATTATCCGCGTTACGCGGTGCGTATTAGCTCCGTCTATCTCTCGTGATTGATTCTCATGTCCGGCTCACTCTTTTTCTTTCCGTCGGAGCAATAAATGGCAATTATCTGACTCCTACGATTCAGATACTCTCGGATACTTCAGAACACTCGCGTACAATCACAAGCGTTTCACATTGCTATCGAACAGATAGATTGATGATTCTTTTATATAAAGGCGTGGATGCTTCAGAATAAGATAGACGCTTTCAGATTATGAATCACTGCAGGCCAACGGAGACGATGGAAGCTATAGATCTCAAGACTGACAAAAGCATCTTCAATGAAATTCACTTTCGATTCGAGAATGCTCGAGAAAGAGCCCTCCGGGGAAACGAAATGTTTCCTTAACGTCTTTTTCAAATGTTAATCTCAAAGCTTGAGATAGTTTGAGGGGCTTGGGCTGCTTGTTGTTGGTTTTTTTCTTTTTTTTTTTTAGAGAGCAAAGTAGCAAAGATACCTTAAATTATGCCTCTGATCTTTTACCGTTTTCGGAAGCTATTTTTTTCTATCTTGAAATATTCGTGAGAACAGAAGAACCTTTTGCAAAAAATATTTTTCATGTCGGAGAAATAGGAGTGAATGGGAGAAACTAACGGAAATCTAAAGATAAATAGCTTTTTTTTTTAAATATATAATAGCTAACTTTAATTGATTTACTATAAAAATAGATCATGCAACGATTTCTCTGAGTGTAGTACTAGGTATATTCAGAAAAATCGTGGTAGTACTGACAACTATAAATTGTTAGTCCATGCGGTTATTTTTTATAGTAACATTAACTTTTTTTCATTGTTACCGTAACGGAGAATAGTTAACGTTATTATGAAAATAGTCGTATGAACGAAGAATTAATAGTTGTAACCTAATAGTTAACAGGTCTACCACGATTTTTTGCCTGTACTATATTTTTTATCTCCATCCAGTAGAATAAATTCTTTTTAACTTGGCGTAAAGACATAACCGCGTCTCTTGACTGTATTCACAGGGATAGGACAATTACTAAATCGGTAGATTTTATCAACGCATAAATCATTACGTAAATTTATTCGTCTTCTCATTGCCTGTCTAGAAAGTGATTATATAAACGACTTTAGTTCAGTGTCTAAAAACCAGTGTTAAATGTTACATTATATTTGCAATGTAACATACCTAAATGGATTTTATTCGCAGATTTTATCTTCAAATAATCATAAAATATTTTTTTTTAATTGACCAAGTCATTCTCCCATACGATATTCAATCTACTCCGATTATAACCATCTTAAGGTATACACGAAATGCTGGAAGCTACATACGGGTACAAACGACGAGAAAGCAGAATCTACCCTATTATTTTGAATAATGGCTCCCAGGCAGAATGCAGAATTCAACTTTAGATAAAAAATTCCACAACAAAAAAAAAACGTTGAAAATATAATTTTTTTTACAATAATTATTTCATCATGAGTTCAACTGATTTCGATAAATATTGTGCGTGATTTATAATTGGCGAGTAACGTATAGTAATTCTTTAGAAAAATTTAGAAAGTGGTAGATTGCAAATTATATTAATTATAACAACAGTTAAATCTTGTTAAAAGATATAGCAAAAGCGCTGACAAACCTCCAGTCGCGAGTTTTAGCATTTGTATTCGTTTCCAGTAAATAATTAATATCGCTGAATACTATCTACATCATCTACATTCAGATTTTAGGGCTTTTAAAGATTTCATAACATGATCTAACTACCTGCACAATACAGAAACTTATTGAAGTATCATTTTTTTCCAGTGTACACATGAAATTTTTATTCAATATACATTTTCTTTTCTTTTCTTTTCAAATATCTTGAGAGACAATGAAAATAAATTGAGAAACTTGACGTGGTTGATTGCAAAGCTGTTTTAACACATCTAGTATCAATCTCTTTTCATGATTATAACAACGCCAATATTTTGTTATTGAAAATTTTAGCCGATATTATATTTACAACCTTAATGGGGATGTAAATCTTTTATTCTTTATGGGAAGTTCACAAACATTTATTTTTTTAAAAGAATTTGTGTATTTACAGAGACGATATTTCAAAAACTACTAATCAATCTATTTTCTTTATTTTAATGACACGAAGTGTCTGTTTCATATCGTTCGAGGTACAGTGATAAAAAATTGCGCAACTCGACGTCGACTTGTTGAAGAGCTGACTAGCACAGATCTACTCTCGATATCTCACATCCATCACCGGGTGCTGTACTACGCGTAGGAAAGTGCTCGAAGCATTTTTTTGCAAAGAGACTGTCTCCCACTCGAATCGACTTTTTTATCGAGCAGTCGCACATGGCGCCTTTGTACCGAGGTAGTACGATGCGTGCTGAGGTCCTGGGGGTCGGGGAACCGGAGCCCCCATCGTCGTCCTCGTAGTGGATGCAGTAGCGAGACCACTTCTTTAAGCTGACAGTGGTCGATTGCGACTCACAGCGGACTCTTCGCGATTCTCGTAATACAAACGCGTTACCATCTTTTCGCTTTACAGTTCTGAACCAGATTTGTTGCATCTAATTAACTGACACTTTGCGTCATATCGTAGTGATAAATGAAATAAGAACCCCACCTTCGCATCCTCAGTGCGGTATGTGTTAAAATCGTGTGAACTTATAGGTTCAAGGCTCGGAAATCGCCATGTAAGGCTCTCGAAGAGGATCTATCGACCATAACTGAAATATCTACAGATAGAAAAGATCAAATGATGTATTAAACCAGTAAATATTAATTTATTTAATTCAGTAAATATTAATTCATTTAATTCAGTAAATATTAAATAATTCAAAACTACTGGAATCAGAAGAAAGAACTTCTTATTGATGCCAAATATTTATTTCTCAGTACGTGAGATTCTCTCGGTCTGGCTTACTACTAAACTATCATCGGTGTCTGTAACTTGGCACGTTTACTCATATTGTGCTGGGAGTAATTTGATCTATAAGTTACGGTTATTGCTCCAAATCAATTAAATTTTTTTTAATTTATTATTTTTTATTTTAATATTTGTTTTTTCGATTTTACAAAGTGACGAGGTGTTTAATTCTGACAGCTCGAAGAGAGGTGTTCCTTAATATTCGTTGGAATGATACAGCGCGAATAATATACACGTCCGTCAGAGGCTCGATTTCGTGATTCGACTTTGTAAGACCCCGCGATAGTTGAGATATCGAACAGAAATAACAGGTAACTGACGTCAGTGAGTGCTGTACTCTTCCGATTTTGTTGATTGACTCTCGCGGCTTTTTCAACGTACATACGTACGCGAGAATTCGAATTAATCGTGTATGAAGCACACTCGTGAGTTAAGGTATCGGTAACTCGACGAACAGGATAAATGGATATGGCTCTCGCGAGCTGTTGCTGCCGCTGCTGCTACTATAGAGAGCCAAAGGTGCTCGCGAGTACTTAGTGAGCTCGTATTTGGGGAACCACGATGATTTGCAGTCGTGTCGCGTGCTCGAACGTTCGTGCTCGACGTCTAAGAAGAAAAAAAATGATCCAACAACGAAGCTTTAGTGCTGTACCATGAAATCATTACAGTGTTAATGAGTTCACTGTTGTAAAGCAAAATGAAAAGTTTCTTAGATTTTTTTTTCAATGAGAGCAATAGAAAATTTACTACGTCAAACATTTATCATTTTTTGGAGCCAAGGGTCACTGGTGACTCATTACTTACTTTAATACACTTTAAAACAGGGTTTCACTGTTTATTTAATTTCATTATCTAAAAGAGAATATTAAGTTATTATGTGTATTTGATGTTTCTATAATATTAAACAATTATTTTTCTACTGAATTTAATGAAAACATTATTAACGAGGGTCGATATATCGATATTGACGCAAATATTTTTCGATAAATGCATCAGTGACACTCAAGGGGTCAAGAAGCAAATGTAAGGAGTATCGAGCTAAATAACGATCGTTAATTTAGTTCGTTAATATTTAAAATAATTTTCACGAAATTCAATGCAAAATGATAAAACATTTATAATTAAAAAAAAGTTTAAAAATGTAGTTATACATAATTTCGGTATCATTTATTAAGACAGTGATATTTGTGTATACTTCCGCTTAAGGGTTGTATCATTTTATTTATATCAAGACAATAATTATTAAAAAATATATTTTTGCTACAAAATATTCTCATACGTTTTCATTTTATGACATAAAATAGTTTGATATTAATAAAATATAAATGAGATGATGATAACACGGGAATTAATTGTAGATTGGTACAACCAATTCACAAGGTTAAGTATATGGTGAGAGTGGTTCTGTAGCAGTTATCAGAAAAATCGGTAGCCTAGCGCAATTTTTGTATTTATGTAGCAAATGCAAATCACACGGAGAAAAAAGTATGATTGCTCTAACCAATTCCATAATTAAATACGCTTCAGCCAATTAATTTGGTTGGGCTAACAAATTAAGTTGTTGGCAACCAACCAATTTGTAAGCGCGACCAATTAATTTGTTGGCCCAACAGAATATTTCGCTTAGATCATACAGATTGTTAGAGGAATAAATAATTTATTAACGCGTATATCGATAAATATTTACCGGCTTACTAAATTGTTTTATCTGATTACGCTCCCTGCGATTAATTTGGTTGGGCCAAGAAATTAATTGGATGCCAACCAATTATGGAGTTAGGCCAATCAAGTTAATTAGTTGGCAAGTAACTAATTTTTTGGCCCAACCAAATGAATTGCCTGGAGCAAATTTAGTCACGCAGTCGATTGAAGCAATAAAGTCTTTTTCCCCGTGTAATTTTAAGATTTTTTCATGGAATATCCGACGACCGAAGTCGCTGATACATCAACTCGTTGAGTGCTCAGTAATAATTCAACTCTAATCTACAAACTAATTCATTCATCGTTGCATAGCGAGAATCAACTATTTGCTAATTCCTCGACCTCGTATCCATGAGAATACGTAATGAGCAAACGCGGTGGCAACGTCTTGTGTCATTGCGCCTCTGTGGTCCGTTCGATGGTGTAAATCTTGGATCTTGCTTCAAATACTCGACGTTTCGTTTACTTTGCAACTCCGCGTCTGCGTGAGACTCGATCGAGGGCCCTCTTATTGCGACTATTCGCGCCCCGTCGTGCCGAGGGAATTCTCTCAAAGGCGAGAGAATGAGTCGAACCAGTATTTCAGATACCGCGTCGAATAGCTCTACGAAACGAAAACACAATACCCTCGAGAGCATATAAAGTGGTCCACTATTTGGAGTGACGAGACGCTGTAGTTTCGGTTCACCGAAAACCCTTTGCGCGTATATGTCCATGTTACAATGCACGAGAGCGTGGTCAACTTTCGCTCCCTATATGGGTGACAGCTCCTGAAGCCGCCACGGCATCTCTCTTACAACATGATAATAACAGATACGCGGTTTTTTTGTGTCGAGTCACTTCGCGGCTGCTCTTTTAAGACGTACACACAGCGAGAATAAATGGCATTGCTGAGATGACTGGATAAAGGCAATTATGGAAGACGAAATTATTTAAATCATCTTTATTTTTATTTCAGCCGGATTATTACCGAGACGCTGCACATTTCCGAAGAGTCGGAGCTGGACCTCAGTATCGACTGGAGATACCGTACGCCAAGCTCGATTTCACAGGAGCTTATTCGGTGATTGCTAAGAATTGTCATGGAGAAGCGAAAGCGATAATATCGCTTCAAATCTATGCACGTGGACAGGGAAAAACCGACAACATCATGGAACAGACTACGATAAAACACGGGTACGTAAATTTCGCGAAATGTAGAGTACAAAATCTTTTTTTCAAAATCTTTCTATAGTAGTGAATGGAGGAACATTGACATCTATGGAATCTAGGGCGCACCCATAACCCCACCCATAATTAATATTGCAATATTTAACGAAAAAAAAAATTAAATATGCTTCATGAAAATCATATTATGATTGATGAATCTTTTTTTTTCCGTCTCAGTACAACTACTTTGATCTACTTTCATTTTTATATATTTATTTCAAACAGTTTAATACTTTTTATCTGTTTAATGCTGTACACGAAAATGGTACCTAAGAGCGAGATATTATTTTATTATTGTTAGATTATTACTCTCCTTACTATCTACGCGAAATCGTCTAAAAAATTTTTTTTTTAAACCGGAATGAAATTTTTTAAAACCCAAATAACGCATAATGCTAAAAGTGATCTCCGTCTGCAATTTTTAAATATTTTTTGCTGAAATTCAATATGCATGTTTCTTGCCGTATTGCGAAATTGATAATAGATTTAGTTATTATCATTAAAACACTTAAACTTGAGAGTAGATTTAGCTTGAAAGAAATTTGTCATTCATTTGAACTGGACATATTCCTTGGTACAAAACTTATTAATCAAATGAATTGTTTCCAAATTTATTTTTAAATGTAACTTCCCTTCATATAAAAGAGGATATTACAAGTTTTTATTTTTAATAATGTCGAGGATATCTTTTTTTTTTTTTAGAAACGTGCAAACTCTTCCGAGTATAAAACGACCGCTGCGAGATCTGAGATGCTGCGACGGCGACGCGATCACCCTTATTTGTAGAGTTTACGCTACACCAGAGCCTGATGTTCGATGGGAGAAGGGTGGCAAGGTAAAACATTCACGCGTGCCATTTAATTCGCACAACAATTAATGACGAAATTGTTCCAATCCTAGCTGGTGTCTCTCGGTGAAGACTTTGCTGCCGATTTCGATGGCGAAACCGCCCGACTGAGCATTCAACACGTGTATCCTGAGGACGAGGGCGAGTATACTTGCGTGGTTTACAACGATCTAGGAAAAGCTTTCACCTCCGCTTGTCTGATCGTAGATGGTGAGAAATTTTCGTTAAACTGTTTTCTTCCACAAAGAAAAAAAATTGTTAGATCTCACACTCATGCTCATTATCAAATTAATTATTTGTTATTAAAATTTAATAATTAACTATCATTGAAATTTGTCACTTAAATATTATTATTAAAAAATAATGATAAGTAGGGATAAAATTTAAACTTTAATTCTAGAGTATAATTTTTAGTAAATATTCTTTTCATACGATACTCTGTTCGATCAGTGAAACCTGTCCTAACAAACGTAACTCATGTACGTCACCTAACTCGATGCATCGTGTTGTTGTCCCGCATGTTACAGTACCTGAGGGAAAGGAAAGCGCGCTCAGCCGGAGGTTGACCAGGCCGCCTGGTCTTCTTTCAGCAGAATCGACGCCGATATCGACACCGAGATCAACACCAGTTCGCAGTCTCTCGCCGTTCTGTGTAACCAGTGAGTCTTTTAAAATTCGTTATCAATTTTATTAATATTCCTCTATTATTGCTTTGCGTTCTTAGGTCGTCGAGAATTAAAGCCCGCCGCGAGAACCTCACGTGGTCAGACGATAAGCCGACGTCCAAGGCTCCCAACTGGTCCGAAATTTTACGCTGTGCCGCACAATCGCGTCGCGGAGGAAGGCGAAACCGTAAGGTTCCAATGTGCTGTAGCTGGGCACCCAGCACCTTGGGTTACTTGGGACAAGGACGGTGTATCGGTCACTCCCACTGCCAGGATATCCCTCAAGGAAAAGGACGACGTCAGGATACTCGAAATTGTGGGAATTACCCACGAGGATGCAGGTTTATACAGAATCACGTTGGAAAACGATGTAGGACGAACAGAGGCTACTGCGAGACTTGAGATTATCAAAGGTTTGCGCAAACTTACTTTTTTCATATATACGAGCAATGAGGAAATTTTACGAATTTCTATCAATCTTTGTTTGTATTTTTAACTGCGTAATACAGGTCGCCATAGCTCTGTTACGAGAAGCATTCGCACGAGGAGCGCCTCGCCGAAAACGTACTCGATCTATAGCAGAAGCCCAATAACTTCAGCGATACGAGGTGATACGCATCTTCGTCCCAATATATACGACCCGATGAGCGGCCGGGGAGGTACACAGAGCCCGACTCTACCGAGGTGGCATCACAGGCGAGTTACTTCCTCTATCGTCAAGCACAACAGTTATTATTAAGGAAAATTCATAGTTATTCGATCGGACAAATATTATAATAATATTCCGAGTCGAATATTCTTTAATCACTGGCGCATAATAATCACGAGTCTTTCGATATATTCACTTGATAAATAATTCATTTAACTGTTATTGTTGCTCACAGAAATGGCAAGCCGCCTATAGAATCGCCGGAGCCTGCACGTAAAATTAACAAGCGGAATACAGCGCCCGCTCGAACACCATTGAATAATGGTATAGCTGCTAAAACGAAAACACAAAATCTAAAAGTGGATGTTTCCACGAAACCTCGTAGTTTCTCCGTGCCCAAGCGAAGTCAAAGTCCTAGAGATGTTCCCGTGCACCTGGCGAACGTGAAGCAAACGAAAACGAATGGCACTGAGAGGGCTATCAATGAAGCGAAGATTCGAACGAATTACAATTCGAAAACGACAACAATGCCAACGATGAACGGATCGATGATCCCAAAGAGATTGCCGATTTCACGGTCACGCTCACCAAAAATTTCCGAAACGATTCCGAGTTTTCCACGAAAACCCAAAGATTCCGTGGACTCGAGTGAATCCCGGACTGTAACCCTCTCGGAAATAAGCGACGAACCGCTCGTAACCATAAGAAATGAAGAAACGGTAAAGCCTCCGCCTCTCAGAAGTTCCGATGAGGAAATATTAGAAGCAAATAACTTACAGCTCATACAAGTCCCTCCACCATCGAAATGTCACGATGTCCTGGAAGAACGTTCAGAAAATATCGTGGAAGATACGAAGGAAACTCGGGTGCCAGTAATCCTTGCTGCTCCGGCAGACGTTATTGCTCTCCGAGGCGCCAAGGTCACTCTTCTCGCTACTTTCGATGGTGAACCCCAACCGAGAGTCAGATGGCTAAGAAGGGTGAGTTTTACCTTCATGGTAGAATAAACTGTAGTACGAAAACTATAATTTTTGCGTTTTTTCTAGAGTAGACACACGCTAATCAAGCCAACTTTAATTGTAATTATCTCGACTTGGAAACGGTAAATCTTATTTAGATTGCACAAACGTTTAGATAATACATTCAGTTAGATCTCCGCTGAGTTTTAACAAATTCTTAAATTTATCTTTCTACGTAAGTAATACCTTAATACCAGTATTTTATAGAGCTCAGAGTATGCCCAATTAAAAAATAATAATGAAATTTTCGAATAAAAATTATAATAACCGAGTCATAACGATAATAGTGAAGGCGATTACAAAATGATATAAACGTAATATGAAACCGATAGTGCGAATTCGCAGCAGTGTGTGATCGGAGGGTTAAAAAAAACGTTAACGTCCAAGTTGAATAATGAAATATTTCTTAAATTTTTGTGCATTGACGAATCACTCGGTGGCAGTCATTCTCACCTTCTGCGATGTGAAAGCGGCCAGTGGAAAAAAAAAAGAACATTTGTGTCAAAGCTATCGACTCGACAAAAGAAACTCTCCAATACATACGAAATTGCATTATAGTCCGTGTAGTCGACCTGCCTGCATAAATTAGTGGCATTGGAAATTGCTCGTGTGTTAACAATTTCAAAGTTTATTCAACGTTAGAGTTGCAGGGATCTGTGTTTTTCAGTTAGCAACGATAATGCTCGACCAAACACCGCGATTCCTTGTTTAACAAGCCAGCAATCTTATCTTATTGCGTAGCATCGAGGCATCGTGTTACTAGCTCTTGAGAGAGCAATAGTACATAAAACGAAGATGAATCGTGTCTACTGTTTAAAAGTTTGTAACAAGAAAGTGCTTGTGCTGCTGCATTCCTTTGGATGAAATTAACAACGATGGTATCGATTAATCGGTTCTCGATCATCTTTATACACATATAGTGCTTTCCATACCAAATCGATATTCATATAAATTTAAGGGGTCAGGGAGGGAAGTCCACCCATTTCAATGAAAAAGTGTTTTATTTTTTTTCGATAGAAAAATCATATCAACAATCACATACCATGGATACACCGTAATGGTGATCCTGTGAAAAGAACCTCAGA
This sequence comes from Cylloceria caligata, assembly GCA_963942595.1. Taxonomy (NCBI): domain Eukaryota; kingdom Metazoa; phylum Arthropoda; class Insecta; order Hymenoptera; family Ichneumonidae; genus Cylloceria; species Cylloceria caligata. The sequence goes on along the minus strand of OZ012709.1, from coordinate 41,576,278 downwards.
TCCGAATATAACAAATTGTAGACGAAGATTAATTTTCGTCAATATTATTTTCGATTAAAAAAATATTGAACTCCTACAAATTTGTTGTATGCTCAGAACACCGTTACGAGAAATCAATAATATGAAATTTAAAAACTGTTTTTATCGATAAAAAAAATAATTAATTAAATTTATGATTTATTCATTTTTTAAATCAAACAAATGAATTAATTAAATTTAATCTGACAAACAATCTAATTTAAATTAAAGCAAAAATATTTAGAAAAAGTCTAATATATTTCTAATAGACTGAGGTTCATATATATTTGTTTTTAATGAAATAAATTCATTCGATTCAAGTGACTGCTTTTTTATCTCCCTGTATCGTAGTCGGATGCTTGCCGATTTGTCGTGGAATGTCCCATGTACAGTATTTACGCTGCTCACGAATAAATCGTACATTTTACTGTTCGTCTCGTCGCACATTCGTGACAGTTAAGTGCGAACGATTGCGTCGAACGACACACTTTCCAAGTAAGACCGAAAGCAGAGCGATTTATCTAATCGCGCGAGAAAGTGTATATTCTGATGCAAAAAAAAAATGCCAATTTCGCACGAATAAGTCCGCAAACGAATAAAATTACATAGCAACTGCTATGGGCAATGAAAGTAAACTATTTCCTTATCGTCCGAGGGTTCACGTTCGTGTTCCCATGTATACACACATAATTACCGGTGAATCATGGAAAAAACGGTAAATCGGTAGTGACGCGTCATCATCGTCGTTTTTCGAGATATTTCAGTACACGCAAACCGGATATATCACACGTGGAATGTCGGTCAATTACTAAACTAAATTCTTATTTAATTACAGTACTAGCGACATCGATTATTATGAATATATTAATTAGCTATCAGTAATACCGAGAAAGGAGATCGGTACCTCCTCTACCTAGCTATTTATAAATGATGCACGTCTGCGAGCTCACCTTACGGGCTATGTGTACGGATCATTTATACGATTTATTTTTCAGGGTCGTGATGTGAAGCTCGACGACAAGGCCGAAATTGAAACCAGCTACGGGCTCACTTGCCTCACTTTGGAAGGTGTCACGACCGAGCAAGCCGGCAAATACGCTGTTACTCTAGATAACGAAACTGGAAGGGACTGCAGATACGTCAACGTTACTGTCGAAGGTACCAACGTGATGTACAGATTCGTCAATTGATTTTTTTTATTCCACCTCGAAAATTCGTCAAACACCGACGTTTTTATTTTGACGATACGCTTCTCTCTCCGCATATCGGCTGTCTGCACCGACTGTGTAAATTTCATTGTTTGCTTATGCTAAACATTCTTGTATTCTTTTTTTCTTTAACACGTGTGGGTATTCGCTGAAAGCAGCGGTGGAGTGGCATTGGTAATGCGAGTCAACCTAATTACAACATCCAAACAAAACGACTAAAGAATTTTACTCAATTGCTTATTTTTTTTTTTCCAAAAAAATTGTCAAACATACTGTATTTCTATCTTTTATATAAAATCTAACATTTTTTATGTATCTGAATTGATATTAGGGTCCATAGTATTATTGATATAAAATAGTGACAGAGCGGTCCATTTTTTGCCTTCAGGCGATTACGTAATCGGCTTCAATTGTGGCGCATTTATAACTCTACCATTAATTTCTTCACGAAAAAATAACCCTACCCCAATTTAATGCCCTAAAATTCATTTGCCACATTACAACTCTATCATAATACAACACTACCTGCTCACGACTATACCACGTGACAACTCCACGGTGTTGTTGATGATGATAAAGAGTCTCATGGTTAAAAATCGGATGATAGGGTAAAGTTATTATCTGGTAGGCTTGTAATATGGTACAGCATGTATGTATGTATGAATGTAGAGTGATACGGTAGAGCTGTGTAATGTGGTAGAGTTTTTTTTTGATAGATCAATTAATAATAGTCCCAGAGGTTTTTTTCCACTTTTACATAATCTTAAAGTGTAATCTTAACAAAAATATTTCCACTAATTACGAGCCTGGCAGCCTTTTAAATGAAAATCTCAATAAATCTCAAATTACACTAATCGCGAGATTAATTAATTTATAAAGAAAACATTAAATGATCAATAATTCAATTTTAAGCGCTGGCGTAGTGTTCCTTTAACTGAAAATTTATAGCTTTAAGGTATTACCTACGCAACGCAGTGCGCCATTCAAGCGCTATCACATTTTTATTTAACTCATAATATCTCAAAAAACTAAACGGTAAACGAACCTCAACTTTTTGTAGCATATTCGACTTGGATTTCTTTAAACTATTCTATTTAGTTCAATTTTTGAATCTCATTCAGAAGGTAAACAGATAAACGTGTCGTTGGCGCATCTTTGCTGTATGAGATACATGACAATCGTGCCAACTTAAATTGTAATTATCTCGACGTGGAAAGGGTAAATTTTGTTTAAATTCCACAGACTTTAGATAATATATTCAGTTATACGTACACTGAGATTTAACAAATTCTTGAACTAATCTTTCTACGTAAGTAATATTTTAATACTTCCAATAATATGTACGCTAAGTTTTAACAAGTTTGTAAATAAATTATTTTATGGAGGTAATACCTTAACGAAACCAAATTAATTATTGATTGAATGACTCGCATTACCCGTACCGTGGCCGTGAAACCCCGCACATAAATATCCACGAGCTTGTAGCACTAAGCACAAGCGAGGGATCATCTCCAAGGCCGATTTGTAATTCATACTCTAGAGTGGTAGAGACCCGAGAGGATAGTCCTAGAATTTGCTGCTAGACAAGATCTCGCGCCTATTGTCTTACGCACCTTTGCATTTAGAGATGCGTGCGATGCTGTAAGTATACACAACTGAAACGGTCCAGTTTCTACGGGGCTCTGGCCGCGGCAGTTGGCTCCGATAACACGCGTTGTGCTCGGACAATACGCACAGGGTTCGTCTCCGATTTACGTAGCTTACGCGTGGCCCTAAGCAATCCCTCGTATCCCGGCCGCGTGACGCACCAGCTCTACCGGCTCGCGTCAGTCTCAGCTCGACTGCCGAGCGTATAACATCATAGGAGAGATTGTGTATTTTATTTGGCTACTGAATTACTCGAATTTGTTTCTATGAAAATAACCAGTGATCACTACATGGACATTTTTAATATTGTAGTCGTTCAATACACGTGTTTAAATATTTTTAAACTTTTTATTCAACCGACAATTAACTGTAATTTATATTTATACGCACACTACATGCAGTGATTCTCTTCGTCGTAATTTTTATAATTTATTTGTGAATTACATTGATAACGGCTGCGTTATGATTTCGGGAGGAAAATATTCAAAGATCAAGGGCCTGCGCAATGTCCTGTGACAACGAGACATGTGAGTGCATAGAAATATAATGGAAACTCTTTTTTTTATTTATTGGGGCTTATTCCAATAGGAAAAGTAGGTCAACAGTTGAGTTCGTTGTTACGGAATTTTATTTTATAGTTGATTTCAAAATTTTATCGTCAGTAAATTATTGTAATGTTATTGAATCAATATTTGTGCGGAATATATTGAAAAAAAAAAAATTCAATTATTCGCATGAAGTAAGAAATTTGATTTTCTAAATACGAAACACGGACGAGAGCATATGGTTCGATATTTAATCGTCATCGTGTACAGCTAACAACGTACATCGCCCGTGATGCCGGTTTATGAAAGCTAATTAGCGACCTTCGATGAGCACACTCTGTACACTGTGGCTTTTAGTCACAATTACTTGAATTTGTGCGCCAACCAAATCATGATACAAACTAATGGAAATGAGCAATCGGATTATATTAAATTATGCAATCCACTGATACCCAGGGCTTAAAAATGTAATAAAATGTATGTTTTCTTTTTAAATTAATTGTTTTAATTATTCAAATTTTTCAGAGGAATTGTAATTAATTATTTTTTAAGTATCAACAATATTTCGGTATCTTTTTGTCTAATCAAGAGCAACTATAAATAATTAAAAAATATTAATCTTCTAATTATACGATTGGTAAATTAATATCACACATCCCGCGCAATATCTGACAATGAAGAAAATCCTGCAAAGTTAAATCTTGCACATTGCTTTCTCATTATTGTCCAACTTTCTTAAATCTACCACTATGACAAAATATGTTTATTGATTTTGATTTCCTTACAGAAAAAGCTTTGTGATAGGTAAATAACAATGAGAAAACAATGTGAAAGGTTTTACTTTGCGAGCTCGTTTAGGTACTGGACACACGAAATCCTATCTCCTCGAAATCTGTAAGAATTAGCGAGTAAAGTATTTTTTTTAAATGGCAAAATCATATCTTTCGATATCCATTGTCAATCTCAGATAAGCTCAATGCCAATCAACCTTGATTGAAACTAGACGCGTGTAGAACGTTTCAGTTATATAGCTTAAAATTAGCATCAGTTGGTGTATCTATGTCGTTTTTAATTTTTTAAACGAAATGATAGGTTCCTAAAGTTTTAGTAATCTCGTCGGTTCTTATTAAATCATCCACGATAAACTATTGCACATTTTTACTACATTTCAGCCTGATACCTCAAGCCATTTGGTATAGATACAAAGGATCAATATTTGTATGAATAAGCAAAAAGACAAATTATCGTAACTTGAACCATTCGATCAGTTTTTATCAAACTTTGATATAAACGTCAGTTTTCCTCAAAGTTTCAGTCAGACCGCTTGAAAAATGTTTTAGTTATCACGCTTACCAACATTTATTTTCAAGAAATTGAAAATTTCATAATATTTTAACTGCTCAACGATTGTAACGAATATCGTGACAAATAAAGGGCAATGTGTGTGTAGAGTCAGTGCTCTCTCTCTCTCTCTCTCTCTCTCTCTCTCTCTCTCTCTCTCTCTCTCTCTCTCTCTCTCTCTCTCTCTCTCTCTCTCTCCCTCTCTCTCTCTTAAATAAATAAATAACATTTATTTCAATCAATCAATCTTTTTTGATTGGCGGTAAATTTTCAGTATCTCGTGAATATTGTAAAGGATTGAAACATTTCGTACAACGACTTAGCATTCTCGAGACAAAATTATAGCAAATCAGAAGGGCAGTTCGAAATCAAATATCTAACAATGTGTGAGACGCGTAAAATAATTGATTCTAGCCCGAGTAAGGGCGGCTTGACTTCAGTCTTAATAAATATAACGAAACATGTGTAAAGGGTTCGCGGTTAATTTTATGAATGGGAAAAATATGGATCTGGAAGCAGATGTCTCGAGTCTGAACAGTCTCGTGCGCACTCTAGCAACCATATATCTCGATCAAGCCTGCGATGCTGGTTTATAATCCTCTCCCGGGCATGAGCCTGTGGTCTAACGAGCGCTGCCAGATTAAAATTACGTCATCGAGCAGCGGGATAAATTGCGTCATAGTAGCTAATTCCATAGGACGTTTTCTTAACTTTTTAATAATATTGGCCTCTATTTCTGCATCCTTATTTTTTGTCGTTTTTTTTTCAGGCGTTCCGGACCCACCAGCGGGCACTCCGTGCGTACAGAGTATAACACGAGCGGGTAAAGCCATAGTGACTTGGAGATCACCGCCTTACGACGGCGGTTGCGCGGTTACCGGCTATAGCGTCGAAATGAAACGAGGCGAGGAACCCTGTTGGATCGCCGTAGCTGAGGCGCGTCATTCCCTCAGCCATACGGTGACCGGACTCGAACCAGAGGAGACATACCGTTTCCGCGTCAGAGCGGAGAATGCACATGGCGTCAGTGAACCGAGCACCATCTCCGAAGTTGTTACAGTACCCGGCGAAAATGACGAGGAGGTCGGAGGTCAAGTCTTCGTGGCTGAAATCAATCAAATTGAAATTGAGGAAGAAGGTATTAGCCAAGTTACAACATTGTTAAAGCTATCATTTTCAGTATTATTATCGTTTCTCAATCACATTATTTTTTGCGCTCTGTATATTAATTACAAGATTTCTTTTTCTTTTACGGTGACTAATTTTCATGGTAATGAAAACCTTGTAACAAATTCACGATCATTCAAACGTAACGGATTTTGTTTTTTTTTTTTCTAGAGGAAGAATTCGAGCCGGCATTCGAGGCGCGTATCGTAAGCCTCGAGGAGGGTCGTAACTTCGAGGAACGATACGAGACCCAAGAAGAATTGGGCAAGGGTAGATACGGAATAGTGCGGAGGATCGTAGAGAGATCGAGTGGTCTTAATCTTGCCGCGAAATTCGTCAGAACAATCAAGGCGAAGGACCGTCAGCAGGTTCACGAAGAAATCGGTATAATGAACGTGCTCAGGCATCCGAAACTACTGCGCCTTGCGGCGGCTTTCGAGAACCCGAAGGAGATGATTTTGGTGACGGAATAGTGAGTTAAAACAATAATAGCGATCGTTGTTGCTCTAGCATTATAAAACACGATCACGGAAAAAAACATTTTTTCTATACAGTATTTCTGGTGGCGAGCTGTTCGAAAGGGTCGTCGCTGACGATTTTACTCTCACTGAGAAGGACAGCATACAATTCGTCAAGCAGATTTGTGAGGGGGTCGAGTACATGCACGCGCATAGCGTTGTTCACTTGGATCTGAAGGTAGATAGGTCGTGAAGGTGATGTGCTACAAATTTCTGTCTTTCTCTCGCACCACCGCAATCTCCAATGGCGCCAGCCCACTTGCGCGCATGGGTGCGAGAGAGATAGAATTAATCTTCCTATTTCAAATTTCTCCGTCTTGCGGATTATCTTTTGGATAAAAGACTAGAGCGGTGCCAGCAGTATAATTAGACGGAGAGAAGTGTTTTCGGCCTTTATTCGACAGATCAACCGTGGTAGATAAATCCGGTTTATAGTTTTTGTTACCGACCGAATAGTATCACGTCACCTTAAGACAATGTGCTAAACCCTGATCTCAAAAACGAGTTGGGCTTAAAAGACCTAGAGTTAAATAAAAATATTATTGAATATAAAAAAATACATAGTCAGAATGATAAAATAATGTTTGATTTATAGCCGGAGAATATTATGTGCCACACTCGAACGTCCCATCGGATAAAACTGATAGATTTCGGTCTAGCGCAGACACTCAAGCCTGACACTCCGGTCCGTGTGCTAATCGGCACTCCAGAATTCATTCCCCCGGAGATAATCGGCTTCGAACCCATTGGCACCGAGTCAGACATGTGGAGCGTTGGGGTCATTTGTTACGTTCTGTAAGCTACTAAATTTGTTTTCATTTCGTCTACGCAGCATCTCGGTTAGACGCGCTGTATCCGAGTGAAAATATTTTTTTAATATTGAACGTCTGTACGGCTCTATTGATACGCAGATTGACCGGCCTCTCGCCATTCATGGGAGACAACGACGCTGAAACTTTCGCGAACATAACACGCGCTGATTACGACTTCGACGACAAGGCCTTCACGGCCATTTCGCAGGAAGCTATGGATTTTATAAGTGCCCTTTTGGTTAAGAGAAAAGAGTAAGTAATTCGACGAAAAACTCGTTACAAAATATTATAGAAATTTTAGATACAAAAAATACACCAAATAAATTTAAGAATATGATAAGCTGATTTAACTGCTTAGTCATTTGTTTACATACATTGTTTTATTTGTTCATAAAAAAAAGAGTTTTTTAAATGATTCCTTTTGTATTTTTAAGCAAGAAGGTAAATTCATTTGGTCTGCAGAGCATCTAAATATTTATTCTTTGCAGGTTGCGAATGTCGGCTAAACAGTGCCTGGAGCATGCCTGGCTGGCGCAACGAGCCGAAAGTATGAGCCGCGTAGCTCTGCCGACAGACAAACTCAAGAAATTTATCGTGAGACGCAAGTGGCAGGTAAGGCCTCGCTTCTCAATAATAAAAAAGGAATTTGGTTTCTGATGACAATTTACAGTGAGCTTTTGGAATGATTCTAACGAAGCGTGAGCTGTCGTATTCTTATGGAATATTTACCGCATGATGTGTAAGCCTCTTTGCAGTTTGCAGTTTGTTTTTTTTTCTTTTTTAAACAGAAGACAGGAAATGCCATACGCGCGCTCGGTAGAATGGCTATTCTTTCCGCAAACAGTAGAAGGAATCTGTCCGCTAGCTCGTCACCAACAAAGTCGGAGTTTGAGGAGGAACTGTTTGCGGATGTAACGACAAATACTCACAGCGTCAAGCCCATACAACCGGTCGTCGTCGTCGAGGATAGAACTAGCGGCGATTACCAGGAAAAGCCTGAAGAAATTGTCGAAGAGGAATTAAAGTTGAATGAAGCAGAAACCGATAATTTTTCCAACTCCAATGAGGAGCTTGATGAACTCGAATCTCAATCAATTCACGAGGAATATCCAAATCCTGAAATTTATTCAAATGGGCTTCACGTCGAGGAAAACTATCCAACAGTCACTGAACTCGAAACAACACAAATTTCCGATGAAAACTATCCAACAGTCGGTGAACTCGAAACAACACAAATTCCCGATGAAGACGAGCTCGAGGACTGCCGGCCGTTGATTCAGGAGATCGACGAATTAAATGACACCGAGGCAAACAAAGCATCTACAAATTCCGCCACGGAAGTGTGCATCGAAGAATTATCTAACGAAATATGTACTGAGACCGACGTTTCGAAAGATCACGATGCAAAGATAAAGGGTAGCTCGTATTTTAACGAGAATACGAGAAAATTGAGTTTCAGTAGTTTCGTTAATTTGGAAATCAGCGACACGGGTATGATAGAAGTTTCACAGAGTATTGAGCATGATGAAAGTCTCAGAATAAAGGAATCCGAGGAAGGTATTGATTATGAAACGAAAGATGAAGGAACGACAGAGAAAAAGGAAAAGGAAGCCTATACGATCTGTAACGAAGAAATCCCGGACGATCGCGACAGCACCGAATATCAACATGTGATCGATAAGACTCCCGTTGTCACTAAAGCTTGGTGTAAAAATAATAACCCAATGCTCGTAGGTGTGTTGCTGTGCCAGGTTTTTTTTCTTAACGTATTTTTATCGCTTAGAAAAAATATTTTACGTCTCTTTTCATAAATGATTTTTGTGTGACTTCCGTACAGACGAGGAAGACGAGGACGCAAGGCTAATTGGACGGGTTCGAACGCGTCACATCGTTTGCACCGGCAGCGTAAGTCGAACCGCCAAGATGTTCGAGAAGGAGGAAGAAGCAAATTCGTTGTCTCAGAGGCAACGGAATCCTGTGAATCGGACAGGGCCGATAGTACCAGAAGCACGACCGCAAAATGACAGAATCCGCAAAGCCTTTGCCTTTTGGAATAAATAAAATCAACATTTCGAGGGAAGGAAGATGAATCTCAATAACATTGCAATCACCGTCCCGATATAAAATCGTAGAAATCGTGAAAAAGAGAATGAATATAATTTATTAGTCGTTCTGATTAGGCCTCAAAGAAATATGAATTAAAAATAAAAAGAAAGACTATAAATCGTAGCTCGTTTTTGGATTGCAAATCAATTGCGTATACGTAATGAAAAATGTAATTTTGCCAAGCCTTGAAAGGTGGGCTTTGCATGTGTGTATACATAATATGTCTCTACCTACGTTATTGTCGCCTACTGTATTTATTATTATATCACGTTGATTACAATAATTCAGAATGAGACCCTGCATTGTATTTAATGATTTGTGAAGGTGCGACTGTCATGAAATTCTTTAAAGACGTTTAGAAGAAAAGAATGTAAGTAAATCTGTTGACACGAGAGGTGCTATCTGTATAGTGACACCACGATGTCAACCACAGTGTGCCGTGACTTATCCATCCGGCACCGTAATAATTTATGGCGACGTACAAAACTTCATTGTGCCGACCCATCATGATATTAAACGTTTCTGAAAAAAACGTTTCATACAAAAAGAAATTTGTAATTTTTTGACTCACTCGTCATGCGAGGGAAGTATAGCGCCATTGGCGATCGCGGTGGAGCGAGAAAGATTGATAGAAATTTATATTACATTACGCTATACATGATGCATTACGTTGCTGTAGTTGTGCAAGTAAAGTGCATATCCGGTTTATTCAAATTAAGATAATGTGGTATTACTCAATCGGTAACAAAAGCTGTAATCTGAATTTCTTTGCCATGGTTGATCTATCGGATAAACTGAGAACGTTATCCTCCGTCTAACAATTCCGCAGGACGATGTTCTAGTCTTTCATTTGACAGAGCAAACGTGGCGGTAAACTTGGGATCACAAAATTAGTTCTATCTCTCTTGAACCTATGCATATATGTTCCAAATCATCTTAAATCCATTCTGTTCCGGTGCGCACGGCCTGTGTTGATGTAAGTATCAGTACTATCGCCAGTACCTAAAGAAGATGCGGTACGTGCGATCAACGTGTTCTCGTACGTTTGGTAAAAGTTCAGGCTTAATTCAACGGTATTATAATCATGCACTAATTTTCGCTGCCGAACGCAGTTGTTAGATCGCGCCCCTACTGAAGAGGATCGGCGAAATCCATTTTACTAGACTGCCGAGGTACACCAAACCCCAAAGCATGCGAAATAAAGTCCCGCATCGGGATAATCTGACGAATCTGGGCACTTTTCGTGAAGTATCCACTATGAAGAAGTCATTGATAAGGATTCCTAAATAATATGGTAACTCAATAAAATTCAAATCTCTTTATCTATTTCTGACAAATTGAATACCAAATATCTTTGGCGCCATCTTTATTTGTATAAAACTTTTTAGCCTCATAGCTTAACATTTTCAAAAGTTCGAGAAATTACCTCCTTTTTATGAAACATGTAAAACCCTATAAAATCCTTATTAACGTGTCATCTGTTAATAAAGTTATACTGAATATAGGAGAGGAATAACTGTCATTTCGATCAAAATTTTAGCTCATTAGATCTCAAAAATGGTGTAAGCAATAAGCTTGTGATTTGTGAAACGGTGTCTCAAGTTTTAGTTTTCGATAAAATGTCATTCAGAATTATTAAAAATTAGATAGATTTGTAACATTAACTGTCTTGATAGTAATTTTCATTGAAATTCGAAGAATTAAAATTCTCATAAGAAATTTGTTTGTGTAGAAAATTTCGGCCCGATATCTCAAAATTTGCGTAAGGTCAACGAAGATCAACTTGATCTTCGTTGGTAAGGTACAGCGAGAACGGTACATGTCGTAAAATTCAAAATGCGATAAAATTTTAACCCCTTGTCGATTCACGCTAAATTAAATCCCAAACATTGTTTAACAATAGTCCGATTGTGAAACAAATTTGAGCTCAATATCTTAAAAGTAGGGAGAGCTAGAGTCTTAACAACGAAAAGTACACATACACATACACACACACGCACACACACTTTGTTATAAATCACTTTTCTGGATGTTTCAGACCATTTTGAGTATCCTGACAAGAAAGGCTAAATAAAAAAACCTTTATGAAAGCAAAATTTTCTCTATGAAGAAGCAAAAAAATAACAATGTAGACTCCGTACTGCCGCCGCCGATACTATGGCAACGATGCTGGGAGTCCACGTGACAACCATGCTTCTAGCCAGTCTCATCTCGTGCTTACATCTACAGGATGCGCGTAATAAACTTTGTCGCTAAATTAGTGACATTCTCGATACCATAAATCCATTAATGCGCAATAAAGTGTATAATCAAGACTAGAAAAATATCGATTTCAGTTAAAAGTCTACAATTAAACTCACTGTGAAGTAGCAACCATCAAAGTTTAACTTTCGTGTGTGTTATGGCTGCAAACCACGTACCGAGACTCCCTCCTTGCGAGGAAACTGCCCCAATCACTGAAAACTGGTGTTATTCCCAAGTTAAGGTCGTAAAGTGCAGCTACACATGGATAATAAACAACTTCACTTTTTGTCGCATGGAGTTGGGTAAAGTGCTGCGATCTTCGGTATTTTCGGCCGAGGCGAATTGTGCACTGAAGTGGCTTCTGCAAGTGCATCCAGAGGGCGATGGCGAGGATAACAAGGACTTTGTATCAGTTTACCTGCGTCTCGTGTCAGGCAACAAATCGGCAGTCAAAGCAAAATACAAATGTTCCATAATCGACGGCAAAAAAACGAAAACCAATACGATGGAAGGTCAGGGAAACAGGATGATGCAACGCGTAAATTATGGTTGGAAAAAATTCATCAAAATGGACGCACTGCGTGACAAAGCTAATGGTCTTTTGCCGGACGACGTACTAACTATTTGTTGCGAAATAACAGCATTCGGCGATATGGTTAATGTCTCGGGACAAAAATTTAAAGTACCGAAGTGTCGGATGCTCGATAATCTCGGTGCTTCGTTGGAGAGCGGGAAATTTGCGGACGTTACGCTAGTCGTACGCGAGAAAGAGATACGAGCGCACAAAGTTATCCTTGCTGCTTGCAGCCCCGTTTTTGCAGCCATGTTCGATCATGATATGATCGAGCAGCAGCAGAATCGCGTTGATATAACAGATATGAGTCACGAGGTTCTGCAGGAATTACTGCGTTTCATGTACACCGGTAGAACTGAGAATCTGGAGAAAATGGCATACGGACTACTAGCTGCAGCTGATAAGTACGCCATTGAGATACTCAAGGTCATAAGCGAAGAAGCGCTATGCGCGAGTCTCGCGATCGATAACGCAGCTGATTATCTGGTACTGGCTGATCTGCATAATGCCAATCACTTGAAAGGTCATGCTATTGAATTTGTTAATATTCATACAACCGAAGTAATGGATACAAACGGATTTAAGGCGATGGTTAAGTCGTATCCGCATCTTATTGCCGAGGCTCTCCACATTTCGGCTACGAGAACAAAAATGCCTCTGTATTAACCGATGAGTGGAATGAAGATAGAAAAAAGTTTGTGCGACACATTGCGTCAGGTAAGAAAAAAATTTATTGAGGTATCTTTATTAGAAACTCTCAAATACTTTTCTTCTATTCGTCGTTTTCTGGACAATTAATTTTGTGGTGTCAACGAAAGAAAAAAAACCTTGATGTGTGTATGCTGATGAAATCCTGGTAGGGAAATTGCCAAGTACATTGATGTCGAAGGTGTCATGGCCGTTCGAACTTTTATATTTCAATGCTTTAACGGCGGAAATAAATTTGTTGCGTAGCATAATGGCTGGAAATTAATCTTTTTCAGTATCATAGCTGAAAGTGACGCTTGAAGTTATAACAGACGTTTAAATTTAAAGATATTAAATATGTTTAGTCAGTAATGTTAGGCACTTGTACAGTTGATTACAGCTTTTTTCTTTCGATACACCATTCCTATTCAGTTTGAGCATGTTCTCCGATCGTTTTGCCGTCGAATTAATACTTACGATGTGATTCTACAAGCAGCCATTTTCACTCCCGACGGGAGTATGCGTTTCAATGGCTCCATGCCATTCAAATATGCCAGTTTCTATGTGTCCGATGTTCTCCGAATCAGCCAAAGATGTTTTAACAGAACTGGGTATACAGATTCTGTGCATCCCTGCTTATAATATCTCATTGAAACCGATTGAATCTCATTAAATGGACAGAAATCCCATTAATAAGTAATCGGTTTCAATGTGGTTTTTGTTCGTTTAAAGGGTTTCAATGAGATTTTTTAAGCAGGGATCGTAACCTCCATTTTTGTCCTAGATTGTATATATTAGGTGAGATTTCAGAAAAATAAAAGCATTTTTTTAATTCATAAAAAGCACAATTGTGTATATTAAAAGTTATTTAGCTGTTTTAGTTTAAAAAATATATAGCAATTATAAAAATGCTGTGGAAAGTCACATTGAACTAGCTTTAAAAAGTATAAAATTTTAAAAAGTATTAAAAATTTTTAAACTTCCGACTGCAAAAAACTATAATAAACAGGACTTTAGCTTGAAAAAGTTGTCTTATGAAAATAAATCTAAAAAGGATGAAATAACAACAGATGTCATTTTAGTTAATTTCGTATTTCAATTACATTCATTTACCGCTGTCACTACAGTCGGGTAATGTATGAACATTTTCTAACGTAGAAGACGTCTCCCGAATGTAGTGACAGCAGTAAAATATTGTAATTGAAATATCAAGTTAACCTAAATGATATCGGAAGTTATTTCATCATTTTTAGATTTAATTTCATATGAAAACTTTTCAAAGTTTAAGTCCCCTTTATTATAGTTTTTTGCAGTCAGGAGTTTTAAAAATTTTTAATATTTGCTGTAAAGTTTCGGGTCGTGACCATCCAAATACGCAATTCTCGGTTTTTTCAATTCGAAACTCAAGCAATTGTGAACACATTTTGCATTAAACTACTCGGAAGTGAAAATCACGGTCACGCCAATTCACTCAATGCGTGACCTAGATTCTGAACTGAGATCACCAGCCAGCACTCGAGGTGGTCAGCTTTGGTATTATATCGGTGAAAGAGCGAGAGATAAAAATAAACTGTCATCTGGCAGGAGATTATTTTCAATATTCTACAAAATCAGATAGCATTATTATTTCGAAGTCTCATTTTTGTATCACATTTTATCATGAATTTGATACTCATAAAAAAATCTTGACATTCCATTGTTCTTTTATTATCGAACTTAGGTTCGTGTACATAGCGAATAAATATAGAGCCTATCAGGTCAAATTAACATATCAATAACCCCCTTTTACCCCGTAAAATTGGGTATATCGTTATTTATATTGACACAACCTTGCAGTTCTTGTTCGTACATTTGTTCCTCTCTCCTATATTATGCGTGTTTTTTCAACAAAAAAAAATGTATACACCATAGAACAAACGGTCCGACTCAATTATAAGATCTCAAAATATGCATAAATTAAAAAAAAACCGCATGTCTTTTAGGGTTGTAGCAACCCAAGTTACCAATAACCTGTCGATTTGGTCTGGAATGCTCTATATATACGTGCAGTTTAAACTGATATGTTCTCACTACGTGAAACCGCCATATTGCGACACCAGCGCTAACAGTTGTGTTGTTAAATTGAACGATTTTTTATTTGCAAATTAGAGAAAAAATTGTATTCCTTGTTGCAGGTGCTATATGTCCTGGAACGCCAAACGGTAGACCCGGTTACCGTAAATTAGATGCGGTTCGTCAATTTGCAAGTAGAATCACTCATTGTTCCTGACAAAAGATTATTCTATATAAGCACATCGTGTCGTTTTCGAAATGCACGTTTCTCCGTAATAATGGTTAAAGAACACGAATTTATTTATTTATTTATTTATCTTATAACTTTTGTTTTCATTAATCTTTATTATTGATATCCAAATATATATAATTATCTGCGTTTGTTATCCCGCTGCGTTACTATGCACAGTGTAATAAGTTCCATTGCGTAACTAATTTTATACTCAACTGTACTCATAATAAACGGTGGTTACACAAACCATCGTTTATAGGAACAGTCGAATGCACATAAAATAAAAACAATTGTTTGCTAAAATATGAGCAAATGATTCTTTAAATTCGAGACGATACAACATCAACATGTTATTACGAAAATATCATTCGAAAAATGCGTTAATTGCATCGCCCTAGTTTCGAAACTCGATACGAAAGAGTTAAGTGAGTTCAGTCAATTCAACGAATTTAATTTATGCGCAAATTATTATTTAATTTAAAGAAAAATACCAAATACGTATTTCTTAGATAAAATTATTGTATCATTGTAGCATGTCTGTACAGTATGTATTTTAATGATCAGTCACAGTTTAGTAAAGCTTATCACGTTGGGAGAAAATTTTAAAACTTAAAAATAACATTTACACTCAGCATTGAGACGATTGTGCGCCTCTTAATAGACAATGAGGACAGCACAGCTTTGTTATCTGACTTTGCTAGTTAGTAGCCGCTAGAGGAAACTAATATAGTAAACACGATCCGATAAACTGTTCGTACGAACGCTATGTACATTAACGTAGTATACACTATACCATAAGTTCTTTTGCTCAGATACTCTGCGCAACTCTCTCGAGTTGATCAAGCTTGCACGTGGTGCATAACCCTAACTTAATTTGTGACCACGAGAAAATTCACTAATTTATATACTTACAATTATAAATAGACAAATACAAAATACAAAAAAAAAACACATTCAGCGACAAGTGTAACATGCATTTTGAGGGTGTTGTGTAGTAGATATTCTGTAATTTTTCTTCCACCGCTTATAAAATCACAAAGTGGCGAAAAATTGTGTGAATCAAACGACGCTGGTCGGTGAAATATTACACGGTGTAATTGTACGATGTCCGTAAGCCATATCCGTAAGGCACCCAGCCCTCCGCCATTCGTAAGAAACATCTCATCCACAGAAAACTGGTGTTCCACGTGCTTAAAGATGATTGAGTGTAGCTATACGTGGACTATTGATAACTTCAGCTTTTATCAAGAGGGTAAGACTAAGATGCTGAAATCGTCGCTATTTTCGGCTGGAATTGACGACGAGCTTAAGTGGCGATTGCATCTCTATCCAAATGGCGACGGGAAAGAAAGTAGAAACCATTTGTCGATATTTCTGCGTCTACAGGTGTGCGACAGGCCTGAGATCACAACATCGTTTGGATTTTCAATTATTGATGCTAAAGGAAATAAAAAAAATTGTCTAGAGAGCGAACGCCGCAAGTTTAAACAAGTAAAAGATTATTGGGGATCGTATGGATGGCAAAAATTTATCTCTGTAGCTTCGTTGATCGATGAAACGAATGAATTATTGCCAAACAATAAACTGACGATATTCTGCGAGATCAGGGCCTTCAAGGAAGTTGTTAATGTCTCCGGGCAGATAAGAAAGACACAACAGTTTAATGTGCCAGCGTGCTCGCTGAATGACGACATAGGCTCTTTATTGGAAAATAAAAAAGTCATCGACGTTATGTTTATCGTATCCGACGAGAAATTCTATGCTCACAAAGTAATCTTAGCAGCTCGAAGTCCCGTGTTCTCAGCGATGTTCGATCAGGAAATTAATGATCAAAAGCTACAACTGGTCAATGTGATAGACGTGGACAAAGATGCTTTTGCGGAGATGTTGCGATATATCTACACTGGAAAATCACCAAATCTGAAAGAATTAGCAGCCGTTCTACTAGTGTTAGCTAAAAATTATGGACTTGACAGACTCAAAATCATGTGCGAGGAACAACTCTGCATGAATCTAGGGATAGGTAATGTCGCAGATGTATTGATACTGGCCGATCAACACGGTGCCGAACAGTTGAAAGTGCAGGCACGAGACTTTATTATTACTCATCTACAGGAAGTTAAGAGTACTACAGGCTTCAAGAAAATGACTCAGTACCATCCCATTTTGTTGGTAGAAGCTTTGAGCGTCCTGGCTATGAAAGTGAATGGAAATTCGGAGTAATTCATGACAAAAAATGTATCAAGTTACGTTGTTCATTCTATGTTAGTAAAGATTAAATAAATCGTACAGCCAAGAACAGGGTCGCGGCGTTTCAATGACTTTTCGAATCCATCATTTAACTATTGGAATCTTTTTTAAATATCGTTTTTCTATATTTATAACTTTTTAAATCTGCAGTTCATTGTTCACGATTTCGCATGCGAGTGCAAAGAACATCATTGTTATTTAAAAAATATTAAAAGAAATTAATTAATTAAAAATTCGCTACCCTGGTCGCGCATGATTCCGTTAATTGCTGATTAAATTATTGATTTTTATTTCGTTTTTCAGGATTCAATGGCACTTTGAGCATCCGTTTTATTTGTGAGCCAAACTATAACTAAGGACTTTGGCTTTAAGATATGAGCTCCTAACATTGTGATTACATTCTTTAAGCATATCAATTCATTTTGTTTAAATTCATTTTTTGATCATAGTAAACTAAGATATTTTGATTAACTGATTTTTTTTTTAAACGCTTCTGATAGAGGTGTTATTATTATTGTACGACCAAAAATAATGCATAAATTATGTCAATTAATAATAAGATGAGGTAGATATCTTAAGTTATTTTCTCTGTATCTTTTTATATTCATTTCTTTTTTTTTTATGCATCAGCAGAAAGCTTTCATGATCTCTACTGTGCTATTAGATATATTTGCAAAATAATTGCAAGACAAAATAAATATATTTAAAATATTGAAAAAGTAATAGACAACAAGTGCTGCATTTCAATCATCTATAAACGTGTTTGCATAATAGGATTAAAAATATAATACCTATTGCAATAAAAAGTTCAGTAAAACAACGTTTATTTTGCTGACTTACCACTTCCAATTAAGATAAATAAAATAAAAATAATGTACCTCCTAAAAGGATCGATTTAAAAATCTTAATAAAATCATAGAGCTTCCTTTTTATTACTATTGAATAAAATGTAGTCAACATCCGAAAAGAATTGAAGCTGTTGATCTAATGGAGAATACATAATATATTCAGCGAAACACTAAACATCAACCGCCGGTAATGTCAATTCCGTTGTCACCTATGTACCTACACAAAAGCTGAGACATTTTAGTGACATTAGAAATCCAATATTTTCAGTCTTGGCACAGCCCGTTGTCCCGAATGTCATCATCGTAACATTCGGGCTAGTATCGCCCGTTATCAATCCGCGTAGACATCGGGCAACGACTCCCATTCGCGATTAGTCATTACTCAGCTCCGAGGGAAAGCCTTCCTCGACGACGACGCGCAAACTCTCGTCCATCTGACAGAGACTTCGCGTTCGTCGTCGATGTATGGCTTCGGACTCTAGGTTAGCCAGTGCGCCACCAGCAATGGCACAATCGCAGACGTCGGCTAACACTAGTGGCACATCATCGCGAAATAGACATACCAGAGAACACGATGTCGGAAACTCATCTTCGACGGCTTCGCCTCGCTACGTCGGCGGAGACAGCGAGTGGGAAACGAAGGAGGTAATTATACTAATAATAATAGTCCTATTGACCCATAACTCTATATTTGATAGCGATTACCACAAATCTTTGGCTGTTTCCTTCGCACAGGCTCTACGACAAAGGGAATTGGAGGAGGCTAGAGCGAGGGCTGCACAGATGGAAAAAACTATGCGCTGGTGGTCGGATTGCACAGCTAACTGGCGAGAAAAGTGGAGCAAGGTTCGCAATGAGAGAAACAAGGCCCGCGAAGAGGCAAAAATATTGCGGAACAAATTAGAGATTGCCGTTAAAGACGCCAATGCCTTCAAGCACGAGAGTCAGGAATTGGAAGTTCAAAATGAACAACTTCGCAAAGAGTTGCAACAGATTCACACGGTGACTCTTTTGGCGGCAGATCCTGAAATTCGAAGCGCTCTGGGACTTAGCCAGCGTTCGGATGTTTACAAGAGTGTCGAGCAGTGTGAAAAGGCTGGAGGTTCTTTGCCAGGAAGTCAAAAAGATTTTGGGGCAAGGAGGAGTCCTGGAGAGGAGGTTTCTGCCATTCTGGAGCAGAGGAATACACCGCCGAACAGAGATATAGAAGAATATGTTCTACAAGGTGCGGTTCCCAAACACGCGGTCGAACTATACAAAGAAAGTCCTGTGAGTAGTCTTGACAGAGACTTGGCGAAAATTCTTGCCGAAAGTAACGAAGGAACAGCACCTTCGAATGCTCCGGACTTGTTTGTCGAGAGTCCCATCGCTAGTTTAGACAGAGATATCGCGAAATTTATTGCTGAGAGCAACGAGATGCAGGATAAAGAGGACAAGCGACAATCATCAGTGGAGATGGGAAACGAAGAATATCTAATGCAGAAAATGTCAATGCTCAACCTGAGACTCGAGGAAGCAACCCGGGCAATTTTTGCAGAGAGGGAGTGAGTATAAGAGAAATTAGAAAAAGTGTTATTAACCCTTTATAAATCACAATGCCCGAAACTGTCCTGGAATGGGACTGAAGAGCAGAGGGGGCGTTCTTATGTTAGAACCGAGTAGTGGGGATATTCTTGTAACTTATAAAGGGTTAATATTTTCACTTTGGCATTTATCTTCTCACAGTAAACGCAATTTTTGTATAACTTTTGTATGCAATTCTCGGATAAATAATACAACACGCTTTTCTGCAATAATAATAGAACAATTGTTTATTTCTAGTTGAAAAAACTTGCAGACCATGTAAAATTCTCTGCTAAATACTTTTAGTATTTTTTTTTTTTTAGATACATTTGGATATAAGGAAAAATAGTTTAGCATATCCGAGAAATATATGTCCTGTCCAGAGGCGAACGGTTGACTTGATCTCATTAATATAATTGTACAATTTATTTCCAATCATCAAATACTGTCGTTAACTTTCAGGGAAAAATCTTCGCTGCATCGCGGTATGGAGAAGTTGCGCGCTGAGACTTTTGAACTGCGAGAGCGTTGCGACGAGCTTCAGAAAAGTCGAACAGAAGCGATGCGAAAACTCATGGAATTGCGGGAACGTTTTCAAACGGAACTAAGTGCTGCTCAGGCGAATCTTATCGACGAGGCATCGAACCGCGAAGGGATGGATCAACGTTTGTCGGAACTTAGAGCCGAGGTATTCAATTTTTTTTTCGATAATTCGAGAAATCCCGAATTTATCAATAACACAGCACGACTTTTGCAGCTCGAGAGGCTTCAAGGAGAGAACGCAGCCGAATGGGGTAAACGTGAGCGTCTGGAGACCGACAAAATTTCTCTCGAACGTGAGAACAAGAAGTTGAAGACCGAGATCCGAGAGTTGCAGGAACGAGTTGAATCCCGACGAGGAAGACCCGTTTCGACGGTCCACACAGACTCCCAACAATTGCAGCAAGAATTCGCCGATCGTAACAAGGTTTGCACAGTACATCATTAAAAATGTAATGCATTATACGATAGTTACCTAATAAATATAATTTCAAATTTAGGAGCTACTGGATTTGAAGCACTCTTATTCGAAGTTGAAAAAGGTTTTGTCCGAAAAAACTACGGAATTGTCGCACGCGTTACGAAGATCCGAGCAGTACGAGGCAGAAGTGAAGAGGGTACGAGCCCGTGTGGACGAACTCAAACGGGAGCTTGCCGGAGCTCAGGACGAAGTTGATGCAGCGACGAATAGCGTCCGGAGGCTTCAACGAACAAATGAGGATCTTATCGAGCAACTGGAATCCGCAAACGTGCAGATCGAGCATTTTAAAAACAGCTCGGACAATTGCGCTTCGGAAGTAGGTACGGAAACGACAGATGGTCGGGGGCATGACGATGACGAAAACGACGAATCTGCCGAGGGTACATTTTATCAACCTTATATTATTACGACATAATTAGGACGGATTTATAAAAAGAATTTCGCTATTTTCAGATTTCGAGGGTCAAAGGGTTTAACACTAATTCGTCGCCAAAGAAGTATTTATCATCGAATCGGCGTTTAGGATGCGAAAAGTACTTTAGCGCCAGGCCTATGGCCCTCTTTTTCCTTCACAATCCAAGAAATCCCTCATATAGTCTAACGATTCAAGCGACAAAGCCCCACCAAACAGTGACGACCCGTTTGAGTAACGAAATCCTGTAAATGTACAAATAATGAACGAGATCGTCGCGTGAGAATCGAGGGATGATCTGTAGAGGTATCGTAAATTCTCATCGCTCATTCATTACCATGACGTCGCATTTCACGATCTATTTCGCACACGTAATTTTCTCTTTTATCATTTTTCACCATGTCCATTTGTATATACTTTTTATTTCTATTTTTTTTTTCTCAGCCTCTTAAGTTATTTTTTTATTTACTGCATTGATATTAATATTTTTCATGTCCAGCGAACTTAATAATTTTATGACATAATTTTTTTACGATTTTCTTTTACGACAATTTGTTTTAATTATGTATATAGGAAAAAAAATGTATGTACATATCTTGTACATACCGTGCTGTGAATCATTCGCGTAAATCGTGGACGAGCGTGTATTCCCGTATATCCATATATACAAAGACTGACGCGACTTGTTTAGCATAAAACGGATTTTATCGTTGTGACCCGCTCGTCGATGACGAGTGTAAATGTAAGAAAATCCAGACGTACGCGTAAGTATTTCCCACCCCTGAAAGTACTTTTACTATTTATGTGAATCGAGAGCTGTAAAGTAGTGTTATTCCAACCTTGTCGCTTCTATCGATAAATTGTGAGATAATTTTAAACCACACTCAGTACTCCATAGCGTCTCGGCACGAGTCGCAGGAGTGAGGGAAAATAAGTCCCAAAATAAAGAAAGCAAGAATGACGAATTTGATCTTAAAACGATATGTTTATTCGTTTTTTCCCCTCATTTTCTACAGACAGCCATAAATACTAAATTTTCGCTAAGGTGATTCAACGATTACGAGTGCAGTGAAGCGTATTTTTTCGTGACTTGAGTCACTGTAGAATAAATGCAATATTTTATGTTGTTTCTTGATATTAACATTTCATAGGTGTTCCGTCGGGATACGTGGGTACTTTTGGTTTACAGATCTTCGTTCGTCCGTTCGAGCCGTGGACTATGTTGCATGAAAATGTGAAGTATCCGCAGGTCGAGCTCTTTGTGTAATAACGATGCTCGTACTTTCTCCTCGGATCATCCATCTTTCCTGCTACGCTGTTCGTCACCGTGTAATAATTTGGTTTAACAGGTTTGCTGGGCATCGAATTCGTATGACTGCTCGTGACTGCAAATTAAAATAAGCACAGTGTTATTTTCCTCGTAACATAAACGTTATTTTAAATCTCTAATTCAATCTCAATTAAGCTGTCAAAAACTCTTATTTGATTTTATTCGATTAATCTGGTACCAATTCAAATCGGATAATTTTTGTTCGTTTGGTCAACTTAATTGAGTTCGCCATGTTGAATTAAAATGTCTACTTTAGTACTTTTTTGGTACGATTTTATGTTAAGTATTAAGATAAACAAACCTTAGTAGATTTGTCAAAATGGTTCGCCGCGTTCGGCAGTGATTGTCAATTAAAGAAAATAGAAAGCAAAAGCACAATCAACGTTTAAATTTCTGAAAATCGAGCAAAAACAAACACCTTACTGCGTTCATCAATGATATTTCTACTGAATTTTTATTCCTAATGTATAAATTAGTTTTACCTTGTTCTGTGTTACGGGCAGCAGAATAATACTGTGCAGAATTTTTGTTTGCATCAGTTCGGGGATATGAATTACGTTCGTGACCATTTCTCGACGATCTCGTATCCGTTGCGGGGGAGTTCATGGATGGTGCGAGGTCCACGGTCTGCGCCTGAGAATTCCCGGTACCCTGAGCAGCAGTGTGATCACCAGAAACAGCTGTAACTCGTCCCCGAAATCCAGGAGGAATGGTGTACCCAGGCAATGTAGCACCAGATTCCAGAATATCACCTTCCTTTGTCTTTTTCGAATCCTGAGTAACTTTAATATCATATCCTTCTCCGGGATTACCAATATTTATCGACTGAGTCTGTCTACTTGCGTTATTCGGGGCGCTCAGTCGACTAGGAGACGGCGGTGGCGACGTATCGTCATACTCATCTTCGTCTTCGTACTCTCCCTCCTCGTATTCGTCGTTGCTGAGAGGATCGTATACAGGATCCGCTTGTCGAGGATTCACCACAGCCGGATCATTCCTCGTTGGAAGATGCTTACTGATGACAGTTTTTCTAGAACTAGCGCTTCCCATCAAGCCCTGAGCAGTTTCCTTGGTGAGATCATCATGATCCGTGGTAGTCTCTTCTTTCGAGTTCGAAATCTTCGGTACCTCATACGGTTTGAAAGTCTTAAAGAGTTCGGTATCGGTGTTCGAGAAGTTAAATGGTTTTCTCGATGCAGCGGCGCCGGAACCTGAACCCGCCTGGGCCGCACCGTTGTAAGTTATTCCATACTGGAAAGAGCCTTGAAGTTGCGTTTGAGACTGTCCTCTGAAAGTTCCACTCTGCGCAGAGGCGGTACCACCTCCGCTGAAGGGACTCACGGCAGCGTCGTCTTTTTCGCCCGAATCGTCGTAAGGCTGAAATCCGATTTGAGCTTGACTCGAAGTACTGCCTTCGCCGTTCGCTTGAGCATCAGCCATGCCACCTTTGGCGCTTGCTTGAACTTGCGAGTTCGTTCCATGATTCCAGCCGCTGCTCTGAGCTCCGGTTGACGTTGCGCCAGTGTCAGAGTTGAGCTGTACTTGTGTCTGACTCTTTCCTTGACCTCCAGTTCCCTGAGCGTTGCTAATAGCACCTTCCTTTCCTCCGCTCACTTGCGTCTGTGCTCCTTTATTGCCATCACTAGTACCAGCTTGAGCTGAGAATGAACCGCCACCGGTGTAAGTTCCACTAACTTGAGATTGGGCCGTACCCGAGCCCAAAGTTCCATCGGCCGATGCACTTGCCTGTGTGCCAGCGTCTATTTGTTTTACGGAACTTGATGCATGTGAATCTGCGTTATCATCAGCTGAGCCTGGCGTTGATCCTGGTTTTATGTAGAATTCGGGAGCTCCCGATCCACCAACCCCGCCTGCCGGTGTTGCCACGGCGGTTCCACGTGGATATTGACCAGGATATTGATCTGGATAAGCGTTCGGTCCGACATTCCCTGGATAATGTCCTCCTGATCCGCCATCGGGAACTACACCGCCCGGATAAGTGCCTGTTACGGTTCCTGCGCCTCCAGGAATCACACCGCCTGGATAATTGCCTGTTACTGTTCCTTCACGTCCCGGGATTACTCCTCCTGGATAAGTGCCGGTTCCTGCGGCTCCAGGAATTACACCGCTTGGGTAAGTACCTGCTCCTCCACTTCCAGGAATCACCCCACCTGGGTAATTGCCTGTTCCTACTCCTCCAGGAGTCACGCCGCCTGGATATGTTCCTGTTCCAGCTCCCCCAGAAGTTACTCCTCCAGGATAAGTTCCTGTATCTCTTCCTCCAGAGATTACACCGGTGGGATAAGTTCCCGGTCCTGCTGCTGTTCCTCCAGGAATTACTCCGCCTGGGTAAGTACCTGCTCCTCCACTTCCAGGAATCACCCCACCTGGATAATTGCCTGTTCCTACACCTCCAGAAATTCCACCGCGGGGATACGTGCCGGTTGCTGTTCCTCCTCCAGGAACTACGTCGCCTGGATAAGAGCTAGTTCCTCTGCCCGATGCACTACCTGGATAAAGTGCTGTTCCTCCACCAGGCATAGTTCCCCCGGGATACGTAACGGTTCCTGTACCTGCTGCCGCACCCCCGGAAATCGTACCGCCTGGGTAAGTTAAGTTCGGATAAGCACCACCTGGTGGTTGAACTCCGCTTGGGTATACACCATTAGGTGGTTGCACTCCAGGATACGTTGCACCTCCACCTTGTTGTACTCCAGGATACGTTGCACCTCCACCTTGTTGCACTTCAGGATACGTTGCACCTCCACCTTGCTGCACTCCAGGATACGTTGCACCTCCACCTTGCTGCACTCCAGGATACGTTGCACCTCCACCATGCTGCACTCCAGGATACGTATTGCCTCTACCTTGTTGCACTCCAGGATACGTATTGCCTCCACCTTGTTGCACTCCAGGAAATGATGCTCCTCCCTGTTGCACTCCAGGATATGATGTTCCTCTTTGTCGCAATCCAGGATAGGTTGTTCCTCCACCCTGTTGCACTCCAGGATAACTTGTTCCGCCACCCTGTTGCATTTCAGGATAAGTTGTTCCTCCACCCTGTTGCACTCCAGGATAACTTGTTCCTCCACCCTGTTGCACTCCAGGATAACTTGTTCCGCCACCCTGTTGCATTTCAGGATAAGTTGTTCCTCCACCCTGTTGCACTCCAGGATAACTTGTTCCTCCACCCTGTTGCACTCCAGGATAACTTGTTCCGCCACCCTGTTGCATTTCAGGATAAGTTGTTCCTCCACCCTGTTGCACTCCAGGATAAGTTATTCCCCCACCCTGTTGCACTCCAGGATAAATTGTTCCTCTACCCTGTTGCACTCCAGGATAAGTTATTCCCCCACCCGGATGCATGCTGGGATAGGTTCTCCCTCCACCTGGATGCACGCCAGGATAGATTGTACCTCCACCTGGATGTACACCAGGGTAAGTTCCTCCTCCTTGTTGCAGACCAGGGTAATTTGTGCCACTTCTCTGTTGCACTCCAGGATAAGTTGTTCCTCCTTCTTGTTGCACTGCAGGGTACGTTGTTCCTCTACCTTGTTGCATACCTGGGTAATTTCTCCCTCCTCCCTGTTGTACTCCAGGATACGTTGTTCTTCCACCTTGTTGCACACCAGGATACGTTGCTCCTCCATCTGGTGGTACAACAGGGTACGTCGATCCTCCACCCGGTTGCCTACCTGGATAGGATGCGCCACTTCCGGGATACGTTGTAGCGCCACCAGGTTGTTCTTCACTGGGTTGCGTTCCTCCACCCGACGACACTCCAGGATAAAATGTTCCACCTCCCGGTTGTGCCCCGGGATATGTTACACCACCTGAATAAAATCCACCAGGTGGTTTTGCTCCTCCAGGATAAACTCCGCCAGGTGGTTGGATACCCCATGGATACGTTACTCCTCCTCCTGCAGCCCCGCCACCACCAGTCGTTCCTCTGCCGGATTGTTCTCCTCCGGGATAACCACTGCCCGGATAAATTGTCCCTGGACCTCCGATACTAGGTTTCGTATATCTCCCTGGATCTCCTTCTCCACTTCCAAACTGAGTATAGCCTGGACATCCCTCGCATCCCTCGCCTCCTGATGACATACTCTGTGCTTGACCCATTCCGTTGCTACCACCTGCAAGAGTTAAAATACAACTGATAAGTTTCCACGTTTTATATCATTGTTGTTGGTTTTTTTTAATTCGATATTTGACTCACTGACTATAGCTCGCGATGAGTGATCAGTCGCTTCAGCTTCGGCTTTTCCATCTTTTGGTCCCTCAGTACCGAGGTTCAGGTATTGCGACTGAGTCTGCCCACGAAATTTTCCAGCACGATATGATGTTTGACGCTTAGTTCTTTCCATGAGAGCTGTATTTACTTTTTTACCATTTTCCAACATGATTTCTCTCTTGGCGCGTTCTAGCAGAGGCGTGAGAATCACGTCGGTTGCTCGTTTTTGCATCAAGTCGCTCTCGTCTTCAGGAATTTCGTTGTAAAAAGGATCCAAAGTTTCGCCTGGTATCGGCTCTGTCTCTTGGAGCAGAGTTATCGTCGTATCTCGACAGAAACTGACTATTCGACCGCCAGCCAATCTCCAAGCCTTTCATAAGTACGATGAAGTATCGTAAAATTATTTACTTTCATTAATTGAATTAGTTATTTTATTTGTTTTCTTAACTGAATAATTAGACTCAGGAGGCTTAAATGATTGGCTTACCTCTACTTTTGTCAGGCTCATTGTTGAAGCGTACAGAATTCTCTGACCAGATTCATTGACGACATTCTTCGAAAAGTTCTTTCTTCTCACGACACCTTCTTTCATTTTCTCCAAGTAGCAACTCGCCTCTTTCGGATTCTTGTATGCGATGTAACGCTGCAATTATTATGTTCGTATTAATAAAAAAAATTGTTTATCTGATTTTTAAAAATGTTATTTATCAATGCATGTTACCGTCTCGCGATCTCTAAAAATTGATGGTTCTTCATGACTCTTCGGTAATGATTGGAGGGGCCTCTTGTCACTGGTCACCGATCGATCGAACCGCGTCTTCTCCTATCATTCATATTTTCTTTCAAAAATGTTGTTTACATTTAAAAAATAAATATCAGAACTATGCCAGTCGTTAGTCACACGAGCTAAAGGGGTAAAAGAATGAAACGAGCAAATTTACTCGACAATGCGAATAGAAAACATGAGTCTTCTCTACAATCTAAGGTTTATCACTGGAACTTTGATCCTCAAATCTCTTTCGAGTCTACGAGTTTCGGTTAATAGTTTTGACCGAGTGACCTGTTGAGCATCTCCTTGCATAACCCGCTCAGAAAGCAACCAAATATCACGTAAAATTACTTAATTTTTATTCGAAAATTCATGTTTATTCTCTAAAGATATTACAAACAATAAATAATCATTTTTTATCAATAATAATTAATTATCAATAAAAAATTAATGTTAACAATTAAGGTCGAATTATATTATGAAAATACTTACGTGATATCTTCCGAACGCAGCACTCGCGAGGAAGAGAATCGCTAGAGCTTGCCAGCACATGGCGATGCTCGTGAGGATGTCTTCCTCGACTGCGACTTCTTCCGCTCGGTTACTCGCTTCTCAAGATACTTAGACGTCTCCCACTCGTCCAATCGACTCCCACGAGGAAGCTCGAGCACTGATCGTCGCCTCTTCCTAGTCTGAGCGCGCTCAGAGACCGCGAACTGATAGTAGACGAGAGCTTTCGAGTAATGACTCGCTGCTACACTTTTCCACTGATCTTTATACACTCGATTATGTATCGGTTCGTCTCGTGTGTGCCCAGCTATCTTCTTTCTCGTCCCTTCATCCCGCAGATGTTGCTACCGAAAAGAGTGGGCTCGAGTGTACGTCATTTTATCTACGAGAGTTGCTCGTTGAGAACACTGTCGATTGATTTCAGGTTTACTACCACAGAGCAAGAGGTGGAGATAATGCGGATCGACTAAGGATATATTTCTGTCAAATAAACTTCTATAATTGATGTATTCTTCATTTCTTCTCGTTTCTTCTAGAAAACATTACATTAATTTATTATTTCCGAAAGTTCCGAGTCACCTAAAATAATAAAAAAAATTTACATAAACGGATTGGCGTTTCCCTAGTAAGTACAGCAACTAGTCATATTATGGAACAGCAACTCGTCTTGCACCCGGTCGTTTTAAAACGTATCTCGACCGCAAAATCAATCGCAAGTGCAGCGATTCCTTTTCCCTATTTCACACGGATTGCAAGTTGTTCCCGAAGCCAAATGATCATCCAGTAGTGTCATATGGAGTTGCGGGTTTTATTGCAAAATAGTCTGCCGATCACCAAATGGTTTTATATGTCGACCAGTATACTATTCTGCTGCAGTTTACGGTTGTTGGACGATAGAGAAGTATTAAAAAATCCCTAGATGCACTCAGAGCTGAAGTGATCGTTTATTTTCCAGCTAGGGATAATATTTACCAGTTATTAGTTACGATACTTTGTTGATCATTTAATATTCTATAACTGGAAGTGCAGAAATTTATAAATATTTCGATTTCAATTCTCAAACGATTAGTTTAAACAGTTAAACAATATTTTTAAATTTTTATTCAGATTTTTAGAGTTTGATGACTCGCATTACCCCAAGCTATTCTCCATGCTATACTGCTCTATTCTGAAATGGTAATTAAATCTAAGCTCTCGATCAGTTAACGATAAATTTCTACTACGCCTCCACCACCATCGGGCATTGGCATCAATTCGTCGCGTTCGCCGGCCTCTTCCCCTTCGACGCCCTAATTATTTATTCCGATCGATTAGCCAAAGACAGCGAAACGTTGTTGTTTATAGCGCAAGTCGACAAGCGAGCATGCTCTTGCACAATGTGTGCGTCTCTTCGACGAAAGAGAATTATCACGGGCAATCGATCCAACGCCATTTTTTTATTGGTAACAATATATCGAAAAATACACTTTCGAATATTGCATTTGCGCCCTTTGAGATCTCAACCCTATGCTATTCTTTATACAACATTTTTTTTTGTATAAATTTTCATGTAATTCTTTATTCATATAATTTATTTTTGGCTCTCGGAAGACTAAGTTTGCCCGAATGATTAAAAAAGTAAAATCAACTTTTAAATTCACGCAGTCGAATGTTTAGTGAAAAAACGTGTAACTTTTTTTGTTTTTTTTTATGTTTCTACATGGAATTGTTGAGATTTCGACAAAAACTTTGGTTCATTCGAAATCAGGTAGTTTCCAATTGGATGATATCGTAAAACTTATTAAAAAACGTATTTATTTATTTATTTCAGACTCATAAGATTGTTTAAATTTAATTGTTGTGGCCGTTAAAGCATTGTCTTAAATCGCAGAAAAGAATTGGAAAAAAATCTCTCGTACTCACGGGGGACCCCTATAATGCTATTTCTCTCACTCGATTAAGATCGGTATTGAGACTCACCTTAAGCTTCAATACGGACACTTAATCTCAAAACTTTCAAAATATTATCAATGGTTAGTTCCGTCTCTTGTGGGTTCCTTATGGTATCTGAGCTCCAATGGTGATATAAGCCTCTCTTCAATAATCTTCTTTATATGTTTAAAATACAAGAAAGTTTTTTTAATCAAAAATTTGTCACTCATTTTCTCAAAAATCCATTTTCACTTATTGAAAACTTTATGTTGGGATCGGAATATCAAAACAGCATAGAAATCAGTTACAAGCGTTTCTCCATAAATTCATATATAATATATTTTACTTTTTCGGTTGACAAGATCTTCACGTTTCGTAGAAAAAAAATTAGTGTCAATTATATGTATAATAACAATAAGGCACTCCGGTGATGTATAAGTGGTACGTAAAAGTACGGCGAAGTAATCAGTTTCAATATATATCGTACCCTACAAATAGAATGCGCGACTATATGTATCCTAAGTTTAAAATGATACGAGAGACTATAAAATATTAACGATTATTTACAATCCAAGAGCTAATACGATATAACTTGGGAATGATCTATTTACAACAATAATAATAATAATAATAATAATAATAATAATAATAATAATAATAATAATAATAATAACAATAATATAACGTGTGCCGTAAAAGTAGACTAAGATACATCAATAAAGGCGCATTATAGGTGACTAGGACACACACGAACGGTCAAGCCTCGTGTACGGTTTCGTGACCCGTTTATCGGCTGCAATACAATATACATAAAACAGGGGAGAACCTCGTTTCGACTAATCAGTTTAAGAAATTCATTAATTAATATCGTCGTTTCGCGCTTCTTCGGTCAGACCCTCGCGCGGCATATCCGATCTCTTCGTTCACGACTGTAGAGATCCGTGTTGTGTACACGCTTGCCAATTGTAAGTAGTACAGCACGTATCGAAGAGTGAACGAAGAAACTATGGATCATTGATTCATCGTCGATCACCGAGAGAGGTCTAGTTCGCGATCACGAAACGAGTTCGACTAGTTTACACTCTTTACCGCCACGGACTTAACCGCTCGCGGTGGTACGCTTAAATAACCATCAAAAAAAAAGAGAAGAAAGAAAGAAAGAAAGAAAGATCAGAAGAAGATATATCTTAATCGTTGACAGTGTAGCTGCCTGGAAGAGCTTGCGAGAGAAGAAAAAAAAATATATAATAAATCCTAGAGAAAAGTGTCTATCGCATTTTAAGTACACGGGTGCCGCGTGAGTTTTAAAGAGTTTGGTAATTATGTATTGTAATCATACTAAGGCACGATATCATTTTTTGTTCTTGTTTTTTTTTCCTTTAGACGACTTTTACTGTAATATTATGACTACCCGCTATATGGTCCCTATAAGGAAGATGCTTAGTGAGAGGTGCGCAGAGCGACGTATAAGGGCGGCATATATGCGGCCCTTGTGTTTCCTCTTCCTATTTTATTCACCTTTCCCACGCACCTCCATGGAATATACAATTATCGCGCTGTTTTTTCATCGTCGATTATGCGAGATTACCGTTGAACGGTTTGTAACTTCGTTTACCGTTTTGGCGAACGACTTATCCCTAAAATAACGTGTACCGACTAATCGTATTTCTATTGCTACTTTTGGTTTTGAATTATTAATTTGGTGTTTTCAATAATCAGAAGTATTGTACTTGACATAAATTGTGTAAAATAATTAATTCGCTCAAAAATGCGATTATTTGCAAATATAAATATTTCTAACGCTACAGTGATTGAAAAAAAAATTGGAATAAAAACAAGGTTGCTCAAAAATTGTTCTTTTTAACAATCTTTAAAGACTTGAATAGTAAAAGCATTATCTAAGGCGTTAAATAAACATTTGAGACCAAAAGTAGCGACTAGAATCCAGTAGATAATTGAAAATTGGACCAAGCCCGGCCCAGTTTATCAAACTTTAGGCAATCGCGAGATTCAGACTGATACCCGTGGGCCTGGAGAAAGCAGAAGCTCTCGTAGGATCGGTGAAGTCAAACGGAGTCGTTTTCTTTCCATTGATTCCACCGAGACGTACCAGATGTTCGGGATTCGGCGAAATCACCGAAGTCCTTATAACCATCCTGGACAAAAATTCCGTCGCTTTGTTTCCAGCTTCTTCTTTAGGTCGTTCTTCGGACATGGAAAGATTTTTCTCACGGCATTGACGCTTCGGTGGAGCCGAAGAAGCCTCGGAAGAAACGACCTGATTTTTCGTGTGTCGAATTATCGTCGAAAAAGCTGTTGGTGACGAAGTTCTCGATTCCAATGGTGCTCCGGGACGAGAAACTATCACGCTAGTCGGTGATGCAGTCACGGGAGGTGTCAAGATATGTCCAGGGGTAGAATTCGTGGAAGACGATACAGGAGCACCGCACGAGTCGTTGCTTCCTTCTTGTTTTTCTGAAACTGCTCGATGATGAGCTCTCATGCAGGACGACTCTTCGTGCTTATACAAATATGATTTTAAAGCGAAAGCTTTGCCGCAACGCCCACACACGTGGGGCTTCGTGTTCGAGTGGGTCTGCACGTGGGCACGGAGGTTCGACTTGTCGGCGAATGCTTTGTTGCATATAGTGCATTTGAAGGGTTTTTCACCTGGAAACATAAATAATTACTAATTAATATTTAGCTCGATTAGTGAAAACAAAGGTTTATTTATATACAAAAATAATCGCTTTTCTCTAATATGATATCAGAAATGTTTTTCCAATGAGAATGTATTTAAAAATATCGTTTTTTAAATTTTTTAGAATGAAAACTATTTTTTTTTTATACTTCCAAAAAATGTTATGAGAGTCAAATTTTCTTTTGCATCATAGATACAAATGAGCGTAAAATAATATTAAATTAAAAAAAAAATGAATACACCGGTACCTGAATTAAATGGAATTTTAATTTAGTTTGTAACATTGTTTAATTGACTCAATATAGTTTTTATAGATTGTAGTAACGACATTCAACTTTAGATTTGATAGCATCAAATACTAACCGGTATGAGTTCTTATGTGTCCTTGCAGGAGCCACGGCCTGGAGAAGCATTTGCCACAGTAGTGGCACTTGCAACCCTGATTGTGAGTTCTCACGTGCATGCTGAAGGCTGGCATGCTCACATAGATCTTGTCGCAGTGAGGGCACCGTCTAGCTTTTTTGTCCCCGAGACTCCTGTGGGTCTGTCGATGCCTCGCGAGATTCGACGAAGTTGAATATTTTTTTCCACAATCCGGACACTCGTGATCTTCACTGTCATCGGATTTCGAGCCCTCTGAGGATGATATAGAGCTTCCCTTTCTCGAAAGCGCTATCACGACGCTTTTGGAGGATTGTTCCGCTCTGGTGTCAGCCGGAAAGGTAGTCGGAGGGCTGCTGGAAAGCCTGGAACCTTCCTCTTCGAGATGACACCGAGGAGGTGAAGAAGTTCGCGACAATCGAACCTCTAGGATATCAGGTGTACTCCGCTGATTTCTTTCTTCGAGTATTTCTCTTTCGCTTTCGATTCTCTCGAAGAATAATCTCGTTCTTTCTCTCAGGCTCATCTCACCCTCATCCGATCGCACGTCATCGTCTCTTCGGTGAGAGCTCAGAGACTGCAAACTCTGTCGAGATCCGTTTTCGATCGTGTGCTGCGGCGAATATTTCTCTACCACCTGATGACCCCAACGTGGCGACAACGGACGCTGATAGCTCAGAACTTTGCTCGGATGTATCAACGTTCCTGCAGCGGCTGCCAAACTTACTTCAGCCAATTTCGTCAAATTATAAAGTTCCTCCGGGCACTCCGAAGACGTTTCGCTGCCGCAGTCACTCACGCCGTCCGAGGTCGGCTGACCACCGCCGTACTCCGCCACCCTTACCACACGCTCCGGGCTATAATCTGTGGAACAAAGACATTGTTTTACTTTGTTCCGAATGATTAATCAATTTTTTATTATCAGTATTTTCAAATTTCAAAGGACCACTACCAGACACTTCATATTTGACTATTGTGATAATGTGAAAAAATCCCCAGATCTGAATATAACAAATTGTGAAAGAAGTTTATTCTTTTTCTTTCAATATTATTTTATATTTTATAAAATGCATTTTTTCCATTTATTTATATTTAGTTATAGGGATTCTTGCACATGATCGTTACTGTCTAAAAAAAATGAAATACGTTTTCTTCACTCAATCCCCCCCCCCCCTAGATTCAATATAAAAATTTCATTTATCGGTGTATTAAATTTCATAATATATTTAGCAATTTAAGGCATGGACTCTTCAATACAAGATTTTAGATGGAATCAATAATATAATGAAGCTATAACTGTTGAATCACCACCGCAAAGAAATACTTTTTTAAACTACATTTCTAAAATGCACAAGAAACGTTTTTTTCCCATACTCATTGAATAGTCATTTTTACTGAACGGACTTGAAAAAAAAAATGTTTGATGGACGTGACAATTAAAAAGAAATTAAATTCAATAGTTATTGTAAAAAATTCACTTTTAATAAAAGTTTTGAGTGTAGTTTTTCAAACGAAGAGCGGTAGGCTTAATCTTTTTAAAACGTCTTATAAAAAAAAACTTTTTTATTACAATAATCATCTGATAATTTATCTTTAAATCGTTTAAGCTATAAAGAATCATCAAATGAGTGTGTACTAAAATTTTTTCACGACAATAAAATCGAAACATACGTGATTTGTGTTGAATCGTATTTCAGGACGATTGACAATTAATTGAGGCAAAGTAACGACTTATAATTTCATTTTTTAATCAAAGCGAGCAGCTCTCGATGCTCTAATATCCTCGAGTTCTACTCCATGAAAGCCGGCTGCTCCCTGTTTTCGAGAAGAACGGAAATAGCACGCGCGTGCCTACGTTGCCGTCGAGAGTGGCGAGCGGGTGGTGGGCGGAAGGGGTAGATGGCAGTGAGACGGTATGCGTCTTCGTCGTTCGCGTAAATTATGACGCATCTTACGTTCCTATCACTTATCCTCCACCCATTGAATCATAAAAATTGCTACTTCCGGTTTCCTCAGTAATTTAGAATGGTTTTTTTGCCTTTCATACAGATGAAAATTTATTTTTCTCATCACTTTGAACTCACCTCGTCCAGGTGCTCCAAATTCCTCGGTACCATTGTACCTCCTGTGGGTGATTAGAAAAGCCCTCGGCATCTCGATAACCTTCGGTGCACTCGAGTTCTCAGATACTCTTTGTCTTCTTCTTCCTCTTCTTCTTCTTCTTCTTCTTCACCTTCAGTACTCCACAGAACTCATGCCACACTTGTTTTACTCCACACCTTTACCAAACAATCACAATTTCACTTATAATGCCGTAAAAAATGTCGCTTTAATCCAAAAAAAATATTCGTTTTATCAAATATTCAATGTTGTTTCAGAGACGTTGAAAAATAATTCTTTTTCAAGTCACGAGTCACTGCAGAGCGACTGTAGGAGCAAGAGAGGGTGGTGTTATCGCCTCGTGAGCTTCGGGCGTAGTAGTTGGACCGTCTGAGATTCGGGGCTACATATAGGAGAAGCCCCCAGCCTCCCTCGTTCTCTGTACTCGTCGTGGTCGTCGTCGTCGTCGTCGTCGTCGTCTCCCACCCTTCGTTGCTTCGTCACATCAGCTGCCGAGCGCGCAGACGACCAAGCCGAAGACACACCACGCGCCCCACGGACGAGAGCATGTGCCACCGGGTTTCTTCTTCCCTCTCTTTCTCCTCTTCTTTTCTTCTTCTACTTGTACGTTCCCCTGCTGTGTACACCCGCACTTTCCTCAGTGGCGCGCATATACGTTGGCATATACTATATATATAATAAACAGCGGCTGATGGTTGGATATACCAGTAACGTCGTCGTTTTGGTTGCTCTGGACTTTGAGTCGAAGAGGACAAAGCCCACTGGATCAATGGATTTTTGTCGGGATGGAAAGCGTCGTAGGTCGGGACTTTTTTCTTCTCCTCTGGAAGAAATGCGCCTAGGTGGTTGATACATCGAACTTTACGTTCGGTATAAAAGTTTATCAATTATTCTGAAGCAGAAAAACCTGGAGCGGCTACTACATGGATGCTTCTATTTTTATTGCAGGCTGCACTTTATTATATCGTTTGCATTCTCACTCATCAAGGGCCGTGGGTGTATATACGTGCGGCTGCTGCAGTTTTTATATTCTTCTTCTTCTTCTTCCTCCCTTCAACGCTCTTCCGTTTCTCGTAGATGCTCGAGACGAAGAAGATGGAGAAAGGGGACCCTGTGGATTACTGGCACGCGCCAAATGCTCGTTAAAGCCCAAATGCTCGAAGACCCGAAAAAAGCTGGCCAAACTCATTTCAATGAACACAGTATAGCATTTCTTTGTGATGCCATTTGTGTTGTTTTTACTTCGTTTTCACGAAGCTTTGTTTTCGTGATATTTTTTTTTTCTCGTGATTTTCATATCACGACACTCAAAGTAATCTAAAACACTGATAAAACTAGTTTTTTAAATGATGTCCGGATGTCTGTGGGTGTATTAATATCTCGAAAATTTCAAACCTCTATAATTATTTGACCGATCGAAATGTAATTCGGCTCAAAGTTAAAGCAGAAACGTCCCTTTGTTTGATGTAATTTTCATTCAGAATTCATTCATGAATTTGAATTTTATGACATTTTGAATATTGTTAGAAATGTCTGTAGTTGTGCTTTAGTCGTTGCAAATTTTTAGCTACCCAGATAAATAGTTATTTATAAATAAATTAATGTTCAAGGACATTTGACTTAATCTGAGATAAATTTATAGAGAGATTTTTAATTTTATTGGAAACACTTACAATTTTTTGTATTCAAATCTCGGGATTTTTTTCCATGGTCAGAACACCGTTATAAACATATAACGGAGAGATTCTCCGTGTGATATTTTTCATACGATTTTTTACCGATAAAAATAAATAAAACACGTTTTTCATTGAAATTTGTGGACCCCTCCCCTCATTGCTTTAGAATTTATGACAATTTACGTTATTGACATTAACATCGACGGAATATTTTTTATCTTAATTCTAAAATTGAAAATCGAATCAGTTAAAAAAATGCTAAATGTTTCAAATATCGTGTGAAGCAGTAGTTGTTTGACAATATGTTGAAATATTTTCTAACATAAAGAGGAAAAAGCCGAGTAATTGTCAGTCTCATGACGATTTACGCTGGTATAAATATTGTAAAGGCTTTTGAAATATTATAATCCATGAAAGTAGATTAGTTTGACGGTGTTGTCTACAACAGTGAATTATCGTGAAAAGTATTGCACGGAGAGAAGTGTTTTGGTACATTTATACTCACTCAGCTAAATCGTTTTCTTCATGTACGTGTCCATTACGAAGAAAATGTCCAACCCAGACTTTATTATCCGACAATATATTATCAACTGTTAATCTCGATCCAATGCTTCTTAATGTTGATTGTTTCATCGATTAAATGCTAAAAATTTTTATTGTATTTCGATTCCTCAAGTACATGTTGTAAATTTAACAAGAACATTGTTATTGAATTTTTTATTTTGTCGTACGATTGAAACTTAATTGTTTTATTTATTATTCATTTAACTTTTTATTTACTATTCAGATTAAAAGAAAAAGTGTAAGTTACTGTACAATCCCGTTGAATTCACGAGAATTTTATTTTTCGGTTAATCGCAAAGTTTCCGGTGACGAATTTATTGAGAAGTCTCGAGGAGTCTTGCTGGATAATGGTATCGAAGAGAGTGGGAGAGACAGGTCGTCGTCGGTCAGCAACGTCGAGGAACGTCGTTCGCGTTGGACTTGGTCGCGTCGACCAAGTCCAACGAACGAAAAGCTCTAGCGCGAATACACGGGAAGACGACGGTTCGGCGCGCCGTGCTTTTTGGTCGGCGATTGAATGAATGCCACGCGAGTTAGTCAGCGTTCTGCGGTGCTAAATTCGGCAGAGTGTTGGCTTCGTGCCAGAAGAACCACCCAGCGCACCAACCTGCTTCATCTTCTTTTTCTTCTAAAGCGTCGTCGCGAGCACCGAGGAGGTACATGAGGCTAACGCAAATCTCTCGCGGGAAACACTCTCGCAAAATTATTCCCCCTCGTCTCTCACTCTGCCACTTGGATTCTCGGCATAACTCTTATTTTAAACATCCCTCGTTAAACTTCTACAAGAATTTTGCATTTCAGGAATAGAAGAATATTATTCTTATCAATTCCTGATATGGAAATTGACTATTTAGTCGTATCGAGCATTCTACAGCAGAATTAATTTAGCAAACCATTTAAGACATTTTAATAGCATGAACTTGAAGGAGAAATGAGTGTCCACCGATTTCAGACAAAAAACTGTGTTTTACTTTTTTTATAGATAAAAAAAATATTAAATTATATTGAAAAAAATGAAACTCTTTATAAAATTTATTGTATATGAATCTGAAGATTTTTTCTATGCTCAAAACCTCGTAACAAACGAATTAATTGAAATTTTTTATGAGATTTATTTACCGATTAAAAAATAAGATATTTTTTACTGAAGCCCCCCCCCCCAACCCCTAACACATACCAACAGATGTATTAGATTTATGTTTTAATTATAACATTTTTTGATTATAAGAAATGTATTTTACCAATTTATTTTTCCATGTGGGATAGTTGAATTATAATCATTCTAAAAGGCTGAGCAAATGATTGATTGATTTATTAATTGATCCATTATGTAATCAATGAAAATATTCTAAAGGATCGTTAGTCGATAACCAAGAGCTTATTAAATTATCGCGAGCGAGTGACTCGAACAATCGAGTCATGTTTTCACGAAGCATATACACAGAGCGGCATCCCGATGAACAGGTGTCTCGCGGATCCCGCGCGCTATCGACGTCGACGTCCAAAAATAAAGCGGACAAACGTCGTCGTGAGCTTAATACTCCGTTCTCTCTCTAACCGGTTCTCTTGACGCAAGTCGAAAGCTCGCCAACGATCGAGATAACTGTCCGAGGGTCGCCACGCTGCTGTACCGAATCGCCCACCACATCTTC
This sequence comes from Cylloceria caligata, assembly GCA_963942595.1. NCBI lineage: Eukaryota > Metazoa > Arthropoda > Insecta > Hymenoptera > Ichneumonidae > Cylloceria > Cylloceria caligata. The sequence goes on along the minus strand of OZ012709.1, from coordinate 41,537,184 downwards.
GCTGCAACTTTCTGCAATCCTCGCGATCGTTCTTCATGCACACCCGGAGTATATATTACATTCTGAGGGAAGCTTTCATACTTTTATCTTTCTCTATATTTAAATATCTCACGAAGGTCATTCGACTCCGCGAAAGAGCATTCGCTTAGTCGGCGCAGCTACGCATTTTCTTCGCTACACGGTCTTCAAGTTGTGATACACATACTTCGTTCATAAAATTTCAATCTAGGAAAACATATATCCAGCCTTTTCAAAATGTTCTTATATGATACTCAAGAAGGTATGACTATCAGTCTGTGATTAAAATTGTTGCGACACATTTATTTCCTTGTTTCCTTGTTTCCAAAAAGATAAGCTTCGATGCTTTTATTATCAAATTTTTGCCGCCCTTGGTTAACTCTTCCTCTTATCATTAATGTTACTACACTTCTATATTAATTTTAAAAGCGACCATAGGCCGGAATAAATAATACAAATACATACGAAAACTTCATTAACTGATATATTTAGATACATATTATAAAAAATGTCACGGTGCAGTCGTACTTCCTTAACGAGCCTCCTCAAGTTTTTCTATTAACTTTTTGTTTCTTCTCATGTTCAATTCAGTATCGCTATTCGTGTCATTTTAGACACGAAAGCCGTAGGGGTTGACTTTTTTTTTCCTTTTCTTAAATCCCTAAAAATATTTTCAAACGTTGGGTATTGTCCTGCGTGTAGTATAATGTTGGTCGCGTGTTTGGCACCCTCCGCCTTTGAAGGTTTTGGGATGAGGGGGGGTCTAACGAAAGTATCCGGAAACGCCTGATTCCTCTTGTAAATTAGGGGAACTCCTCCTCCCGCTTTTCGTGAGTCTTTGAAAATGGAAAATCGTACTAGGTTTTTGTGGGCGAGGTGATTATAGCGGGGAAGAAATTTTTCGTCGCCCCTACAAGCGTCTCGAAGACGTAGAAGTCGTGCCGACGACGAGATCGTCTCTTCCTTCGTTCTAATGCCGATATACTCGCTCGGGGCCCCCTCGGCATGGGGTTGTCGAGCGAGAGAGAGAAGCTATTTTCAGTTCACACAGTGCAGCAGCCTGATGCTTCGCTGCTGCTACCGCTGCTGATGCAGCTGTCGCGTGCTACGGGTAAACCACCTCCCGTGTACTCCACGGTCATCACGCATAGTAGCGGCAATACAGAATTCGAGATAGAATTCAGTGGCTACCACACGCGGTACGACGACCTCCCGGCTTGGTCTTCGAGATCGACTAACCAACAGGCGTCGAGGAAACCTTGAACCTCAGCATCGGGGAGGTTACTTCAATAATAATCCATAAATATATCGATTTTTAAATAATCTTTTAGACGTTTGTCTTGATAATATTATCCTAAAATTGATCTGCTAGTCAATAACTTTGGAGCCAAGTATAAAAAACGAACTTAATGATTAGATTTGCAAGATAAATTGTAGCTCTAAATACTGTTTTCACATCCTCAACATCAGTTACATTCTTCAATCTTTAATTTTTCTAATCTTGAAGCCACTTTAGTTAAATTGTAAATAGATTCGTTGGAATAAAAAAAAAATGTTGATCGTTACGACGAAAGAAACATGAAGCTTCCGATTGATTCGTCACACCAGTGATGATTGATTCACCAACTTCTTTTATGACTTAATGCAGGTTCATAAAAAAAAATTATTATAGGGACGCAGCAACACGAAGTTGACGTGTGGGTACCAGAAGAATCGCAGGAAGTAAGGAAAAAAGAGGATACGGTCGTCGTTTTGGGTTCTGCGAATCGTGGACAGATGACGAATCTTGAAACATGCGAAATGAGCATTCGCGGTTGGCTTCCTTCAGGCGAAGGGTGACGAGGCGTCATCCACTACCTCGCTGGAGCACCAGAAGAAGAGCAGCGCGGTGAACGTTGATGTACACGAGGAGACTTTCCGCCTCTGCAAAAGGAATAATTTGGCCAAGTGCCATTGGGATTTTCGGACGTATGTCTCTCTGTGCTTTTCGCGCGACTACACGACCAAGTCTCCTCGCATTATACGTCTCGCTACTGGAATTTCGTCAAAAAATCCACAGAATAACGAATTTACAGCCGAGACATCGTTTTCGAGTCTGTTGACCAAGAAAAGTCTAAAAAATTTCTTCGCGCTCTCAATATATTCTCAAAGTGATCCATGAACTTATGAACATTCAATACAAGTCCCTCGACTCAAATGGAATGACTCGAGCGATGAAAAAGTCGACCGGAACGACCCTTAATTTATTTATGGGAGCAAGAGGTTAACGTGTATGGTCCCTTCATGGGAGGGGGGGGAGGGATGAAAACATAGACTGGCTCGTGTTATGGCTGATGGTCTGTCTGGCAACAAAGTTAGGGAGTGAGAGGTATAAGAAGAATAAGAGAAATGGGAAAAAGTGTGATATTAGAAAAAGAGAGAAGACGAAGAAACGACAGTTCCTTCCGGAACGGGGAACAGCCGCCTCTCTGGCAGTTCTCCCCTTTGAGCCATAAGGTCTTTCTCGGATTTCGTGTACTCGAGTTCCAAGAGTAACAGCAGCAGCAGCAGCAGCAGCCATATCCACTTGCGATTACAGACTACGCAGTAACCCACTCGCCATCAAACTCGTGTTCATTGACTTCTCAAGAAAATAACGTTTATCCTATTTTTTTAAATGTCGTTTATTAATCTACATAAATAAATAATTTATTGGTTTTTTTTTAAGCTGCAGTTTTTTTATCTGACGCCTTTTAGCAGTTTTAGTAGAGATTGTTAGCTTTCATATATCTTAAGATATTTGGAGTTTGATTCATCATTTAATTGTTATTTATTTATTTTATTGTAGAATTACCTTACAGTGTCAAGTTATTACTTTGATAATGAATTTTATGAAATTCATTATCAAATTACAGTGTCAAGTTATTACACAAGTTATGAAACAAGTTATTCAATACAAAGGTAACATACAGCCGTGTGTATTTCTTCTTGACTAATCTTATAAAATGTTCAACTAATTATTATTCAATTCGATGAATATTATTAATTATTAAGCTTTGTCACACAGATAGGGAAATCAAGACTGAAAGTCTCCGGACGATGGACCATCGTTCTACACGATCACATAATCCAATAGCCACAAAATTACACACGATGTTATTATTGCGTCACAATTGTGACCATTTCTATTACGATTAAATATTAAATAGTGTCATAAGATATAAATATTGTAAATAAGATTGTTTGATCAAAGTATCGAAAGGAAAAATAGATGGATCGAAAAAACTAAATCGCAGAGTCAATTTAACTTTGATACATTCTTTCCCGAAGATAGAAATTGAGACCTTTGAATCGATCTTAATTCAATAAACGTCATTAAAACGCTATTCGTAGTTTGTGAATAAAGGAGTCGAGTTTAGTCACAACAAATACATTTCGTCGATTCTCGATCAAAATTTTGCTTTAGTGAAATGTAACTTAATAAAAATTTGCACATCCAGAGACAGTCCGCTACTCATAGTCGTTCCCCCAGCAACAGTGAAGGATATCTAGAGCGTCACGAATGTCGTATACCAGTAGTCGTCGAGATGACGACAATGAAAGGGCGCGGGTGGTATGTCAGGGTGTTTGCAGGTGGTGAATTCGTGGTTGAACACACGGAGATATTGCCAAGGGGTTACAAAGAGTGAGAGGGTCTTCGATCAGCTGGCAGTGCAGCCTGTGTACAGCCTACCGCGCGTACTTTATACATAGCGAAAGGGAAAAGAAGAAGAGATAAAAACGGGGGAGTAGAGAGACTCTCGACGCTCGCATCCTGTGGCAGCATTAGCAGCCACCGGTGGCGTTCTTCTGCTCTGCGCCTCGTCATGATGGTGGAGGTGGTGCTCCCATAGACCAGAGGTCCCAAACCGTACGGTCGTCGGCACCGTCTGCACTCCTTCCTCATTCAAAAAACCGAGGAAGGAAAGAGAACGTGAAACGGAAGCTGAAGGGGGTGAGGTCGACGAGTCGCAGGGGAGCGAAGAGACCAAGGAATACAGAAAGCAGACGCGAGGGTTGGTTGCAGACACCGAGTCACCGACAGCGTCTGCTGCTGCTGCTGCTGCTGAAGTAGCCAAAGCAGGGAAGAAGAAGGAGAAGGAAAGAAGACGAGAGAGCAAAGCGGCACGCGACCGACACGCGCCCCGTTCCGTCTCTTTCCCCGTGTCATGCACGCATCGTTGCCACTTCCATCCTCTATTCCCTTCCACGACAGACTCATTCAATGCTCACCGAACAAGACGGAGAAGCTCATACACTGCTCCTACGCTTTAGGACGTACTGTACAGGACGATTCGAAATATATATCAAACACTTTTTCCGGTACCTTGAAATTGAATATTTTCTTAAAATACTTTCTCTTTTTTTTGTATTAAGAGAAATTGAAAAGGGTGAAGTTTGAATAATTTGATAATTTTAGGTAAGTTCGACGTAACGATTGATACACTACGTTCACGCTATAGACGCAATATGAACCTTTTTTTCTTGAACTTTTTATATATTCAAAAAAATCTTTACATCATTTTTTTTCCACTCGGCAAAAATCAAATGAAACATGTAAAAAATAATGAACGGTGTATCAAAGACTAATTTAATGCCAAGAGAATTAGATACAACATTTTATACAATACATCGAAATGATGAAGGAACGTAGAAGAATATTTCTATTTATACATAATTAAAAAGTTTTTTTTTCTTTAGTCTCCTCACATTAAAAACTTACAAATTGGAATAATTTATTTTGTATCAATGCGATGAAGTCGATTACAACGTGGAATACTTTATTGATAACGTGTTTGAATACACAGATTAATTTTTTAATTATTGTACTTTTTTTTAATTGACTGTAATTTTATTTAAATCCCACGTAGCCAAGCAGTAAAAAGTTCATGAATCATCCTGTACATGTGTGCGTTCAAGACGTCAGGAACGGCACGTATTCTCGAGAGGGGATTCGAGAACAAACGAGAACTCTTGTACACCGACTCTCGAGGGTCCACAGGGAGGAAAAGATGAAGGAACTTTTTAAAATAGTCACTCGTGAACACGTAGTTCGGTATACGGAGTCATTCTGTATCATTATCATTAATGGTAATTTGTAGATATGATAATTAAGACTCGTGCGATGAATTAATTCTTTTTTATCAGGACACAGGAGTACTCTCCAGTGTCTGGAGGAATGGTTTTTTTTTGTAGTGGATCTTCCGGCGTGTGGTCGAGACTCTGGTTAATCATTGTGAGAAATTTTTTTTTTTTACTTACACGAGGTTCACGAGTCTTATTTTTCAAAAGGAATGCAACAAGTGCGCTAGAAATTCAACGTTTGATAAACGCGTAGCGTCAATTACAATTTCAATTTAATTATAGATTTTTGGTTATCACTTTACATTCATAAATGAAAGAGGATTTTGGATTCCAAATATTTTAATACTCGTAAAAAATTATATTGAAAATTATGCAAGATAAAGAAAGGAAGTAATCGACGTCTTGTTGCGGCCTTATTTATGTAGGTTAAACTGTAAGGAACAAGTAAGTATATTTATTACATTTTCGTTATATTTATTATCCAATAATAACATTTTTGAAAATATTTCAAACGAAACTTCGAATCATTAAAGTATTTGACACTCGCTCGGTTAGATATTTTTTTAAATTGTATTTTTTTTTAGATATTTGGAAACATTCTGAATACGTTTACATGAAAATGTAGATATAATAGAAATAATTCAATAAAACTTTCACTAAAATAATGTCTATTGGCTCGTTGTTAATTTTTTTGTCTGCTTTTCCTTGTTGCAGTTTATCAAGTGATCACTTCCTACTTCAGATCCGAGGGAAAATCAAAGTGTGGCAAGTAGCCAAAATTCGAAACAACTTGTAAATTATCATAAACCGTGGATCATCGATCAAGGTTGACCAATCGTTGGTGTAATTTCTACAGAGAACACGATCTAGAATGCAAAGGTAGAGGATAAAGGTCTGATTTACGATTCTCATAGGCGCTTGAGCGTCAGCGTTAGGATAGATAAGGTCAGAGAGGCAGAAGACAGATGCTAGAGTGCGTGGAGTAGTTACGTCCGATACGTAACGAAGGAAATCGGGCTGCGTGCTAAGTTTAGCGCTTCAAGTTTCGCATAGATATCTACATATATATGTAATACTTGTCCAAGCCCATACACCATCTACACGGTAGAGTTGACCGCTTTATGCAAAGATTGAACATCAGCTAAAACTCTATAAGACGTAATACTCTCCATATTTAATAAATTGTTTTTATTTTTCTTTATTTATTATAAACTGTTAAAAAAAACACAGAGATTATCATACCCGTGAATTGATAAAAATATATAAATAATTAAATAAGATTTAAAAATAATTAAAGCAAACTCGAGAAAAGATAAAAAGTTGTTGCGAATACTGTTAACTCGAAATAGTGAAACATAGCGTCAATTGCTCATTTGGTTAAAGGAATTACAATGTTGTTGGTAGAATACCAGTAATTACAGCAACCATCTTTTATTGCAGCCTCCGTTTACCGGTTGAAACCAATCATTTCGACGAGAACTTAGATCTAAAGTTAGATCGGTCAGCCAATAGCGTTCATTGTCGTACTACGAGATTAGACAGTCGTACCAATCGAGTTGGTCGCCATTACCGATCGATAAAATCCTATTGTTGAATTACATTATCGATTTAAAAAAATTTTCAATGGGAAATCCAATTCTTTTAGACTTTTAATTGAATTGTTACGAAGAGGGAGAGAAGAAATGAATAGAGTTTTATTAAATAACCGTAAAGTTACACATACAAATGATTTGTACGATGTGTATTAAATTATGAATAACAAAATTGAAAAACGCGAAAAAGCTACATTAACATTTCGGAATTCCAATATATTTACAAGGCCGAGGATCATTAATCGTCACACGCGATGCTTCAATTATCACAAGTTCTCTATTCACAATATTCTACTGTGTACTTTCCGTGTACTTAATAAATATCAGGATAAGAACGGTACGTTAAATCGAGAGCGCATTGCCTTTGTCGCATCAACCAATGGACGTCGCTTACGAAAAGTCGTGTTACTTCGACTATAAAAGAAAAAAAAGTCTGCATATTTATAGATAAAGGATAAATATGAACAAAATAATCCCTTATGGAGAAATAACTTGAGTAATTTAGCTTTAGGATGGTATATGCTTGCTCGTTCATCATCACTGGCATCACCACCGGCGATCTTTATTTAATTCTCGTTTGCTCCTCACATCTCAAAAGATCTGGCATCAGTTACTCCGCGAAACTTATCTCGCATCACCAATAATCATTTTTTGACAACTCTTCATGGTTGCCACAAGTTGAACAACTTTTAAGCATGAACGGTAAACGCATTTACAGTTTTTTTTTTTAGATTTTCATTAACGTTTAACCTGAGCAGAAATAACGTTCCCGTTGTATATAGCAATTACACGATGTACAGAATATCGAATAGAGTGACTGTCCGATGATAATTTGAATTTATGAAAATTCGTTCCACTCGTCTCAGCAACGTCAGACGATAAAATCGTAAATAGATTGACCACGGGCAACCTGTGTCCCTACGTAGAAATAGCCACGGGCCAAAGGAAAAACTTATCTGGCTATGACATTCGTCGGTCTTGTTACGTCAACCCCGAGATATTGGCAGGTCGTGAGCTAATAGTCTTTGGTCTCTTACCTTCGGACGTCCCCAATTGTTAACCCGCATACCTCAACCTACTACCGCTCTCCGTGTGACATCGAGTGTCACAATATTTACGAGATTAACTTACAAATGGGATTAACAGCATTTTTTTAGCGTTCTAGATGAGTCAACAAGTGTCTCCACATTAATTGACACCGACAATTCATTCTTGAAAATTGTAAAATAACAATTTTCTACTTTTTATTGCAATTAACTTGAAAAGTGTTATTAAAAAAGTATTTATTTATGTTTATTTACATTTATCTATATTGTTGTATTACATTTAATTTTTATTTACAGTTATTAATCTTTATTTACTATTGTTCATTAATATTTATCTACATTCATGTATTACATTTATCTATATTTATGTCTCATTGGAATTTATTTATTTATTTGTTAAAAAAAGTAGATAAACAACGAGTGTAAATTCGAAATTTTCACATTCCTTCCTTGTGATTCTTTTCAACCCACATATTCTCATCTACCGGGTATGGTTATCTCAACTGTGGCTTCCTAATGGAGGAAGTGGTATTAAAATTTTCAATAAAATTGAAAATTTGTAAAATTGCCAATTTTATAAAGTTTAAACCGCTTAATCGATTCTCACCAAATTCCAAACCAAGTATCCTTGTATCCTAGCCAATTTGTATGTTAAGTTTCAGTTTCATAGATATAAATTTTATGAAAATTTGAGCAAATATATTTTGTTTTTTGAAAAATTTGAATTGATTCTTGCCAAACTCAATATCGAACAACATTGTGCCCTAGCCTGTTCTTGTAGAAAGTTTTAGCTCGATAGCTCCAAGTTTACGAAATTTAGAGAGGTCACACATCCTTTTTTCAAAAATTTCAAACCATAAAACGAGGCACTCGTTAGTGATTTCAGCAAAAATTGCGGCAAACTGACGGGGGTTGTGACCCGACCCATATGCAAAGTTTCAGGATGATCCAGTAACCCGTTCTCTAGATATATCCATTGAAATTTTGCAAGCTCATCACACACATACATACACACATACGCTTGCACACTCATACGCACGGATATTTTTTGTAAATATGACGTCTCAACGTTTTGGGATATCAAGTACTTAGGCATAAAAATCTCGAAAACATTTTTTTTCACGAAAACGTAGCTTCCTTCACGAGGAAGAAAAAATGAGCTTCCGTAATCCGTAGATGTTCGATAAGTCGATGATCATGATGGTATGTATGAAAAAAAAAAAAAAATGTTGTCATAAATTTCAATTCACCCTTCGTGTTTCGTTGTGTGCAAAAGCAAAGAACGCGGCGCGATGTCCGATCGCGCAAAGGTATCTGAACGCGAGGGAGGAAAGACGGAAGGAAGGAAATTCTAATTATAGAAGTCGTTGTGTGTTGTAGAGAGCGTTATATTAGAGCAGCGGTACAGAGTGACAAAGCAAGAGTATGCACCGAGCGGTAACGACGTGTGCCACTGGTGCGTGTATCAGGGTAGATGGTGTGCACGAGCCTGAATCAGTTGTGCAGCATTGGACGCTCGTAAAATGCAGCCTGCATCCGTTTCACGCAGATGTGTCTCCCTATGCTCTTGCTCGCTCGCCACCGTTGCAGCTTTCGAGGCTCTACGGATTCTATAAAATCAAAGTACCAGGGGAATCACGAGGCTCGAGGTCGAGGGCGGTAGGATTATGAGCTGAGCACGTACCTTTTTATGAAGTCTGGGACAATGAACCTTGCATGCTTAAAACCTGTATAATATTGTCATTGAAATAACTTTACTTTTTTTCTTTATTACGAATCCTACTTATAATAGTTTTTTTTTTCAGATTCATCTTGAAAATTATTGTCAGAAGCCTTCAACCCTTTTCGGAACGAAGTATTTGCACAATTCATTTTTAAGTCTGATACCGGAAAATTTAACGTGGATAGAGTGACGCAAGGAAAAACGTTGTCTTTCTCATCAATTACTTTCATTAAATAGAAGAAACTTTAATTAGTTGAAGAAAAAAATAAAAGAAAAATGTTGTTCCGTTATTTTTTCGCCTAGGTTTAATCTCCTGGCGTTTTCGGTTTGGTACGCACCGGGTTACACTCGATGTACTTATCGAACGCGAACAAGAGAAACGGAAAGATAAGACGGAGTGAATCTCTCTTGTTCTTTTGTTCGATAGATACACCGATGAGAGTAAAGGACGGTGAAGCGAACCAAAATTGCCATCAGTTTTAAAAGACAGGAGAAAATTGCTATTTGTATTATCGTTTTGATATTAAATTGTAGAATTTATTTTTTTATGTTCTTCGTTCAACAAATTGTTTTAAAAATTAGATATAGTTGAAGAATACCTTTCGTTAGTTTCATTTACAGATTGTATGCAATTATTCTTATCAGCGAACAAATCTTAATTGAATTTCAGCAAACTGGGTAACTAGAAAGCGGCAAGGAACATTCAATTCTTCAAAATTTTCTACGCTAACTATAGAATTACATTTTTTTTTCAATTTAATTCGATAGATACATCTTTAGAATCCTGAAAAATATTTTTATTGTTGAACTGAATCCCTGGAAAACTGCTCGAATAATTAAATGCTTTAAACATCAATTGCATTCTCCTGACCTGGGTGAAAAGTTCAATCCATTGCTTGTTCGGTTGGTAACGTTATAGCGTTTCTTCTTCTTCTTAAAGGTCAAGATTTCTTCTTTTGAAGCACTAGTTACGTTTATCTCTACGTTTTTATCATATAAATATGATTTTTAAAAACAATGATGATTATGTACATAACTTTTTGAATTATTATCAAAGCCTTTTTTCTTTAAAGATTTGGATGTTGTACATTCCAGTGTTGTATTTTTAAAAAATTCAAGATCCTTTAAAATTTGTGCAAGTCCAAGCCAGTCAAAGAGACCCAGGGTCACTTGAATTAGAGATCATGAACAAAAAACAGGGATGTAGTTATGGATTAATCTTGTCTGCACTAAAAGAAAAAAATTATTTAATTCCGATAATTATAAAAAATGAAAAGTTACAAAGACATTTTTCATTATTCTCGTTTAAGGTAACCTGCGATTCATTTATGAGCGTGAACGCTGACGGCTTCCGTCTTGAGGATCTTGTAAGTCTCCCAGTGCATAAAAGGTTCAACTACACTTTCGGTAAAGAGTCTCAGTGCATTGAACAAAACCCCGCTCTTTGGGGCTCATGGTGTACAGACTTAAAAGACCAAGAGACCAAGAGCTTCGCTAATTTTAGATCCGCTCCAGGGTCCCCCCGTGATAGAGGCAGCTGGTGATTCGTGTCGGCGGCGGTGGCGACGACGACGACGTCGACGGTGTACACGTGGTTTACTCCGTTTGGCGACGCGTGTCCTGGCGACCCCGTGCACCGGACATCCCTCCCTACCCTTCCTTCCTCAAAATCCCCCTTTGGTCATTACTCGTTCGAAGGTTTCGAACGAGTTCTTACTGCATATACCGCTGCTGTTGCTGTTGCTGCTGTTCCAACCGAGTCTGCATCACGCCCTGGATTCTCTGGATGTATCGCGCGATCCCTGCAACCCACCAGCCACCAACCAAATCAGCCTCCTCTCGACCCTGTAGACTTTTGGTTCGCCGCAAAGAAGCAGCACGCGACTCAGAGTTCGCCCCCTCTTTGTATTCGCTCTACTTTGGGCCGGTGCTTTGGTGCCCCTTGAATCCTTCCTCGCGACTTTTTTTCTATTTTACGTAACTCGAGAGTGCAGGAAATCGCGGACAACGAAAGAAAAATAAAAAAAGACACAACCCCGAGATCACCTGCCGATTGCAGATATTTTTGCCAGAGGGAATTAAGGAAATCTTTGTATTTAAGGAAGTAGAATTATCATTATAATATTTATACACGTCGATATATATTATATATTATTATATATAATATTTATAGCATATCGTCTACATAGAGATTGAAGAATTTTAGATTTTTTTTAATACCATGTTTAACGATTTTATAATTTTTAATATAAATTTCATCATTAGTTTATCGGTTAGAGATCTTTGATTTTCTTTCAGCCCTCAAAACATCACTCTGAGCAAAGTTAAGAGTTTGTGTGAATTTATGAATAATTATTTAACATACAATCTAATATCGTATTAATATCTAATTGATTTTGACAATTGTAAATTTTTAAAAAATGTTAACTTCGCGTCCTCGTTATGTGATAACATCTCCGATAGCCTTCAGATCCGGTGTAAGGCATTTTGACTAACAAGACCGTAAAGCTTTTTGGCGACACTTTTAGCCATTTTATTCCATTTTCAATAAAACGATAACATTGTTTGACGTTACTTTTGACCATTTTACTCAATCTTCGATAGGACTGTCATGTTTTTTGTCGAGGAATCTCGCTATGTATGTTTTAACATTAAAAAATAATATTGGCCTCTTTCAGTGGCTGTTTATCATGTTAAAAAATGGTAAATATATATATATATATATATTTAAATGGTACTTTGTACAGCAGTGCTGTATCGATGTTAATATTGACTCGTCATTAAAATATTTTCATAGGTGACAAATAATCAATAAAAGAGGAAAGGCAGCGCTACAAAGGTACCGAAAGGGAAGAATGTTGGAGATTCGAAGGATCTGGCAGCTTCCAAGTTCTGTTGGTGTAGAGCAGCAGAGCAGCGGATGTTTGACGCCGATGAAAGAGTACGATGCGGTAGTCTATTGCTTTTATGAGGGGCGCGGGTCTTCCGGAGATTGAAAGAGAGGAAGCACCTCGACGGATGTGATGTTTAGGATAAACTGGTGGTACCCGGGAAGGATGGAAAAAAAATTGTAACCCGTCCAAATGCACGGGCCATGGTGGTTGTCGACTCGCACGGTGTTCTTCGTCACTGCTCGCTCTTCTCTCATAAAACTCAGCGTACGTTTTGACGGTATTTTCAGGGTTGCGAGCAGCTCCAGAATTTTTTTTTCTTTAAGCAATCACTTGTCTCAACAGAATCTAAAATAAAAATAATAAAATAATATTACACAAAAAAAAAATTCAACATCTTCTTAGGAACGTTCATTACCATTTTTGTACTCTCCACGAATATCAATGCGATCAATGGAGTAAATAAATATTAAATATGTCACATATCATCCTTATGGATGAAGTGCTAATAGAATAAGTAATAGGAATATTATTTTTAAATAATAGTTTTACCAAATTATTTTTATTTATTTTAAAAAAATAATAATTGTTTTTACGTTCAAATAATTATTTGTAATTGTTACTCTTAAAATAATAACGATGTTTGTATTTAACTTTCAACCCTAGCTAATAACTTTTTACTCACACGTATTTCTGTATTTATTTGGGTCCCGGAGACCCCAGTGTGATAAGTCCAGTGTGGATTCATAATAGAATATACTCGATATATCTTGTTTTAAAAATGTTGGTACAATTAGATAATTTATTATTGAATTTTGACGCTTAAGTTGTAAGCAAAATGGAAGATTAATCAATCAAAGTGTTGAATCGTGCATTTGAAGCTGCCGATTCTTCCACAATTTTTTTTCTTTGATAATCGCATACGGATTTCGAAATTGTCAGACGGACGATCAATCTGTCCCAGTATTTAAAAATTCTTCAAGATTTCATTGACCCGAAGAATGGAGAAAATATTTTAGTGAAAATCTCCGCGTGTTATTTTCTTGCACCAACCGCATAGTCTGGTTGCACTTGTCCTTCGGCCAGTATACTCGGATTTCAAGAGCCCTGGGGACACCCGCACAGTGCAACCTGCCGCAGCGTGGAAAATATTGAATACTTCACGGTAGCGCAAAAAGTGGAAACACGTGTCTGTCCTGAAGAGCAGCTCAGTTCGGCCTCCTCGAAGGAAAAGGCTAGAGGGCACGAACGAGATGGAAAAAAAGGAAGAAAAAAAAAACGGGTCGACAGTCGAGCGTACATTGCTCTCGTCTTGTTATTCAAAACGACTCTGGAGGTCGAAAATCTTGTGTTCAGGACCCAGAAGTTTATATTCTAGGACCACCGATGTGTAGAAGTTTTTTGGTAAACCATAAAAACGCTACGAAAGGACCAACGCGAATCAGTGGTTCTGTTACGATAAAGAGTAACAGGCGAGCCTCCACGATGAAGTTGTACGGCCACCGGATCGTTGAATAGCGCCGGACGAAAACGCGCAGCACCCGAGCCTTCCACGTGGGGGATGAGGCGGCACCAACAACGCGCACAGAGCTTTGCAAGACTACCGAGATATTTCAATTTTTTTTGCTTCTGTTGAGCTGCTTTTAAATTTTACAGCTCTTCGAGTTTGATTTAACTTAAAATCCGTGTAAATGATGGAGCATTCATTTAATTTATTATTTGTTGAAATATCTAGGTACGAGGAGGAAATTAGAAACAAAAAATATTTTTTAGAGAATGCTATTGAATATGCAACAAAAATCATTGAAAATTATTTTACAATATTTTATAGAAACTTAAACATTCAATGTGTCTATATAAAAATAATACATAGAGTACTAGGGTTTCTAGCGTTGCGAGCCCTGACAATCTATCATTGATTGTCCTCTGTGCTTATCATTGATACCTTACCCCAACCCTATCATTGAACCTCCTATCCCTAGGCCTGTTGGGGGCTTCTAAAAGGGATTTAGAATAATTCAGGCCTGAGGCTTAGATTGTCTCTGCTAGTGTCTGTGAGTGGTGTGTGTGTGTCTCTGAGTTTGTTTATTCACCTACACTGTGGCAGTGGCGGCGATGAGATATTTTTATAATACAAGGCGATGAAGAAAAATCTGCATTCGCCGGTCTGACGATTGGAGGCTTAGCTCGTATCATTAATCCTCCTGTCCCTAGGCCGCACGGGGGAAAAGACGAGGGGGCAAACGGGAGTTAGAATAATTCAAGCCTGGGGAACTTAGATTGTCTCTATGAGTGTCTGGATGAGTCCATTCACCTACACCGCGCCAGCGGTTAGATATTTTTATAATATAGAGCAGGGGTCTCCAAACTACGGTCCGAGGGCCACATTCGGCCCGCGGACAGATTTTGAACTATTTCACTTTTTACCACCGGCAACAATGATAATATGGTTTTGGCCCTCGGAACTTACTGGAGTAATCAGTATGGCCCTAAGGCTGGAAAGTTTGGAGACCCCTGATATAGAGAGATGAAGAAAAGTCTGCACTCGCCGTTTGCACGATGGTAGGTTTAGCTCTCTGCACCTAGTGCCGCTATATCTATATTGTCGTTTTAGGCAAGCTGCAATCTTAGGGCGTTTCAGTTTTATTTTCCAACTTTTTTCTCTTCAAGCTATAGTCATAGGTATTTCCTATGTACACACTCATTGTACATTTTCTTTTATAGATTATTAAACTCAGAGCGCAATATTTTTATATAAATATTCCATCGAATAATAATTTTTTAAAATTGATAATACAAAAAAAAAAATAATAATTAAATATAAAAATGTTATTGGTATTAAAATGAAAATGTATAATCGATAATTTTCTACATAATCTTACATGCTTTCAGCGTGTTTCATAGAAATCGAATAGTTTTTTCTACAATTTTTAAACAGAAGAGAGATTTACGCTTCGTAACCGCGCTTTATCGCACGGAAACGCGAGACGGAATCTCGAAAAGCTCTTCTTGCATAAACAGTTGCCTCGGCCGTGTGTTTTCCTTTGCAGACTATGCTGTCGGTGGTCCTGAAACAACAGAATACTCGAGAAGCTCATCGTACAAACGATAACTAGCATCAGTTTTAAACGGATATAATTATTCGTTCGCTTATCCATGACGATAAATAACATTTGAGAGATTTGGCTATATATGTAACACCCTGTTACACCGTTGCTTTTTTAATTCGATTTTGTTACTACTCCGGAACAGTCTTTCACCTGCGCCCATTGTTAGTCGAAACCTGTAAAACTCAGTTTCGCTAAAGGCACGTGCCCTCCGTCTCGACTGAGAAATCCGACACTTTAAGTTTTACGAGCCTCGAGGCAGCCCCCAATCACCGCGCACTTGCAGAGAAATAGTCAGCCGAGGAAAGTCATGCTAAAACGCATGCTGTTCTGCGGCACGTGCCTCGCAAAAATCGTTTATGATACGCGAGAAGGCGTGTAGCTCAGATCGCAAGACAGATGCTCGAGTAACCGTTTTTGCTTCCGCAGCCTTACTGTAATATTATTTTTATATGTTTTGTATTTTTACAGTCAAACTTCTTTAGAACTTCAAGGATTTGTAGATTATTATCTTCATGTCAAGAACATCGTAGATCCACTTCGGCCTAAATGGCATTTTCAGGCAATGAACAAATTGGTTTCCTTCGAAGACGTAGGTCACCTGAATAAAGAGATGTCCGGTTAAAAGGATCTAGCATTTGGGGCCTAAGCTATTTTTTCCTTCTCATAAAAGTTATGATTTAGAAAAAAATATTGGTCCGTCGAAGAGAAAGAATTTTCTTCTTTAATTAAATTTTTTTTAATACGCGCTTTATGGGGCAAATTCATCAATAAAATGTACTCGGTTCAGGAAATAGACGCTTTCGTATATTATTTTTTAAACTTTCGATATATTAACTCTTTTATTTCGCTGTATGGAATATAATCGTTGTCCAATCAATCAGGGATAGATGGAACTGTATTTCATAACAATATATCAATGTCTCGTATTAAAGAAATTATTTTAAATTGTTCATTCGCTGAATATATCGTCTGCATTGTTGTCCATTTACCGGTGGGTTTACCTAATTCATTTTACGTTGCGTTTTAAAAGTCGAATATTTATATTGCACTTAATTTATTTATTGTTTATTGCATTAATTTCACTTTCACAGATAAGGTTGTGGAATAGTTTAATGAAACGATGACTTTTAGGATACGAGACAACTTTGTATGTTGAATTGAAATCAATGCAATAAGCAAATTATTTAAGTACAAAAATCTATCTTTAATAATTTCTTTATAAGATATATAAAAAATTATTTTGACATAGCTTTTTGTTTCAATTAAGACGATCCGCTACGTGTCGTCTGTGTATCTCAGATCGCATTACGTACCAAAGAGATGATCAGAAATGTCCTATAGCAAATTTCACCGCCACAATTCATCTTTCGGATAAAAGACGAGAACGGTGAGCTGTATAATTGTCAGGCGCAGTTTACAGTTCTTTTTTATTATCCGAAAATTCAATAGTGGCGGAAAAACTTCTATTACATTTTTTCTTACCGACCGAGGAGTAGCACATTGTCTTAAGTGGTGTGATTACACCTTCCCTCTCGACGTCTCGAACGGAGAGAGTAGTTTTTTTACATTAACATAAGTTTAGCTAGGCTAACAAATATTTTGTTCATATAGTGAATAGAAATGCGTTCGCTGTCACTATATCAATAAATATTTGTTGTCTCAGCAAAATCATTCTCGCCGTGCGCGATCAGCTGATATTAAAAACTGTTGACATATTTTTTCAAGGGATGTTTTTGAACAAAAGTAAATTGTGTTAATGTGCGTAACGAATGGGGGAAGAAATAGCTAATTTGCTTTTATCTAGAAATCACTGGCATCCTCGAACACATATAGATAAAAAGTTTTTGGTATTGACTGTGGTAAGTTACATAAGCTTAAGACGATATGCTACACCGACTGTGCCGTCATGAGGCCGATTGAGATAGCGCCATTGGCGATCGCATTGAAATAGAGAGGGAAACATGTATCATGTCGTCTTAAGGTGGTGTGTTATACCGACCAAGCCGATATGAGAGTACCATTGACGATTGTGGAGGAATGTGGAGAACCGACAGAAATATGTGGCACATCACGTTGAATGGTCTTTTATGGATTTAAAAAAAAATTGAATTTGACTGCTTAGTAGACTCACGTCGACAGGACAATTCGGAATTGTCATTCGCGAAGCTTCCACCGTGAAGAACACACTCACGGTAACCTGAGGCTCAGGATATGCGGGTGTCGGTACGCTCCATCGCACCTGATAACTATAAAAATCTGAACGTCCGTCGCTGTTCAGACCAATGAATTGTGCATAAAATTTCCATTCATGCATCCCCTGCAACAAAACTATTATTTGCATCCAAACGTAACCTTTAACAGTATTTATTACATTTCCTTGTGAAAGAGTCAAGACAAAGCGGTAACCTCTCTCTTTCTCTGACTTCGGTGTCTTATTTTATGGTTTGAATTGTTTGAAAAAAGGGTGTGATCTCTCTAACTTTCATAAACTTTGAGCTATCGAGCTAAAACTTTCTACAAAAAATAGGCTAGCGCACAAGATTGTTCGGTACTGAGTTTGGCAAGAATCGATCGAGGCGTTCAGATTTTATTGAATCATGAATTAATTAAATTTTCCAAAAAAAAAAGAAAAACAATTTTTGCTCTAACTTTCGTAAATTGTCATTTATCAAACTGAAACTTGACATACTTACAAATTGGATAGAATACAAAGATAATTGGTCTTAAATTTGGTAAGAATCGATCGAGAGGTTTAATCTGTCTGAAATTTGCATTTTTATTAGATTTTTAATTTTATTGAAAATTTGTTTACCACTTCCTCTATAAGGAAACCAGAATTGAGATAACCATTACCCATAGATGAGAATCTGTGGCTGGGCGAGAAACACGAGGAAGCAGCGAGCAATTTACAAATTTGCATCCTTGTTTAGGTCTGCTATGCTAAAGCCAATGTAACGGAAATGTAGCGGTGAGTTAGGTAATAGCTTGCCATTGTGTGTCGCCTGTTAATGAGACCTTAACATGGCATCTTTCCGGTGGATTCTCTTGACTCTACCAAAGGGGACTCTGGTATTTATCACTACGATACCCGCTTATTTTTCCATTCTTTCATCATTTTCTTGATACACCTCAGACCATCTCTGATAGACATTTTTGTTGACGTTGGCCAATCGATTTGAGGATCTCGATGTGAATCTTTTGTCTGACAACCCGGGCAATCGTCGTTAGTAGCACAATCATCAGTTTTTCCAATTTCTTTGAACGTGTCGTGAATCGTACAATCTACGATTTCTTTCTCACAAGCTAATACGTCAAATAATGCACAATTTTCAAGGCATGAACCGATCGGATACTTTAATTTTTCAATTCCGTCCATATTAGCGTAACAGGAAACGGAAAGTTCAGGTTAATTAAATAGTCAGTGAATAAAGGTCATCTAAATCTTTTTGAACTTTATTAATCGACGAATCGACACGATTCCTGTCCGCCATGGGTCTGTACTCTCTCTCCCTCTCTCGCCCCCTCCATTTCACTAGTTAAAAAAAAGAAAAAAGATGACACCCGTTTAGCGCGCGCTTGTCTTTTTCCCTGCATTAAAACCTCTCAATATCTTTTTTTTTTTAAATCATCAATCACGACCTAAATTCGATACGCTACGTCTCACTATAAATAAAATATGCCCCTCACACCAACCAAGGGGATGATTCGATGTGCTTATGAGGTCACAATTAGAAGAATTACAAACTAATTAACGAGTTAGGACTCTGTCGCTCTTGAGTGCGAAGTGGTCTTTGCTTCAGTCTGTTTTTGAGTGATGCACGTGTGTCACGAGTTGTCGTTCGCCCTGAGGCGGCGTCGCTTTCACCGAGGCCTCGAGACCCGTCAGAGCCGCAAGTACCTGGAAGAGGCTATCCATCAGTTTGTCCACGATTTCACGCATCTCGAAATCACTTCGGGTCACCACGAACAGATCTGTCAAGTTACACAATTATTAACGACGATTAGAAGAAAGAAACGTAGAAAAATTCTATAAATTTGGTTGCTCATCTATAATTCTGATCACGTAGTAAAAAATACTAAAATTCTGATAACGTAGTAATGGCTTTCTATAAATTTAGCTTCTAATCAGTGATACTATTCGTGTAATAAAAAATATTTCAAAATTATGCTGTTGCCATATGATCTAAAACAGTTTCAATTCAAAAGTAATAGTTACATTTAAATTCTTCTCACCAATATATAAACGCATATATGTAAAAAAAACTATTTAAATGAATAAAAAATATTGTTTATAATGAAAATTATCGGAATACTTGCCACATCGGTCCTGCCCAATATACCGACAGTACATATTGACGGCCGTGGTAACGTCGTCGTCGTCGTGAAACGGATCACCGGGCCACTGTGCTCTGTGAAGTCTCACAGCTTCGAGGGCCGAGGACCATCGCGCGGATCTCAGCAGTTCAGCGACCCGTGCAATTTCCTCGTTAGCTCCGCTTCCTGGTAGAGGACTCGGGCTTGGCGTAGGCGTAGGTGTACCTCTCTCGCTCTCCGTACTCTCCTCCAATGCTCGACCAAGTGCCATCTTCATATTCGCGATTTCCGTCGACATGTCTTGCAGCTGTATCGATATGTTTTGCGTTGCTTTCCTCAATGCCACGAGCATCTTGTTTGACGCTTCTATTAACAACAAGAGCTGAATATGCAACTTGTACAGAGCGCGTCCCAGACTCGGAAACATTTCCTCCAGACCCGAGTCACCGCTATGAGAGTCCCCGAGTACTTGGAGCTTGTGCGTTGCCTTTACTGTCTCGAGACACTACAGACATTTTATTAATATGTAAAACGATGTAAACATGTATGAGTGGGACAGAGTTACAACTAATTTTTCTAATGACAATGTTTCTGCCACGAATTATATGTTGGACAAATGACAAGAACCGTGCCCTGTAAAATTGATAGACGGAAGACGCTGTTCTCGGCTTTTATCCGACAGATCAACCATCGCAGGTAAATTAGAATTTCAGTTTTTTTTTCCAGTTTTTGTTATCAACCGAGTAGTGTAACATCACCCTGAGCCGATGTGCCAACAAAAACTGTAATACAAATTTCTCCGCAACGGAGGAGAATCTTTTGGATAAAAGAGGGGAGCTGTGAACTGCGTCTCATAATTTTATAGTTCACAGTGTTCGTCTTTCATCTGAAAGATCAGTAGCGAAGAAAAATAAGTTTTATTTGTCAGAGAAAATTCCGTAATTTTCGATAAAGAAACATTTGTACCTCCGTCGCGTGATCTTTCTTGTCGAGAAAGGTCTCGAGTTGTTCTTGAATTTCGAGCATACCGAAACGCAAAGTCTCGGTCAGTCTTTGGTTGGCGAATACCGTCGTCGAGAACCAAACGAGCGGTGGTTCGGCCTTGGAGCTCAGTAGCTCGGCGTGACTAGACAAATGAGTCGCAAGCTGCGAGGATGCTGCGCTACCGTTGTTCAGCAGAGCGCTCGCCTCCCGAGTTAAGCCCACAGATTTGCTACTGACGTCCTTAATAAAAAAAAATTGTATTAAATAATCTTTCCAAAAAGATGATTAAATCTTATTGAGTCAATGAGTGTTAAACAAATTTATGGATTTTCAAGCTTACCCTGAGAATTCTACTGAGCAGATGGAAAAAGTCTAGAGTGTTGTAAGGTGATTGTGTTATCAAATTCTGAATCTGTTGGCGCCAGATCTCTTCTGCGTCGTCGCGAACTACTTGGCGGAAGGGCATTAGCGCTGAGAGATTCGGCGAGGCATTGCAGGGTGTTACGTCGCCAAGATCTCCCGCACTTGATCCGCTGAAAATAAATACAAATTTTTAGCATTTTATTTAATTTTACGTAAGATCCTAAATAATAAGAGATACTTACGACGTGTCGGATCTCGTGGAAGAATCGTGGCGCGAGCGACTCGTTATTAAGGATAACGAGGACGGTGGGAACATGCCAGGAATACTGTTAACCTCCTGTCCCGTTCCCGAACTGCCTGGAACTTCATCCAGAGGTGACTCCGAACCCACTTCATCGTCGGAAGACTCCTCGGCCAATCCGCGCTAAAAGAAATGTCTCGCTATTTAATTATCGTCTCAAAGGTCTTGGCAATGTACATTGAAATCTCTCATAGCTCACTGCTACGTCGCGGTAGGAAAGCATATGCATACTTCGGTTACGCACGGTCACGAGAGAAGGGATACAAGTGCACCATTCTGCGGACGTGATTGGCCCTTCGATTATTTTACTTGTCGCCGCATTATGTAAGCTGCGACAGGTTCCACTGTATTCATACTTTGCATTGCTTACCCTGGTCGTGTGTTTGCTCGAAGACGGTGTCTTCTCGCTGAGACTTTCCTCGAATTGACGTAAACTCGGTTCCCTCTCCTCGCCCTCGCTGAGTGGTCTTCTTCGAACGCCCCAGTTGAAATTGTCCGTGCTTTCGCCCTGAAAATAATTTGTTGGTACACGGCTGTCTCAGGCTGAATCGAAGAAGATTTATACGAGTTCAAATAACGTTAAGATTACCTCAACGCTTTCACTCTCGTACTCGAGAAAATCAAAGTCCTTAAAGACGCCAAACTGCTCGTCGTCCCTTCGTGAACCGCCACTGAGATCGTTGTTCGCACCGGAAACTTCCTCTGTCGACGATGCCATCGATGATTGCCTCTCCATGAGGTCCGAACTTTGGCTGAATATCACCTGACGAAAAACATTCGCATTCTTATTCATTGACATTTCAAAAACAATATATAACAAATTACAACTTGCTCGCAATCCGCAATTCAATCGACAATCGGTGAATCATAAGCCTTTTCTCCGGATTGAACGGAGCATCTTGTGCGCAATTCAACGTAAGAAAGAAGTAAAAGAGATATTTACGGTAACGAGAATCAACGAAATTAAATTGATTACTCTCCCGGTGATCATTGACAAGAAAGTGATGTTGTGGAGAAGCCGATGTAACTTACTTTGATCTTTTTGACTTTAGCAGATAACTTTCTTTTTACCATGCTATATAGTGTCATTGAGCTAATGGATAACGATAGTCAATGCACACGCTGAATAATTGTTACTTTACTTACAGACGGGCTTTTCGGTAGGCCGACCGGTTGACCGAAAGGCCTGAGAAGGTTCACCAAGCATTCCCGAACGCGCCCCTTTTAAATAAAAAAACATATGTTATAATTAATTTAATACATCTTTTTATTCCATTCCAAACTATTGCAAATGGTTATTCATTTTTTGTTTTTCATGGTTTTTAAGAAATCTGTGTTTATGCACGATCTTTTTTTTAAACCTCAACATCGCTATTTTTGGTTCATGATTCTGCGTCCCTGGGTGCAAGGTGCCTTTCACTCGCTCTAGCTTCCATAAATCTTAAAGGGTCTTTAATTTTTTTTAACATAGTGAACAAAATGTATAGAAACTAAATCTTTCAAGAAAAAAATGAACCATAAGAACATAAATACATTAAATGCAAAGATACATTTTTTTTAATCACTGAAAACAATTTTTCGTTTGAATAATTCATATTATTATGTCAAAAAAATGTAAACAACAGTAAGTAGTGTTTCAAAAAGAGGAAAACATGATATTTAAGAAAAAAAAATCGTTATGATACAAATCGCACAAATGGAGCAACCGACGGTATTTACGGTATTTAAATACGGTTTTTTTTCTGCCAATTTTTTTCAATAAGGCCCCTCTAGGAATAGTTCTTATAACGAGTAGATCCTCAGGTATTAATTATGAAAATAATAGAAAGGAATTTATGTAAATTTGATCGTTGAGTCTAGTTATTGAAGGTGTTATCTACCTATAAGACTATTTTTCTGTAAATTTTTAAACCTTATTCGGAATGAATCTATACTATAATTCTTAAAGTGTGGATTTCCGTCCCTTAAACTCCTCCTAGACGGAGCGTGCTAGGAAGGTGATCTTGGACATTTTGGAAAGATCTCCTGATTTCTAGGTCAACGCAACTATTTTCAGCTCTTCAAGTTGAGTCCTTAAGGAGTTACGGACATTTGAATTTTCTAAGAGTATTATTGAATTTTTGCGATTAATTTTAATTCTAAAAAAAGCAAAATTATTCTTCGTAGTAGGTATAGCTATACACAGGTGTTGAAGGATTGACTTTGGTAAACTATACTTCAATGATAATGTTTAAACGTTCAATAAATACAAATTCTATTTGAAAATCATAGCATTTGGTTTTATTTAAGGTAACGATACTAAAAATAAACCTGGGCGAAGCCGGGTACGATACTAGTACTGTTATAAAATACCTCGAGAAATGTTCAAACAAAAATGAAGAAAATTAAGTAGCTCCAAAAAAGTTTCAATGTTGTAGCTGAGTTTTTTCCGTCAGTTTTTCCAACATAATTAATTTTATTAGAATCGAAAGCGAACCCGACGTTTTTTCTCTCTTTTTTTTATTTGTTAAACTCATACGGTTCTTTCCGCGTCATTTTTATTTTAATAACAATGCATCGTTATCTTAGAAAATTATTTTTCTTATGTGAAACGTGCTTTTTCTTTTAATTGGTTCGTTTAATAGTTTTTTTCCGTTATTTACCTGCGACATCCAGGGCCTTTTCCAGCCGGAAATAGCATTGCTGTCAGCGGGCGAGAGTGAAAGAGATCGTCTCGGTGAGCCGAGAGCTTTTTCATCATCGAACTGTCGTCGCAGCCATCGTTTTCCAATCACAGGAGTCTTCATAACATCAAAAGTAAAATCCATAGTCCTTCCTGCGTTTGAAAAATATTTAATACGAATAAATAGCCAGCCCATATATTGCCAACGTTCAATACTCGCCGTGCCGATGTGTCGAAAGGATAGAAAGAGAGATTAAAAAAAAGCAGAGAAAACAAGAAAGAGAAAGTTTTTTTTATTATTCTTAACTATTTATTATTATTCTTATCGCAACCTGAGTCATAGCGCACGAGTAAGTCGTCCGTTCAACGATAGGTCAGTGTAGAATTCCACGTTGCGGGTGTGTAAAAGAAAAAAACAAAGAAGAATCTCGATGTTATTTATCAGAAGAACAGCATGCAGGTGTTTTTGCGAGTGCTATTTCGTGCTAAAAGTTATAACATCACTTACCAGGCAACTCTTTCTTCGTAAATATCTCGGTGTCGGTGAAGCTAGGATGGGGTGAAGTCAGCGAGGGTTCCCAGGACGGGCCATGAACGGAGGTTGGTGGAGCGACGAGCGTCGAAGATCTCGTTACCACGAGTTTTAGAATCTTAAGAGCTTCTTTCCAATAGAGTCCCTGAAAATATTGAAACTTATGTATGTCTAACTCCTTCGTGTATCATAGAAAACATTTGATGAATTTACTACCTCTACATATTTAGAAATAACTCGCAGCAACTCGGTGTTGATAGGCTGAGCAGCTTGCGAAGCGAGATCCACGTAATGAAGTAAACAGTGTATTATACTGAGTACAGGTAAGGCTACGCTGCTCGGTCCCTTTTCTAATACTTCGACCAAGAACGCAAGCATGTTAAAGCTCAAGTGGGCGTAAGTATCGTAAAGATACTTGACCACACACTTTGTCCATTGGAAACTTTCTTTGCTGAAGGTACGACGACTGTACAGAGTCATCACCGTGCCCAGATGATCAAGCTTCTTTCCCTTTTCCGCACTCACCTGAAAATGGTTATTTATTATTTATTTACCGTCGAATTTTAACCTGAGTTGTAACCCTTTCATTACTTTTCAATTTCATTGGTTTATTTGTTTCATATACTATTATATATTACTTTTTTCTATTTTTTTTTTAATTTATATTTTTTATTTAGATACTGCGTGATTTCAACCAGATTTAGAACCTTTCAATTACTTTTTAATTACACGAGGTTTATTTATTCAAGGAATTATTTTACATTAATTATCTTTTTAAATGTCTCACTCTATTGGCAACAAAACATTTAAACATTTTATTGACAACGAAAGAATATATATTATATAAGAAAATTTATTTTTAAAAGTTCTAAAAATCAACTTAATCGGTAAAGTAATTGATATTATTCATAACCTTTCGTGAAAACCCATTTGTTTTCCATTTTGAATAATAGTTTTAACTATTTTGTTGCCAATGGAATAGGACATTTGAAAAAAAAATTAACATCCAACAATTTAACGAACAAATTAAATGACATATGTAGTATCCAGCCGATTGTAAAATACGATGTCATGCGCTGTATGCGGCTGCTTCAATGATTCGAATAATAAGAAAAATGAGTTAATTAATCGAACGATAAATAATCACCTGTGCAATGTTTTCCGCGCTTCTGATGCACAATTCATTGGCATCCTCAAAATTGAGTAGCATGTAAGGCAGGAGCGATATGACGTTCATAGGAAAAGCAAGGCTTTGGGTAGGATCGACAACAGGCAAGTCCAGTAGAGGTGTGAATTGCGAGAGCAGAGTAACGACGGGTTCGTAAGTATTAGGACTGGTGCATCCTTTGAGAAGCAACGCATGCACACCAGGGAACGAATTCCATCCAAGTTGTTGCTGTAGTTTTTCGACTTTATCACGAGCGTCGGGACGATCCAGTGGCAGTCTGTGAAGTACCCTTCCAAGGAGTCTGAGAGCGAGCAAGAATTCGTGCTCGTAATCGGATTCCAGAAGGGATACGGATAGCCAAAACAATTGCGCAAGTATAGTCATTTTGTCGTCCTGAGTCGCAGAATCGCCGAGCAATTTCAGCGACTGTGCGGATCTCGAACGCGACAAATTCGTATTGGGATATTTACTGCCAACTCTCGTGTCTAATTCCTTAGGATCGGTTGCTGCTGCACCAGCACCACTCGTTTTACGCATACAATAGCTCACCGAGTAGCTCGTGCTTCTCGTGTGACCAACCTGATGTAGATGTGTGAAAACGTGGGGGCCTGCTGGGTAGCCAATCCCTCCGGGACTTCTTTTTCCCCCGATTATCATACCCGAGACGGGATCCTTGTTGTTAAGATTCGGCGTAGATTTGAATATTTCTTTCATAAAATCCAGAGGTCGGAAGTCTGACTCGAGGGAATCGACAGCGGCTTCCAGGGTGAGAAGCAATTCCGTTACGTAGCCCTGCATATCCTCGCCCTGTTCGGCAACGGTCTCCACGAGCCTCGATAGTATATCCGAAAGCATTCGCGAAGTGATTGGAACTCTCAAGGCCCGGAAAACCTGCAGCGATCTTCCTGCGTAGTGTCTCGATGAGCAGGACAGACCCAGTTGCAGAGCCGTTTCAGCCCATCGTTGACTGACATGCGCGTGCGGCAAAGAATCTCTGAAGACTCTCAGCACGTGTCTCAGTAATACCGTCAGTTGCTCGGCGCTTCGAACCCACCATACCTTCGCCGTCATATCCTCGTAATTCCAGAGAGGCTGGTTAGTCCTCGAGGCTAAGAAGTTGATCAGAGACTTTATTACGTCTTGAATAGGCATATTAGGTCCTGGTTGAGGTCCTGTCCAGTTTGCTGCGTCCTCGGGCGTGAAGATGACGGGCGGAGGGCCCGCAACGCCGTTTTCCGATGATTGAGGCCATGCGCGCGAGTTCGAGGGATCGTAATGCTGCGTCAAGGACTGATTTTGAAGAGATTGAGCGACATAGCTCACTGACGTACCGGAAGCGATTGCCGAAGTCGGGATCGGTGAGTGAGCCGGAGAAACGTTTGTCGAGGAGGGCAGAGGAGGTGGGGGAGGTGGCGGAGGTGGCGGAGGAGGTGGTGGCGGAGGAGGAGGAGGCGGAGGAGGTGGAGGAGGTGGCGGAGGTGGCGGAGGAGGTGGAGGGATGCTGACTGAGGGTTGAGCGTTGATTTCCGGCGGAGAATTCAATTGGGGAGGGCTGCTCGGCGGTGGAACTGTCGGAGGGCCGTAAAGGTAGCTGTCGAACTCGGGATCGACCTCGGTGAAGTTGTGCTCGATTATCGGTAGCGCCGGAGTCGATAAACCTAATCCCAATTGCTCGGTTCGCGAGGCTAAGAGGACTCGAGCTACACCCAGATGATCGCGATGATCACCCAGAACTACGAGGAGATTTAGAAGAAGGGAACGACAATGATCGCGGACCAGGGGTCGGGAGTGGTCGAGACCCAGGAACACAATGTGTAGCATCAGCGGCACGTGGATCGCCCAGTCAAGCTGTACTCCATCGACAACAACGTCCGTTATCAGCATCACAGCTATGTTACACCTGTTTGATAAGTCGATATTTGATAGATTGCATTATGCCAATTTTTTAGATTACGTTGTACTAAAAAAAAATTGAATAACAATATAAACTAAACAATTAAAGTTTATTCGAACATTTAACAATCCTGTGAATCCATCCTGATTACGTCTTGGCTCTCGGTGTTGGTCTTACTCGGAGAAAATCATCAATGTTTCCCGTTCAATAAGGCCAATAAGGTTAATCAATACATA
Source organism: Cylloceria caligata (assembly GCA_963942595.1). Taxonomy (NCBI): domain Eukaryota; kingdom Metazoa; phylum Arthropoda; class Insecta; order Hymenoptera; family Ichneumonidae; genus Cylloceria; species Cylloceria caligata. The sequence goes on along the minus strand of OZ012709.1, from coordinate 41,509,247 downwards.
AATGGAGATCTTAAATCGACATATTTTCTACAACTTGTTTGCACATTGACTCTCATGCTCGGCGATTCTACCGTCAAGTTCGAGTTCGACGTGACTACCATTAGAGAATTAACACAATGGAGTCACAGGAGTGTAATACGTTAAAATAAACTATTTAATTTGCTGAACCCCTCTACATCCGTCAATAAATTATTTTTTTCTTTCTCTTCGATGCTCGATAAATTTATTTTTCATTTATTATGTGGTATTAGTAAAAAATTATAATAATTAGATGAAAAAAATGTAAGAAATATGTGTTAGTCTGTGCGTATTCAAAGGCATAAACAATAACAATACGCTCTCGTGAAACGTAAAACTTAACTCACCTGTGGAAACCGCTTATTGGCTGCGAACTGTCGGGTAGGTATTCCGTCAAAGGTGCAAAATATCCTCCGTACTCAGGCATAGGCAAAGGATGTGGTTGTGGTATATCGAACTTCTCTTGACCGTGACTCCCAATTTTGCCTCCAGCAATAGCTGTTCCTGTTCTTGTTACGTAGATGGATTCGTCGGTCGTCAACTGGATGAAAAGGTATTGTAAAATTATTATTAAATGTATTTGAACGTAATTACAACGTTGTAATACTATTTTCAAGTGAGTTACAGACCTCCGCTTCGGTCGTGGGGGTTGACAAATCGTCAGGAAGTATAGGTGGACCACTGGCAGTTCTCGTCTTTTCAATTCTCGGGGTTGGAAAGCCAGCGAGCGCTCTCAACGCCGTATCGGATTTCGAGCTGCAACAATCGTGGAAACCTTATAGCTTTCTAACTATACGACGAAACTGATGTTTACATCGAAGAAGAACTAAGACTGACCCAGTCTTAACGGGATCTTCGCCGGAATGACGTTTTGTGTGTATAGTCCCCTTTTCAACTCCCAAATCTCGCGAGGGATTGCCAGGATCAGCTGCGGGCGCGTCACTGTGAGAGGACGCTTTTCTCATGCTGGTCAATCGGTAGAATGGCGGAGTTTCCGTTCGTTCTATCAGACAGTTGAGAGTTTCGACTGTCTGAAGTTCTATCATCATCTCGTCGACCAGACGATCCGGACGAGCTCTTGCCAAAAAGAGAACGACCCTTTTTGCCTTAAAAAAAAATAAAAACGCCAATTTTATATGAAATGGAAATTATTTCAACTCTTTTAATTGAAATAATATTAATTACTTATAGACACATTTATTTAAATTAATTAAAATTTGGTGTATTACTCACGTATGTCAAAAGTTCTTGCGGTGCCATTCCCGAGACGATGATGAGATAGCGAATTATTACTTTGAGATTATTGGGCCAACAGCTGCACAAGGTTGCCCACAGTTCCTCCACTTCTTTTGGATGTTCGTCCGAGAACTAGATAACGGATAAATTGAATTTATTTAAAGCAAATGGCATAACGCCATCAGGCGAGAATCAAGAATACGGTGAATTTTTTATTAATTGCACCTTCGCTGTTATGTAGAACAAGTTGTTTAGAACCATTTCCGTCGCTTCGGCGCTACCCCAGCCTTCTCGACGAGCTCCTCCACGGGCAACATCGCTTGCATAGTACTTGAACATAAATTGCAGGAAGATTTGTAGATAGGATAACGAGAATTATCCGAATAAGAATCGTTGTTTTGACTTTATGTTGACACTTCGTTTAAAATATTATTTTCATGTGGGTTTATAGCTAAATTCGTATTTAGCATAGTTCATGCTTTTGATACTCTAATCAAACATTATAATTGTTATTACCAAAATATGATGTGTATTTTTACAAAAAATTTTTTTCATTCAGCAAAAAATTATTTTCTATATTTTCTATATAGAAAATAAATAAATAGAATATATAAAAAAATATTCTATATATAAAACAAAGTTTTTAACTCCCAACAACTTTTATAATAAAATATGTAATAACTTTTCCTTATCGATTATCAGGAGATATTGGATTATAATCGTAATCGACGTAATCGGAAAAAAATTGCAACAAGAATAATAAAATCGAAAAATTCAATTTTTTTAGCGCTAACTTTGGAATGGTTATAACTTATGTAGAAAACAAGGGTCGTGCTCGATACCCTGCGTATCCAGAATATATTTTTTCCTTATGACTTTCCTTTCCCAACACGTAAATTATAATGTACGTACAGGCCGAAACCTTACAGATCGACAAACTATCACGGAGGACGTAGCTCAGATGGTGAACTGCTCGTTTAGCATGCGAGAGGTACCGGGATCGATATGCAACACCTCTAATAACTTTTTCCACTGTTGAATTACCGAAACTAGATCACGATTTTCGTTTACGATCCACTTCTTTTTTATACCGATCAATGGGGGCGTAGCTCAGATGGTAGAGCGCTCGCTTAGCATGCGAGAGGTACCGGGATCGATACCCGGCGCCTCCAATTATTTTTTTCCCATTCGATTTTCCAAAATGGATCACGATTTTTATACGCGATAAACTTTTTGTTTATGTAGATAAATGGGACTGTAGCTCAGATGGTAAATCGCTAACTTAACATTCGAGAGGTATCGAGATCGATACTCCGCAGCCTTCAACAGATTTTTTCTGTCGATTTTTCAAATTGTATCACGATTATTCGTTTGCAATTGGCTGTCTGTCAAATGATAACAACGGGGGCGTAGCTCAGATGGTAGAGCGCTCGCTTAGCATGCGAGAGGTACCGGGATCGATACCCGGCGCCTCCAATTATTTTTTTCTATTCGATTTTCCAAAATAGATCACGATTTTTGTACGCGATAAACTTTTTGTTTACGTAGATAAATGGGAGTGTAACTCAGATCGCAAATCGCTAGCTTAACATTCAAGAGGTATCGAGATCGATACTCCGCAGCCTTCAACAGATTTTTTCTGTCGATTTTTCAAAGTGTATCACGATTATTCGTTTGCAATTGGCTGTCTGTCAATTTATAACACCGGGGGCGTAGCTCAGATGGTAGAGCGCTCGCTTAGCATGCGAGAGGTACCGGGATCGATACCCGGCGCCTCCAATTATTTTTTTCCTTTTCGATTTTCCAAAGTAGATCACGATTGTCGTTCGCGATAACTTTTTCTTCATGTAGATAAATGGTGACCTGAGCTACAGCACAGATGATAGAACACTAGCTTAATATTCGAGAGGTACGAAGATCGAGACCCAGCATCTTCAGTAGATTTTTTCTTCCGATTTTTCAAAGTAGATCACGATTATTCGTTTACAATTACCCTTCTGTCAATTTAGATCAACGGGGGCGTAGCTCAGATGGTAGAGCGCTCGCTTAGCATGCGAGAGGTACCGGGATCGATACCCGGCGCCTCCAATAACTTTTTTTTTCATTATATTGTGTGTAGTAAGTAAACAAGTTTACTTTATTTCAAATTTTTGCAGAATATAGAATTATCACTTTTTCAATAAGGACATGAAGCTAGTATGGAGTCAATTCAGCACCGTTATCGGTATAAACTTCTCAGAAATGCGCCAGGGACTACGCCAAGAGATTGCTGCCTCTCTCTCTCTCGAAACTTGTTGCATCGACACACAAATTGGAGCAAAGTGAAAGGTAACAGCACCTATTTTCAAAGTACAAATATCGGGGGGCGTAGCTCAGATGGTAGAGCGCTCGCTTAGCATGCGAGAGGTACCGGGATCGATACCCGGCGCCTCCAATATTAATTTTTTGTTATTAATAAATTTAACAACATTTATAAACGATCCTTTCTCTTACGCACGATAATTTAGTTTTCGTTATATTCGACGTTTCGAGTCAACTGCACGGGACTCAACAATAGTATTTTCGTCATTTACAATTTTCTATCTATTATTTAATGAAATATATTGAAAAGTTTATCTCGTACTTCACGATTAATAATAGAATGAAAAATTATTCTGATCATTAAATATTTATAACGTAAGATTTATGAGATTTTCTTAGAAAGCGCAATTTGAAATCACCGACTGTATATATCTGCGCAAGTATGTTGTGCGAGTAATCGAACTCAAGTGGATAATTTCGTAGAACATCCAGATAGATGCAAAGGACAAATTGGAAAATTGTTTCGAGAAATGCAATTTGTATTGAATTCATACGAAGCGAATTAAATATCGATCCCAATAGTCTCATTACTTTCGTTTTCACCTGTAAGAAGCTATGTGATGACGAACATTTACTTTTTCGGAATTTTCATGTTAAGTTGTTCAAAATGTGTCTAAACGTTCAGAAAACCAAGTTTAGCTAAACTTTCAAATATACATTCAAATTTTGTTAAACTATAGTTCATATAATTACTAGCAGAATTATGAGAAAGGGCAGCTCAGGCTCTTTTCCATTATTTTTCATTTTTCCAATATGGCTTTATGTATAACGAAGCCAAAATTAATAACCATACTTGCTCATAGTGGTAGCTTTGTAAAACATAGAAGCAATGTGCAAGGTTTAATTTGAGTCCTTTTTTTGTTGAATATATATGAAAGGCCACAATTAATCTTGTTAATTCAAATTTACCTGATAATAACTCAAAGGATTTGACAGTGGTGGAACATTTGGATCGACCAATTCCATGTTGTGAAGCCAAGGCAGCAGGTACTGGAGTAGCAATTGACGAACTTCGCGTCTCGCTGTCTGGAATCTGTGAGTTATTTCTGCAATACAAAGAGAACTCATGAATGTCGGATATTGAGTCAATAGTTGATAAAGAAAAACAATAATTTTTACTCCTATGAAACAATGTTATTAAAGACATATACTGGAAGTATCTGTCTAATTTTCAAAAGTATGCAATATTCCATTGGCATTATTCAATCCCATGGAACGGGGTGGGGGGTGTTGTACTCACGTCCTCTTCCTAACATAGATATAAAGCTTCGATAGATACGAGAAGAGTTTACTGATTGAAATTCCAATTTTCCACTATTAATATCTTCGGAATAAAGCTAGAAAAACCTTAAGAGTCTCAGGGACACCGAGTGTGCGTACAGTATAATGTGCACCTGTAAATTTTGTCAAAATCCGGCTGTTATTCATATAACGGAACTCTGTTGTTGGGAGGAGAGTAAATGCTCAAGAAGCATTTTCCTGCAGATTCTCTAATCTCCGGGGTTGAAGCCTTTCAAGAGAAGTTGACGCAAGTTTCATACATTTTGCGTCATCTTCTATATTAAAACTTCAATGTATCCATTTGTTTCTGTTTTCCGGAAAGCAATATATATCAGAGACACATTTTTGTCAATTTTTTCGTGAATATAAGAACAGTTTGTATTTCTTCTTCATTTAAATATAAATTGTCAACAAATTTGAGCATCTGTTTGAGAATCGTGTTATTACTTCGCGTGTAAATAGTGTTTTGAAGATAACAGCAATCTACTCATAAATCGCAATTTTCTGGTAATATTATTTCAACCTGAATGCCAGATTTTAAGTTGGATTATTATTTTTTTTTTTCAAATCGTAATATTACCTTACTGTGATGGAATTTCAATAAATCATTAAGAATCGTTAATTTATTTTATGTTTGAACATCAATCAGCTATAGTGGAACAAATAACAGCAACAAGTAATCGTGTTTACAAATTTTTAAGAACCGTTATTCACAGATTCGCATTTTTTATTTACATTCAAAGCTGGAAAGTATTATCGCGAAGAATTCACGGTTAATTAATAATCAACTAAGAGCATATTGGGAAGGGAAACAGCAGCAATATCATACAATTATCTAGAAATATTGTTTATGTTTGAAGTTGAATTTTTTTTTCTGCTAATTGAAAACATAACTGAAAAGAATTTGAGATACGCATTTGAGAACGGTGCAATCATTTTAAGGCTAAATAATGATCTATTACGTGTTGCGAAAAGAATATCATCGATACACGGTTGAGTCGCATTGACGAAACTTTTTTTTCAAACTGTTATATCTCGTCGGTTTGAAAATGTAAAGCAATAAGTAGCAAGTTATTGCCGTAAGCATTCTACTTAAGGGGAAGCTACTTATCAATAGAGTGTCGTCTTAGGATTCAGCAAGGGTGAGTGATATGTCGGATTTGTATGGGGCTTTCAGCTACATCCACGTAGTGAGCTCAAATTTCCCGACGTCACTCAAAATAAATCTGGGTTCAATGTGTTGACAGTTTTGAGACGAAGGGTAGGTTTCGAGCTTTCCCTTAAGGGCGGGGTATGGTCTTGAAACTTTTTTTTTCCATTTTATTTTATGAATGCACAACATCTCAAGAATGTTGTATCAAATTTTTAGAGCAATTGGGGCAAAACTAACGGAGATATGGAATTTAAACCATCCGAGGCTCTGAGTCGCTCCGCTCCTTTGCGAAACTTTAAAGCGATTTTCCCACACATCACGTTTTCAAAGTCGGTGACGGCTGTATTTGAAAATCTTTTGCACCGATCCTTTTTAAACTTGGTACAGTCTTTCTCTGTATAATTCATGAGGTAACGCTGTCGAGTTTTTAAAAAATTTGTTATTTTTTATTTTACAATAATAATTTTGCCGATTTTTTAAGCGAAAATCGCGTTTTTGACTTTCCAGTGTTACCAAAAATTGAAAAATCAATAATAAAAAAAAAAAAAAACTCGACAGCGTTACCTGGGGAAACTCATAAACTAATAAAATCGATTTGATTTTTTGATTTCCGATGATCGAGTGATGAGTTACAACCGTCACCGCAAAACAACTTTTTTTGGAGACGTCTCCGGAGATTTGCTGCCAACGGCTTAGTTTTTAATATTTTCCGCTGAAAGTGTCAGAAAATATTCTTGAAATGTTATTCTACAATACTTTAATCATTTAATTTAAAATACATTGTCCGTATCTTGTAAAAAAATGTTTGAAAAAGTGTCTTTTTTTCACCGAATTGACCGTACCCCGCCCTTAATGGAATACATTGCCTCGACCATGCAATTTAAGTCGATTATTTTTTATATTTCAAAAACGTTTGACGCAGATATTATAAATAGAGGGCATCGACATTCAATATGGATCATAAGATGCTAAATATAAAAATAAATAAAAAGTGAGTCAGATCCACAATACCCTCGTCTTAGAAACATCGTCATCGTGCAACTAGTGACCGCCCGGACAACCGTAGAGAAATAAGCTTACAGTTATAATATATTACGTCTCGCGACCCCCGAGACGTTGGAACATAACTCAAATGCGATTGCGTGAGATGAAAGATGAGCGGGTTCTTTCGTTATTTTTGTCACGAGCAACAAAGCTGTCAGCCGGAAGCACTCGGATAATGCCCCGAGGAGTAGGCTTTGCGGTTCTAGTCACTCGTCGAAGTAAAGACATGCCAGGAGAACTTAACTGCTACGTATCGGATCGCAAACAGCGACGGATCTCGTCGCACCCACAAAGCGGGTGGCTAGATAAAACATAAAAATTGTACAAACTGCTGAGAAGGAAGCAAGTGGGTAGGCGTTTTATGCTTTTAGTCTCGAGGCACATTGCTACTTGTTAGCTTTTGTAGAAAAGCTTGATGGACAGAGAACGTTTTGAATAAATTCTGGCGAAGCGAACGCCTGCTAAGTGCAATTACGATTATTCCATCAACCAAACAGATAACGGCTCGGAGATAGTAAGAGTCATAAAGTATTACAGTACATATATATACTTATATCGCTGTAAATATATATATATATACAGCTACGCGAGAAGAGAAAGGATGTCAAAGGGGATGAGAAATGAGGGGAAACTAGAGAAAGAGAGAAAGAGGAGAAAGAGAAAGAAGAAAGAAGAGAGAGAGAGAGAGAGAGAGAGAGAGAGAGAGAAAGAGTTCGCATGTTTGAAGAGCTCAGACTTGTTTGGATTCTAAAAGTGGACTGCGTACCATGCGCTAAACGTGAACGACTAGAGCTCGGACGCGAGTGCGTAGTGCAGTTGATTTTAGAATGGAAATTCAGGTCTAACAGGCCTAGAGAAGACGAGGGAGGAAAAGCTCTCCCTCTCTCTCTCTCTCTCTCACTCTTTCTCTTTCTGAAGAGTTATAAATGGAACCATATGATTCCTGAACGATGCTGTCATCTTCGACGATTATCGGTCAATCAGTGAGTCTTAGAATTTTCTGTGTCGTTGCTTTGTTTTTGGAGCAGATGCGAACAACCAGAGACATTCTGTTGGGAGAATTGACGACATAATGTAAAAATCTCTGGGCGCTTTTAACAGTCTCGATGGATCGTATAACATGATGAAACATTGAATAATCAGAGATGAGAAACGATGCCTCATCAACGCTGCGGTTGCCATGAGGGATACGTAGAGACTTACGGAATGCGGAATTTCCCGATGAACGCTGCCTGTGCAGAACATAATCACTATCCCTTCTACTGAAATTTATTAATTTGTGGATTTCCTTTTTTTCAAATCGAAATTATCCATAAAATTTCGCACAATGGACTGTTTAAATTGAATTATTTTCTTTTACGTGGAATTCTTGTTGATCCTTTACAGCACTTATTCTAACCAGGTTAATTCAGTTATTTTAGAGCAGGTATTTCCGTGGCCTTTAAGGGGTTTTTGTAGTCGATCGTTAGATAACTCGGAAATTTTTTATTTCAATACTAATTTTTACGTTAATCTAACAAATTATTTGCACTTTTATCTTGTCAACGATTGTCAATTAGAAATTTCTGATATCAGATTCTAAGTCATCCAGACAAAAAAATATCTCAAAGTTTTTTTTACAATTTAAACTCCTGTATAGAAATTAAAAATATTGATTTCACATTCAGTGTCAGCGTCCCGAAATAACCGAAAATACCAGAGTTATGCCAAACGATTAGGAAATATGCGTATTTCGTTTAGTTCAGAAGATGAAAATAATTGTCGAATTTTTAAGCGACTGCAGTTTTGCAGCTTTTGAAATCTGTAATTTAGAATCAGCGACTTCGAAAATTTCTAAAAGTCTTATTTACCTTTAATTGATCGATAAGCAATGCGTTTTATTTTAGTGTGAAGAGCTCGTGCGTATATGCGATACTGTATTAAAGACAAAAGGGACGTAGGGGTATAATATGTTATTGACATAACAATTTACTAGATAAACATATAGTCCCTATTGAAGTGGACTCAAAGAAAGTACAAATACGATACTGCGCTCCCATTTCAGATTCGTTCTTACCTATCCTTCCCCACACAGCTGCTCGCCCTCGCAGCTACTATGTTAGTCCAATATTTTCCGGATACATTGTGCAAATATTTGTTGCGTCCTTCTATTTGTATCGATCTTTTACACATCGTAATTATGACGATGGCTGTTTTATTATGCGATGAATTTAAGTTCCTCTTCATACTTCGATACTAATACGATTTTCCATTGTGACGTTTAGCTACTATTTAGTATTAAATAAAAAAAATTCTAAGCGATATAAAGGTGATCAGAGAACGATCGACAAAAAAAGCAATCATCTTGAAGTTATTAAGAGCATTAATTTTGAATAATAGTAAAGCTAACATGTTTTTAAAAAGTTATTAAATATAAGTTCTGAATAAATTAATAAGATTTAATGCGTTGAAACCGTAAGCTGAAGGCGTGTAAGCCAGTACGACGTTAATATCTCATACTTTTTGATTTTAGTATGGTTCAATTATCGAACTGTACTCACCACTGAACATAGGCATCGTGAGTTCTGGATGAAGCTGAGCAAGTTGTCTGGATAGGTACATCTGGTTTCGGCAATAGGTTGTGGAAAGGAGAGCGTCGAGGGTACCGCCTCTAACTGGTGCGTTAGTCGTCAAGGGCCCGAGAAGAGACCCACCTCCAAGAAGATTAACGATGTGTCCTCCGTACGCGGAACTACCCATAGCCGAATCATCCTGACCTGAAAAACAAAAGCAAAAACATAAACTAATTTTAATGACGAGTCTTCCGACAAATTATATTGTTTGTAATGTCAGTTTTGATTCGATTTTTGAAGTCGTTGGAGGTGACAATACGGATACGCTATCGGGATTTTGTCTTGCGCTCTATTTCTCTTTCTAGAGAATGCTAAATATCCATCGCAGTTTTCATTTACCACTGTTCGCAACGAAAGGTCCTGCGCCCCGCGCAGAAGCCGGAAGCGTCAGGCAAGAGCAGCTTTATCAGGCATATATCTCAGCTGCGTGGAGCAGAAATAGTCGAGCCACGATCGGAGGAAGAAGTTTCTTTCGTGGTGCTTTCGCGTTCCGATTCGAGGGCTGATGCCCTCCGAAATTGCGTTTACACGTATCTAACGAGATCGATATACACGTTCTATCGGCCGGTATTTGTCTGTTGCCCCGCGTTGAACGAGATTTGATATTAAAAAATTGCCAATTGAAGAGATGTTCTGTATATCGTGGAGGATTTCCGAATCCTCCGGATAAAATTTAGAATTTCCATCTCGTGTCAGTGCCGAATTGAGTGCAGTGGCACCGGAATGAATCATTCATCGCATTTTACGTGCGGGTTACATAGGATCTTTGAAAACTTCTCAGTCCCGTCAGTACGTTAAAGCGTCAGGGTTCCGCTCGCAAGGTTTCCACGCGTTGTTGGCGCGCTTCCAAGCAATTTTTCATTTTTACACTCCCAGTTCTGAACGCACATCCAACGACTTTGAGGGAATTTTTATGGATTTCGATACACAAAGTCTCGCGGCGACTCCGTCGAGGGTCTAACGCTACCGGATGCGCTGATTCTACGGCATCTTCGATGATTGCTCTCTGCTGATTAATTTGTAATTTCTCGTAACAATGGAAGCTGCCAACAGAACTGTCGCATCTCATTTAGTAGAAACAATTATGCTCGGAGCGCAAATGTATTACACTCCGGTACTCGTTTGCCTGGGCACCCTTGGAAATTGTCTATCGGTCTGCGTATTCTTCAGGACGAAGATGCGACGATCTTCCTCGAGTTTCTATCTCGCAGCGCTGGCGATAAGCGACACGGGATTTCTTCTGTCTCTTCTCATTCCCTGGTTGAATCTCGTTGATTTAGGTATCTTCAATCGTCCGGGTTATTGCCAATTTTTCGTTTATCTGCCAACTCTGTGCAGCTTTCTAAGTGTTTGGTTCGTGGTAGCCTTCACCGTCGAGCGTTTCGTGGCTGTTCGTTATCCTCTGCGGCGACAATCGATGTGTACTATGGCCAGAGCAAAGACGATACTGGTGGGACTAACGATAGTAGGACTTGTTATTTGTAGTCCTGTGTTATGGTTCTCCAGTCCGAGCCCCACGAATCGATTTCCCAATGCCACGATCTGCACTTTGGCTAAGAAATGGGAAAGCTGGGCAAGTATCTTCAATGTTGCTGATACGATTCTGACTTTCGTGCTTCCCTTCACTGTTATCGTTGTCCTGAATGGAATGATCGTCAAGACGGTTTGGAGACTCGCCAGGATCAGAAGTACCATGACCAGCAGCACGAGAAACCGCAGCGAAGAGAGTTCGTCCGGTCAACAGAGCCCACGGATTCCGGTGTCGCAAACCAAGATCACCAAGATGCTTCTCATCGTTTCCAGCGTTTTTCTCTGCTTCAATCTGCCAGCTTACGTTATGAGAGTTCACGCTTTTCTCGAGGTAGTTAGCTTTCATTGTAATTTGATGGAAGCACCACCATCGACTGGTAGAACGCATTAAATGTCGTTTAACTTTTTAAAATTTCGTGTTTTCATTGTTCAAAATATATTTCAAGTGGACTTGGACACTTGGATTTTTTCACATATGGTGCAGATAGAAATTGACTGAAATATCGCGCATTGGCAACTTTTGTTCGAGTTAGGCGCATCTCGATACATTTGAATAAACATTAGTCGGATTTTTATCACATTGTTTAATTAACATTAATTATTCTATCAAAAGTAGAGTGTCCGTATTTACATGTGACGACTTTTTCTTTAATACCAAAAAAAAAAAATTATTTAAAAATAAAATTTTAACAAAAGTTATAGAAAGTCATTGTAAATAATTTATAAAATCATTTTTTCGAAATCAATTACAAGACAAATAACCAATAAAATGTTTGAAGTAACAAAAGATACCCAGTTCTGTATCCAGGAAGTGCAAAATTTCCAGTATTGTATCGATGAGAATACAAAATTAAAAAATAGAAAGAAAAACAGCCCAACTTATATATATAAGTACACGAGTTGGGCTGTTTGTATTAGATATGGTCGATATAGTGACCTATCACTCTGAAACTGGGGGCAGATAAACTTCTACAACTTTTAAAAATCGATTTCCATGTTTCAGTCTTATTTTATTTATTAGAGCATCCCTCATGAACCAGTATAACATATTTTTTTCATAGACTCACTTGAAATTGACTCTTATAACTCTCACTTAAAACTCTTGTAACAATAGCGATAAATACCATTTAAAAAGAACTACATTATTTCCACGATGAGGGTTTATATAGCAAACGATATGATAACCATAAAAATAAGGTGTATGCCCTTATGTTATATAACAGCAATAAAATTAAGGGTATGTCTCCTCGCGCCAAAGTCTCATCTGTTATTTTACCGAGTGATGTAACTGCGAGTTGACCGTAAAGGCTTTTCGACTGCTATCCTCTATATCGGATTATTAAAAAGCCATTCCAGAGCATTTGTCGCAATCTCATCAATGCTCTCGATGTCAAGGTTCCTGATAATTATTTATCTGCGTCCTGTTGATGTCGCTTCGTAGTTTTATGTATAAGGTGCTTAAGAAACATAGTTTCAGGACATTTCGAGCAATCACATCGATACTCTCAATATCCAGGTCCCTGAGGACGATCTTTCTGTATTCCGTCAAAGTCCCTCCAAAGTTTTATGTACAAAATACCTGGGAACTATATTTATTATCATCTGCTGTATAAAAGTATGGAGTGACGTCCGCCGGATGCGGAGAATCCGTCCTTAGTGACTTGCACTTGGCATTGCTAGAAAAACTCCAGAATGGCTTCTTGATCGCTCGGTATAGAGGATAGCCGCCTAAAAACCTTATCGGCTAACTGGCAGTTATTATACATCAATCGGTTTAATGAGCGGGGAGACATTGGTGGGAGACATTAGCATACACCATAAAAATCGGTTGGAGATTGTAGAATTTAATTTGCACCTGTTGCCAGTGTGTTTTCTGAGTAGTGTGTCAAAAGTTATAGTCTTCATGGAAGTTGCCTCTAAATGATATCTGTTAGTTCATTGTCATTTAAAAGATACGTTGAAGAATCAAGTATTCAACTCATATTGCTTGGAGAATAAACGACTTTGAAAGCGATCCACCGATTGATCTTCTTCTAGCAAATCACGATATCTACGAGACGCAACAACTTCAAGCCTCTATAATTGTATCCTGTGAATTCATGAAAGCAAAGTATTAATTAAAACTCATTAACTTCGGGGATTTGGTGAATGTACGGCGAGTAAATTGTGTCCTTTGGAGCTTCTCGCATTTAATCTGCCTTTTTCATTCAAAGTTCCTTAATTAACCTGCGGGGTTACTCTTAATTCTCATTGTGTGCCGAACAGCGCATTTACGCCGGTGAATGGAACAGAGAGCGAGAGGGTAATCTGTCCTCCTCGCTCTCGCTCATTGAAAATGTGACGCAAAAACGCTGTGCACCTGTAGCGAGGATCCAGTCTTATCGGCATTTGGTTCGCGTCGTCGATAACCTCGCGAGATATTGAACCAATACAGCAGCAAGTACTTACGAACCGTTTACTCTGGCTTTCGGCAAATTATTCAAAACCACGTGAACCTCTTAACGGAAATATTGACGATCAAACATTAAAAATTCGACGAGAAATCAGCCGCGCATTTGGGACATTTTATCTGTAACAAAGTTTTTGATTTAATGAAAATGTCAAAATTGTAGGAAAACACCGGTCGCTATTTTCCGCGAAATATTTTTTCCACTGGAATACGCTTGTTAGCGCCGAGTTTCATAATTTTTATTGTGATAAATAATATCGTAGATTCTTAACTCCGAAAAAACCTTGTACCTTCAGTAATACAGCTTTAAAAAATCTGGATTTTTTTACAGAGCAAATTACGTTTTTAGCATCAATTGAAAGTACGTATCACTTCGAGATCGTTGATTCTGTTTTTTTATTAAATAATTCGGATCATATTCAACAGTAACCCCACCTTTTAGTACACGGAAGTAGAAACATCTGTTACAGATAAATTAAATGTAAACTGTACACGGTGTCTCAGAATGAGTATCAAACTTTATATCGGGTGGTATCTAAAGGTGTGCTGAGTAAAACAATTTATCCGCTGCCTCGTAAAGAAAGTTTTGAAATAAAAAGTGTCGAATGTAAAAACCGCAGAAAATAAATTTAGAATAAAAGGTTTAAATTATTATTTTTTGAAATATAATTCCTCTATAATTCTAGAATGAGTTGAGCTATCGATTTGTAATTTGGCACTGACGTGAGGCAATAACTCTCCTTGTTTCGTTACCATTTTCGTGAAAATTTCAACACTCGTTCGAATTTTATAAAATTTTCAAATATTTCTGGAAATGTTTGTCAAAATTTTTCAGACAAATGGACAAACAATTTTTGATAATAAATTTATCGAGGTTCGATAAAACGACTATTCAGTTTTGGCCATGAAACAAAAAATTAATTATTAATTTTATTCATTTAAAAAATTGCTTTATGCAAGGTAAACATTTCTGTAAATAACTTGGAGCCGATACACGGTTACCCTATTCTTTAACATAGATGGAAAAATATATATGTGTAGCTTCACACGGCCAGTCGGGCAAATACTGAAACGTTTGTCTTATCAGGAGTACAAATTGAAAATGCGGGATTTTTTTCTATTTTTGAACGTTTATTCTGAAAAAATGGTAACAAATGAATTATTCAAAGTATTGTCCATCGCTAGCCACAACTTTTTCCCATCTTTCTGGCAATTTACGGATACCGTCGCGAAAAAATTCGGCCGGCTTGGCTGCTATCCAGTCATCGACCCATTTTTGGGCTTCTTCGTAAGAATGGAAGCGCTGGTCAGCTAGGCCATGTGTCATCGATCGGAAAAGGTGGTAATCGGAAGCAGCAATATCTGGGCTATACGGCGGGTGGGGTAAGACTTCCCATTTCAGCGTTTGTAGGTATGTTTTGACCGGCGCTGCAACATGTGGCCGAGCGTTGTCATGTTGCAAAATTACTTTGTCGTGTCTTTGCTCGTATTGTGGCCGTTTTTCTTTGAGTGCGCGGCTCAAACGCATCAATTGAGTTCGGTATAGTGCTCCTGTGATGGTTTCGTTCGATTTCAATAGCTCATAATACACCACACCCAGCTGGTCCCACCAAATACAGAGCATGAGCTTGGCGCCGTGAATATTTGGTTTGGCCGTCGATGATGATGCATGGCCGGGGTAACCATATGATTTTTTGCGCTTCGGGTTATCGTAATGGATCCACTTTTCATCACCAGTGACAATGCGATGCAAAAAACCCTTCCGTTTTTGCCGTTCGAGCAGCAGTTCGCATGCAAAAAAACGGCGCTCGACGTCTCTCGGCTTCAGCTCATACGGCACCCAATGTCCTTGCTTTTGGATCATTCCGAGGGCTTTTATACGATGGGAAATGGCTTGTTGTGTCACTCCCAATGAATCTGCGAGCTCTTGTTGAGTTTGACACGAGTCTTCATTGAGTATTGCCTCCAATTCACCATTCTCAAACTTTTTCACTTGGCCCGGCCGCTCTTTGTCCTCAACGTCTAAATCACCACTTCTAAACCGCACAAACCATCTCTCGCACGTTGAAACCGATGGAACATGACTCGGATAAGCCTCGGAGACCAATCGATGTGCTTCAGCAGCACTTTTCTTCAAATTAAAGAAGTAAATTAAAACTTCCCGCAAATGCTGTTTTGTTGGCACGAAACTCGACATATTGAGAGCTCAAAAAAACTATGAATTTGACACTGCGACAAATTGACACATACTGAAAATTAAAGCTATAAGACGTAGCTTTGACATGAACATAGTCACAGTACTGCCTGATGCGTATAGCGTTAGTAACGCCATCTGTTATCAAACCCGCATTTTCAATTTGTACCCCTGATACATTTTTTTTACTCAGTGACACCCTCAATAAGACAGTTCAATAGTTATTCTGAATCACCCTGTACATACTGTGTTCCAGACTGAAGAAGAGCCACCCCGAGCAACTGTAATAACCCAACACGTTTGCAATCTCCTGTTTGACACAAACTTTGGTATAAACTTTGTTCTCTATTGTGCCAGCGGGCAGAATTTCCGAAAAGCCGTAGTACGTATGATATGGTATCGTACGCGAAGCTTCAACGATGCGGAACCTCGTCTATCTCTCCGCGGCAATCAATTTGGTACATGCTTGTTCTTAGCCAAAGCTATTATCGCTCTCTATTCTAATACTTGCTTCTCACAAACAGAGACATGCACTTTATCCATTAAGTGCAAAATCACTATTGAAATTCTTAGTTGAATTTTTAACAAATTGCAAACTGTGAAAAATTTGACCGTTAAATACACAAAAATACAATAATAATTTTTTGGTTAATTCACAGATATACAAATGATCATACGTTACAAAAATATAATAATCATTGTTTTTCTCGAATAGGGTTATTTTAATACATAAAAAACATTAGTGATACTTGAATTATTCAATAAATTCCTTTATATATTTGTAAAGCGATTGCAATTTCTGTTTTTTATTCAATGTTGCTTATCGCTCGATTAAGAATTTTGATTTACTATTATTTTAGGATTCGAACCGGCAAGGTACGGAGGTTCGATGGCCCGTCAGCGTACGATAGTTCTCGAGATGCCTTGGGAGGGATGTTGCGAATTGCGGGATTTATCGCGGAACGGCGATTCTCGAAGAGCGAAGCATTTAAGTCGTCAATCTTGAGGCGAGTAGTGATTACAAGGGCGTTAAAATATTCAAAGTTCAACAAGTGTGATACCGCGAATGTGTAAGAAAAGAAAATAATGCGCTGAGAAGGTTTTCTCACCGCTGTCCGGTTCTGCAGCGGCAAGTGGTCCAACGTTACCGAAGAATCTCTTGTCGAGAAGCTGAAGAAGTTGAAGCGCAGCGTCGTGAACCGGCGCCCGCGGACAACCGGTATTCATCAGACTGACGTTGATGACACTCGTATAATGGTCGCACGGATATTCTCTGAAAGATAATGCACACACGAGTGGACACGTGTCATTTACGGCAATCAATAAAATTTTTCTGGAGACGAAGAGTCTGTGTACATTAAGGATGAACGGGCATTACCTTGCACTGAAAATTGTTGCCAGGGCGAGGAAGCAGCCGTCCGCAACCTGCGGAGAACCCGTATAGCAACGGTCAACTACCCAGTCGAGAAGTGTACCTATGTCGGGATTTCCTTCCAGCAGAAGAACTACCGTTTCACGGGCGAGTGCATAAATCTGCCGAGTGAAAGAACAGAAGGGTGTCAATATGCATTTTACGATAAATTGGCGATGGGTAAAATCTATTTTTCAACCATTCAACCGCGCACTTCATTTCTTTTCTGAATGGTACAAAAAATAAAGACGGCCACTCGTCAGTTCACAAAATTGAAAAAATCCTAAAATTTTAGATGTTAATTGACCGAACAACTCCCTTTACGTACGTTTTGCTTAATGAAAGTAATAAACATTCCTAAATATTTTATTTAAGGATGGGTAGTTTTCATTTTATCTCCAAAAATGTTAAATCTCTCAATATTTTAACCAGGAATTCCATTTTTTCGAGTACTAAGATTATTTTTGAAAAGTATTCTCTATAAGGAAGCAAAATTGATTTTTTTTTTAACTAGTGCGTGTTTTAATCGCATTGTCAATTTCGTTTTCATGTTCTTAATGATTTAGAAAACTGTTGATTTTTTTCCGGATTTGTATGATTGATACGGAATAATGATACGTTAAAAATTCAATAGACCCCCAACATGATGTTTAAGATGATGTGCTACATATCATCTGTCTCTTGTAGATCGCAACACGTGCAAGAGATAGGAGAATTTATCTATCATAAATTTCTCCGCCACAATTGATCTTTTGGGTAGCAGACGAGAACGGTCAACTAAAGAAGCGTGAGACAAAGTTCACCGCTCTCCACTTTTATCCGAAAAATCAGACAAAATGGCAGAGAAATTTGCATTGCAGTTTTTGTTACCGACCGAGAGGCAGCACATCGTCTTTAGACGATGTGACAAACCTTCCGGAACTGTAATCGGTGACATAAAATTGTAACGCAAACTCAAGGATTACCGTAGTTTTTAGAATTATAACTAGAAAAATAGACATTGCCCATTGCATAAATCACGCGAACGATCGAAGCTGTAGATCAGTGAGATTACCTTTTCGTCTTTGCTGGCGAGTAAAAGGTCGAGCCATTGATAAAGTAGCGCTCCTTCCTCGGAAAGTGATTGTGGATTGAAGCAGGGGCCGCTGCAGAGCAAGCCACTCATAGCGTGAAGCGCGGAAAGTTGAAGTTCCGAGCACAATTTTTCATCGTCATTAGAGGACGAAGAGTTTGTAATTGGTCGACCGTAAGGGCCAGCCCAGCTGGCAAAGAGGGTGAAGAGATTGCGTCGCAAATCGCGCTTCAGCAACGAGTGACAAGTTTCCACTGTAAAATACGACGAGGTAAACAGAAGCGTTTATCGTTTATTGAAAACTTACAAAATGCGATCAAGCTTATGAATGAAACTCACGGGAAAAGCTCTTAATCATTTTGCGAACAAAATTGCAGAAGTGAAGTTTAATGTCCCGTACTGTGGGAGCTTCCTTGTCTGTCTCGTTTTCCAGATAGACCCTTGCGCCGTCAATATACTCGACGAAAGTAGGGTGAAGCGACTGGGTTTCGCGATCCAGCACAGCTGGACTGTTTGGAGAATAAACATGACGAGATCTCTCGCAAATTTCTGTAAGCTAATTCCATGATTTCCCTGTACTCACCAGATCCCGAAAGTTCCGTATTCAGCGATGAGTTCCAAAACTCGAACGAGCTGGAGACGCAGAGCGTCGCGTCGCCGTCTTCGTCTCATATTTTCCTGCTTCCGATCGACGGCCTCGCGTATGTACAGCGCCAACTCCTCCATCAAGTCTCTGTGCACATTGAATGTTGATACATAAAGGAATATTTATTGTTAAAACTTTATATAACTTACTTTCGTACTCACTTTAGAGCATCGGCGTTTACTTTGCCGATAGCGTGCACAACCGCATCTCTTACGTCGACGGCCTCGCATCGCAGAAGCGGCACCGTCAGCTTGTACAGAGCTGCGGGACTCGCGTTATTTCCCGGTGACTTGTTGTCACCTCGTTCAGCTGACAAACTATCCGGCGAAGAGCTGCCAAAAAATCATTCTCTACAGTGTGTTCTACATTCGTGTTATTTATTTCTATACTTCTACCGCGTGCACCATAAATGAATGTACTCGGTCTATACCCGTGCGACGAACAACCCGCACAACATCTACTGTTATACAGCGAGATCGTTCGAATAAAAAATCTACTTGTGTATTTTTTTTTTTAAAGTTAAGCCAAGAATTTGCAGAGTTTATTTGAGACTCCGCTAGGTTCAATAAAGAAAACATTGGGAATATCATGTAAAATTTGCGAAGGATGCACGAACGAGTATTACTTTCTGATCAAATTATCGTCGATTTAATCATTTTGCATCTGTTAGAAATTTTGTCGAAATATTTTTAATATGTTAAAAAACAAACGAATATTACAAATGTCCCAATTTCATTTTTCATCATTCGAAAATATAATGTTTGTTGTTACACTTAAACGCTTACCGTATGTAGAATTACTGATTAATCTAACGATAGAATTTTCTGTTGAAAATAATTTCTGTTTTTTTCTTCTTTTTTACTAGTTCAATAATTTCTATCGCAACGGTCAATTAAACGTAGCACTTTTCAATAGATCATTAAATCTATGCTTTAAGTGTATAGAACAAAGTTCCATTTTGAATAAATCAGAAATAATTTTTCCGTAGTTTTTGTTTTTTCACTTTTTAAAATTGATAAACCTGCACCAGAACACCGTGGATATTATGCCAAACCTCTACAATTTGTAAAGCTTAACAGGACTCTCTTGCAACTACAGTTCGGTACACGGAAAAAAAAAATTAGTCGTGACATGAAAATTTTCAATTTGCTGTATCCAAATTTGAAGAAAAATAGTTGCAAAATCTCGCAAATATATTGCGACGATCTCTTCGAATAGTAACCTCAACCATCTTCGATTAATTCTCGCGGGATGGTAAGTACGAAAAATCGAACGACGATCATTTAAATGGTCGTATCAACCAATCAATTTAGAAACGTTACATTAATAAATGATTACCGCAACTGATTTCCCTTTTCTTATCTTAATTAACCCGACTTGTGAGGGAATTATTACAATCGATTTGGTTAACTCAAAATATTTTTTTCGTTTTGTGAGCTTATTTATTTTTTCCATGTAAATCTGTCGTTAATAATTTTTTATAATCTAAAGGTTTGATGCATATTAAGAATACGCGATTATTAACCTGAACCAAGACCTGAAGAAAAATAGTTTCTTTTCAAGGCACTTATTCTACTCAAAAGTTAGACTCGTACATCCTTAAATTATTATTATTTAAGCGTAGAGAAAATAGAATGGCTAGTGTCTCATATTATCAGAGCAAATTTGCGACGAGTTTTATAAATCCCGGATAATTGCTGATGCAATATTCTTTGTGTTTATTTGTTGTTCTTGTTGTTGTTGTTGTTGTTTTTTTTTTCATGTCTGTTTGCGAAGGGTTTTCACATAGGCTCACCTGGTCCGCTTATGCCTGGTGTAGATGTCGGAAATGGACGGTACGGAGAATCGGCCCGGCAGGGTCTGCGCCCCGCCGAGGTTCTCCAGGCTCTGACTCAACTCCTTACTCATGCACAACACACCAAACTCCACCGTATGCTGACCACTAGAGTATGCAATACAGTGTACCACCAATGCTCATTTTTTATCAAATATTATTTACTGCGCTTCGGGGGACAGAAGACAGTGAGAAGACAAATATGTAAAAATTAAAGTAAAACAAAGTCAAAGAAACGAAAACATATCGTACTACTATGGACGATAGGTGTGGCAATACGTATGAAATACTAAAAAAAAAAAAAAATTCAATTCCCCCCGCCCCATATACACACTAACACGGACAATAAATGTATCATGTTCTATCGTATATCGAGGGGCATGCAGAATACGTTGTCACAAGATAAAAAAAAAGCTAAGTGCGAGAGTGAGAATTAGAGAATGTGACAATCTTAATGAATTAATTTTATTTTCTTCGTGTATTCGCGTGCGAAGCCTTGATTTCGTGGTACGAATTGGTGCTAGTTTTATTCGAGTTATAATTACAATGTGAGTATAAGATCACGATAACCAGTTGTATTTTTTTATTGCATAAAAAATACATAGCCAATACACAGAATCAAAAATAGAATTCCCGAATTCAGAACTCCAATAGAAAGTGTGTGTGTGTGTGTATGTGGTAACAGAAGAAAACTTTATTCCAACACGATTGAAAGAGCAAACCGACAGGTGACGTATGTTTACGTAATGTCGGATAATTAAAGTTTTTGTTTATTTTGTTTTTTTTTTATGTTAAAATTTGTTTTTTTTTTTAATTTAGCAGGTTTGAATAATTGCAGACAAGTGTTCCGATTAGAGCCAGTGTTAACGGTGGCACAACAGACATAAGCAGACAAGACCCAACACCAATTAATACCATATATTATTAATACGGTAATTATATACTTTTTATGTTTTAAACATTTAACGAACGATCGCAAGATGACATATGACAACTAAACTATTATCTCTAGTGTAATATATACAGTGAGGAGCACATTAAACTATAGACCCTGAAGCGGTAGTTTGAAATTCACGAATAATGATTATCGGTCACAGAGCGACAACTAATAAGTTTAAGTGGCGCCATTCGGCCGTATAGTTTCATCTGGTTCTCACTGTACACGTTTGAATGAATATTGCGCATACGAGAAATGGTATTCGCTGTATTATGGATTGCTAGGATGGGAAACAAGTGGATTAAATTGATTTACCTGAGGCTGAGATCCGGGCTGGCGCAACGAATAATCGGGCTCGGTATCGGTGGGACGACACGATAGCCGAAGGTCAGATAATTCTTCCAGACGTGCATGTAAACGTCGCGTTCGTTTACAGGCTTGCGAACTGCCGTTGAACTTCGCAACAGGGACGCCCTATTGTCGTTAACGGGGCTGCAGAAGAACATAACATTTATTTATTATCGTTATTTATGTTATTTGTTTGTTTTGACGATCTGTGTTTTCTGAGCTGTTATAATCTATATAGGAATACGATTATTCAAATAATTCTTACGTTGGATCTACGACAGTGAATAGAGAATTGATTCTAGTGAATACTATAGGCCACGAATGCGCTGTGGCATTTGGACAGAGTGTCAGAACTCGATCTTTCTCTAGAAAAGCAAACAGACAGGTACTCCAGGGATCCGCGCCGTTGAGGTTCAGCAGTGAGGAACTCTTCGTGCTATTCTCATCGTGAAAGCCTGCACATTTAATTCACCAAATTCTTATATCAATAAATGATAAATCAAGAAATGCGAAATTTAGTTAATAAATAAATCAGTAGTTCAATAGTTTAGTAAATCAATATTGAAGTGAATCGGGAGGTCAGTATATCAGTAATTCATTAGAAGAGTAGTTTAGCAAGTCAGGAGTTAACTAATTCATTAGTTCAGTACACCGGTGATACAGTAATTCGTGGATTCAATAAATCAGTAGTTCAATAAACCAGTAATGCCGTAAATTGAGAAGTCAGTTCATTTGTAAATCAGTAATTTAGTAAATGAATAGTTTAGTAAGTCATTCGATCAGTACACCAATAATGCAATGAATCGGTAATTCAATAAATCAGTACTTCTGTAAGTCAATAATTCAGTAGTTCAGTAATACTGTATTTCACTAAATCAGTAGTTCAGTAGTTCAGGAAATCAATAAATCCAGATAATAGCAATCTCGCAATAAGTCACCTGCGGTCCAGACGCAGCTACTGCGATCAGCTATCCATTGAAGGTCGACGTTAAACGTCGATACCGCCGCAGCTTTTTCAGCGGGCGGCAGCATGTGATAACATTTCTCAAGGACTGTTGGACAACAGGCGTCTATGACATCGATTACTGGCTGATCGGTTTCCAACCCACCTAATTATTAAATACATGACGTTAATCGATATCGATACTGTCTATAGTGCGTTTATGATAGGCAGACCGATCAAAAATTGGGGTTCCGAGTACCTAGAGCTTTCAGCAAAAGCTTCACTTCACGCAGAATGTGAACGGCTAATCGACGCGGATAGAGACGGCAGTTACAGAGCATTACCAGTGCAAAACCTTCCACTAGGTGGAAAACACTGGAAACAGGCTCAACTCGCTGTAATGGAAATATTGATAATTGAATTCTGGTATCCTTAAATATAATGGAAAATTAATTTAGTTTGCGCTACGTGCACTCGATACACTTTCCCACATTTTCACGATACATAGTAATAGATATGGGAAGGATTATACACTAAAGTGCCAGCAGTGCAGAAAAGTGTAAGCAACTCAAACAGAGTCATTAACAACGATGAAAAGCAAACAATTGACAACTATTGCTAAAATTATTTTCTATTATCACACACGAGTTCTTACATTCTAAGAAAACTAAATACTCAACATCAGCAAATACACGTACTGTCGTCACGATTGAAATATTTTATTTGCAATTAAAATGTTACTCTAGTTATAAATGTCTTCCATTATTTTTTGTAATTTTGTATTTGCTGACATTGAGGGATTATGTTTCAGTGCAGTTCGTGGCATTGAATTACTTTAATTTCATTGTGTTTACTTTGACAAGAAGACGAACCTGTGTAGATTCGCTCTTTTTAACCCCAGGATCGACTCGTGCATGCATCCTCGTGTTATCCGTAACCTGGTCCTTTGCCCTGGGACTAGGGCTTGTCAAAGAATTTTTCCAGCTGGTCAAGAGCTGCAGAAGCATTCTCAGGCCATTGTCAATAAGTTGCGGGAAAGTATCCTGCACGTCACGAGCCAAGAACTGTGTGAAACCGAGAACAACGTCCTGCCGCCAATCCGGAAAATCGAGGACAAGAGTCTGCAGGCTCTGATAAGCCAGCCCACGAAGTTCCTCGTCCATGTGGACTGTAAGTCGAGACAGAAGATCTACTAGTTCGGCTCCGGTCATTCCATCGGGGATCAATCGCGGAACCGCTGCCACACAGGTACGAAACAGATCGATTCGCGGTTTCCGATCGCCGGTTATCATTTCGTCGGGTTCTTTATTCACATTCTGTGTACTCGTCATCATCAGAGGTCTGCCGTAGTGAACGTCGAGAGCTCGTAGTATATCGACGAAAACGCGACGAACGTGGGGAAAATACGAAGCCATTCCGATGCTTCGTGCCGTATCCTCGGTCAGCATTTTATTCAAAAAAGTTTTCTTCACTCGAATTGTATTTCCACTTGGCAAAACGCCCATCGTACGCGGCATTGGAGGCTCACCTTCCTTCTGCTGCAAACTATCGGCAACTACGAGAAAAGCACGCAGTCCTATACTCATTCTCTCGGGCGTGAGAATTATCTTAACCGGACGACCAACTGACAACAGATCGAAGACGATCTCGCGCATCGCAAAGTCCAGTCTCTCTTGTGCTATGAATTGAATTATTTTGACGAAGATGTTGAGAGGCGTGTCTCGAGGTATTACGGCTTTGGAGCCTTTGGGAAAAAGCGAATTCACGATACTCTGGAGGCGAGATTGAGTCGCGGAATTGCTCTCGCATTTTATGCGTATCATGTAGACCCACAGAAGGCGATAAAGCGCCTCAAGAGCCACTCGACAGATCTTTGGATCCCGAATTTTTAACTGCGCCAGACACATAGCTAAAAAGTAATGCCAGTTTTGCAGGAAAAATGTCTTCTGGCTTACACAGAGAAGGCAAGTCACGAGAGGAAATAAAGCCAGGCGATGCTTCGATTTCGTGCACATATCGAGGGTCGTCGAGTACAGCATTTCAACAAAATTCTTTAAGCACGGGACGTTCACTTCGTTCTTTACAGCCTGTGAAATGGAATTAATTGTTAAATCTACGTTCTTGCAAGAAGAAAAAAGATGGAATTATAAATCGAATATCTGCATAATGCTTCAACTAACCGCTGCGACAGGTACGAGAATCTCGACAAATAGTCCGGCTAGGGCGTGTTTCACGTCTTTGTCTTTAACTTCCAAAAAATATTGAGCGCACTCCTGCATGAATTGAAAAGACGCCTCGAATTCCTCGATCGGAACCATCTAGGAGAATGAACAATAAGTTAGTTTCAGAGACTAGTTTTAATCAGTTTTAGACATCGCTTCAACAAGAAATAATTGTTAGAAAGAGGCAGACACCTTTACTCTGAAGAATTTCATTCCCATTAACAAGGAAATTATACTCTGAGTCGTATGGGACCCGGGTTCACGGGCACGCAACTCTTTTAACTCAACCATGAAACGTTTTCGCACTGCCAAAAAGCGCGATTGGGCTAGAACGCCTATCACTTCGGCGAAGAGGTCAGCGATTATGTGAATATTTCCCGCATTCGGTTCGTTTTGTATTCTGCAAAATATTTAAATCTATTATTATTTTTTTTTTAATTCACAAAATTCAAACATTTTTAATGAATTTAAAAAAAAAAGAAAAATCACTTTTGCAAATTTGATTTACCCTTCTCTGTACTTGAAGTGTTTGAAAGCAATGTTCTCGATATCAGTTACGAGATCTTCGTGGCCCGGGTGAAAAGGAAGTTGTCGCAGCACTTCGATCAGCATTAGGCAAAAAATAAATTCCACGGCTAGATCCCTTCGTTCCTGAAGAAGATCGGCTTCGCTTCTCTCCACTGTTTCAACGCTGCCCGAAACGATGGTGTACATAATGCTGGACATTAGATATTCTTTTTAAATTATATTCTTTCAGAATTTACGTAGAATTTTTATATTTTGAGGCTTGCCTCTTTCCTTTTTGGTCTTCCTTTCCGGGCGTAGGTTTCCTCTGATCTGAGGCCTGATCGACGAGCTGCCGCTCGTACCATTTGAACAAAGCGCGTAGAATGGACGGAAGGCAGTGCTCGGCTACAGTACCAAAGGCTGATAGTAACTGATCGAACTGGGGATCTTCGCCTCGCTGCAGTACTTTTGATAAAGGTTTTTCCTAAATAAAGAAATATATATAGTTTTAATAATACCATTTCTTCGTTAATGGATGAATAAACTTAGAGGTAAATAGATCGTACATGTTCTGTCATGACACCGTCGATCTTCTTTTCCGCCTGCGACGTAAAATCAGCAAAGAGGGTACGCATAACGAATTCTCCGGGTCGGAGATCCATATCTTCAATCTGTTGGGGCTTCACCGTCTCTTTCTGGGCACCCCACGGTAAAACAACGGTCACGGCGCTCACCCTGCTCGAACTTGTCTCTGTTAAAAAAAAAACAAAAATATTCCAAACAATTTTTTGAAAGTTTTAATATGGAATTTTTATATTGCGTAATAGCAATTTTTATTAATATTAAAAAATATATAGAAGTATTGATAATTGTATTGTCGGAATAGTCGTTTGAATAGATTTTCATTTAAATTGGGTCATTGCTGGGTTAGAGTCATCCGTTGAATATTAATTTCATTGGTTTAGTTGACTTAATGTTCTGAAAAATAAAAAGTGAACTTACCATAGCCAGAAACGGAGGTGCTAGCGGTGTAGATGCTCGCCGCGTCACTACCTTCACCCTGTGACGATGCATGTGCCGTCAGCAATTCCTGACACGCTCCTGTAAGATATTGCGAGGACGTATCCGATCCACCTTCCTGAGAGCCCTCGGGATGGATCGTGCGAGACTCATTTGCTTCTACGAGAAATCCGATCGAAGTAAATTCAATTTATCGTTTTTAAACCTTAACTTCGCGAGTCGATCAACCGCGACGATAAATCTCATCGTAGAAAAGGTACAAATACCGATCGCGATTCATACTAGAAGCAAGCGAATATCGACTACTACAGGGAACTAATTCAAATGCCTTGAGTATTACGTTGCGAAGCCCCGCGCTGTAACGTAACAGATACCCACACTGTACCCTAATTCAATTATCTAATGCTTGACACCTAATTTTGCATTTGTGTTAGTTCAGGAACGTGGTTGGCACGTGCGCCTTGACATTGACGGTCAAAACCTACCGGTATGAGCCTCGCCGCCTCCTGGTTGATTCTCTCCACCTAAAATCGTATCCATATGATATTTAGTAAGTATTATCAACGCCCTGTGTAGGTTGAAGACTCTACCAAAAATAGAAATTCAGTTATTCTTTTTCTATTCTAATTTTGTAACTTCAATTATGGAATACGAACAGAATGGATATAAAATAAATTCGATTTCTACGTGTGACAAACTTTTACAATTGATTCTCTTATTTAATAGAATCATCAATACATTTGTATTTAAGAATGTGAGATTTTTTTTAAATATAATTTTAGGGATCGCTACATTGAATTGCAACTGGATAGTTCGGAGTTTGGAAATTGTATTACAAAGACACAGAGTTTTTTTTAATGATAATTTGGCAATATTTATTCATTATCTGGATCACAAGAGCAAATATTTCAACAACATTTATTAGACACGTAAAATGGATTTAGCAAAAATGTCAGTTCATGAAAGTTGTAATTGTAAAGTCCCCCACTAAATCTGGTTTGAAAAAAGGAATTTTTTAAATACTGAAGATTTTTACTTCGTCATAAGTACATTGTTTATTATATTATTGTCGATGACAAAGTTTATGAACAAATAATCAAAATATTCAGAAGATTCGGTAGGCGAACGTTTAAGAACATTTGGTAAGCATATTAAAATAGATTATGTTCAGAAGGAAATTCAAGACTATTTTGTAAAGTAAAGTCTTCATTATAGAAGTGATTAAGTAACTCTGATAACTTCTTCTTGATTACGCTCTTCGAAATAAGCTTCCAAGTGATTATTTACTATTTATTGACCATCTTAAAATTGTTATTGTTAAAATCTTTAATTAATTGTAAAACGAATCACTTATTATGCACCTGAAATTTAATGACCAATTATTAAAGTTTTCAGAACATTTGATGCACATGAACAAATGATTACAATTGAAAGGATATTAAACGATAGGTTTTTAACTATGCAAAGGAATAATTTTCTCCCATAAGCATTTATATCCTCAGTGTTTTACAAAGATACCCTTTTTTCGGCCATTGTACAATGTACCAGGAATCAGGTGAAAGAACAAGCTTTCTTATAAACAGGATTGAATAACTCTGATAATTTTTATTTGATTATTTTCTTTGACATAGTCTTTAAAGTTATGCTGACCCAGTTGTAATTCAATTGAAAATTATTAAAATGTTGAATTAATCGAATAACGAATATGAAAAATAAATTTATTAAAATTGGACAAAACAAACCTTCGGTCATGTTGTCTATGTTGACCTCTTGGTCAGGCAACATTTTTCATCGTTGGCTCATTCCATTTTTCTAAACTTTTCTGGTAATTGCAGCAATGCGTGATAATAATCACCACTTTGCTGTTGAACAAACAATAAAAGTTATGACATAAGGGACAAACATTTAACAATAAAGTACCGGAATACTTATAAACAAAAAGGTCATTCGCATTATTATAATCATGCAGAATGCGATAAGATATCAGAAGTAATCGAGCCAGGGGGCGTATAATAATATTTACGTTTAAAAAAACGTGCAGTACTGTAATTGGAGGAAATAAAAATAATAATTGACTAATGAAAATCCGAAAATAACTTGTCAATCGAAAAATGAGAGGAATATCAGAATTGTGAGAACGATATTAAGTCCGGCTCCAAGATTATTAGATTAGAGTTCAACGACGGAATATAATTACAGACCAAAGACGAAGAAAAACAGAAAAAGAAGAAATAGATCACAGTGGAGAGAGTATAACCTGAAATGTCAAATGACGATGATTGCGGCGCAGGTGAATCATCAGGTCGAAACGTTGCGTCTGCTGGTAGTTGACATCCTGCGACAGTTGAGGTGCTTCGCACCCTCGAAATTGACCGTTCGCGGTAATTGATTTACGTGATTTATCAATTGAATATTATGTTTTCTGACGTCTCTAACAATGGACGGGAGAGCCTCTCGTCGGTATGCTCCTGCGCTGTTCCATTACGAATCTTGTTACCCCTTTTACTGTGCATCGGTGATGTAGGAATCTGCTTGTGTTAGATGTAAGTAGTAAGAGTGTAGTTACTTGTGTTTAAGCGTATGAATTGTTATTAATTATTTTTTATAATTTTAATATATTCACTGAACATTCTTACCTTACCGTGCATCGATTCTATAGTAATCTGCTAGCTGAGAGAAACAGCAGCAAATGAGTGTACAGCACGCAAGCAGTGATGCCAGATATGGGATTTTTCGTCCCTTTTGGGTACCCTCTCCACTGGGTCTGTTTTAGCGCCTACTGCGCGCGCACCCGGCGCACCGACCAATCAGCAGTCAGGCAGCGTATGACGTCACACACTACGCCGTGCGCAGACTCGGCTCACCGACTAATCAACAGTCAGGCAGCGTGTGACGTCAGACACTACGCAGACCCGGCTATTAAATTAAATTGTAATGAACCTTTCGTGTAAAGCAGGGGTCTCCAAACTACGGCCCGAGGGCCACATTCGGCCCGCGGACAGATTTTGGACTATTTCACTTTTTACCACCGGCAACAATGATAATATGGTTTTGGCCCTCGGAACATACTGGAGTAATCAGTATGGCCCTAAGGCTGGAAAGTTTGGAGACCCCTGGTGTAAAGGACTACAATTTGGTGTTGGATATTGTAATGCACTATTCATTTGCTGACGGCTGCAAAATTAGTGAGCGTTTTATATATTTCTTCACTTTCATCATTTATTTATTTATATATATAATATTTATATATATTCATTAAGAAATCTTCCATAACTCATTTCATAAAAGCCCGCGCAGTGGCTGTTGTGAAGTGGGTGGGACGAGACAACGTAAAGCGCAATCGAGACGAGATTTGTTACGAGCGGCGCAAGCCTTCCCCTGACGCGCCTAGCACGTGCAGCGTGGTGAGGGCAGCGAGATAGGGGCAAAAATCCCGCTTCTGGCATCACTGCACGCAAGGCAGGTGACACGATCAGCTGATATCACAAGTATTTCATTTTTCATTCGCGATTACGTTCTCATCCGAATCAGTTGAGTGTCGGCTTTCGACGAGCCGTCCGCACGAGATATTATTTACGTTCAAAATTGTAGTTTATTATTTGTACGAAATTTTGTATTAAACTGCCAGTTAAAGAATCACCCTTTCTCAATTTTCTAGAAACGAATGCACTCATTCTACTTATACAAGTAAGATGATGTATCAGAGCTTTTCGTTCAAACGAAATAAGTAACAGAGTTGAAGTATTTTGAGGAGCATTCAGAAATCAATTAAAGAATTAAAGTAAAATGGATTATACACGCTAGCGGAACCAACGCAACATTAATTATAGAGTTGTAGTGTGGTTGCGGTTGGCGGTCACATACGCATCTCATAAAAATCAAGTGTAAAAGCTACTCGAATATCAACGCACATAGCCGCAAAGTTTCACGAACATTGCGTTAAGAGTGCGTCGGCATTTGTCAGAAAAATTACGACAACGTAGTATAAGACCCAACGCGATTGCAAAATTTAATTAAAGTATCCAGCTGCAGTAATTTTTCTATTTCGATGTACTACGGAAGAAAAAGTAACCAATGCTGGATTATTTTGACCATTTTTACAACTGTTGCTCAAAGTTGACGTCATATTCTGTGGTAGCCGTTGAACTACCATATTAACGATGAATGCGGACGCACCTTGTTGCAATTTGCAATATTTACAAAATGGCTTGCACTTGGAGAACTTTGTCAGTCCGTTGTCGCCAATGAAATGTTTTTAACATACTACCGAGTCTTGGGATAGACTGTTATGCGATCTTTGTGCAAGTTTTATACTCGTATGAGATTTTTATTTGATGAACCGAGTCGTTGGAGCGACCCTACAATTGTAAAGAATAGGGCAAAAACAATGCAACATGATTGCATCACTATCGCAAAGCGCATGATTCCGACAAGACTATACCAACTCGGACCAAATGTCGGATATTAGTTTGCAGTGGTATAATATTTGCATATCGCAGCTAGTTCTCTCGCGTCTCCTCACTGTTGACTCAGTTCAGTTAGGATGCAGTTTGAGGTATTCCATAATTGTACTTCCGGGTAAACAACAAACCTTACATTCGATGGGAGCTCTGGATTGTATTTGTCGTGAAAGTGAACATACCTGTTGCTATTTATTTAACGAGCATAGACCATTACTGATACATTATCCATAGATAAATGGTACAAAGTTATAAATTCGAAATTTATTAAATACCAGTGAACTTAGCAGCATTTATTTTTTGGCTTGAGCTCTGGCCTGAGTGTCCATTCGTTCTATTTTTTATCTTACATTAGTTTTTCTATGTATCAAATAACTGAATAATATTCCTAAAAGATCAATGATAATAACATCAATACGATAACTTGAAAAAATTGACAATAATAGTGATACGAAAACAATAATTTTGCTAAAAAGACAATAACACCAAGATGATAATTTTTAAATTAAATTATGTGTACAATTTACTATTCTATTTGACCGCTTGAGATTTGGTCACAGATCTGGTGGAAAAAGTTGATATACGATGTCACATTACTCATGGAATTTTTATTAATTTCTTTTAACAACAATTCCATAACGATACTTTCTTTTGTTTATCAAATGATCAATTTTATTACTTTTATAATGTCACTTTTTTATGTTTAATTTGTCAGAATATTCGTTTGAATTATTCTTCATTTGAGTTAAGCGGATCTCTTTATAGATATGGCATATGTTAGATAATGCTATGTGCTGCGAAAAAAAGTTTTGTTTTTTTAGCTCTTATCACACCTGCTTGGTCTGAAAGTAGAATAATAGAAATATTTTTGCTGTTTGTTAAATCCTCAGAGAAGATAAGATGATCTCAGATGAGACAGTGATCTCAATGGTTTTCGCATACTCAATAAATGTTTACCGATTGATGCTTTCTAATCAGCATGATAAGATTACAGGGTCAGGCATAATATAAAAGCTGAGATTTTGATCCCTGTACAGATGGACAGTCGCTGCAGTCTGCTAGCACCGATTGTTTCATATCCACCAAAGCTGGCTGGCAGCTCTCTGTAAAACCTTAGCAAAAATGCTTGTTCTATTGAATCTTTTGTTTTGCCTGTTGACCCTGCTCTGCCATTCGGTCACTGCGATATACACAGTAAATCAAGACTATGTTCAAAATCTGAACAGTTTTGCATCTAGTTTTGCTGGCTATAAATCAGGTTTCAAAAAATTTGATCCAACATGGGATAGCTTGGACAAACGTCCACTGCCGACCTGGTACGACGACGCTAAATTCGGTATTTTCATACACTGGGGAGTATTCAGTGTGCCCAGCTTTGGATCAGAGTGGTTCTGGAATCATTGGAAAAGTATGTAACTGCAGTTGTTTATAGAGAAATATTTTTATTTATCATAAATTGTTAATTTCAGCTGAAAAAGGAATTTCCGGTAGATATCATGACTTCATGAGGAAGAGATATCCACCGAATTTCACCTACCAAGACTTTGCCAAAGACTTTACAGCCGAATTTTACAATGCTAGTCAATGGAGCGATATTTTCAAGGCTTCAGGAGCCAAGTATGTAGTCCTCACAAGCAAACATCACGAGGGATACACTATGTGGCCTTCGAAATACTCCTTCAGTTGGAATTCTGGGGATGTGGGACCAAACCGGGACTTAGTCGGTATGTATCAATAATTTACGAATTTACTAACGATTTTTACACGAATGACTTTTTTTTTCGAGATTTTAATATTACGATATAAAAAATTGTCTAAAACGTCCAGAAGTAAAATTCCACCATGAGAGAGGTAAAATTGATCAACGTACTTGCTTGTACAGGATGATTTTGTGAGCGATTGAAACAAATAAAAAAACATTGTGCAAATTAAATTAACATTATTTATTAATTATTATTTTTAATTAATTGTCAATACTTCTTTGTATAAGTTTTCATTACATCGTGGTATCAATCACGACCCTGTATTGCAGAATTATAGCTTGAAAAGAAAAAAAATGGCATTTAATTTACAAAAAGAAGTAGCCCTACTTAATATATTTTTATAGATAATCATTTGTAGAATCGTCGAAAAAAACGTCCAGTAGCTTATCGAGCATCTTTAATCAAACAAGATAAGCTGTCACTCATAAAAAACAATATAATATTAAGGATATCGGATCACAGAAACTACACGCACATGCTCGCAAGTGCAAGGTATTTTGGCCACATAATTTAAAGTGGCATTCGATGCACCGGGATCACATAAAAAATCCTATTGGTATCGGCTGAGAAAGAAATCCGAGTCCGATGCGTGCGAACCCAAACCTCATATACTGAGCCATTACTCTCCTTAATATATTCATGTAAATTAATTTTCTTTTCAATCTTCTATTTAAAAAACTTTTATTCAAATCCAAACCTTCATCAACATGAAATGTTCCCTGAAAACTTGTACAAACAATTCACCAATTCATGGTACTTTGCAGACCTTATAAATCCCTGCAACCCGAAGAGCTTTAACCGACGGAATAAACAAGAATTTCTTACCTTTTTTAGGTGAATTAGCAGCTGCAATAAGAAAAAATACGGACATTAGGTTTGGTTTGTACCACTCCCTCTTCGAGTGGTACAATCCTCTGTGGCTCGCCGACCAAAAAAACAATTTTACGACTAACGATTTCGTGATGTTCAAAACTTTGCCGGAACTGCATGAATTAGTAGAACTCTACAAACCCGAAATCGTGTGGTCGGACGGCGAGTGGGATGGTCCTGATACATACTGGAAATCCAAGGAATTTCTTGCCTGGCTTTTCAACGAGAGTCCCGTGAAAGACACTGTAGTGGTTAACGACCGCTGGGGCCACGAAACGATGTGCCATCACGGCGATTTCTACACCTGTTCCGATCGTTACAATCCTGGGGTTCTTCAACCTCATAAGTGGGAAAATTGTATGACTATCGACAAAAAATCTTGGGGCTATCGGCGAAACGCAGCTTTGTCGGATTATATGACCCTCGCAGATTTGGTCAAAGAGCTGGTGACGACCGTAAGTTGTGGTGGAAATTTACTTATGAACGTTGGACCAACCAAGGATGGAATTATCGCACCGATATTCGAGCAGCGGCTTCGAGATATGGGTCAGTAAATTTTAGTTGGTAAGCAGTTTGTAACTGAGATCTGGATGGAATCGCAGATTGCTAATCTCTCGAACAATATCGTTGGCGATCTCTGTTAACAGGTGATTGGCTATACGTGAACGGTGAAGCGATTTACAACACCAGACCTTGGACGCATCAAAACGATACGCTGACCGGTGACGTTTGGTACACGCAGAGCAGCGATGGTCTTAATATTTACGGCTCCTTCCTGTCTTGGCCAAAGGACAACGTATTGCGTTTAGGGGCTCTTGAATTGCCATCGACAAGTGTTGCATTCATTTACATTAAAGGTGGAAGCAAGCAAGTCAAATGGACGCAAAACACCAATATCGTGGAGATACATCTACCTGATGAGGAACATAGAGGCCAGCCCGCCTGGGTGATTTGTTTTAAAAAGAGTGGTTTCTTCGAATAATTCGTACGACACTCGTATTGTTTTAAATATAAACGTCTTTATTTCTTGTATGACATATTTATTTTTATTTGCTAAATAGCACTCTTAGATTAGTGGTTCGTTGCCCGATCTCCGTCGAGCACCTTTGTTTTACCGGGAGCCGCGTACCGTATTGCGTTCTTAAGGTATTCCGTGCACGAACTTGAAGATGGTAGAATTGTCTCAATCTTGTGTATAATGAAGCTGTCAGATAAGAATTAAGGCTTTGAAAATAGGATAATTAATACCTGACTTTATGGAGAAGGTTCGCTGTCCACATTTCAATCTAATAATTCGTGAACGAAACAACGGGAGATATTTGATATCAACTGCCCTATGCATGAAAAAAAATTCATAGATCCCATAGCGCCAATAAAAATGTAGAGTCACCGAGTATTTAAACAATATATTTACGTTAGAATTTAGTAAAATGTGGCTTGGAGACGAATTTTCGCGAGTGCGATATGGAGATAGTTACGTTTGGCAACGTTGCAAGCTGCGCG
The DNA here is from genome assembly GCA_963942595.1 of Cylloceria caligata. Taxonomy (NCBI): domain Eukaryota; kingdom Metazoa; phylum Arthropoda; class Insecta; order Hymenoptera; family Ichneumonidae; genus Cylloceria; species Cylloceria caligata. Next base: position 41,473,833 of record OZ012709.1, on the reverse strand, counting down.
CTCACGGTTCAAATCAGCTGTTTGCTATTGACACTGGTGACACCACGTAAATATATATCGATGACCTAAAGTTGAAAGGTCGTACCGCATGTATATAAGCTATGTATATAGCCATATATATACATATGATGCAACATGAATATCTGGCATATTATGACCTGTAAATGTATTGAGTGGTTACAGATAAAACATTGATACGCGTATACGCGATACAAGACCGTGTATAGCGCCAGTCCGTCGTTGCCATACAATTCTCGCAGCCAAATTGCCAAAAGATATAAGAATTAAAAAATTTAAACACAACTCGATAAATTTTCGATTTATGTTGATTGTTGTGTTCAATAATAGGTCCTAACGTTGTTTTATGTGGGTTCAGAGCTATATATGAGAATTTTTTGGGTGTATACAAAATACGTTCCTCCGTGAAAGGAATACTTTAAGTTTACCCTTGTAGAGACGAATCGTACTTCTTAGAGCTGTCCGACTTCGTAAAGATAGGCTCCGAGCAGCTTGGTCTGTGATAAAAACATATATAATGTTATATACATTTTCAAAAAAATTGTTTTCCGCAAAAATATTTTTGTAGTTTCTATTTTTACAAAAAGTTAAAAAAAAGATTTATTTTTGCAAATTGGATAATTTGTAATATAGAATTTTTCCTCTACTCCTTTAGATTTTTTAAGAATGAAATTTCAATCATCGCAGTTTTAATATTGGCTTTAGAATTGATTCGCTCACCCCCTGAATGTAATTCCGAACGTTGAGCTTCTCGTTTTGCGAATGTGCGCCATCGTCGCCACAACCGACCGGCAGAAGGAGCACGTTCTTTCCAGTGACTTCCTGGAATGTAAGAGTCACGGGAATGGATCCTCCCTCGCGCGAGAGATCGGGATCGACTTCGTAAACGAGTTTGGTCGCTCTGCGAGCAGCTACGTAATGCGGATGATCAGGATTTTCGGTCCACGCCTTACCACCGTGTCCCATATCGACTTTCAGTACATTGGGGCTGCCTCTTCCTGCCCAGTGCTTCTCGAAGTGATTCTTCACCTTTTGCTCTACCTCGACGGGCGTCATATCCGGCACGATTCGTATCGAGAACTTACCGATTACCTTTCTCGGTATTACGGTCTTTGAACCTGGGTCACTAAACGCACCTTCGATACCGTGGAGGGAAAGACTGGGGTAGCGCCAGCGGTGCATAAGAATTTTAATCTGCAAATTAAATTTATGAAAAAAGACAGAAAAATCATTGATCAAAAATCAAACAAGAAATTGAAGTTCGAGGTTAGAATTTTAATCCTCTAATGGTACGCCATCAAGAGTTTATATTGAGTTTTTGAATATATTTGTAAATATTTTTCTACTTAGGAATATCGAAAATCTTTGATAATTCTACTGCAGTCTGAAGAAATTCTCATTCCCATTCCACTAGTGAGCTTACAGGTTGATCGCAGCCATAGTTGCGACATCAAAGTTCTTCGACATCGTCCGTTGCTTTATCACTTGAATATAGAAAATGTTAATCAGTAAATACTAAATTGTATGTCATTTACAATTTACCGATTATCATTTTTTATATTAATCACTATTTACAAAGGTTACGTACTAGCGGTAAAGTTTTATAACTTTAAAAATCCACCGTTTGGTTGAACTCGAGATTTTTTTTGTTTGGTTTTTTTAAGGGCAAAAAGCGAATTAAGAAGAAGAGTTTACGAATAATCAAACGATTGTTTATAAAAGTAATTAAAGGGTGGCAATCGTTCGGATGCGAGAAAATTATATATTGCGCACCTCGTGACACATACCTTGTCTTCGTTATGAGCTAATTTACTTGTTCCCACAGTGCTACGGAATTCGTTGACGTCGAACTCGATGTCGTTGTACGCAGCGACCTCGGCATCGGTGATTTTTGCGACATTGTCGTACATGCCTTCGATCTGAATGCGACCGTTCACATCGACGAGAGTTCCGAGCAAGTGAACGAGATCTGACATGGCCTCGTAGACGGTACCGCCAAAAGTACCGCTGTGAAGATCTCGGTCGGCGCAGGTCACCTCGATGTGGAAGTAACACACGCCTCGAAGACCATACGTGATGCAAGGTTTGGTTGTGCCGAGCCAGTAGTTGTCGGAAATGCAAACGTAGTCAACTTCACGAATGAAAGTCGAGTCTTTCCGGGCGTAGAGGAGATCGTCCAGGCCTTCGCTACCGCTCTCTTCCATTCCTTCGAAAACGAACTGTTGGGAAGAAGCAAACAATTAAACTAAATCACAGTGTCCGCACTGAGACAATAATATAATAAAATAAGCTCTATCGTGATCGCTTTAGAAGTTAACTAATTTTCTTTCCACATAGAAGAAGTTATGTGATGATGATAATTTTTTTTTCAATTTCCATGCCGTGTTTAAAATGTAAGACAACGTCCAGAAAGCACATTATTAGAAAAAATGTGTAATTCACTTCATCAAATATTGACTGGTATCGATGTTTTGTTTGAATGTTTAACGTACGAGAAAATTAATAATTACTCACAGGAAAATCCAGCAATCTTGAAAACATTTCCGTATTGATTACATTTTTTAAGAGTTAACTTGAAAATATTTCCAACATCATGTTCCTATTAGCTCAAGGTACCAATTGGTTCTGAGATTCAGATTTTCAAGTTCGTGGAATGAATCAACAATGAACAAAGAAACCCTGCACAAAAGATATAAATGTATGAAAAATACAAATGGACTAGTTGAATTTATTATTTTTTTTTTAAACAATTCGGGTTTCAAGAAATGGATAAATCACTTGATTCTTAAACGGAAAATGAATGTTGTTCTACCGTTGAGTAACTAAACATAAATCAGGAACTTCCAACGATTACCAATATAATGCAACAAACTATTTTTTTTATTTGAATAAAAAAGCTAATTTTACAATTTCTGAAAAAAATTGACTTGGATTTTCAGTGCAGAATTTTTTGTATGATAAATACGTAGAAAATAGTCAATCTTGATGTCAGAAACCTTGGAGACTTTCAAGATCAAAGTAATTATAAATTACCTTGATGTTAACTGGAATTTCCTCGCCAATTGCCTTGTAGCCTTGAAGCGCGTGGATCCAGCAAAGTACCGGGCCTTTGTCATCGGTACTTCCCCGGCCGTAGAGCTTTCCATCTTTCTCAACGAGCGTAAAGGGCTCCGTGTCCCAACCATCCTCCAACAGAGCCGGTTGAACATCCAAATGTCCGTACAAAAGAACCGTTTTTTTCTTCGGATTTTTTCCAAGAGTGCCCAACAGCACTGGAGGAAGTGGTATCTCTTTACCGTCGGGAAGCGTTTGCTTGCCGATGTCTACCAACTCGGTCTCACTTCCCAGTTCTTTCATTCTCAATTCTGCCCACTTCATCATCTTCACAATATCCTCCCTCTTTTCCGGCCATGCTGATACAGACTTTATCGCCACCGCTTCCCGAAGATTGTCTATATACTGAGACTTGTGGGCGTCTACGTGCCTGTGCCAATCGAATATTTTACATTTCTATGTTAAAAAACGAATAATTATCGAATATATAATATTTTTAAAACGTCACTTATTGAAATACATCAGTTTGATAAATTACAAATCTTAGGTGTATTTTTTGTTTATTTATTTCTTTTTACAGGACTTGTGTAGGATAATAACCGAGTTAACATTTAGTTTTTCCGTCTAATATTTCTCTCAAAACTAAATAAAATTACAGAAATTGGACAAAAGGATAATTAAAGTTACGAAAGAGCGTCGTATTTATCGATTACATTAAGATTGATATATTTTGTTTTATCTTGGCTCTCGGCGATGTTTAAACACGCCATCTGATTATTTGTTATAAGCTAAGATAAGCGGGGGAGGTTGATAAAAATTGCAGTGATTGAAAAATAAGTTGAAATTCAATGGAATATTCATTTTGGAGCAAGTCACGAGATCATGATTAATACCCGTTGTATTAAAAATACAGCTGTGCGTGATTTTCCGAGACAAAGACTCACGTGCAGCAGACCATGAATTATTCACTTTTGCTCAAATTGAAATCAACATATTGTGAATACAATTACAGTCTACACCGTGTCTAATGGACCGATAACGTTCGCGACGACCACCTGATACGCGTAAATTTAACAATATATTTCATAGTAATAAGCTATTGAGGAGATAAAAAAAATTTAGTAAACACGAGTCTACGATACCTGAAGAGTTTCTCTAAAATCGGTGGAACCGGTAGTGCCATTTCGAACGATATTGCTTTTCACTTTGTCTTTAGCTTGTTGAGTCTGTTATTTTTTTTTCTCACAAAGACCACAGTAGCTCGGAATCGCAACTGTTCCCCAGTGTACTACTGGGTAAAAGCGACGAGACCGCTTTGACGATCCCCACTATAGTAAGTTTCTTATCGTTTTGAAGGCGTTTGCTTCACGTGGGTATGCAGGTGATAGGAGGGGGTACGGGATGCAAGATCACGGTCTTTCATAGACTGTGAGCAAAATACACTAAGCAAATGGAGAGCAGAGAAACGCAGAGAAGGCAGTTTGATCATAACGCTCTGAAATCGTCTTACTCTGAATGAATGTATTGCAACTATCAATGTAGGGGCATATAGCCATCTTTCGATAAGGCAGAAATTATATACTGAGATCGATCATACAATATCTTCCGATGTTACTGAAGCAGCCGTATGTATGGGTAATAATACAAATTCTATTAATGAATGGCGTTCAAGATATTTAGCGAAGAAAAAGTCAAAATAATACGAAGTTAATAATAATTTTAATATCAGGTGCGCCGTGTAGAACTATACCGCGTCGAACTGGTGCTGCGCAAAGTTTAGTCGTGCTCAAGTTATACTTTGGAAAATTGCGTCGTGATGGTTACAGTCGAGTTCGTTCTGAAGAATTTTTAAGCGGAGGGCAACGTTTTCCGCGTTAACTCGTTGGGTGATTATCAATGTCTCGAAGACTCAATTTCTCGAATTGCTTTTGACCGACGGGAACGACTAATTTTTCGGTACGCCGTAGGAGGACGCTGATAGCGAAAAACCATATATATAGCGTTCTGTCAGGATCGTAGCTTACATAACATTGATTGGAAGTGACAGGTGAGGGCCCTAAACAAATAAATAAATAAATAAATAATTTTCAGATATCCCGAGAGCTTTGCACCGGTAATGATAACGTTGCCGGTTTCGCGTAGGATTTAAATTAGACGACCGGGATGACCTGCGACTTTGCTGACAAGGTCATCCCGGTGCTGACTTTGTTAACTTTGCTGGACAGTGTTCTTCGTCGTCCAGGTGTTAACCATCAGACTGTTCTCGAGGTCCAGCTTGACCGGACAGTTTATAATGATAGTTTACAGTGTTTTAATATTTTATATATAAGGTAGCGCATTTTAAGTGGTGATAGCTTCTGCACACGACAATAAAGAACAATAAAGGTATAAAAATTACGAGAATTAAGGTTTATTCCAACTATTTATGTATTTACTCCTTTCCCGCATCGACGACAGTATTTTCACGATCGACAGCATCTTATTATCCTCGTGCAGCCTGGAGTAATATAAAAATAGATAAAATAAATGTAAGTACATAAATAGTTCGAATAAACCTTAAATCTCGTAATTTTTATACCTTTATTGTCCTTTATTGTCGTGTGCAGAAGGTATCACCACTTAAAATGCACTACCTTATATAAAAAAAATATTAAAACACTATAATCTACTCGTATCATTATATACTTTCCGGTCAAGTTGGACCTCGAGAACAGTCTGACGGAACACCTGAACGACGAGGAACACTGTCCGGCCAAGCTAACAAAGTCAGTACCGGGATGACCTGCGACCAGGTCATCCCGGTCGTCTAGTCTAAACCCTACGCGAAACCGGCGACGTTATCATCACTGGTGCAACCTCTCGGGCTATTTGAAAATTATTATTTATTTATTTATTTAGGGCCCCCACCGGTCACTTCCAATTAATGTTATGTAAGCTACGATCAAGACTGAACGTTATTTATATGGTTTTTCGCTATCAGCGTCCTCTTACGGCGTACCGAACAATCAGTCGTTCCTGTCGGTCAGAAGCAATTCGAGAAATTGAGCCTTCGAGACATTGGTTATCACCCAGCAGCGAAGGAAGAAGCGCAGGCAACCAACACTACCCAATGCCCTTATCATCGAGCGCAAAGAACAGCTGAGCTATGCTGTAATCTTGAGCAAAGTAAAGAAGGACGACTCAGTGAAGGAGGTGGGACAAACTGTATCCAAAATACGTCGGAGGATGGCGGAAAACATCATCCTTGTCATGGACAAAACAGCAAAGTTTTGCACGGATATTAACCCTTTGCACTCCGTTGTCGCCGTATTTGCGACATTAAGAGTCATCGAGCACACGTGACCAACTCAGAATCGAGGGTAGCGCCGCTCGCGGAAAAAATACACATTGTAGCTAGAGCCGCTTGTGGCAAGTGTGTCAACCAAGGCATCCAGCGAAAAGTAACAGTTATCGGTATTGCAGGATGTAAGGATTTCAGTGGCGGGCCATGGAACATGTGGGCCCTGGTCGCCCTGATTGATCCTCCAACCAGATCTGCCAGAAAGCGGCCGCAGCAGCACGACGCACACAAGCGCACGCCCGTGTACGTGTGACCGCCCGAGCTCGTGGAGCATCGGACAATAGAAGGAGACAGATATATGACTGTCTGTCTCTTTCGCTCTCGCTCGGCTCGGGCTGCTCGCGCTGCTACTGCTGCTAGTGCTCGGGCTGTCAATTTTACAAGTTGCGAATATTTATTGTCTCAGGATCTGCGTATCAAATGAAACATTTAAATTATGTTTTGTTCCACAGATGTGTAAAGTTTTATCAATAAAAACAGAATTTTCTTCTTTCAGGTTCATGAACAACATGTTTATTTTTAACCACATAAAATCCTGTTTTATTACTATTTCGCTGAAACAAATTGCAAAATAGTAAAACAATGATCTGAAATACATTGAAAATAAAAGATTAATTTATCCTTTAGGAGCTTCCCTGACAAAAAGAAAAGTAATTACGATAAACAAAAGTGTACGAAGTATATTTTTTCAAAAAATAGTTTTAGAGTCAAATTTCATAAGCCAAAAATCATAAGCTGTTAGGCGTTCTAAAGATAAAACTCAAGCAGGAATATTTCTATTTCAAAAACAAAGTATAATAGAAAAATGTTGCTATCATATCAGTCAAATTTTCCTTCAGGCACCCAGCCACTTTGTAAGCCATTTTTAGAAAAAATACACAGAACAAACATTAAACGTATACCCAAGGAATACCTAAGAAACACTTAACTGTCAAAATTATATTATTTGAAGTCAAAATGATGTCATTCAGACTGCGATGTATTCCTTGGGTATATGCACTGTTGACATAAAGTGTATGGAAATCTATTTAAGCAATTAATTCTCCTTGCAGAAGTTGAGTTTTCGTGATTAAGCTGTGCATACTAAAAGTAAGAAAATTCCATAAACATTAAGTTCTACAAGGAATATCGCTACTTGGAAGGAATATATATTAAAAGAGCTTATAGAATATACAATATGTACTCTTATTTGGAAAATGCAAATGTTTCTCGGTGTACATTGCATTACAGTCTGTGGCATAAAAGCATGGGCAATATTGATGAGAAATGACAAACAGATTATTATAACATATTTGCACGCCAGTATCTCAATTTAAATATAAATGTACAGAATAACTATTCCGGCTAGTACTTTTTAATGACATTTAGAGATCAGTATTTTTCAGGACTTTTTTTATCCACACACAATAATACTGCTGAAATATATACTTAAAGAATTGTTTCACTTCTAAACCATTTTTTCATGGTTCACACAAGCATTATAAATTATATAATACGTCTTATAAATATTAAAAATATTTCAAGAAAAATTCAAAAAACTGTTCCTAACAAGAAATATCATATTTTAAAATGCAATAATGTGATGAAAAAACTACATGGAACAATTTGTTATATAGCACTTTTTAATTGAACATTTCTCAAGCGTTTTTTTTAAATAGCTTATTTTGAAATAAATATTTTCCCTCATAAAAGTGAACATTATATGAAATAAAATCAGCAATATTCTTAAAAAAATGATAATTTATAAATGTGATGTTTAATAAATCTTTTTCGACAACTGCTTTGTAGTAAGAGGAAATTGGAAGAATTCTCTATGTTTATAAACCATTATTGAGATATTTTTAGCGAATAAAATGTATATCGCCATCGTTATTGTTATCCTTTTAAAACGTTAATACGGATATTACGAATACAACAACATACAAATGAACGATAATTGTTGCATTGCCTAGGATATTAAATATTCTATCGATTATTGGACCGCATCACGGAATAAACTCTATTACTTCGACAAACTTCGCTTCAATGGAGAGATGCATGCGACATAATGCACATAAAAAGTATTATGTTTGTTGTTGATGCTGATATGTTGCCAGGGCGCGTTTGTAACGTTCATGTAGTGGTGAGTAAGCATTTTATCAAGACGATACATCGAATATATAATATTATCTGCATGAACAATAGAAGTTGAAGAGTTAATTAAAAGAAGAGGATCTGTTCGCACTGTCGCTTAGCACAACTTACAAGAATCAACGTAGAAATGTGTCATTCATTACTTTTGTACAGATAATTCTTATTATCACCCAATCCGCAATTTGTGCATTGGTGTTTCTTCAAGAAACAAGAGGGAGTAACAATGGAAATTATTTCAATTGAAGCGCCCAAGAAGACTAACAATTGTAATCATCGCTCCGTGTGGATTTTTCATAAGAAGACGGATAACTACGCAAAAATAAAGACTGCAACAACCTGCACGCAGATTATATGAAATGTAGTTTGCACATACAGTTCATAATGTAAGACAGCGAGGCCAACATCAAGATACATTACAGATACATACATATTGTACGTGAGGATATACACTATTTTTGGTGCGATTTAATTTATTGTAGCACTTTTGTCAAGCAAAACAGCTGCATAATCTCATTGGATGTATGTGACAAGAAAAGAAATAGCATAAGAAAGAACCATGAAGAATTATGCATGTATATCCTACGATAAACTTGCACAAAAATCGCATGCAATGTTATACAAACATCCAAGGAAACAACTTCGAGAAAACATGGAACAACCTTAGGACTACGTGATTGCTATGAAAAGAAGCACGACGTGTCATTCAAGAAATAAGGGACACCCTATTATTGTCATCCATAAACACTCGAATATAACTAAATCGAACAACGTGAAGTGTATAGATTTCGTAACGTTCAGTGACATACATTTATGTTAAAAAGATATTGGCTAAAAAGATATTCAATTTTTTCATAAATCAAATGTTTACATATAAAACGAAATATTTGAAATCGCAATCTTCAACTTTTTTCTTAGTTGCAATGCATATCATGCGAAAATGTTTTCAATATGAATGTGCAATAAACGCTACTTTTTGTAAGAGAAGAATCTCCTATTTCATAATGTGCAGTCTTATGAGGAAAAAGCGTAATTATAAAAACACTAAACAATACAAACTTAGTTTTTAAAAATGCTATTTGAGAATTGTTAATTTTTTTCATATATGAAAACGTACACAAATATGATATTTCTTGCTGGATACAGCATTTGATTACATGTATCAAAAAATATTTAAAGCAAAAAAGAATAATTGGCGAAGCACACACATACACCTAAAAACTAGGTATGACGTCCGAGTTGGACCAGTGTGTACATGATTTTTGCAACCGACGTTTCGTGAAGATTTCTTTTTACTTTACTTTTTCAGGTTGATCCTAATTCAGATAAAGTGAATTGACATATTCACAAAACGCATCGGATTATAAATCAATAACATGACTTCAACCCACATGTCTAACCTAGTGATGCAATCTATTTACCGCAAAGAAACCACAAATTCACCGCGAAAGTGTTTGATACAAACATAACAAATTTTCTGGAAACCAAAAATAAAAAACTATTTATTTTGCACGGATTATTAAGCGTAATGAATAAATGCATAGTGATACGTGTTAAATAAATTGTATTTCATCTCCGTTGTCTTCAGTCAATTTTATTAATGTAATGTGTTTCGCTAATCTGGTGCTTAATGTCCTGTTATTACTTAAAGTATCATGTTAGATATAGTACGTGAAGTATGAACGCTTTATTCAATGTTAGTAATGAGAACTCTATCGTGCTCTTGCATAACTTTCGCGTTTCTATGAACTAACGTAAGAAAATATTAAATAATTGTTTGTTTCATTTATTGATACTTGAATATATTCCAGTTCAATGTATATATATACATTACAATTTCCAGCGAACATCAAATAAGAGTAATAGCATCAATGTCATACTTTCCTATTCGATAATGTGATGTTACATATACGTTATAATCACAACGTTATACGTGATACTTATATACGTTATATTTACACTGTTGAGTAGGAAATTAAAAGATTGGTGTTCTATTATTAAAAGAAGAAACCACCACCTTCTCGCGGTTTCCGTCGAGCAACAACATGTACGTCGTACATTTATGCGATATTATAATAACAAACACATGTATATAATTAAAAAGAACATAACGTTGCTTTCATTTAATTCGTGTTAATAAATTATTAAGTATATTGCCAAACATATACATATACTAAAGAAGAAAATAACGTACACGTTGGCCAAGAGTGGATTGCGTTCTTTTGGTAATTCTTCCAACAATCGTTAACGCGGTTGGTTGGATTAACTGTTATATTTTTAGTTTTCAGAAGCTTTGAATCAAATTTGTGTATCTTAATTTGCTAATGCAGCTTAACAACGATAATCAGTGAAGCGTGCGCGTTATATCTCTCATCCGCGGCCGATGACAGTTCGAGTTCTCGTTGTGTCAAATTTTTTAAGCAACCATTACATTTTATAGTCCATTCTTTGCAGCAATAGTACTGATACGGTTTTTATGAGGTATAACATGGCCCGTATCACATACGTAATAAAACAAGAAATAGCAAAATTATGTAAAAAATAAAATAACAATAATTAATTAATCGTGAAATGCAATAATTGCTGAAAAAAAAATTTGTCACTGCGTGGATTCGAATTATCATCGACCGCAAATTAACATACGTTACGCGCTCGTCTCAGTCAGAGTTAAATGTATCGCGCGACAGCCCGAGCACTAGCAGCAGTAGCAGCGCGAGCAGCCCGAGCCGAGCGAGAGCGAAAGAGACAGACAGTCATATATCTGTCTCCTTCTATTGTCCGATGCTCCACGAGCTCGGGCGGTCGCACGTACACGGGTGTGCGCTTGTGTGCGTCGTGCTGCTGCGGCCGCTTTCTGGCAGCTCTGCCTCCAACTCCTAAGTATCGTTGGTTCTGCGCCGAGTCGTATCCCACCGATCCTTGTGGCCGGGTACAGTAAATAAACTTTCAATCGAGAAACCAACATAGATTCTACAGCAACATTGAGTCAGAATAAAAAAATGTCTTGTCTCGGGGCCCGCTTTACGCTTATGCCTTCACGCCCGCTTATCCGCTTATACCGACAACCGTGAATCGCGAATCTACCGTCAGGAGCTGGAACTAACAATTAGCATAATAACAATTAACATAATAAATGAAAGAATTCATTTTTAATGTTTTTTTATATAATACTATTGTATTTTCGACGAAATCCGAAAACTACGAAATCGTAGTTTGCTATTTGGCCACTTGGCGCTTCGTATATCCTCGCTCGATGACTCTTAAAGCCTCTATGCCCTACTAGGCTGGAGTGCAAAGGGTTAAAACTACCTTAGGCGAAGATGCCGCTATAAAAAGCAGAGTGCAGCTAAGCTCGGTCGAGATGAAGAACCTCGACGAAGTCACGACGAAGCAGCAAATCAAATTGTAAGATGCTCTCACTCAAGCGCGCCCCAGACGAGAACGCCAATGTGGGACTGGATTATATTAAGTTCATCCGAAAAGCGTATGGTGGCACTCAAACAGGTGATGACATTACCGGCAGAGGTGGCGAAGAAGGCCACTGGTACACGGAAAATTCGCGTTGGCTGAGAGATTGATACGAAGGCGAAATATGTCTAAGTAAACCTGGAAACACGGAGAAAATTGTGTATTTATAATTTTCAGCGTGTACCGAGTTTCTTTCGAAGTTGTATTTAATGTGCCTTGAATACACGAAGGAATCTTAAACTTTCCTGTGGAAAAATCGGTGCATCGTCCATTTTGCTTCAAAGTGCAGGGAGAAAAAATTAATATCGATGTGGAAGTGAGCGATAATTCGTCGTATTTATAAGTACTACCCCTATACGCTTGTCGCTATCGTAAAAAGCGAAAATTACGTAATGACCATTTTCTTCGTATTTTCGAATCTTCTCTCGAAGTTATCTTCAATTTTCCTTGAATATACGAAGAAATCTTAGACGCTTTGCAGCCGGAAAATTGGCGAAACATCGTCTTTCCTTTCGATACTGAGAAGGGAAGCATGAATATTAAGTTTGAAACGAGCGCAAATCCGTCGTGTCGATAAGTCTTTATTACTCGGACACGCTTGTCACTATCGTGAAAAGAATATTGCGTCAATGTTTTCCCACTATCGGTAGAAAAGAAGCTGAAGAACGCAAAAAATTCCACGTTCACAGCAGAATCGAACGACACGTAAGCCACTATTATCAATTAAAAACGTAGAAAAATCCGAGACTAACAAACAAAATATATATAAGCGACTTGGAGAAAACCTACAATGTCGCTGAATAAATGCGAAAAATCCAGTTTCCGTTTCGACCAAACAAAAAAAGCAGGATGAAATATTAAGGATATCATTTTTGTTTCCATACAATAAAATTTATAAAATGTAGACATAGTTTTGAATTCTAAGCTCAAAACTATTGATGCGAAGCCGAAATACGACTAAGTAAACAAGGAAACACGGAGAAAACGGTGAAGACTTTTTCTTAAAACTTCAAAATGCATCACACTTTGAGCTTCTCGAACAAATCAGGCTAAATTAAACCCTCAAAATAGTGTAATGACATAAATAAATACCCCCAAAGTTTGTAAAAAAATTTGTGCTCGATATCTAAAAAATTGCGAGAGCTATAGCCTTAACACATATACATATGTGCTAAGCCTATATATGTTTTTCATAAAAATTCAAAAGATTTTATGAGTTCTGTATATATTATAAACTGTGCAGAAAAATTATGTATGTTGGTTTCTATGTATTATATATATATAATTTTCTATGTATTATATAAAAGGCTGCGTGCACTGTATAAAAAATATATAATCTACGAAAACTGTATATACGCGTACAGCCCAGTTAATTATTACATAAAAAATATGTGTAGCTAACACAAATTATACATGTCCGTTTAAGGAATCTATATAGAGAGTGATTAAAAAAAAGTGACCGACCCGCAGTATGCCGATAGTTGAGGTCATTTTAAGCACAATTACTTAGCGGTTTTCCGAAAATCTCAAAAGTTTATTAATGAGATGCAATTAAAGTCAAATAATAAATGACCAATCAGGAGCACATACGCTTCCCGCGCCGGAAGTCGGCAAATGTTCGATGGAAACCGAGACCTCGGTCTGCGGCAACGTCGGACGGGATAGTATAGTAGAATGACGCATGTCATTTGTTCATTCGCATGGGTTTTTTTATGCGCGATCGAAGAAAATAATTGAAAGGTGATGTGCTCGTGATGTGTTCCGAAGTGAAAAAATGGGAATAAAATGTTGATAATACTTTAACCAGATGTAATTATTTATTATGTCTTAACCTTTAAACGTTCCAAATAGTGTTTGTAATTGTGTTTTGTTCTCTGTAAATAAATAATTGTACATTGAAATGTGTGGCACTCTATAACTGTTATCTCTATGATAATAATTAAAATGCAATGAATCTCCTAGGCCATGGTTTATTTAATACAGTATTTAATTATGATAAAAATTATGGTGTGTTCATGACACAATTATAGCGTATAAAAAGTCACAACTAGCGAATGCCTTTCGCCACTAGAAATGAGATATGTAGTAGGTATGCGTGACAAATGTCATATTTCGCACCTGACAATACAACTTGAAGCTTCAAATTATTAACGACAGCTTCATTAATATGAGGAGATGTTTTTACCTTTATAAGAAAAGTTAAGTAACACTTGATACATCGATGCATGGCAGAAGAGACTGCGATGCTACCAAAGGTGCCAAATCTGTCTGAAGCAGCTGCATTAGGACCAGAAGACGCTTCCATCAACATCTATAAGACTTTTCTATTAGACTTTTGTTATAGCTACGCATGACAAAATCAATCGCCCTGCCCTGCCGATGCTGCTTGAGTCCCCAAATTGTTGGTGGTTAGTAAGTATAAGGTGATAGCGAGACGATAGTGAGGTGCGAGGAAAGTGAAAGCAAGGTGAGCGGACGGTGAGAGTAAGGTGAGATGAAGGTGAGCGGACGGTGAGAGTGAGGTGAGATCAAGGTGAGAGGAGGTTGTGATCAAGGAGAGAGTAAGTTAAGACGAAGGGCAATTTTCGGTGTCCCTGTAAATGTAGTAAAAAAAAAATCGGTCCAGTTACAAGATGTTATGCCGGTAACAATTTTTCAATTTCGCCAAACGTAGATATTTAATAATGAACCGACATGAGTCTAAAGTTTCACATCAACCTGAACGGTTCATCCATAGGTCAGACTGGCCCAAAATAATAAAATCTAAGGGTACATTCAAACAAGATTGTTTGGTTCCTCGTCGGTAACTCGAGAACATAGCAAACGCATAATTTGTACTTAATTTTCTATTTATATTTCGTAATCAATAACGCAAAGTTGCCGTTGTTTACAATAAACCTTACATTAACTCTGTTATCGTGAATTGACGTTTTTATCTCAGTCACGCGAGATTCAACTCCTTATAAGCGAACGATTCCAAATAATAACCCTTAAAAATATTATACCGTCAACCGTAATATGCTACGAGTATTTACGTGTTACCGGCATAACATCTTGTAACTGGACCGATTTTTTTTTACTACATTTACAGGGACACCGAAAATTGCCCTTCGTCTTAACTTACTCTCTCCTTGATCACAACCTCCTCTCACCTTGATCTCACCTCACTCTCACCGTCCGCTCACCTTCATCTCACCTCACTCTCACCGTCCGCTCACCTTGCTTTCACTTTCCTCGCACCTCACTATCATCTCGCTATCACCTTATACTTACTAACCACCAACAATTTGGAGACTCAAGCAGCATCGGCAGGGCAGGGCGATTGATTTTGTCATGCGTAGCTATAACAAAAGTCTAATAGAAAAGTCTTATAGATGTTGATGGAAGCGTCTTCTGGTCCTAATGCAGCTGCTTCAGACAGATTTGGCACCTTTGGTAGCATCGCAGTCTCTTCTGCCATGCATCGATGTATCAAGTGTTACTTAACTTTTCTTATAAAGGTAAAAACATCTCCTCATATTAATGAAGCTGTCGTTAATAATTTGAAGCTTCAAGTTGTATTGTCAGGTGCGAAATATGACATTTGTCACGCATACCTACTACATATCTCATTTCTAGTGGCGAAAGGCATTCGCTAGTTGTGACTTTTTATACGCTATAATTTGTGTCATGAACACATCATAATTTTTATCATAATTAAATACTGTATTAAATGAACCATGGCCTAGGAGATTCATTGCATTTTAATTATTATCATAGAGATAACAGTTATAGAGTGCCACACATTTCAATGTACAATTATTTATTTACAGAGAACAAAACACAATTACAAACACTATTTGGAACGTTTAAAGGTTAAGACATAATAAATAATTACATCTGGTTAAAGTATTATCAACATTTTATTCCCATTTTTTCACTTCGGAACACATCACGAGCACATCACCTTTCAATTATTTTCTTCGATCACGCATAAAAAAACCCATGCGAATGAACAAATGACATGCGTCATTCTACTATACTATCCCGTCCGACGTTGCCGCAGACCGAGGTCTCGGTTTCCATCGAACATTTGCCGACTTCCGGCGCGGGAAGCGTATGTGCTCCTGATTGGTCATTTATTATTTGACTTTAATTGCATCTCATTAATAAACTTTTGAGATTTTCGGAAAACCGCTAAGTAATTGTGCTTAAAATGACCTCAGCTATCGGCATACTGCGGGTCGGTCACTTTTTTTTAATCACCCTGTATATATACAAGTCTGATAATTAAATTTTATAGATACTTTATACAAGTTTTCCACTTGGGATAAGTGTAAAAATGAGGGAAAAAAACTTTTTCAAGTATCGCGAAAGACGTGAACGATCTCTTGACACAAGTCTTTACGCAAGGTTAATCGACACACGGCGCCGAATATTCTCTTATGTTCGTCCTATTGGCTTCTGTTTTCTTTTGCCCACGGCACCATATGTGTCACGTAGATACTTTACATAAATTTTCCACTTGGGAAGAGTATAAAAATGAGGTAAAAAAACTCGTTGACGCAAGTCAAAAGATTGTCGTAAGCCTTTACGCAAGGTTAATAGACACACGCCGCCGAATATTCTCTTATCTTCGTCCTATTGGCTTCTGTCTTCTTTTGCCCACGGCACCATATGTGTCACGTAGATACTTTACATAAATTTTCCACTTGGGAAGAGTATAAAAATGAGGTAAAAAAACTCGTTGACGCAAGTCAAAAGATTGTCGTAAGCCTTTACGCAAGGTTAATAGACACACGCCGCCGAATATTCTCTTATCTTCGTCCTATTGGCTTCTGTCTTCTTTTGCCCACGGCACCATATGTGTCACGTAGATACTTTACATAAATTTTCCACTTGGGAAGAGTATAAAAATGAGGTAAAAAAACTCGTTGACGCAAGTCAAAAGATTGTCGTAAGCCTTTACGCAAGGTTAATAGACACACGCCGCCGAATATTCTCTTATCTTCGTCCTATTGGCTTCTGTTTTCTTTTGCCCACGGCACCATATGTGTCACGTAAAACACGATGATTGGTCGCAACTCCCGTTGAGCCCGAAAGTCGCTAATATTTAACCGTTCCGACAACGATAAAGAAAACATTGTAAACTTAGCAACTGTGTTAGAAATACAACAGAAAGTGTTAAGGAAAAGGCCACTATAAAATGCGTTTTCTTACGTTTGTTTTTTTGGCTATTGCTACAACATCTGGTGAGTACTGCAGCCGAAGAACCGGTGTATTAAGAAATATAAATTGCGGGAAAGAATTCAACGATAAGAAGTAATTTTAATTCTGGACAAAAAGGTAGTTAGCGATTATGGACAGAGATGATACGTTTCTTCGTTGTTTAAAATTTTCAGTCGCATTAGAATATAAATCCGCTCTTATTCAATATAAATACTTTAACAGTTTCTTCTAATACATAAAACCTAGATTGTCGTGACTCAACGCGATCGAAGGCTAAATTTGGAATAAAAGTGAGCGCCAATTCGTTCGTGTAATATTATTACGTTCAGTTCTGCCTACGTTTCACCTTTTTCCGTTGCTGACGTAGAAATGTAGAAAATGGTTTCTATTGTTTCAAGTGTTTGCAAAAGCGCGAATAATATAAGATCCACAAAATCTTTCGATGAGGCTTTTCTGATCGGCCATTCTTTTCGCAGCTAAAAAAACCTTTTGCCTCACTGATTCATTAAGAACTAATGAGGCAACCAGACCTGACGATCTTTATTTTGCAAAGAAATCGTGAAAAAAATTTGCCACAGCCTGGAATCGAACCGGCAGCTCCTGAATTCCAGAGCTGAAAAAAAATAATGACAAGGAGACGTCGGTACTAAAAGGGAGAATCGTCTCCTTAGTGAAGAAAAAATAAATGCAACCCCACCGGTGAGATGTGTCGAAGGTGTGACGAACTACAGCTATTTCGTTGAAACTGTTGCCTTCCGGAATACTTCCGGACTCCAATTTATTTATATGATGTCAGAAAAGAATTCTGCATAAAGAGACATCGGTACTAGAAGGGACATTTATCTTTTTGTGTAAAGAAAAAAATTTAATCTCCAGTGGCGACAGGTGTTTAACCTCTTACAAGCTATCTTTATTTCGTTGATACTGTTGCCTTTCGGAACACTGAAGACTCTAATTTTTTTATACATATGATGTGCAGAAAAGAATTCTAATAAAGGAGACATCGGTAGTAAAAAAGACAATCATCTCTTTATTGAAAAAAAATAAAAGAAAACCCCCGCGGTCAGAGTTGTCAAAGGTGTGACGAGCTGCAGTTACTTCGTTGGAACTGTCGTCTTCCGTTATACTTACGACCCTAATTATTTTGTATGATGAAAAGTAAATGATTATACGTTAGTGGACATCGTTGCTAAAAGGTATATTGTTGTATTTATCATGAAAAATAATATATTATCGTCTTTGATCGGATTTAATACCGTTCTGTGGCTTAAAAATTCATTTGTTATTTTCGCAACGAAAACCGTTTCAATTTTAAAGCGTTTCAAACTTCTCCTCTATGTGAAAAAGTATAATTTTCAATATTTTATATTTTACATACATACATTCTGGAATATATCTTCGAGATATACGTGAAAAAACATGCAATATATACAATTTTTTGTGAAAATATACATATTTCCGATTACACTTTTTTCCATTGGAGATTACAGGAGAAGAGTGGTACTTTTGCTATTTACAATTTACATTTGTAGTCGATGTTTCAATCGGTTTAACTCCATTTTACTTTTTTTCTAAAATGAATCCTTTAACAAATTAAAAATAAAAAAGTAAATGATTGTTCGTTTCCGCACTCTCTTTTGGAAGACTCGTATCGTCGCGACATATGCGATCATCGATTACACAAAACTTTAGGATATCCCGACACGCTCCCTTGTACATAACGCCCGGAATGTTGAGACTCAACACGAACGATGACTAACCGTGACAGAAATTAACAAGGTACGTTGTGTAAAAACAAATACATTTTTATTTTTCTTTATAGGCTCTAAGCATATAATAGTTGTTACTTGTTAGAAGAAACACCGAAGACGCCAGCCCCTTTTTGAGTCTAACATTTCGGAAAATTACTCGGGACCGGGCTGAAAATGCTTGTTGATTGCTCGCGATAACCGTCCCTTGACTCGATACACTAGGTCTTATAAATTAACCCGCGGAGAAAGGGGTTTAGCGGAAGGGAAAATGGCAGTGGCGTACCTAGAACTTTTGCCGCCCGGGGCGGTCTCCGATTTGCCGCTCTTTCTAAGTCAATCAAATGGTGGTTTTAATAAATCAATAAACATAAATAAATATTTGTAATTGAGACAAACTATAGGTGAGGAACTTTTTTACCATTAAATGCCATATTTAAATTAGGCAGTAATAAAGGGGGCCGCATAAGTTGATATACCTATAAATGCAACTTTTATAGAAATACAAGATACTTTTTTGAAGGCCACAAGAAACTTACGGAGGTCACAGGTTCCCCACCTATGAGACAAAACATATACCTAATTTACAAAAAAAAAATTACCATTTAATATTTTTTATTTTATATTTATAAATAAATAATTTTATTTCTTTTGGATAAACAAACAAATTGTATACATATGTGTATGTAAACATATTTATATAGTTACTCTTCTAACTTTCATAGTAGAAAAGTCGTGTATAATGCTCTCAAAATTTATATTATTTGTAATTTCTTGTTTTATGGACAATATTGCAAGATTTTGTAGTCTTAAATCACTCATTGTGGAACGAAGATAATTTTTTATCAACTACAATTTGGAGAAGCTCCTTTCGCAGCTAGCGACACTGATAGCAATTGTTAAAAAAATTTTTAGCAAAATTACAATGTTGGGTACATCGACTGATATGGTCGATGCACGGAAACGGATTAGGAATGTGAATTTTTGTGACAAGGGTCAGTCAGCGTTATATACCTCTCCCTCCCCTTTCCCTGATGAACTAGTACTTTTTTCTAATTTTACCATTTGATTTAAAGATGTTTGAATTCACTTTCCACTTGATTATCTTTTGATAACGATTTCATGATGGTTTCACGCGTAACCGTTCTCTTTCTCTGCACTCTTTACCCAGTGCAGATTTTTTCTAACCTTCCTCATCAGCAATTTCGTAATTTCGTTCTTTGCTGGTGATGTATAGGGATATACTTGACAAATATTTACGTGAACGACAGGTCGACTGGTGAAAAATATAAAAAATATCGAATAATATTGAAAAGCTGAACAATGATTTGTGACGAGTGATGCAGAACGATGCGCGTTAAAAGACGTCCCACGGGATAACCTGGAATGCGTGTTGCTTGATATTGATAAGCGATTAAATGAAAATGCAAAGACAAGCATTTTTATTTATAAATTGCCTGGATGTAACACATCATCATTTAACATAATATTTTTCATGTATTGTAATTATTTTTGTACTTTTGTTTCAGAGTCGAGTGTGGTTGTTACATCGACTGATTATCAATGCCCAAAGAAACCGGTAATTATTTTTAGATATACATTTTTAGGTATTTTAATAATTTTTTACGGAAAATATTCAACACAATATTATGTTTCAGAACACCGAAAAGAAAATATTATTTATACATTTACGTTTCTTATTCCTTCCACAATTGTATTACTATTCGTAAAATAAAGTAAACGGCTGCGGTTATTCAACCGGATATTATGTCACATAACTGATACACGATGACTTGAGCAGCTTTTGAATAATTAAAAATTGCTAGGATTAATCTAATTACGTTATACATAATATGTGATATTAAAAATGAACATAGCGGACACCGACCGTTATCGGTAATGGTCCTTTCAACGTGGGAAACGCTGTAGAAGCTTTGCGGCAAGCGACTGAACCCTCCACCATCAACGAGAGAGAAATTATTGAAGTTTTTATCAAGCGCAGTAATGATGAGCGCCAAGAGATTCTTGACGCGTTCGTGAAATCGACTGCAGAACTACTAGACAATCGCTTCACAGCTCTCAGCGGAGATTTTTGGGATCTCATGATTGGATTGAGCACTTCCCCGGCCGCCTTCCTTGCCGAAGATCTGCTTATCGCAGTTCATGACGATGATTATAACACGATCATTGAAATTCTCGCGCCCCTGAGCAACAAAGATATCAAAGAGGTATACAGCGTAAACTCTGGTGAGTACATTTGTAATCGCTACCTATTTTAATGTCTGTATCTATTTATCGCAACACTGTATATCATTTGCAATAGTTAGTAGATATGGATCGAAAAGATAGATTTAACCTTCATTGTAATCAAACTGCAATTTATTTTACTCGATTTCAACTCAACTAGAATACAAATTTCTATTAAACTGGCGGGTACAATCATTTCCGGAAATAATACAACTTACTCGGGTGTAATATTAAATATTAATATTAATTAATACGTAATTACTTAATATTAATTAATTAATACGATAATATAAAGAAAAGCTCAACCTGGCTCTCAAATGAGATTTTTATTTGTGTGAAAGATGTGAAATTATATATCTATATGAGGAACTAGATAGACCATAGAAAATTTTCTTTTACGTTTTTTATTTGAAAAATCAGTCGAGTGAAATCTATATTGAAATTACGATGTTCCTTACAGGCGATTTGCCACCTTTTGCTATATCATACAACGATTGTAATATAAAGTGGACTGTACCCACACGATATAATTTATATACGAAATACATATCTTACATATTTGCATAAAATTTCGTCAATAAATTGTATAATAATATTAAATATATATATATATACGGGATACATAGACATATAAAATGAAAGGATCGTTAAGCAATCCACTTCAGTTACTAAAAAAAAAAGATGATAGTTTGACGACTGTTATATACGGTTGATCAACTGTTTGATCAACATCTGCTGGGGGAAAATTTCGATGATCTTTCGCAATGTCAGTAAGAGTGATTAACACGTTGACGGACAGTTGCGTCTATAGCCGTCAAGTTCAACCGTCCGTTCAGCCGTCTTGTTTCTACTGTCCGTCAACGTGTTAATATTTAATTACAAAATGACTTTCAAACTTTATATATCCCCACAGAGATTACCTATGATGTGAAGAAAAAATTTTCCGGACATTACCAAACACTTGTGCTTTCCCTGTTGAATGTAAGTCTCGAGGAATTGTAGTTAACGATCCGATGTACAAATATTACTACGGCAAACCTAAATATATTAACGTATTTTTTTTTATTTAGGCCACAAGAGAAGAAACTTGCGACACTACCGAGGCATCGCTTTCTGCAAACGTTGGAAGCCTTTCCGGCTCCGACATGGACTTTACGAAAGCTGTGATAACTCTTTTCACCACCAAATCTTACCCAGTGCTGCTAGAAACTTATAAGAAATATGAGGAAATTCATAATAAGAATCTCTGGCATGTGATCGAAGAACGAATCACGGACAAACCCCTCAGGGATGCGATTCTTCAAATTGGTAAGAAAGCAAAGCAACAAGCATTCGTCAGTCGATGTCAGACGATTAATCTGCTAACGCGGAAATTATGTTCAATGTCAATAACCTTTTACCTCTTTGGCACGGTGTCAAGCTAAAAGTCTCTTGACCGATTTGAATGTTTAAGATCTTGCGTTGTTTCTCATCGAACGTTGGAGTATACAGATATTTGAATGCATTTCTTTGATTTTAACTAACAAGTGTTCAAAGTGTGCATGTGCTATTTGACTTAAGATTATCAGTAACTTAAGAATAAAAATTGCTATTAAAAAAAATGCATATTCTACCAAACATCGATTCCGGTTGAAAAACTTAAAATTATATCTGCACCCCGCGCCAGAGTGCTTCACCGTGTCATTCGATAAAGTTGACACTTCATCGAAGTTACCAGTGGAAAAATCTTATTGGTGTTGAGGAGGACGAGCAGCATCGTGTTAAGTAACGCGTTAAAATAGAATCATACAGGAGTAGACGTTAGAAAAATCATTATAACAGTAAAGTCGGTATTGCAGATATATAAATTTATCACATTTAGATTCTCTATTAAAGATCATTTAAGGCTACTGATTTTACCCGTTATTGGTCAGCTATCGAGATCTGTTAACGTGACCGTTCCCTATACGAGTAGTCTTACTCAATATCTCAAGGTAGGTAAATAAAATATTCAGCGAGCCTCATGCTTTCTGATCGCATTAGAAACCTCATAATCTGATGTACAGTTGTTAACTTTGTTATCTGCTTCATCTATTCGCGAACATTATTGATTCTCTGATCGAAGTGTCGAAGAAGCTGTTTTTCTATATAAGATGCCCTAATTCTAGATTTTTGTGTTGAGATTTCATGTAATAAAGGTCGATAAGCATGATAGATATAGTTGGGCACCTAATTTATGTGATATTTTTAATTTATAATCTTCATCTTATCTGCTAGGTGTAATTGGTAGACAGTGAATGAATTCTACACATTATCGATTAATTAATGCGATGAAAATGTATCCGACCGTGTTCGGACATAGCTTGGAAGCCCTCCTGGAATTAAACCATCAATGTGTCGCCTAATTTTTGTTGTTGATTAGCGAGAATCTATCTTATACAATGAGCGACTATACCGTCTTGAACTAAAATTTAAAATTGACAAAAACAAGTTTCTGCCTTATAGGTAATTTTTCGCTAGACGGCATAGAATATCTACAGGAAATATGTTGTCAAAAAGTCTTGTATCTTATCTTATTTATCAAAAGCTCGATTTTGAACATGAGCTCCCGATCAGCTACGGTCCCTCCTTAGTTAAGAATAAACGAAACACAAAACAATAATTTTAAAAAGTTTCTTTTTTCAGCAAGATAAACAAATTCATTTTTTCATTCTTTCAGTATTATTCATTGTCGACTCTGACGAATATTTTGCTAGGAGGCTGTTCGAAGCTATGGATGGACTTGGAACGACCGAATCCATATTAAATCGTATCATAATCGTGAGATCCGATATCGATCTCGGTCGCATAAAGATAGCTTACCAACGAATGTATGGAAATTCTTTGGCAGATGATATCAAAGTGAGTAAAATAAATTATTTCTCCTTTAGTCGCGCTGTTCGTCGCAAGACGGTTATTGTGGCGACACATTACGAAATTATTATTGATGGATGAATGAATACAACGATTCGATGCACCAGGTTTTGTGGAATACGGAAATCGCTTGGAACACTGTCAGATTCAGTGCTGTAGAGTAATGTTGAGCCATCGTAACCGGCATTATTTTGATCGCTCTACTAATCTTAGAGTAATAATTAACCTGGATTTTGATTCATAAGAGACTTTACGAATTGTCAATTATTATAAAATCAAAATCAACTGTTACGCATGTCCCTTCGTGCGAATAACAAGTATGAAAGGAAAATTATAAACCGGGTTGTCGCTCTTAAGTTTTCTTTGCACTAATCGTGCATTCATTTTCTTCCTCTAAACTTCGAATACGTTTTCAGGGTGATACATCTGGTAACTACGAGGATGCATTGCTTGCTCTGATCGGCGAATAAGCATTTAACTCTTTCATATTTCTCTGTGGGCTTAACAAGAAGGCAAAAACGAGAAAAAAAAATTGGTTGTGGTGAGTAAATCATTGTAGAAGTATACGTAAAGTAGAATTTAATGGAAGTGTTTGTTAAACATCTTATGTACCTTCGGAATATTGTTTACAACAATCAAATACAAGTAATTCCATGTATAAATATTGTTTTAACTTCACTTCCTACATTTCCCACATTTTTACCTCATGGTTGAGTCGTTATACAGAGTAACCGTGTAGTTTTTGAAAAATTAATAAAATCCCGACAGCTTGTTTCATTTTCTTCAAACTCAGCATCTGAATAGAATCTGGTTTGATATTCTTAAAAATATTGAGCCAAACAGAATAACCATTGCGAATACTAGAGACTCAAAGGGATGCTTAAATTACGTGACCTCGGGTTCGAGGACCTGCAATAACGAGCTAAACAGAACTAGAAATTTCCAAAACATTTTAGATGATAAGAAATGAATTTTCAACACTTCGTAATCCCTTCGCCGTACCAGAAATATTGTCAAATACATGGTGATGGATGTCTGATGGATAATTATGTGCATATTGACACTTATTTATTATAAACTTAAATAATAATATATATTGAATTAAAACACAAAAAAAAATTATTGTTATTATTGTCGAGAAATATGGTAACACGAATGGACAACAAAAATTATTTTTTACCATTCATCAACTTGCCGAGTCCAAGAGGCAACTTTTTAATAAATGAAACCACACTCATTGTCTAAAAGTTTAGTGCATATGCATCTAATGTATATAATGTAGAATGTAAATATTTACCGTTCACGCGCACGCTGACGCGTACTACTTCGTAAAAATGACTCGTAACAATTCCGAAAATGTTCGCTACGAACGATTCGTAAAAGTTTATGTTCAAATTCAAATGTGATGACAATTCGAATTTCATACAGAATGCCTGCAAAACCTCTCGAACTCGCACATTTACAGCTTTCGACCTAAGTAGTTCTTCATAACTACAGTAACGTTCCAAGATTGATATGAAATTTGCTCGAAATCGATTAAGAGGTTAGGATTTTCTAGAATTTGTAATTTATCGAAAAGTTGATGTTGTCACTCTGACTCACGTAAACTTTGATCATTTGAACTACATTTTTTTTACATAAACAAAATAATATTCAAGTATGCCAGTTGTTCAATTTGCTGAAGATCAATAGAGATTTTCGGATCGTATAACAATTTGAATATTTCCATTAGTAACCGCTTCTATTTTCGACGCATGTGACGAAACGAACCTGATTAAAAGTTTTTCACATCATTCTGTTTAACTTCAGTTTGTAAAATTTTCTAATGCAAGGATACAAGGTCAACTTTGCACATTGCTTCCTCATAATTTTTCATTATTCACACAGTTTTTTCTATGAGGAAATAAAGAACGATCAACGGATTTCCTCATAGGCTATGCATGTACCGATGGTTTTATTCCGCACATGACAGGGGAAACCCCAATCTTCGCATATGTAATGTATTCAGTGATTCTATGCAAATTTGTATTCATCTTGTCGTAGATAGATTGACTAGCGTCGAGTTTGCAACGATCGAAAGTCGATTCAAAACTATTATAAATCACGCGATGCAAGTCCATCCAATCGTGCAACTGGCGCCCACCCGAGAGATAATTACTTTTCCAATTGAGTTGTCCTATTGAAAAAAAACAAGATTTTGTCACATTGTCTTCTAAATCACTTGCTTTATGTGCTCGTGGATCACACAATCCACAACCGTCAAGAAATATTCATAAAAAAGTTATCCGAGTGTCGCCCCGAAACAGGCATAGTAAAATATCGTGGAAATGGGCAATGGACTCACTCTATCAGTGCTTATCATAAATTACGCACCCATCCCTATGCGTGTATGTGTCTGTGTTAATCCCTAAAAAATTTAAACCTCTCTATTTCAAGAATGACATAAACTATCGAGCTGAAATTTGTCACATGAATGGAGCAAAGACACTCCTTCATTTGGTATGATTTTTCTAAATGCATTCACAAGTTTGAAGTTTATGCCAATTATAATTTATTAAAAATGTCTGTAAAATATTTTATAGCCGCACATTCTAGGATTCTTGATGCTGAATTTGGTCAAAATCATTTGAGAATATCGAACCGTATTGGCTTTTGAATTTATCGAAAAGTTCTCAATCCCTCTTATTAACGTTGATAAGCTGAACTCAAATTTCCTACAGTAGCGAACTAATATTCAAGAGTGCTAGATGTTCAATTTGCTAAAAATCGGTAAAAGATTGCGGATCTTATATATTTTAATTTTTCCGTCTGTAACCGCTTCTCCTTTTGAAACATTTGACGAATCAATCAAAAACTATAGATATCTGCATAACAAGGTTCAGGGATATTTTGTATCAAATTTGATAAAAATCGATATGGGCGTTCGAATTTTATAAAGGGTGATTTTTTAAGAGCTTGAGAACTTTTTTTAAAAAAAAAACGCATAAAATTTGCAAAATCTCATCGGTTCTTTATTTGAAACGTTAGATTGGTCCATGACATTTACTTTTTGAAGATAATTTCATTTAAATGTTGACCGCGGCTGCGTCTTAGGTGGTCCATTCGGAAAGTCCAATTTTGGGCAACTTTTTCGAGCATTTCGGCCGGAATAGCCCGAATTTCTTCGGAAATGTTGTCTTCCAAAACTGGAATAGTTGCTGGCTTATTTCTGTAGACTTTAGACTTGACGTAGCCCCACAAAAAATAGTCTAAAGGCGTCAAATCGCATGATCTTGGTGGCCAACTTACCGGGCCATTTCTTGAGATGAATTGTTCTCCGAAGTTTTCGCTCAAAATGGCCATAGAATCGCGAGCTGTGTGGCATGTAGCGCCATCTTGTTGAAACCACATGTCAACTAAGTTCAGTTCTTCCATTTTTGGCAACAAAAAGTTTGTTAGCATCGAACGATAGCGATCGCCATTCACCGTAACGTTGCGTCCAACAGCATCTTTGAAAAAATACGGTCCAATGATTCCACCAGCGTACAAACCACACCAAACAGTGCATTTTTCGGGATGCATGGGCAGTTCTTGAACGGCTTCTGGTTGCTCTTCACTCCAAATGCGGCAATTTTGCCTATTTACGTAGCCATTCAACCAGAAATGAGCCTCATCGCTGAACAAAATTTGTCGATAAAAAAGCGGATTTTCTGCCAACTTTTCTAGGGCCCATTCACTGAAAATTCGACGTTGTGGCAGATCGTTCGGCTTCAGTTGTTGCAGGAGCTGTATTTTATACGGTTTTACACCAAGATCTTTGCGTAAAATCTTCCATGTCGTCGAATAACACAAACCCAATTGCTGCGAACGGCGACGAATCGACATTTCACGGTCTTCAGCAACACTCTCAGAAACAGACGCAATATTCTCTTCTGTACGCACTGTACGCATTCGTGTGGTTGGTTTAATGTCCAATAAAGTAAACTGAGTGCGAAACTTGGTCACAATCGCATTAATTGTTTGCTCACTTGGTCGATTATGTAGACCATAAATCGGACGTAAATCGCGAAACACTTTTCGAACCGAACACTGATTTTTGTAATAAAATTCAATTATTTGCAAGCGTTGCTCGTTAGTAAGTCTATTCATTATGAAATGTCAAAGCATACTGAGCATCTTTCTCTTTGACACCTTGTCTGAAATCCCGCGTGATCTGTCAAATACTAATGCATGAAAATCCTAACCTCAAAAAAATCACCCTTTACAACATAACCGGGACTTGTGGAACTAAAAGGCTCGTAACTCATAAATGAACCAAGCACCGAATTACAAGTTTTTCACACCAGTTACGTAGCCAGTTGTAGATTGGCTACAGCTGTTGATAATATAAATCGAAGCTGTAGAATTTTGAAATACCTTCATGACTTTGCGTTGTCGCGAAGAAAATTCTGTGTCCGTAAAAAGAAATATTTTTGAGATTTTCACGTCACAATATTCAAAATGAGCTGAAACATCGAGAAAAGTAGATTAGAAAAAACGTCAAATAATTAAAAACATTTCGAGATGAACAAATCGATGAATTTATTGCTATAGCACATACATGAACGAGCACGGCACTAACAAATGTGTAACGCAGAATTTGGGTAAACAACTTTTTCAATTAAGATTTCTTCCGAGTAAAGGTACAACGAGAAATAAACCTGCTGTGTTGTTCAGAGTCGTCAGAGCGACGCAGGATGTACGAACGCTATTGATCGCTTCGCACTTAATTTTCGCGATTTCAAGTACTTTACAGTTTCGTTCCTAATTCTGATGTTTCAACTGGATAATAACAATACCATCGAAAGAATTCGGAAACATTTAATTGTTTTTATTTCTCATACAGGATGGCTTCTTAATTCTTGTCAACACTATTGCCTGCGGAGGTTGCGATATATTTTTATTGTTATTTATCCCTTTGAACTTATACATCGTGTAAGATTTTATACCACAGGGATCTAAGATTCTTTCTTAGAATAATTCGAACTTCAATACACCCAGAATTAGTAAATGTTTGTATTAAATTACAAAACTATTCAAACAAAGTGTTGCATCGAGAACTCATCTATAAATTCAAGTCATTATCAGTTTCCTATACTTACAAATAGTTTTTAAATAAACTGACAACATCCGATGTTAAATGAAATACTTGCGCGAGTTCATGGAATTTAGTATCTTTGGTCTAGTATTCGTTTTATTATTTTAACTCGCCAAGTACTACATTCTAAACATTTTTTTGTATTATATTACTTCCGCATAACGTCATCTAAACATCAAGAAAAGTCGTTTAGAAAAAATGTTGAAACGTGTGTGTGTGTGTTTATTTTAGGTAAAAATATGCATTTAAGCACACTGGCAAAGAATTATTTTGCGGCGACAGTCGGTCTAAGCCGTTCTTCATCTATTAGGGTTTGATTCTGTTCCCTTGCATCTCGTCTCTCTCTCTATCTAACGAAGTTTTTTTAAGTGAAATTTCTTTTGACGCGAATCGGTAACTTTGGAGTATAACTAAAAGTGAAACGCTCAGTATTGGCGGCGGCAACGGTGAAGGGGAGTATCGAACGCCCCACTACTCACACAGCAACCCAACAGTGAAGTGAGTTTAGCGTGTTTCAATATTCGCTACGCTCTCATTCTTAGGCAAGCGTTGTTGAAGCAACGCTATAGGATTTCATATTTCGTTATGCTTTTATTACGTCAAAATCCCGGCCTATTTTACCGAACCCACGATTTTAACATAGATGCACGTTTCGGCGTATATTTTCTGTGCTCTGGTCAAGGAGAATAAATCCACCCTTTACCACACCCGACGAGAAAATACCGAAGACGCAAGCCCGTTTTTGAGTCTGACCTCGCGGAAAATTACTCGGGATAGGGCTGGAGTTCATTTTGTTCTTTGTTGGGGAGTATCACTTGACGAATAATGGGGTGGACTTGAATGACAGTTTCGCGTTGAGAAGGATTTTTACTTGAAAATTTCACTTTATTTAATAAAAGAAAAATATACTTACGATTCTTTATTCCGTGATTTTTACTGTTGAATGTTGGTTGGGCGAAGACAGGTGAAGTCGGACAGAATCAAAATTTTGCGTGTACGTTGGTGCGTATTAATAATTGTTTATTTAAATAAAGACTGTACAAATTTACTAGTCTTACATTGCATGTTCATGTACTGTATCTCTTCGAACTCTGTTCCCTTTATCCAGTATCTCTGTACTGTTTATCCAGTACTCTGTACTCTCAAAAAAAAAAAAAGAAAACACTCTCAGACGCCCCGTGAAACTGTGTGTCCGGGCGATTTTCGCGGCCTTTTATAGGGCTCATGAGCGTCGAGATTCCTGACGTCAAGCGCGTTAAAACGAAAAGAAAGGATAAAAAGCTATCCGGGCTCATTTATTTGGCTTGATATCTTTTGGTATTTTCCTTAGCTTTAATCAAATTTTGTCGTCCCAAACCCTGTATTTCATGAATTTCCGTGTCCAATTGCATTAGATATTCATCGTACGTGGCGAGTTTCTCCATCTCGGCAGGAGGCATATCAGAAGGGGTACGAGCTATCTTGCGAAAAACCATTACGTATGGAGTATGTTTAGTACCTTCGTGTACATTCGTATTATAATTGTAAATAGCCATTTCAACCTATTTATCCCAATTATTTTGTTTAGTAGTGAATTGTTTAAGATATTCACCAGGAGCATAATGCGATCGTTCCAATGATCCGTTGGATTGAGGATGAAATGCATTAGTTCTAACTTTACATGTTTTGAACAATTTTGCTATTTGTATTAAGAAATTATTAAAAAAATTATTGCCTTGGGCAATCCAAAATAACAAATGAAACGCTTGATGAATGCTTTCGCTATAGTTTGTGCTTTCGCATTGGATAAAGAAATAGCTACTGAATATTTTCTTAATTGATCTCGAATTGTAAGCATGTACTCATTTGCTTGCCTAGTTTTTGGCATTATAAAATTATAATCATAGGCTGTTTAATTTTTACACGAACTAATTTTTTTAATTGACATTGTAGACACCGTTGAATATACAATTGACGAATGCATTTCTTCGATAATCTCATTTTGTTTTTCTACCGGGGGTTGTCTAACTAACCCGTGACATATAATGATTGGCGAAGAATAAAATAGAGAAACCTCAAGGCTCATCGAAAGATAATATAACCTATACCGATTGTTGGTAATGTTACGACTCTTGGGAATGTTAACGAGAGATCTGTAACCCAATAATGTAACACAGTAAATATTTCTACTCATTAATGTGTTATCTTTAATTTCATTTTCGCCCCTATTCTGAGTTACAAAAGAGGTGTAGGAATATACATTGGGCTCCTGACAATGTACTTTTCCTACTTTTGAAGCAACGAAGTTGATGGGAGATAAAACGGTGCAAATTCTTGAATAAATAACTACTTATAAGGTCAGCACCGTCGATGACGAAAAACTTTAGCTATCGATAAAGACGAATCAATAGCTGAGAGTTATACGCATACATTTACTTAATTTTACAATAGCTAAAAGTCGATGAATAACGCTTAGACTGTAGTTGAATTCTGTTCTGGTTATAGTTTGTTACTAAATTTAACAAGTTCTAGTTTAAATAAAATGATCTTCGTTATGCTTCTGTCTTCTTAACTTCTGCTATTTCAACGCCTGTTGTGACGAAGTATATAACAATAGCGAGTTCTCTGAGACAGATCCACAGTAGAAGTCCTTGCAAAAGGTAATTAAAATAATGCTGGACTACAACCCAGCCTATAAGGTCACATAACGTTTTACACTTCGGTAGTTGCACAAAATCGCTATAGTGAGTCAGCGTTGGTTTATATTGTTCCGTTTATATTGTCGGGGAATAGTACTGATACACAGCTTTTCCCGATTGCGAACACCACGGATAATTCAGATGCACCAAATTTATTGATAATTACAATGGCGTAATAATAACAGTTGAAAAACGTATCTCAATGGCGTGATACGCTCTGTACTATCCAGACTCACCCAACTTAGGTTGCGAATGCTTTAAATTTACAATTGAAATTTGTATTTGCCATCTTTAGCCACATGACTGCCATCTACCGCAGTTTGCTTCATCTTAACCACTTTAAATCAGACTCAAACCACTTCACGGTATTGAATGTCGAAGGAATCCTTGATAATATTAAATTTCACGCTGAGTCGGCATATTAATTTGTGCCCTTTAAAATCTGCAGTCGGTAAAAGCTGCAATCCGAAGCCACGTTCCGACGCCCGTATGGTTACGCGGTCAATTAAGTAGGACACTACCTTATCTCTATGAGCCGTATCGGCTTAGCTTATCTACTTTTAACTTATATATATATCCCGCGCGAGTAGGTAATCGAGTGCAACACGCACCCGCATGTAACAAAGGGATTGAAACATTACACGAATAATCTACAGACAGTGACGAATACAACTACGTATAAGAAACCACGTTGCACAACAGAAATCGGTGTACTCGGAATTCCGTATTCACAATTCAAAATTTTGTGTATAATTTGTAATTACTCTAGATTCAAATATCAGTTCCTTTAGAATGAATTTGAATGTCTGCAGGCACAATGACCGAGTCCCGGTGTGCAGTGCGATCGTTGGTGCGAAAAAAGTAAAAACATCGAGTGTACGAAGAATAAATATTCGACATTTAAAAAAAAAAATCCTCACCATGCCAAACAGCTACAGCTTTATTTCGGTCCCAATCGAACTATTTTGAGCTTATGCATCTAACCAGAAACACACAATTTATTCCGAACGCTCGAATCTCATTAATTTGCTAATAACTAAAATGCATTTACTGTGAAGATACTCGAAGTGTCTAGTCATATATCGATCGGTAATTCAGATTTAATGGTACTTATCTGGATACGCTACTGCGTCTTGTGATTGACATTCTTTAATTATTCCTTGATTTGATCTATTTGGTATTTTCGAAAGAGAACAATGATTTCAAAAACATTTCTTCGTCCACATTTCGGACTGCCTGAAAGAAGAACCAGATTTTGAGAGTTAGTGATATCATGAGTTTTTTCCGCGATTCTTATGTACAGGGTGTCCCAGCTACATACACCTCATTACGACGGGTTGCATACTCCTAGGAGCGCGCCCAAGCGCGCATCGAGCCGGTAATACAGAGCGTATCAGTATAATCACTCGCGTATCTTTACAAGAGTTTCAGTATAGCGAGTCGTCACGCTGTCAACCGCTTCGCATAATAACCCGAAAAAACGTCATATTTATAAAATATTTTAATTTTTAAATGTGTATTTAAATGCTTGAAGTTTTAAATGTTTATTTGAGCGTTTAAATGTTACAGAACGTTTAAATCTTTAAATATTTTAATGTGTTTAAATTATTGAAGGTTTAAATGTTGAAACGTTGCAGAAATGCAGTACGGGTACGTTCTTTTAGTTGTTCTTTCTATCAAAATTATGAATCGACTGCAAACTGTAGTCTGCTATGTTTAAATTCATTACATTAATTATGCAAATTCGAACTTCAAGATTCAATTTAGACTCGTGCGCACGTCGGGATTGCGTGCGTTTCGCCGAAACTGAATTTTAAACATAGCAAACTACAATTTGCAGTCGATTCATAATTTTGATAGAAAGAACAACTAAAAGAACGTATCCGTACTGCGTTTCTGCAACGTTTCAACATTTAAACCTTCAATAATTTAAACACATTTAAATATTCAAAGATTTAAACGTTCTGTAACATTTCAACACCCAAATAAACATTTAAATCTTCAAGCATTTGAACACACATTTAAAAATAAAAATATTTTATAAATATGACGTTTTTTCGGGTTATTATGCGAAGCGGTTGACAGCGTGACGACTCGCTGTACTGAAACTCTTGTAAAAATACGCGAGTGATTATACCGTTACGCTCTGTATTACCGGCTCGATGCGCGCTTGGGCGCGCTCCTAGGAGTATGCAACCCGTCGTAATGAGGTGTATGTAGCTGGGACACCCTGTATATATATATTTATTAGTAGCATTGTTTTTTTATAGCGTTTTAAATGGTTAATAGTGGCTTGTGTATCGTTTGATTCGACTGTGCACTTGACATTTTTTCCGTTCTTTATGTTACTTTTTACTACAGATAATGGCAAAACATTGATGAAATATGATTTTTACGGTACCGTAAATCGTTCGAGTAGTAAAGACATCAATACGATGGATTAGCCCTCGTTTCCACATAGATATTTTTTATTTCTTTTTGTCTTTCGAAGCAAAAAACGATGATGCATCATTTTTCACGTGTTACGGAGCGTAGGAATATCACCCATGTTGAAGAAATATGGAATATACATGAATATTTTAATGCGGCATGATATCTATAATTTAAAGTACTACGATTGGGTTGGTAAAACAAGCACTGATTGTTGTATTATTATTACTTGAAGTGAAAATTATCAAAGAAACGAAAAAAATATTTCATCAATGAAGCAACACTCACGACGATAGTACAAGTCAACGACCTCAATTATAAAGCAATAAGTGCCATTTTTCATCACTGGAAGAATTTAAAAAATGGCCGTTTCACAATAACGGTGCGTGGTAAGGTATTGCTTGGATATTAATCAATGACTCGATAATTAAACAGCGTGGCCAAGAAATACTTCAGATGCATATGCATTACTCTTACAATGGGTGTACAATAATATTATTGCATAATAATCAAATGCCGAAATAATAATTTCCTTGCAACTCATTAATGCCGGGTAGTTAACAATCAATTGAATGTTCGTTTTAAGGGTGCTTTGAAGGCAAAGGATTAAAAATAGAGAAGAATATGGTTTTTCATTTACGTTTATATTTTTATTTTCATACCTGTAATTTTGATTCAATAAATAAAAAATGTTCTTCGTTAATACATACGTCTTTGTTTCTTAAGAATTTCAGTATTTTTCTGTATCTGTTCGACTTTTATTCAGACGAAATTAGAGCACTAACATACACCTAAGGAAAAATACTGAAGGAATCGTGAAAATACAAATGAAATCTTATGAAGAACTATGAGATGAATTAGTGTTTAATCAGTTTTCATGAGTATTTTCGCGATTCCATTGGCGTTTTCCGTAAAGGTAGCTCAGCTCGGGAGTTCACCAGGCTGCTCGATTATTTAAACAGTATAGACTGCGTCCCGACTCGGCGTGATATTTTAAATTCACTTAACCTGAACGATATCTTGGTAAGCGCATCGAAATATGCCAGAAATAGAGTAATCTGGTACCGATCTACGCTTGTTTATCATACTTACCAGAAAACTGTTGTTTGAAATAATATCAAAAACGACTAAAGCATTTAATACGAATTCTATGCTTCAGATTTTTCATGTTGAGTCTTTACGAATCCATGAATATCAACAACCGTATGACTTTATCAAATTTCTAAGATTCGTTCGAGACACTTTTCCTGAAGGTGTATGAGGCAATTGATCCAAGAAGATTACACCACCCCGAAGTCTCATGTAATCCGGCAGTGAATCGACCACCAACTTGTGAAGTTGCTCTTGCGTAACCTGATATCCGTAACATAAAATAAAAATGATTACCGCATATCGATGGTCCCATCGAAAAGCAAAAAATAATGTAGAAGGACCTATGTACTCACACTGGAGGCTGATGTCTTAGCTACGAAAGCGATCGCATGCTCGTCATCGATATCGTGAGGTATCCCAAGCACAGCTACTTCCGATACCCCGGGATGACATTGGAGAACCTGTTCAATCATTGTAGGTGATACATGCTGTCCTCTGTACTTAATCAACTCTTTTATTCGATCTATGATGAATACGTGTCCCTCCTCGTCATAGTGAACGAGATCACCGGTATGATACCATCCTATTATTGATATAAGAATAATCGTCAGGCTGAATCTGAATCTTACTTAAAATCATCGTACAAGGTTTCAATGCCAATAACTTGGATAATTTTTATAACGCAGAGTTGCATTTTTTTATCATAAAAAAACAAATGTTTACAAATCAATTCGGGAATTTCTGAGCTGTTAAACATTCGTTGCTTCCATTAGCTCACGGACGTGATATTTTACAGCTTCCAGAATAACTTGTAAATCTTCAGGGGATTAAAATATAACGTAAAGGTGAAACGGATTAAGATTTGACCGATTATTGATTATCATTACTTGCGCTAAACGTATGAAACATTTAGAAAAAATGTAACTCTTGATACTTGATAATTCGACTTCTAATTAAACGATTTTTATTTAGGTTGTTAATGCGAGAAATTTTTTATAAAATTTTATCTCCGCACGTCTAATTACAAACCTGTCGCGTTGACGCAAATGTAGTAAGACAATTGTGTAATGTTACCTTCGGAATCAATTGCTTTGCTCGTCGCTTCCGGATTGTTGTAGTAACCGGACATCATGAAAGGAGATTTGAAACAAATCTCACCAGATTGATTGGGGCCCAAGATTGTTCCAGTTTCTGGATCGATTACTTTCATTACTAGATTATATACGAGGCTCCCGCATGAACCTTGCCTGCAATTGGGTAATTGTTGAAGTGCTACACCTCCCATTTCTGTACAACCTTCGTATAAAAAAAAAATATTGAGTTAACTAATCTCTCCACATGTTCTATATCGATTGAGATGCGGTGAATGAAACAAAGTTCTTGCTTATTAATCTAAACGTACCGTAAGCCTGTACGATATTCGTGTGGGGAAACATAACATGTAGAGCCTTCTGCGTCTCTTCTTTGAATACAGCACCACCTACGTAAATGGATTTTAAGCTCGAAATATCGTAGTTTCCAATCGATGAATGTTTCAAAAGTCTTACGGCTGCGCTAGTTCCAAGGAACATCCAGTGGACCTGTGAATTCAAGAATTGTGCAACGAACATTGTTAAGACTTTATTGATCAATTTTCATGAAAAGTAATGTATAATACTAAGAAATGGGACAGACGTCAAAGCCCAGGTCATCGCTATCGATAATGTAATTTATTTAATGGTCCACGAGATCTACGACAAATGCAACATTAAATACATATTTAGTGCGTTGTCGTTAATTCGATATTAAAGTCTAGTGCATGGATGGCGTAGAACGCTTCGTTTCAAGTTGTATTGTAATCCACCATACGGCCAAAATAGGAATTAATCATAATTTTTCGCATTCTTCAATTCTTATTAATAGAAAATATAATCAACATATGGATTTTAACCTTTTTATCTACAAAATATTCTTTGAATCCGTTAAAACAGTTGGAGGTACCTTGAACTTCTCAATTAAACGCAGTGTCGCTTCTTCCTTAAATTCGGGATAGATGACCCTCCTTTCAGGCAGAAAGATACTTCTGAACATCATAACAGTTCCGGTAATCCAAGAGAGCGGTGAAAATGACATTGTCGTTGGAACAGCGACATCCTTTGCAGTGCACGTTTTACAAACAAGATCGATATTTCCAAAAAGAGATCTGTTTGAATAAAGAACAGCTTTAGGGAGTCCGGTACTTCCCGACGTGTATATAAGTTGAGCCGGTGCATCAAGACTCGCTAATTTCGTGCAACGGAATTCAGGCACCAGTTTGCTATCCTGCGTCGCAAGAATATCTTCCAGTGATGGAAGACCCGGTAATTTCCCCAAAATAACGACTTTTATCTTGACGCCAGTTTCTCGAGCTACTTTCAGTGCCACAGCTGCCGAGGCTTCGTTAGTGAACAGAATTTTTGGCTTTGTTAGGTCGATGAAGTACCTCGCTATATCTGCGACACATTGTACAGTTTTATAAAAAATCAATTGTTAAAAAGATGGATATCTTATCTCTCTTTTGGTCAATTACCTTTTGTAAGTGAAACGTCCCACCATGCATTAAATATCGCTCCTACGTACAAAGATGCAAAAACTGGCACATAAGCGTCCATGCGAATATCCGTAGAAATTGCTACAACGTCACCAGGCTGTACATTTTGTTCTTTCAGCCACATTGCACACTTTACACTCTTTTCTATCATTTCAGAGAAGGTTTCTTCCTTTTCCGTCAATCCGTTTATCTGCAAGCGTAGAAACAATTAATTCAAACATTAAAGCAGCTTTGTCCATCAACTTTGTGTTATCACATTTTTTTAAATAATTAATAATTATATTTCTCTGCTTTGATATTTAAAAGTTTCAGTTGATTTTTCATTATCAACTTACACCTGTAACCCATAATGAGCCCATCACCATTCAAAATTAATTTACAATTACAAAATACTTGAACTAATTTACAATTATAAAATACTTGAATGTTTCCAAAGTATTTATTATCTCAACCCCTTAATTTTGGAAACAAGGTGTGCAAATTTGAAATTTGCACATTGCTCTTCCTCGTCATTATCGCCAGCCCACAGAATGCAGTTTACTGCAATTTTCGGCTAAATCGCTAAGAAGAGATTCCTCTTCTACGAGTAATGTTCACTTTAATTCTGGCTTCCGCATAGAGGAAGCAGTAGTAAAATTTTCAATAAAACTGCAAAGTTTAAATCCCTCTAT
Source organism: Cylloceria caligata (assembly GCA_963942595.1). Taxonomy (NCBI): domain Eukaryota; kingdom Metazoa; phylum Arthropoda; class Insecta; order Hymenoptera; family Ichneumonidae; genus Cylloceria; species Cylloceria caligata. Next base: position 41,435,172 of record OZ012709.1, on the reverse strand, counting down.
TAATTCTCACTAAATTCAAGACCAAGTATCATTGTACCCTAGCCAATTTGCATGCCAAGTTTTAGTTTGATAGAAGAACATTTACGAAAGTCGGAGCAAAAATAGATTTTTTTTTTTTTTAATTACAATAATTCATGATTCCATAATATCTGAACGTCGTGAACGATTGTTGTCAAACTCAATACCGAATAACCCTGTACCCTGGCATATTCTTGTAGAAAGTCTTAACTCGATAGCTAAAAATATGCGAAATCTAGAGAGCGTACCTCCTTGTTTCGAAAAATTCAAACAAGTTTAAAACGATACACCCGTTAGCGATTTAGCCAAAAATTGCAGCAAACTGACGGGAGCTACGACTCGACCCGTGTACAACGTTTCAGGATGATCGAGTAATCCGTTTTCGAGATATATCCATTACAATGTTACAAGCTCAACCCAAATTTGTTCCCAAATTGCTAGCTTAAAGATAGTGGATAGAGTGATATATTTAAGCAATACGGTTTGATTTAATTAAAAATGATGGATTAACATAATTATAAACGATTTAAAAACGTTTATAAGCTAATCCACGGCAAAATATAAACTGAAAAGTAATTTCATTTGATTTTTTATAACCGGATGCTATGGGTAGAAAGAAGAATTTTTTTAATTAAAAAAATTTAATATGAAAGTTGCAAATTGTCGAAAGTGAAACTTTGCATTAATCCATTCTGAATCCATTCTCCCTTACGACATAATATCAAAACGAATGCATAAATAACAGCACTTGCCTGACCAACGAATTTTGGATCGTCCTTCAATCGTTCGAGAATAAACTCTCCGTAACTGCTGTGCTCAGTCAAATAGGCTGTCTCCACGGCTTTAAAAATCCCATTTTTGATCACGAAATTCTCGCCATCCTAAAAAAAATTATGAGTAAATGAATTAAAACACACATCACTTCATTGCATTCGAAAGAGGCAACGTGTGTTTTCTCACCGCATAATCATACGTTGAATCCCTCGACATTTTCGAGCTGGGTATCTATATTGCAGAATGTAATTAAACCCTAATTTTGTAATATTATTTTACTATGACAACCGACAAATAAGAACACTCGAATTGTACTCGATTTAGGGAGTTAATGGAAGCTGCGATATAATCTGAAAAATATATTATATTATTCGTTACGTGTTACGACTTATTGGTACAGATTGGGGACCGAGACTAAAATTGACTTTAATTCTGAGGCAGACGTCTTTATATTCTCGGATTATATCGCCAACAGTTATCCCCACTCCATTTACTGTGAGATTTCGTGGTACGATATACAACATGATACCGCAGAATTTCTTTTTGTTCCATTTATAGAGACGATTCGTTAGGTCTATAAAATATGTGACCCCGTGTCCGGACAGTCATTATATGTTTAACTATATTAAATCACTTTTACATTTGAAGAAATCCAACGATGTTTTTGCTTGTATTATGTGCGACTTCATTCCAAGCACACTACCAATACATTCACTACAGTACTGGATTGAGATATTCCTGCCGACAGAAATGACGAGAAGCAGCATGACTGGACGATTCATATTTACACAAGTAATCAGGGCTTGAGGGTTATTACATGTATACATGTACATACATATACACCTCTACGTAATATTATACTACAACGAGAGTTTCCAATGTTCGTTTTTTGTCAGTCGTTTGTAGGGTTTGCAGCGACAAATAAGTTTACCATTGCTGTTACATCATCAACAATTATTTATTATTATAAGATTCCTGAAGCAGCGGTACAGCCAGAGTAGAAGATATTTCGTATTGTTAAACCTGTTAATTTTTATATTTACTTCTTTTTTGTGCCTCATTAATCTCTACGTAGTCACGGGAAAACAAATAGAGAAGACCTAAAAATATGAATTTTTATCTCCATGGTAATGTGTGTTTGTACATTTGTGTAATGAACAGCATCAAAAGATAATTTACCGTCTTGACGCCAATTATAAAAAAAAAAAGTATTTCAAATTCCTTACGACGCACGCGATACCGTTTAGCGATGATGTGCCGGTTCTTATTGATTAATTCTGAAATTTCGACTCAAGTTTTCTAATGGAAATACATGAGTGACGCAAAATTTCTCTAAATAAGTATTTATTGATTTTTTACTATTGCTGTTTGGTTGCTCATACCATGTTAGGTTTTGTTAAATAGTTATTTACACTCTAAAATTGTTTACTCATCGACTTGCATTAGCTTTACCTACGCTGATAAATCATTGAACTCGTAGACTTTAGACTCTACGGATATTATACAGAGCTATCATTCTTCATTCAACTGCCCACATGGCAAAACGGCAATTCATGCAATCCAATGTGCGTCTTTTCTTAATGTACGCAACTTACGCAACTTACGCGAAATTAACAATATCTCTGATGTACAACAAACGTATTAAAATGTACATGCTGTTGAATGAAATACATATACAAATATTGAGTGAATCCCATGTGCAGCCTTCTCTCACTCTACCGTGAACGCTCCGAAGTTAGGTGCAGATTAACGATTATAGTAGAAATCATGGCTATCTTGTGGCATTTCGATATATGCAACCGTGCTTCTCATACATTTTCTCATACATTTTCTCATCAATATATTCAATCTAGGACCAAAATAAAGGTTACGATGTACAGCCTCCGTGTACCCAGTTCTGTTTAGACGTCTTTAGCCGATTCGGAGAACATCGGACACATAGAAACTGTCGTATACGCGTCATGACAGTGAAACGCATACTCCCTTCTTTTCGCCCTACGGACAGTCGGGAGTAAAAATAATACTTTATAACAGTGTTAATAACATTTAAAAGTCATTATTGAAATATACTGTTAACAAATAGAAACCAATACAAACAAGGCTGTAATGTGGAAACTGGCAAACTGTTTCCCCATTATATTACACCTTTTGCAAAGCCAACTCTAGTGAGGAAGATAGTTGATAAATTTTGGCTCATTTATAGAGGAAGCTTTGTTCTCGGCTTCTCTGCGACAGATGAATCATGACAGAAATAAAAGAAAAATTTCAGGATTTATCGCATTCAGTTGTACACGGGTAGACTTAATGCGTTTATTATTGGACCACATTTAAAAATGAAAGACTTTGAAACAATTTTTAATCATGTACCTCAAGAATATTTCATGGCAACTATATGAATCTAAAAGTATCATCATTTCTATTACCGGTTGATCAACATTCAACAAGAAGTACCTGCAATTTTATGCAAATTACATAATAATTTAACTGTTTATCTTTTGGATCGTGCACAGATATTCTGGTCTTCACTTTTGATGCTTTTTAAATCCGTTGCGCATTACCCACGTTCATGAAATATTCTGTCAGCTATATATCTTGACAACATATTATTAATAGAAAAATACTATATACACGAGGGCAAGACAATGTTTCTACAGGACGTAATTTACCAAATAATCGACTCAGAAATGCAATCTCATAATTGCGAAATTCTTCATTGAACGACTCTCCAAGACGAAACTCTATTTGGAACGGCTCTCCAATACGAAACTCTCTTTTGTCCAATTCACAAAATGGTAAACTCTTGAAAGAAGCATCTCTCCATGGTTAATCCTACAAAGTACAACTCACAAGCGATACGAACGAGGCGATCCACCACGGGCCAACTCTTCAAAGTCCAACATTCTAAAGCCCAACTTACCTGCGATTATGAACGAAGCTTGAAGCGATAAGTGATGTTTAGTTTAACTCGGTCGTTTTCACTAAACCGATCATACCCTATGCGTAACGAGGAAATATTAGCAACTAATATTACGTGCACATAAAATCGATATTAAAACAAGAACCATACTAAATGCATGATGTACAATTTACTGTGTCAGACTCGTAAAATCCTGAGACCTTCGTGAGATTAATTATTCAGAGAAAAAGTACGTGACGCTACGCTGGTTATAAATTATCAGCTTTAAAAAGCTACACGTTTAAACACCTGGACAAAAACCTACGAAAATAGTGATGTTACAGACGCGAACGTTGAACAGAAATTAATTTACAAAATTTAATTAATTTTTTAATTTGTTTTTTTAAAAATAATTTATCGGCTTTCACGGAATGATTTTTATTAATGTATCGAAAGTCGTACATCTCAAATACATGATATTCTGTCGGAATATATTTTTTTTTACTTTATTATATTTGAAAATAAGTCTTAACTTAGCGAGATATTCAGAAGTTACTCAATTGTGATTACATGTTTATTGCTCAACAGTAAATACAAAAACAAAGAAAAATATACGCGTGCCTTTCACGCGTTCTAACTTATATATTCTGCATTTAGTATGAGCGATGCACCAACATCGACTCTTCATCTTAATCACTTGGAATACTCCAAGTATCACTATATATATATATATAAACGCGATATGCGGGATAATTATAACAGTATTACCAGCCCGCAGAACCGTATGGTGATTCGTCTCTCTGATTGCTTAATTTTTTTTATCTACAATTATATTTTCTTCAAGTACATAGTAGCGTACAAGAGCTGAATGCAAAGGAAATTGCTAGTCGTATCGTATTGTGTTTTTTATGATAATGAGAATATTTTTAATGATATAAACGTCTCTAGATAATTTAGTTTCGACTTATTTATTGCAACGGAGTGAGTTAACTATCTTCCACCAGTCAACCGTTAAAATACATTTGTTTAAAATGGAAGCTTGAGTTTGGATTGTATGTCAATGGCAATGAAATTGATGTTAATGGAAGATAATTAATCGACATCATCATTGCTTTATATTATCATTAAAAATAGATCATTATTGTCAGAGATAATTTAACTTGTCATTGTCCATAATCGGTGAAATCAACAGATTCCAATATTCAATATTGGTTAATTGTTCATTAACCTAATGTGAACAAAGGAGATCAAGAGGAATCAGCATTCGATGGCTAACGATCAGCAGAGCATGAAATAAGATTTCTTATCACTGACTTATCTCTTAGTAGCGATGACTTGCATATCATTATTATGTCTGCTGTGATACACGTTGTACGCCTCTCTAAGACCGCATTCTGCGTACATACGAAAGAGAATTTTTCTATCGCAAATTTCTCTGGTACGATTGACCTTTCGGATTAAAGGCAAGAACGTTGAACTGTAAAACTGTGAGATGCAGTTAACCGTTCTCCTGTTTTATCCGATAGATTAATCGTGGCAAAGACATTTTGTTTTACAGTTTTTGTTACTGTAGGAGCAGTAGTACATCGTCTTGTTGATGTGAGACATCTGTCGAAACTGTAATCAATAAATGAAACTTTAATCTAAATTTCTCAATTCCAGTTAATATTTTCGATAAAAGAAAGTCCAGTTTCGCATTGTCCGTCTACTTTGCAGTGAAACCGAATTTGATTTTTTCATAAACATCAATCGTCTGTGAGTAGATTGGATTACAGTTTCTGAAGGTGTTTCATATAATCTTAAGGTGATATGCCATACCAACTGAGCCACTATAAATGCGAGTAAGGTAGCGCCATTGGCGATCCTGGTGGAGTGAGACAGAACGACCGTTTTCGTTGGTAAGTAGAGAACGTGATATTACCGATACCATTTTCACCGTCTACCGCTAGAGGCCTCTGTCCGACATTTTTATTCTAATACAGCGGCCAACTCGTAAACTGAGTTGACAGCCAAAAATCTCCACAATTGAACTCTAATGCTTGTTTTCGGAATGAATATAAAACTCAAAGAATTCTATGACAAGTTTTGTCACAATTCTTACGAATAAAGAGTAAAAATGATTCTTATGAGCTATCAACGTAATCTTTTCAATCTGGAATAACAATACTCCGTTAATTTTTTATGACTTTGCTTTACATTTTTTGTGAACATGATGAAAGTAACATTTTTTATTTGTTCCTAAATCCTAAGCAAGCAAAAAAACAAGAATCTCAAGAATGAGAATATTTATTTTAGTTGCAAGTTTGCTGTCGTAATGCAAGAGTAAAGATATCCTGCCAATACTGGAAGCTGCGCTAGACAGGAGAACTTTAGCAATAAATTCGGTTAAACGTCTAGCATCGGTCAGTAAAGATGAAAATGTATAAATCACAACTCGTTTGTGAGCACGTAAATGAGATTGGGAATGAGAAGCTTGATTCAAATTCTCACGAGTGCGAATCCTTACAAATATCGATTCTGATTCATAGAATAAACTAATTAAATTGATTAACAAATCAGATTCGACGCGTTTCTTACTGACTAAGTAGAATGTTAGTACTACCAAGCTACGGATTCCAGTGAAACAATTTTAGTTTGTGCCAAGTAACATTATTACCACAGTACATCCACAATATACATGTACATGTAAGAAAAATTGTTCAGTAAACTAGAATATACGACTCCAGAAGCTAAGTTCTCAATTTTATTTCAAAGAAGTTTTAAGATATCATGAGAAACTTTTAAATTACGACAGTTACTCTACATATATATCCTGGATAAATATTATTGACTGCACGTGGGTAATATTTCGGCTACAAATATTTTGCCGAAAACTATTTTGAATTATAAAAAAATGAAATCTCACAATTCCTCGATAAATCCCCACGCGAATCCTGAAATTTTCTCTATTCTTATCACGAAAGGATGTATCAACACATTATCGATTGGTGGGTTCAATGAAAAAAATGTAATCGTTTGGGGCTTCGAGTTATTTTATATTTTCATTCACTTCTATTCTTTCTCTCATCGTCGACGTGGTACCGTCTCGTTTTTCTTTTTACAAAAAACGCATGTCACCCATACAAAATAACATGGCGCTCAGTGGAACGCGCGCGTACACATACACACATACGAACGCACGCACGCTACTACACGAGCAAACGCAGGTGGAAAAACGTGTATAATCGAACGTCGACGATTACAGGAGCTCGCTAAACACTCAACGTATCGGCGTAACAAAGTATAACACGCTCATTCCTTCCTATTGTTATCTCTAACAAGACACGACAATGTACGATAATTACTTCCTTCCACATCTCGTCTACGCATTTCACGTATTAGTCATCGCCCTTCGCACATATATCTGCAATTTCCATCTTGTTAATCGCCTGTGTATTTAATTTTTATTATTACACTATAATAAATTAATTTATTCAGTGCACTTTATGCGATTTTCCACGTTCGGGGCACTTTTCTCAAGAGCTTTTAACTCACGCAGTAAGTAATTATTGATTGTTAATAATTATCACAGAAAGTTTGTTAAACAATGACCGTGACGATTATTATACTTATCATTAATATTATTTTTAGTATATTAATAATTAATTAAATATTAATATTCTAGTAGAGACGGAGAAATTGAAAATCGCAGCCTGTAGGTAATCGTAATAGTATCATTAATTTTTTTAAGTGTTTAGCAATACGTATCGTAAATAGAAATCGATGTAGAATCAAGTTATTCAATTATGATCAATTTGACGATAATAACTGTCGTTAAATAAATCGTTTAAAAGTCGTAACCAGAAATGGGATAAATCTCACTTTTCAAATTCTTTTCTACATAATAACATTTTATCCGACCAATTGATTATATCAATTTTTTAGTACATTTTTTTCAAAATTAGCAGTTGCTATCGCCATTTTATTTAAAAAATAAAAGAAAATGTAAATATTTTTATTACAATTTGTTTCTAGATCATAAGTTAATTTTCTTTTGCCCATTTCTGATCGTAATTATTTGTATTTGTGTCATATAAATGTCACAACGTCAAGATTTAAAATCTTTAATAATAAAAAAAAACATTAAGCCAGCAATGAGTTGGCCAAATATTGATATCGATTAAAAATAATATTTATGATCTTGAAACTGATGACGGATATTATCAGAAACGTGACGAAAGTGAAAAATTCTGTAACTTGTTAAGCGTAAGGAATTTTCTCAACATGTCATATCGCATTCACCTACATATACTATAGAACCACCAGCTAAATATATTTATCAATTCTATATACTGTAAGTAGTACTATTTTCAATAATCGCATGACTCATAGGTATCCTCGACTAAGTACAGACACACAATTGCACAAAGAGTATCTCTTATTCTTTTTCATACGTCAGCTGTTTAAAACTCTACAAACTCGAAGGCAATTCACACGAAAAGCGCAATCTACGCAGAACTCGACTACAAACGTGAAGATAGTGATAGAGGTAATGCAATTTAAGTATTCATTATTGATAGCTTAGCCATAAAAATTATCGGCATTATAATTATTCAGTTAATTAATATTTTCATTTGAAAATTGTAAAAATTACTTAATAGCTAATCTTGTCATCTCCGTTACATAAAATTTAAGATGTATTCATCGTTTTCTTTTTTCTCACTTGTTTTTCTTGTTTTTTTTTAAATTCATTTTAATTTTCCAACTAATTTCATCGTCATATTTCTTGTTACATCGCTCCGATAAACCTCAAATCATTTCATATTTCTTATTTCTTCAATATTTTTCCTTTTTATTTTGAGATTCGAGCTGCGGTTGTGTAATACACCGGAATAAATCAAACTACCCCAAACCCCTTTAAATCTCAGCCGGTACGTCACAATCATACATACATACATACATACATACATATATGTATATATATAAAAGATCGATATATATACATATATACATCGAGCTTTTTATTCAGAACGCCCGTCCACAGTACATATAGGTCATCGGGAATTTCTCAGCATCGTTCTCTTCTCAATACGTGCAAAGGCTGCTGTGACTTCTGGGACGCAAAAAACTCTCAAGTTTGTATTGTTTTAATAAATACAAGTGCCAATGAAGTTTCAAGGGTACGGATAAACGCAAATTGCTTTTGCGCACTTTCAGCAGAAGCATCAGCTGCAGCAGGAAACCAAGAGGCACAATTATTGCTTATTGCTTTAATTAAAAATCCCATCGTTAGCTTACATTTTTTTTTTACTTGTATGATTTTTCTTTTTCGTCGTTTCTCCTATTTTCATTGTCAATATCATTATTCAACTTTGACCATCTTATGCCCGTTAACATTGTAAATGATATCGTGCTATACATGATAACATTAATGATAACATTATCTCGATCTCTTATATGATATCATCGATATTAATAAATTTTTTTAAATTTATAACATATCATTTATATTTATATTATGTTATCTTGATAAGCCTGAGATACGAAATTCAACAAGTATGTACTTACACAGTGCATCCTCACTCTATTTCTTTCTCTTTCCTTTATTGCTCGTTACTATTATCAGTAATATTATCATCGAGATGTCAATTTTTTAAAGAGAATTTAACCGTCGGCATGTACTTAACAAATGAACGAAATTGTTTAAATTTTTTACAATATTTTGTCGATAGTTGAGACGTACTTCTTACGGTTTGAATATAATTAAGTTATATTACTTTTATCCACGATAGAAATCTCTAATGATGAAGCATTGGCAAATATCGAAATAAATATTAAAGTTAAAGCGAAAATACAATTTAATCTTTTTTTTTCTTCATTATTTATGAAGATAGAGTTTTAAAAAATATTATTGAATTTGTCTACCAAGTATCGAAACGTAAAAGTTAATATCCAGAAATTGAATACGATAAATATTTGAGTAAGTTATACGTCAGTGTCAACAAAATAAATGCGTGGTTAATGGACATTGGAAATAGATCATTTTTATTATAACAAAGTTACCTTTGTCCCGTGAGGAAGTAAAATTCGTTTGAAACCATATGAAAGTGTCTTAGTGTTAACAATATAAAAGTGTTTATCATTAATTTTTAAATCATTAGGTCATCTGTTCAGTCATTTTTTTTTTTTTAATTACCGAAATATCATGTCTATCAAGTTTTGCCATTATAAAAGTTGTTTCGAAATGTTGTTTTTCTTTAATTTTTATTCTAACTTCAGCCCCGTTATACTTAAAAATATTAATATCCCGTAGGTTGCATAATTAAGTAATCACCGGATATATAAAAACAAAATCGATGGTATTGATGAAGGAAATAACTCTTCGGTAGAAACGGGAAAACTGGCATCTGGTACTTGGATATCAATAATTCCATAGCCCCATCAGTAGGAATAGTAGCAAACGGTAGCATCTGCTTCAGCAGTAGCAGCAGCAACGTTATATTTATCGGCGAACGCAGGTACAGTTAAATAAATTATTATGGGAAATGAAGGGACCCTCAACGCGCCTTCCCGGCTGTCCTGAATCGTATGCATCATTGCAATCTCACACTGTTAACATTCATGGCTGCTATGGCTCATTCGTGGATTTACATCCGACATAACAAACGGAAAGCAGGAGAACGAAGTTGCTCGGGTGCGGCCGTAAAATCGCTTTAGGCAAGGGGTTATTGCGGCGTTACATTGCCACGAAAACTGTGCGTTATGCGATTCCCGAAGTACCTATGGACGTAACAAGTCGTACATAGATATAGCAACGGTCATTTCAATCGTAAATTCGTAAAATGACTGCAGTAACGGCATACTCGAATAGTCGATAGTCCACGATCGAACGCTTTCAGTAAGTCGAGTGTATTCAATCTACTTCTCTTACCTCACATCCTCTTAACGCGACTGGAAAATGAATGCAATAGAATACACGTCATGTTTTACTCTTTTTTCAAATAATATTATATTAAATGTAATACGCGTGCAAAGAATGTCACCAATCGTCACAGAAAGATAGGTTTTCATCATTTAAAAAAATGAACATTTCAAAGTCAATTTTGGAAAAGAGAGAAAAAAGGTTTTAATTGTCGATATTTATTGATGATTCTTCGGTTTTGAACTTAAGTAAAATCTGTAATAACCATTGATCACATTAATCCGAACAGTTGTGAATATTGATAATAAAATACCGGTCGATAAAAATATTGGAAACAGAATTTTATCGCCAATTTTCGACTAGTCCCTTCACATATTTTTCTCAATATTTATTTTAACCCCCAGCACTCCATCGTTACCTCGTTCATCTCGATTCGTCGTAATTTCATTACCGTGAATTAATGGAGCACTCTGGAGTGTATCGGGACTTGGACAGAAAGTTGATAATATAGATAGAGATAGAGGAATGATGGTAGTGTGAGAGCACTCAGAGTCGTGCGCAAAAAACGTATCGTTGCCGAGAACTCGATTTCAACACCTCGTGGTGTACTATCGATGAGCTTTTTTAAAGTGAAGCATGCAGTTTCACGTGCCAGAGAGTTTTCTTCACTCGCACATGATTTCGATTTGCATCGTTACCGGTTTTTTTTTTCATCTGTTAACTCTTTATGTGGCAGACACAGATTTCTGTAGAAAAATTGATTTTATAATGTCCTTTGCAGTCCGCCAAAACTACAGTCATACAGAAATAAGAAATGTACTTTTTTCAATTAAAAAAGTTGATACAAATTATTTAAAAAATGGCCAAATATTCCTTTTTAAATATCATTTTTATGTAATAAAATGTTTGCCACAAAAAAAAAACGTTAACAACTTTACTCATCAAAAGCAAGGGAAATTGGAAATGCTCGGTTTCTCCAATTCTTTTTCATATCTTTTCGCTCCCATTAACCTCTTGGATGGCATTAACGAAATTTTGCCACCAAAGGAATTAATAGTTTTTCTCTTCTCAGTTTCGTTAAACTAAGATAAATTCTGTTTATCTTTTAGTTGTTTGCTGACTTATTTTTCTTTTTATCAATAAGATAATTCGTTAAAAGGATTCAGTAGAGGATGGTTGTTGTTCTCGGTGTTGCTGCTGCTGCTGATGCGGCTGCTGCAGCAGGGGTTACTCGCCACCGAGCGAAAGAGCTTGAACAATTCTTGGATCAGCCTTGCTTCCCTCTCTGAATTCCTCGAGAGTGAGCTTGTCGTCGTGATTTTTATCCATTTGATCGAATATCTTGTCGACTCTCTTCTGCGGCGTGTTTTCATCTTCCGCGTGTGGTTGCTGACCCTGAAAAATTATGTAATTCAATCAGTTTCAAGATATAAATATTTATTCTAATTTGCACAATTTATAATAATAATAAAATGTTTATAAGTACAGATTTCTACAAGGTGTCCACTTCTAACGTCAAATTGTATTTTAAATATAAAAAAAGAGAGATTCAACTGTACAAATAACGAATGAAGATTCAATTAACCCTGTTTTAAGATATTTTTATAAATTTGGCTAAGTTTTTCACCAACGATCCCCTTGAGCTTTCAGATATTCTCCGTGACATCGCTCCATTTCCGGTTCATTAAAGTCTCGATATATTGCAAACTCGCGAGTTAAAAAGAGGCCGAGATGACGGCTCTTTTGAATGACCCGAACGGATAGAGAAAAGTGCGAGTGGGAGGAGGATCCGAGAGGTCTCGTAGAGTCAGTCCATCCGAACTTGGTAGGTGAGAAGGACTATACGATGCAGGGAAGAATGAAAGACGGATAGATAGAAGGTTAGTGAGGAGCTAGCAGGAACGACAAGCTTATGCTCACGCTCAAATTGCTTCTCTTGGCGATCGATCGAACGAACCATCGTTTGTCTCGACATCTCGAGTGGTGTAGGAGCTCGAGAAGTGAGAACCTGAGTGAGTGAGTTCGAGACGTAGACCTCTTGATAACTCTCTTGGGCAAAGCGGCTCTTTAACAATCTACTAGCTACCTCGTTTAGAGTCTTCACCTTTCCAATAAATAAGTATAATATACGTATACTCTGCAGTTTGAGAAAAAATTCCCTAAATACTCATTAGTGTAAGAACATCACAAGTTAAAAGAGCTTGTAAGGGGATGACAGAGGGAGAAAAGATATTTTCTCAAATCGATTGACAGCCAGCTGCGACGCGTGTGGATTTCAATATAAAAATAATATCACTGTCGTAAAATCTTGACGTTTTATAATAATAAAATCCCAATTTCTAATTTTACAATTTTTTAATCCGAAGTTCATGTTAATTAATTTTATCTTTTCGATTTATCATTAAATATATGTAAAAGTTTATATTTCTACAGAGACGTAACTCGGGCTTTGAAACAAGCGTTGTAAAGCAGATCTAAAAAAATACTTTGAGGTGAGAAATTATCCCAAAATAATAATTACACGTTAGATTAACTAAAATAAAAATTTCCTCAATTTAACAAGGGAAACATTATACACATATTTTCACGGTATGTCATTCTTACTTTGACACGAGTCAACAACTCAGATTTACATGTAGAAAATAATCTATAGAGACATCACAAATGGTCATCCCCTTTTCTTTCTCCCATTAAGTTTAAGTAGTTTGCAACATAACGCTGTTGCGATATGACGTAACTGGTAGCACATCGATGCTAAATAGATAACTCTATACGTAATACGTGCACCTGCAAAAGGCCGCGCGCACAAGTATGCAACGATACAAACTTTTCTCTACCTCTACTTCTATTCGTAATACATCGCAGTAATGTATATAGATATGCAGTGATAATGTACATATATAGAGCAAGGGCGTTGTAATAATTTTGCAAAGTTACGGCTGTTACGACGACGGTAGAAAAGCAAGTGGGATAACGTCGTCATGAACGGGTGCAATATACGAGCTCGAGCCCAGAGGCGAGTATCAAAATGAAGACCCCCTCTTGCATCCGTCATGTACCAAAAGCTCTGCACATATAGCCCATAGGGCACATAGTTATCCAGACTCTCCTGCTACATCTAACCGTACCAACCGAAGGTATAGCGCATATTACAGTACCGAGTACCGGAGAGATTCACGGCAGTACATGTATGCTATAAGGAAATTGGTACGCTTATACGTGTGCAAGATGATAATATCGAGAAGATACATCAGAGGTATCTGCACTTTGGGAGCAGCTGTGGGGCTAATTCGTCAGTTTAAACACTGATCCACTGAGCGACTTAATTAAGAGACTGATCAGATCACGAGGTTAATTCGTCAATCAACGTCAGTACCGTAAATAGGTCATCAGGATAGAGGGAATTACTGTATCCTGGATTTACAGTTGACATTCAATGTCTTAACACTTTGAAGGGGGATTTAAACAATTGTTGCATATTTGATTTGGTTACTTTTGTAGGTAAGTTTCAACAAATGCAATATGAACGCGTAGAATAATGGGACATGTAAAAAAAAAAAACTTGAACCTGATGGTAATTAAAACAAGGTTGCATTTTTTTTTTGCATTATTAGACCGAAGGAAATAATAATAATACTACGTGCACGTATGTTTTGCTTCCCCTTGTGCGGATTTGACGCCCTGGGTCGCAAATTTTTGTGGTGTCCCAAGCGGCAATGGTCCGATAGTGCACATATCGTTTATTTTACAATTAGATGCAACGATTTTTGAGCGACTCGGTGCTCGGGGGATTTTCGGATCGCTGAGTACGAATCTGAAGTAAAAAATTTGTTAATTAAATATTGCGGTCCCAGTACAGCATACCAAAATGCCGAACGTGACGTGTGATTTGGATAAAAATCGATATTCGGACTTTTTGAAATTGAGAAATTAAGAATGACAAATCAAATATGGCGGTACACGATCGATATTGTAACTTAATTTGAATGAAGCTTGGTACTCGTAGATTTTTGGATCGCTGAATAAGAGTTTGAAATAAAAATGGAAATAGCGGGTCTAATATAGTGGACCAAAATGCAAAATGTGTCATGCTTTGGATGAAACTTGGTAATCAGAAATTTTTCAGATTGCGAATCTAAACTAAAAATTCATCAATTATTCTAATTAATTAACTTCTTGTATCTTCCGTCCGCCATATTGAAACCGCCGATATTTTAACTTCTTAATTGTAATTTAAGATTCATGAAACTTACGAATTATATTTCATCGAATTTAAATAACTTTTTTCCTGTCTTTTGTATCACAAAAAGTGAAAGCTTTCTTGACACTCACTATTTTTTTAGACCAGGACCAGTCTTATTTAGATAATTATGCAATTTAACGCGCCTCTAATACATTGTACTGTTTTTAATTTCATTTTTATTGTCAAGAAAACTATTAAAGATCATCTAACATGATCTACTGCATTAGTTTATAGACAATAACTGTGTCGAAATCCATCGAGAAGTTAATCAACGATGAATCATTTAATTAATCAAACTATCTGATAATAATTAATAATCAAATGATAAATTGAATCTCATTTTTCTATTCTATATGAAACATAATTGAATACACGTCACATACATTGCGTTTCAGTGTGCTCTCCTGACAAGGGAGAGCGAGGTGAAACCACAGTACACAAGAAAGGGTTATTGCAATAGAACTTGTGGATACACATGGGTTAATGGGCATTCCGAGTCTGGAGTGTAGACAGACATGGAAGAAGAAGAGGAAGAAGAGACAAACGTATGCGAAACAAAACTGGTGGACGCGTATCTCGTTTATTTATACGATGTGGACGACACTGGCACGTATAACGAGACCGCGAACGCCTTTAGTCACCCGAGGCGAGTCTCACGATCTCTCCTGACACTTTCAGCTCTTTTCGCAGCAAGCGGTTGCCTTCAGAGTCTCGTCGTGTCCAGTGTTTCTGCAGTTCTTACTGGTCACGTAACCCTGTCGTAACCATCCTTAATTTACACCCATCGAGGCACCCAGGGTCACGTACAAGTTCGTTTAAACTCATGTTGAATTTAGTTTAATCGTGAGATTAGAAGAATACTCACCACCATCTGGTATATCGCGTCGACGATGTTGTACATCTCGTCCCTTGTGATGAAGCCATCGTTGTCCACGTCGTAAAGTCTGAATGCCCCTGCGAACGAATAAATCACGAAAATACGGTTAATAAAATATTAACGATCATTCGATAGTCATCTCACCGACTTTCGTATAATTTTAATAAGATATACGATGCTAGATTGATTAGTATCAGGTATCGACGAATTTATAAAATCTGTTAAACTCAATCGACATGTTCCTTTGTGCCAATTAATAAAAAAAAACAAATTGAAATCCGATAATTTTCATTTTCAAGCAAACTATTTGCCGTTAATGTTATGAAATTAGATATTAACGAAAATCGTAACTTTTGTTTAAATAAAAACGAAATTTAATTAAATCGGAAACTATTTTATTTATTTAAAAATAACTAAAATATAATAAATAACTAAAAAATATATTAAGATGGTCATTCGGCCATATTGGGACCATATTGGTCCCACAGACAATGCTTGTGGCGCCGGTATAACTTATTAAATGAAAAAAAAATTAAGTCCATTGATTCTTTATTCTGAACAAGTTGTGTACGTCACAGAATGGAATAAATAATTCAAAAACATTTTTTGAAAACGTACGAAATGGATGATTTTGCGAAAGAAGTATTCAATTTTATTACTTTAAAAAATGTTTACGTAAGCTTGTTCGTTCAGCTTTAACACCCGCCTTGGTGCGTCTCTGTACGACAAATAGAATCTGAGATATTAATGTTTTCATTCTACTGCGCCCTCATTTTTCAATAAAATTTAATTTACCACAATTTCCGTATACAATTCATTTCATAACTTACAATCAAGCTATCTGCTGTTATTGTAATAAAATGAGATATTGTTGCACATCGTATCTTTTCTTTAAATAAAAACAGCATGTACAAGAATAAAGAACTATTTCATACATTTAAAAATCCTATGCAGCCTCTTTTAAAAAACTTAAAAATATTGTAAAGCGGTCGATGCTCAACGCAATTCAATTGGGCTTGTAACCGGTGCGCGTGGCACGGGTAAAAAAACTTGCAAATAAAAAATGTAAGCAAGTCCATTGATTGTTTGTCGTAAAGTTGTATACGTTGGAGAATTGAATGAATATTTGATAACATTTTTTAAAAATTGGTGTTTTCGAGACATTAAAAAAAAAAATTGTTAATTGTTCATAACATTAGGAATTTGCAATTTTATAATAAATTAAAAAAATGTTCACAAGCGCTTTTCTGTTCAGCTTCAAAACGCGCCTTGGCACATCTCTGTACGATATATTTATTGTACAGAACCTGAGATATCAATGTTTTCATTCCGCTGCGCCCTCATTTTTTAGTAAAATTTAATTTAACGTATTATCCCTAAAAAAATGTATTTTTGGAAGAATGAAAAAATTCCAATATGTTCCTTTTGTATAAACTGTGAATAAAAAAAGTTGCATTCTATTTAAAAAATACGAGGTTCAATCTTGGCCGATTTTGCGAGGATTTTCTCATACACTTCTTTACCGTGTGGATTAATATTCTCAGGGACAACACCACAAGCTTCCTTCTGACTTCGATATAAAATATTGTAACAAAATAAAGTTCAGTTAATATTTGCAAAATCAAAATAGGAACGTAGAATCATGCACATTGCTTTTTCATTACTTTTCACCTTTCACAAAAGCAACAACAATGGGCAGTATGATGATGTATTTTAACTTTCTCTTGGAGGAAGCTTTGCCAAGTGAGGAAAGTAATGTTCCTCGTTACTTTCAATGTACAAGATTCTACTTTGCCCGCTTGTTTAATGAGATTCATCAAGTAGATAGAAATGTACAGAAAAATCGAAAATTAATTGGAAAACGTCACCTACATATAACCTACTTACCTACGTCCCGTTCATATAAAATTTTAGAATCTAATGAGATTCTTGTAATGGTCTCTGTACACTGCGGGTGATGAGCGATAGCCAATGAGACTCTGCTTTTCCGAATGTCACATCTGTCGTAAGCACTCATTGGCTATCGCTCACCACTGATCGCTCAACGCTGATCGCTGATCGCGCGCAGTGTGCAGAGGCCATGATACATGTTCAATTAAATCATAATAAATTGAATTTAAATAAACATTATGAAATAAGAAACAAATTTTTAGTAGTGACAGCGAGACTATAGTGACAGATTATAATAAATTACTTATTCTGCGTTAGAGAATGTCCATATCGTATATAATTTTTCTTTTAAATTAGTATCCAAACGCCAGCATTGTTCTTGATATGTAAAAGGTGGTTGTAATGTACAAGAGACATCGTAGTGACATGCGTATACCCATACGCACACACACACACACTGTGCGTGTGACCATTTCAAGTATTCTGACATTAAAATCTAACATTTTATTTTACGAAAATGAATCTTTATGAGAAAAATTACGATGACATTGCAATAAGAATTGTACTATTAATGAAAAGCTTTTGACTAGCTCGAGTGTGTAATGTAATTCTGACGGCACAAGTGTAGCTTCTATTTAACAAAAAAAGAAAGAGAAATATAATTGATGTAGTTGTGACGACAAATTAACTCCACATAAAAATTTACCGAAATGTTACTGTGGCTGAAACAATTGATAGTCATTCTGTAGCAATGTACTAGCATGAACGCACCAGCATTTTGGAATTTATCGGCTTGGTCAAATTTAATTTATATTAATTTTCCTACGATTTGGTTAAACCGCCGCTGTGTGGAACTGGTAAGCATCGCGTTAGTTACGACTAAAATTGACCAGCGGAATGAGAACCGTGATAGCGTGATACTATGGCTTCGCTCGATTCAACCTGCGGTCCTGGTACTCCAACTATTGCAATCTGGTACTCGTACAGAGGAGAAAGGTTGATAGCTCGAGCCTTTAACATGTATATGTCTCTGTAGACAAGAGCTCTAAATGACTGTCATTTATTCTCGTACTTTTCACATGAGCGCATACATGGATCTCGTGTACTATATCGCAATTTAAAAAAAAAGTATTTAAAAAGTCAATCTTTTATGAAGTATAATTGCAATGTGTGGTTAGCAAAGTCTGGGTATACGTTTATACCTCAGCTGCTATGTTAACTTTATAAAATATAAAATAATATATTGCAATTAAAAAAAAAAGTATTTAGAAAGACAATCTTTTATGCAGTATAATTGCAACGTGTGGTTAGCAAAGTCCAGGTATACGATTATACCTCAGTCGCTATGTTAACTTTATAAAATATAAAATTATACTCGGACAGTTAAGAACTTTCATGATAATCTTGTTATAATATTCGTTTTTCTTTTTAACTCACAGTGCAATTTTTCGTCCAAGTTACCCCTCGACGTCACCGACAGCGCTCTTATGAATTCTTCGAACTCTATCGTACCATCCTATAATTCATGGTAATTGAAAAATTAATACTTGAATATCATATTTCGTGAAAGAAATATTAATACGATTTCAGTTATATTTGAATAATTAATACGAAAATAATAATTCCTTTCTTTATAGTTCGAGCAATAATCAAAATTTCATCAAACGATATGACTTACATCACAGAAATTAAAAAAATTAAGATAGTCATGCAATTTCTGTATACCGAATATTTATTCTTACGTTGTTCTCGTCGAAAACCCTAAAGACGAGGGTTGCAAATTTCGATGGATCACCTTGTGGAAAGAACTGCTTGTAAATCTTGATAAAACCCTGAATAAAAATTGAACGAGTGTTAGGTACATATTTTCAGAGCACATATGTATAAATGTACAGTGAAAGCCCTCTATTTGACCACTTTGTACTTGACGGCGTGCTATTCGTTTGGTTCTAATAATTACGGCTCAAGCCGTAACTATCAGGCGTTTTCTCGCATCTGATTGAAAGGTCCTCGCACCTCATTGGCCACTCTTGTATTTGACATATCTCCGAATTGCGTAAAATACGAGAGCTTTCGCTGTATACTGTACTATAGTCTAAAATATATGATGTACAGGCTATCGCGTCGTCGAACCCAAGTCGAGAAACTTTACGTAATCCGTGCAAATCCCACGAGATTGCCTGAGTATTATTTCTTCAAGGTACGAGAAATAGACCGAAGTTGTAAGTAAACTGCTTTAAGATATTCACCTGTTCCGTCAGTAGACCATCAGGACAATCCTTGAGGAATCCTTTGTGCCTAGGCGAGCATTTCGAAAGACAAATTATGAACCATCAGTATAATAATACCAAGAAATTATTATCCTAAAGTGGAAACGATAAAGTAGACGATAAAGAATGAAAAGAGAAGAAAAATGTATGAAAATCGAATGGTAAGTACTTTGTTCAAATATTATTAATAACCTGTTTAATATGATCGCTTTATAAACATTATATTAACACGTATATATCACATGTATTGCTCGGATATCAATTTACTGACTTACCATTGCCGAATCTCTTTTTCTGTGACTGCGTGTAACAGATAAAGAAAAAAAACGTCGAAGAGTTATTATCGTGACAGCTTAAATGTTAGTACTTTACGACATGGTAAAAAAGTCGCTGTTATCACATATAAGAGATGAGAGATTGTTTAAACACGCTTGAATATTTATAAACATATTGTTGTACTGGGGATTCCATATCAGTAAAGCGCTAAAAAATTACTATGACTCGAAAAACATAAATATCATGTTACACGATTGCAATCGATGAACCAAGATTAGAAAGTCTTATTCTTTTCGATCATGAATTACGATCAAGTAGAGGAAAAGTTACATCAATTTTTCGAGTAATACGCATTAAATTTTTCACTGTTTAATGTAGCATGAAGTACCTTATTTATGGTATATAGCATACACATAGAATAGATACAGGGTAACTTTACAGGCAAGAAGGGATGAACAGCGATGAAAGATTGAGAACTACAAACAAACAATAATATTAATAACCCCATATCCTCAAGCATTTATCAAGTTACCGAAATCGCCTTTCGTGCAAGAGGCGAACGAGTGCAGAGAAACAAAAAATTCTTTGATTTATCGAATATGACGCGGTAAAGAATTGGCAAAACAACTTTTAGTATGTGAGTTTCTGTGCGTACAGTAGAGGGCAGTGGTCACCTAAAGTAATTTATACAGGACGATCAATTCAATCCAACTTAATGATCCGAACGCGAATGGAAACATCGAGTTTGGCTGTAGCTTTTCCGTCGTAAGTCGTAGTTGTTTTAGTTGTGTATATCGATGGTGTGTGTTTTATGATAGCGGTTGGTATGAGGATATCTCTGTGACGAGGGTACGAATGAGATAGTATATAGGCCGCCCACGTGTAAACATTTCAATTTGCCGCGGCGCCCAACCGACTAGAAAGTAGAACGTAAGCCATAGTGCTCGCCAGTCCTACCGGCAAAACAACCCTCGTACAATCGCTATCCCCCCTCAACCCTCCAGCATTGGTGTACCGGAGGATAAACCACCCAGCATGGCTACGAAACTTTGTGCTTTATATGGTAATTTTAAGGCGACTCGTTTCCTCACTCCACGCATCATATATAACATACTGACGGACAGAAGGCGACGAGTCTTCTCTCTTCCTCCTTTCGTTCCTTCAGGATCATAATCCTAGAAGAACTGACACGCACAGGGACTAACGTACCTTTTTTAGAAAGTAACTAGATTTATCTGGAGCTTTAATGGAAACACCGATGGCAGTTAATGCGAGAGTGTGGGAAATACAAAGAAGACTTAACAAGGATGCAAAGTAGAACCTTGCATATTGCATCCTTATTACTTTCAATCTTCTACAAAGCTACCTCGATGAGGAAGTACGGTCATCAATTTTGTCTTTTCATAGAGAAACTTTTGTCAATATGGTGGAAAATAATGAGAGAGCGCCTAAGCTATAATTGTATATAATTGTATGAACTAAAGATTAACGAAATTTTAATGATAAAAAAATCTTTTTAAATCTACTGTTTTCTTCTTTCTATGTATGATTAATTACTTAAGGTATACATTACTGTAGTTGCTAATATACTTTAGCGTTTATAAACAAACTAGTATTACGCGGAGATAACGATCTAATAAAACATTACAACATAACCTAAGAAAAACTGCTAATAGTCAGATGGCGATATTTGTAGTTACGCAGCAACCTGTCAACAAGCGTGAGATTTTCCGATAACTTGAACCATATTTTTGAGAATTATTCCTAGCGACAAAAATAATCGTTAAAGTTAACAGGTGACGACATCGTCCCATGCAACTAAATGACTGTAGCAATTTGTTTCAGATACATGGACATTTTTATTAGATCCTTCTCTTCGTGTACAAAGATGAAGGACGTCTTGGAATCGTCATTCAACTGCTCGTGTAAAATGTACAACCGCTACGAATAAACAAGGTTTCCAGAATTAAGAAATAAGTGATACGAACGAAAAGTAAGAAGGAAGTTTAATCATACAATATTTATAAATTTTGGCTTATCAAATTTAATGGGGTCAATTTACCTGAAAATCATTAACTCTGATAAAAAATAGTTCATACATTTGATGAACATGAGAAAAATTGAACCTTTTCATAAATAAAATATCTTCTTGTAGCACATATCATCGGTGTGAATATTCTTTATTTTTTCTTCCATTTAAAAATTGTAAACTTCAGGCTGCAACGTTGGATGCATTTAGCTTTGCAAGGTTTCATTCTCTTCATAAAAAGACTCTATTCAGTCCGAGTATATACATTTTTATTTGAAGCTCATACACAGAAGTTACAGAAGAGTTATGCTCAAAAATTACGGGGGGAAGAAAATTTACTGCAAAGGTAGATTCTGTGTAAAAGCTTAAAATGGAAATTTCTATACTCAGATCGAACAAAGACTTTTCACATAGAGACAATTGAATCTTAAGACAATTTAAGAAGGGAAAAAATATTTCACTTTAGAAAATGTGCATTTTGGGCTGGTAAAATGGTATTTTTTATTAAATTGCAAGATTTAATGCGTACAATTGCAACATAATTAAAACTTCATGATTTTCAGGTGATTCGTATCTCATTACAGCATAAAAGGACAAGTCTATAAACGTACTGTCAGATAATTGACAAAACAATTTATCAACCATCATTATCTAGAAGTTCTATCGTTCGAGGATTTCTTTCAATCTTAATCTACCAATCCGTACGAGTTAAAACGGACCTTAGACTTCAACTGTAGTACTTTTGCATGTCAATCGACTGCGATCGATGTACTTTCTAGATCCACATATCTATAGACAGACAGAAAATACTCGAGACGTGAATTCTTGAACAGTGTACATCATTATCTATATGCAGTATCTATATATAGAATGAAGTATCTCGAGTATAAGCTCTTGCTACCTTTACTTAATGGAGAAACTCGAACTCGAGGAGCTTTTGGTTTGCGTGACGGTAAGCCGTGTGCTTTATTGCGAGTGCGGAACTCACAATCGTAAAGCTATTACTCCCTGTTAATGATTCATTCGTGATTCGGATGCCTTGGTTGACGGGCCTGAAGAGATTGAAAATAGGAATATGTCTTCTCGATGACTATTTGCCATAATGGAAGCACAAAACGGCGTCAACCCATTTATGAGCAGATTCGAGATGTGCAGACAAGTCGCGTGGCTAACGTTATCGGACACTTCGCTCTCTCCTCTATCGGATTTATATCCGTTAGTTGGTTGATGATAATGATAACTTGATTCAGTGGTGTAAAAACGAGGGAAGCAATTATTTTCGAATGCGGAAGTACTCTCATCGTCATCCACTACCGCGTTTCTCCTCGTTCTCGTTGCTCTTCAATGTTGTCCCTCTCCATAGCTTATCCTCTTCAGTTTTTATTGATGAAGCAGGATTGCTCTCGATCTAAACATTCGGCCTTTTCTTCCCCATTCACTCATTATTTCAATTAACGATGAAGCACAAAAAAAGCGAAAGCCTCACTTGTTCATCGTATTTCTCACAAAGTTACGAATAAAATTACTCGGTTAAGATTTTTCACTTCGGTCTAATCAACCGACAAACAAAAAATTAATAAAATGGCTTCAACTTTTAATAAATTATAATATTCGACAATGTCTGAATTGATAGTCAAACAGCTAGTCAGACTAACCAGTTATGGTCTAGTCTAGAAGATAATGCCAACGTTACGCGTGTCGCGCGTGTTGCACATGGACAGTGAGATCGACGGAGAAAACATTTATGATACCCCCGAGGAGATCTTTTCGCGACTTCTCTCTGACGGGGCCGGGCCTCTGTTTGTTCTTCTTCGTCCTCGTAAAGTTTTTCAATGCTCTTACAACTGTTACTACTATTACTACCGACTGCGCTCTCGTAATACAGTAGGGTCACTCGCTTTCTCGCTTTCTAACTCGCTACCTCATATTCCCTGTGATAGTGGAACGCGTGGAACACTAAATTTCTCTCCTAAAGTTGCCATTACGAGTTTGCAAAAGCTTCCGTACCAGTGACGGGTTAACTACGACAACAAGATTCGAATAGATTTTACATGACGATCCATCCCGTTAAGCTCTCAAGTTTTTTCTATTGTTATTTTACCCTTTTCTATTATTATTTTATTCCAATAAGTTATTCCAACGCTTTTATTTACTTTTATACTATTTGATTATCTCGAAATTTGTAAACAAATTCCAGGAACAGCTTTATCATAAATTCATACGAAATAATTGTAATAATATTTATTATTCAACTTATTATAATTATTGTAATAAGTTCAATACCAATAAGAAAAAAGTACATGAGATCTTCCACGTTACTACAGCTATCGCATACTTCGAAGTCATCCAAAAATTGAGTGAATAAGTAAAATTAAGTTGCTATCTGGAAAAAATAACTGTGACAAGTCTAATGACCAGACAGGCCTCTGTTTACGAGCAAATGCTATGTGCTTTTCATATTTCGTACGACGATATATCGGCAAAATAAAATAAAATTGTAATTAAAAAAAAAAAAAAAAAAAAAAAAAAAAAAAAAAATTATTTAGAAAAATTTAGAAAAATTTTCTTTGAAAAGAACATTTAAAAAATGATCAATTTACAATTTTAACTAATTTAAATTCAATTTTCCGTTATCGAGACATGGACGTTAAAAATTTAAAAACTTTATCTAATTTTCTCATAAGCGAAAACATGTAACGTCATAAAACTTATTGTTGTACGGTTGTCGTATCCAGATTGTTAACTCATTTATTTACAACAATATACGACTTGGAAAAATAGGGTGGTTGAAGTTCCATCAAATGTCTCGTATATAATTTTAGATGAAACACAACCCTAATCGATCTATGTAACCTCTGAGAGTTGCGAACAAATTTTATTTATCGAGCATGAATTTAATTGGGATATCGTTGACTCGGTATATGGCATAAGAACAAGTATATATACATATGTATATACTGCGAATACTATAGCAATGAACAAATGTTCGATACTCTGCTCGGTATTTGTATCTGCTATCAGATGCTTCTCATGTTCGATGCCCCTCGAGTGCCTTTGGATATACATATATGTATTTAAACCCTTGTGAAATGGTCGTCATGAAATTCTGTATCATGGACAGTTATCGAGTAATGTGATAGATATGGTAGAGTATGTGTACTGTGTCTTATAGTATTCCTTGTTAATACGATGCAGCTTGATATAACTTTGTATAATTTCATATTTTATTTATTCCAATTATTTCTCTTTTTATATGTTTTTATTTTGCGACCCTTAATATTTTTTCTCGTGAAGAAAATTGGTATAAACTATTACTTAGGAGCTGAGCACGTCTATCACCCAAATTATTCGTGGCGCTGCTACTATTTCGATATTTTTCGAGTTTGAATGCCTGATATTTTATAAAATACGAATGCCAAGTGTTAAATAAAAATGTCTGCGATGGAGCAATGATATATCTATTAATCGAATATATAAGTAATATGCTGTAGTGAACCTTTCTAGATTTAATATAAATTTCGAAGCTGGTGTTCTAAGAACTATAATTCTGTCCAAAAATTTATCATAAGTCTGTAATCTATGAAACAGTAGAGTTATCTACGAATATAGATTTGTAGTGGACTTTGTTGTAGTCTTATAGTCTTCTAATGGCATCTTCGATGTCTATATTAGATTTCAATTGATTTAGATCCAGCACCGCTCTATCGCAGACATTTTTTTCCTTTATACATGGCACGTGTATTTAATCGAATTGATGGGTAGTCTAATGGGACTTACCTATGAAAGAAGAATGAAGTTACCATCGTTCATTCGAAAAATCGGTCGATAGTAAGAAGTATATGCAGGGCCTGCATCACAAGTAAGACAGACCGATCACATTTGTCTAGTGATTAGCGTGCTCAATTCTAAAGCAAAGTAGCGGGAGGTGTCCGGTAAAATACTGGAGCTTAGTCTTGTTGGTAGAATAATGTTTCGACATGACGTAGCTCCAAGCATATATTCATGTCAACACACAATCCAATATATGTCTGTAGTCAATTACTGGCAGTTATTGACACTATTTAGCTCTGGCACTGAGAAGCGAACTAAGAAGACCGACTGTTACCGGCACCTTAAGTATAGTCAAAGTTTCTGTGACCGAGTATTCCTAAAGTGATTCGGTACTCGGTATAAGAAAAACAGGTATATCAGTTCGCTAATAATCCTAGCAGTCGATGGGACGTTAAAATAATTTTAAAAAACAATATCGAGAAAGAAAGTTAGTAGTAGAAAGTCAAAGACAAATTTTTCCGCGACCCATTCATACAAACTTTTTCCTATATCATTGTTATTCTTCGTAACTTCTTTGGTTTTTTAACGTTTCTTTACTTTCTTTTGCCAATCGTTATAAAAGTTTCCGAAACGAATACCTCAACCCCCGAAGAGGTCGGTGCCAGTGAGCAACGTTCTCGCTACTTATTCTTATTCTTTGTCTTCTTCCCATTTTACGATCTTTTTTTTTTATTTTCGTCTTCCTCCTCACCTCTTCTGGTCTTTCCGAGAGTCTTACGTAGCGATTGAGCAAAAGCAATATAAGCTCACCCGTTCGACGTTCTTTGCACGCCAGAGCTGAAACTGCCGAGACTTAAACTACCCTCTATCCCCAACCTTATCTTCTTCCTATTCCATCTTATCCTCTACCTAGCTCTGATGATATCCCAAACGACGCTACTATCCTTAGCCTATAGCTAATCTTGAAATCACGTCACACGCCATCCTTAGGATCCCGACAAATAATAAAGTCGAGATATCGAAGCGCTGCATCTCCGGACTGTTCACTACCCCTGACTGCCTTCTACTTCCGCTTAGCCGTAGTCGCCACATGCCAGCTGAAAATTAATCGTCGATATTTCCTCACGAATCTAATATCCTGTGGATCTAGTACTTCATTGTCTTTTAATTCGGAAGACACAGTCTTCGCAAGGTTAGGTAAGGGTAAGGTAAGTTGGCGAGGACCTTGCAAACTTATGACCGTAACTATAACCTTTCGTAGCTGTAGATTGCAGTACAACAATCGAGCGATAACCATAGGTATACTGCACGATCGTATAACGACCAAACACGTTGTGAAAGTATCTTTTCGGGCTGTAACTTGTGATGTCAATATAAATTTTTTATTGACACTTTAATAACTTCCTGCGCCAACGTATACTTTGCGTATGGCAGTAGTCTCGGAAGTCAACATATCGGCTAGTACAGTAGGACCTCTTATAACTTTTATGAGCTTGGGAGAAGCCACCTCTCATAATTTATACTTTTCCTCAGACCCCCACTAGGCTGTCAATCAGCGCAGAAGGCGAGTAGCGCTTCGCGCAACTAAGCGCTGCGTTGCGCGCGCCGATGCCAATTCGAAGCACTCGCCTCTATATACATATTATAAATGGACTAAATATTTATTGTATATTGTCTTCGTATTTTGAAAAATAGGAGGTAGAAATAACTTCGATCCCAGAGATATTTCGCTCGATACCGACAGTGTCTTTATCATGTCTTTGTCATTGGAAAAGACTCTCTCTAATTGTAAGATAGTTTACGAATATATTTCTACAATCTATTGTTATGAAAAAAGTAGTAGCAATGTTCTACTAATAATTCGATAAAATAAACCTCGGATGATGAACCATTACGCAAATTCAAGTTATGTTTGTGATGGAAGTGCAATTGATAGTCGATTCTATATTAATAATGAAAGTGAATAATGATTCATAAAAGTGTTGTTCTTTATAGAACAGTATAGCTGATCAGAATGAGCAGAAATCGTCGAAAGACTTGAAGCGAGCAGGAGAAAGTTTGAATCACCTTGATAAGAGAAATCTAGTATAGCCCTTATCAGGGCCTCATATGTTTTGCCTTACTCTGTACTCTGAGGGCTTCAGAGAATTAAGAGCTTGAACGCGGCGCTTTCCAGTCTGCCTTACAATGGTCCTCAATAGGTAGACCTAATAAAAATAGTATCAGGGCACGATGTTATTCCCTGTCTACAACTTTTAGCTAAATGCTTGTTTACTTTATCTCCAACAGTTGATAATAGAATATGTAGTTGATAGGATTGATACTGAATCAAGCAATCGTGATGGAACTTCCGCTCGGTAATTCGAGAATTAGTAATTAGTGTCGGAGATAAAATGCAGAGTTACTCAAGCAGTCCTTAGTCAACTAAATCGTTACACTAACAAAAGGTTTATCCACACAATTAAATATTTTATATTTCGGAATAATTCGCTGAGTGATTACACAATTACGTTGATTATGTTTTACTTATAGCTTCATTGTTGTGGCGTGAACATACTACCTTAATACAACGATTTAAAGAAGACTTTCTGATAGTAATCCATAGCCAGTTGTTCTATAATCATCGTGTATGCCACTACTGTGTTAACTCAAAGAAAACTAAAATATATTGTGGTTGAAAGGTCAAACAAATCAGGTACATCGATGCTTCTCAATAAATTCTTTGTCCAATATGGTATCCGTAGCTACAATACATAAAACCCTTATCGCCGTAACATATTTTCTATGTTTAATATCACCAGAAATCATTCGTTATACTATTCCCTGTCACCATGAAGCTCTAAATCGCGTAGTATATCACTAGTGGATTCATGCAATACGCCATAAATTGTAAAAACGATCTCTTTTGTTCCAACGTCATCATGCATTCTAAACTATTCCACAACAGCCGCTGTACATCGTTATATTCTGAACGATCAACTAGCCACTTCATTACAATAGATACACAGACATAGGTGACTCCATTGACGCGCTTTCGTTATATATGTATATATATATATTGTATGTGTTTAAGAATACAGAGGTAGGCACTATTCGTTAGCGTGAATAGCGATGAGCACTTTACAGCACAGTGGCTGTACGCTAATCCAATCGCGTTGAGGGCTTCAACAACCGTTCGTATCGCGAGTGAAGGTCTCGATGTGTGGGAGTTTACTGCTATTCCCCACACGACGATAATGGGATTGATACAGTGAACAATTTTACATCTTTGCCCCTACTGTGTACTCTATCTTCCTGTATTGTTGTATGAGTGTTGATTTAGGAGATTTGCCACGTGCGTTACATCTCTACCGAACCTCCAACGCGTGTATTATCCCTACATGTATATGCCTACTAAAATAAAAGCATATATAGTGGTTTATATGTATGCATTCATGTTAAAACGAAAATAGGGTCGTATTTGGCGAGATGAATAGACCAAAAAGCAGAGGGTAGTTTGTTATCGCGATCCTCGTAAAATTTTTGACACACTTCTTACTCTTTACGTCCCCTTTGGGGTTGGAAACGTTCGTCATTCAAGCGAAGTTAAAGGTGAGCTCTGAAGCTGAACTTCGATTCATCTCCGCTTTGGAAACTTAATAAGGTGTAAGCACGCAGCTACGCGACGTGTCAAGGCAGCTTAAACTACAATATCAGATCGCAGTCTTAACCAACCTAGACGTCAAGAAAAAGTGACTGTAGATTGCAGTACATAAACTCGCATCAACGAGATGCGATTTGGACGTTTCGAGCTTTTACGTATGCATGTTGATTGAGTATTCCTGCAGGTTGCGTGCTTAAATAATATTGCTTTAAAAAGTGGAAAGAATGTTTTATTGGTTGCCTTCTTTTATTACCTGGCTACAAATCATAAAGAAATTGTTAAAGATAAACTCGTAATATGTACGAATTTCTTGAACTAAGAAAAGTTTTGATATTTTAAGATGTTGTACTGTTAAACGTGAAGGGATTGCGCAAGGGATAAGCAAAGTAAAGGGATTAAGCTTTCAATTGAAACAGCAAACGCCAAATAGTGAAAGTTTCTCGGGTGCTAGGAGAGTTAAACTCAAGTTTCAAGATCAATGGCAATTATTATAAATAATAATTCATAATTAATAATAATAATAATTATTAATTATAAATAAATTTTAAATAATATTATAAGTATGTGCACTACACAAACTCCAAGTAACGAAATGTTATTTAAACGTCTCGAGCTTTTGTGATTGCGTGTTGATTGAGTATTCTCGCAAGCTGCGGAGGTTAAATAAAATTGCAAGGTCCTTAAAAAGTAGAACAAATATTTTGTTCGTTGTCTGACTTTATTGCCTAACTATAAATCATAAAGAATTGTTAAGGGTAAATTCGTAATATGCATAAAACTCATGAGCTAAGAGAAGACTTGATATTTTAGCAAGTTGTACAGTTAAGGGGCTGCTGGAGTGCATTTGTATTGACAAAAGGTAAAAATAGACTATTTCTTAGTCTACGAATATATCTCATATTGTACAAGTCTGTAATATAAACGTAAATGCTTCAACGTCCGGTCGAATTTCGATTGAAACGTGCAAATAATGAAAATAATCGTAAATTACTGATTTTTCGCCTCGAATAATTTAGGCTCGTGTAGCAAAATTACGTCGTCTCGTGACCACAAGGGCGGCGCAGCGAGCGCGGGATGTCTGTTATCACATGCGCTTTACACCCTAACCTCATGTCATATATATGTATATTGTTTCCCTTAAAAAATAAGACTTGAAATAGGAAAACACTAAATCAAATAAATATACCTATCAAAGGTTAAATAAAACAATGAATTTGTCCTCGTTAATTACATGTATGCAAATAAACCGAAAATCTCATTTATCCCAAGCGGCCTTGATGAACGTGAAGCTTGGCTGATTGGTTTCATACTGCTTTCGTACACTTTGGGTTTTTGGTTACATCCCTCGTCTTTAAAAAAAAATTATTTTTTTGAAGCATAAAATACAATTAACATCCAAATATAAACGATATAATTTTACAATAAGATAAGTTTAAGTAGAAGGTACTGCAATGAGTTATAATTTGGTATGGCTTTCTGAAATTGTTTAAATTATTTACATTTTGGTAATTAACTTGATTGACCATTAGCAAATGTGTACAATCACGGTCTCGCGTACAAGACCGTGTGTACAAAAGGTTAATACAGGTTATGTTTGGTACTTCGCACTCCGTTATTTTGTATCCCTCATCGACAGCGCCGCATCGTGGCGACACTTGACCCTAAAAACGGTACGACATGGGTGCCTCGCCCTACCACTAAATGTGGATTTGGTTTAAAGCCATGTACATATATTAGACCGCAGTCAACAGCGTCTGCTTTGTAGGATATTAATGTTTCTGGAACTCACATACGTCAAACCAGACGTATGTATAGACTACGAAATATTCTATGTTTACCGACTGAAGTCAATAAAAAAATCTACTCTAACATCCCCTTAACCACGAATGGGTCGCACAGAGGATAAGAGAAACAAAGGAATAAAGTTTTTGGTTATAACAGCGAACGCTAAGTAATCAAAGTTTCTCGGGAACAAGGAGAATCAAATTTAAGTTTCAAGATCAATGTACATTCTATTACGTCTTGTGCATACAGTACGCAGTACATATACTAATAGTACTGCTAAAAGGTCGTATATGTCAAAAGTGTTTACTTGCCCTTTAAATAAAACGTATTATCAGAAAAAGAATGTGAAAACCTACGAATGATAACCTTCTGATAAATAAAAATGTCCTGTGTCGAAAGCTAAAAATGAGATTTAGATTGAAGACCCTGACCTTATGAAAGTTATTTTATAAACTTAGACAAATTTCAAAATAGCCTACAGACAGGGTTCATGCCGTCTTGCCTTTGATATTGAATTTTCAATGTATAATTATTATTCAAAATGCTACGTTATCCATAAATGTCATAAAAGGCAAATGTATAGTACTTTATGTTCACTGATTGAAAATTTTGATTCATAAGTAATCAGCGGCATGTACAAGCCGGAGTTTCGACAATTCTAGATTTTTAGTGGCTGAAACTTGAAATGATTCCGCAGGTCTAGTGACACGTTGAACAAACCAGTAACACTCAACTCAGCAATTAGCGTCTCAAAGAGACATTAAAGAAACTGAAGTTGGGTAATTCGCATCGGTGGCTTTGCGTGTTGATTACTGTTGAAGGTTTGGGGTCATGCTTACTTACTCGTTCACCGGTTCTATCACGAGGCACGATGTGCCATTTTATTACCGTGGTTATCGAGGGGCACTGAACTTAAAATCTTATCAAATTAGCGTACTAGGAATAATGTGGTTGGAACTTGCGGACAGAGTTTTCGAGCTACGAGGCTACTTTTAATTACTTTCAAGAGTTTTTAATCAATTATAGCTCAATGTGTTATCATATTGATAAGTCAAGTAGTGTGGTCAACATATTTAATTGCAGAATTAATTTTTACTTTATTTATTCAACAGACTATCCTCTCGATAAATGAATCTAGTAGTGAAGGTTTGGTTAGGCAAACACAAAGCAGAGTACAGCACAATTGAAGTTGAAATAGCGTGATTAGTTGATAGCATACTTAAAGGGGCTTTAAGTAAATGAAGAGACTCTTATGTACGGAATTCTTAACTGACCCTCTTAACTGGTCATGAATTTCGATCCCTTTTCTGAGTTCTCGACTGATTCAATCGGACTTACTTTCAAATGGTTTGCAAGCCCCATCCTTTAAAATAAACCCTGAAAAGAATGAGTCGAGGATATATAAGAAGCTTAAAGATCGTAGGACGCTTTTCCGAAATAACTAGAGCATGAAGAAATTAATCCATACCGTCGATCTTAAGACGACTTTATGTGGAGTCATTTTAATTGCTTAAAGCTCTGAGGTTAAGTTTCTTTAACTAAATGTTCGATTATTTATCTTTTGTTAAATGATTCATTCCTTTTAGAATTCAATTATTATATTTCTTATGTTCGTTAAGTTATTTCATAATAATCCGATGATATGTTTTATGAATTGTATGCCTAAAGAAAAATGTTGCTTGTAAGAACAATTTATAATTTTAGTATCACGGATTAAAGGTTATTGGACTGTGATCCGTTCGAATGGCGTTTCCGCAGATGATTTAATCCAGAAAAGTGCTTGTGTGATAATAAAGGAAAACACAAAGTTAGCTACGTCGGAAGTAAAAACGAAGAACTGAACGAGAAGAGCTTGACTCGCAAACTATTGGTCAATTTCGCTTGGCAGCCACCGGCTGGTGCATGGTAACTATAGTAACTGGAAACCAATCTCACGTCATTGTTTCCGAACGTATACTACGATAAGCGATTCGATTATGAGAATGGGAGAGGGCGGAAGGGGGAGGGGGTCACTTCGTTTGACGATTACTTCGTTGCGCAAGCTAGAAGTCCGGATATTCGTGATGACTCGGGGAAACTGGACGCTACTCTATAACAAGCAATTCGTTTGGTAACGAGAGAAGTTGCCTGAGCATCTGTCCTAGTGCGATCTTTGAAACTAGCTTGCATATGCGCTCTATAACGAATGTGTGCGAGTTTTCGGCATTCTAATTAGTCGAGGATCGCGAACGGGATTGTAAAGTGGTTGATCACGGTGATGCGTCTGCTGAGAAACAATCGGAAGAGAATTATCCCCGCGATTCCGATTTGCACGTATCGATCCGTGGGAACGTAGAGTACTTTAATTTCCTGTTAATTAATTTTGTAAATTAAAAATCAGTAAATTACAGCACATTAAATGTCAAGATAGCAACTACATTCATTCGGCGTGTTTGTAAATATATAATAAACATATAATAACAAATGTAATAAAAAATGTCGTTACTAAAAAAAAATTTCGTCTTTCTACCCTTGAGTGTAATTGAAAATAATTAACCGTTGTTTTTCACAAAATGATGTCGTTGGCGATTAAATTTAAGGGATATCTCAATGAACTAAACACGAAATCATCTTTATTTCATTGACCTTCTAAATTTAATTACCAGACCTTTTATGTCGTGAGAAGCAGTGGTAAATTACCTTCAATTATATTCTAAGATGGAACACAGAACATTTTTCTTTCTTCTTATTTTAGTATAAAGAACATTTGGATTGAATTTTCTAAAATTAGTGGCACACGCTAATGCTTAACATGTATATGACAGTTACAAAAATTAAGGATCCACTTGTCGCTTTTACTTGAATGTATTATCATCCCCCGAAAACCAGAAAAGCGTCTCCATTTCTAGTATTATATAATAAAATGTACAACACGGAACGAGGTCATAGATAGTACATTTTCAAATGCGTGAATACAGATCGTAGATAAAATAAACCCGCATAGCGAATGGTTCTCTTAATCGCGCTGAGAGTACAATGGAGATAAAACTGCGGGTGTGATGTACATACTATTGCATACATTAAATCAAACATAACATAGCCAGCGGGGATTACACTACCATCATGCTACCGGATGAAATTTCCATCGTGCAAACGGCCGACAAATATTGGATAGTTTGGTGCCCACTCATTCGTTCTGTCGGGCATTTCCTTTGAAGATCGATTTTCATTTATTTTATTATTCATGTTGGTCGCTTTGCCCGTTGAAAAGAAGATATTATAAAGAGGTAGTACGATCCATCAAGAGTTCTAAAGGGAAAGTGAGTTGTAAACGATATAAAAATTCACAGGGCCGCAAAATTTTTTTTTCAATATTTCGCTTACATTATTTCTACTTTCATGCGCTATCAAATACCAATAGTATCATTGCAGTTATCGTAACAATCCTGCTCCATATTATATAGAACGCTTCTTGTGCTATTTTAACGATCGACTGATATTCATAGTTATAACAACAATTCATAGCTCGACAATTCGGCTCATCAAAGTGTTATTCGCAACCATGTACTCGTATGAATGGAATACGCGTACCAACTGACGCTCTCTATCTTCCACTATGCTTCGAAGATCGATTTTATTTTCGTTTCATTTCAATTTATTTGTATTATATCTATATAATTTAAAAACAATCATTTTTCAATATACATACAATAGTCAAAAGTGGATACTAAAATTACGAATGATTATTCAGTATCAATAGATTCACTGATAACCAGACAATTGATTTGTCAAAAAAATTGAATTTTTATGTCAAAACACATGCAATGATTGTACCGATACTTACGTTTGTGAACAATGAATTATTTAAGCTGTTTCTGAATTGTTAATATCATTGCTATGGCTTGGCTACTTGTATTTCTATTATTATTGTAAATTCAGCAATATTCCTGCATCAGAACCACGGTAGTGGTATACTGATCGTAAGATTATTCAGGTTCCCATATCCATTTCGATTCGCAGTGACGAGACTCTCGCACCTTTTTTCGTATAATATTTTCTTCCATGGAGAAGTAGTGCAAACGGTATGACAGTTATTGGCATAAACGTGTCTCTTTCTATTCCATACTATCCACTGGAAGGGCTGTCAATCGTTATGAGGTGTCCAATAACTGCATCGCATGCACCACGTGCTTGAAACCGTTCTGACATGTGCACCTGTCACTGTGGTGTCTGTACGAATATGAAAAGAACGGAACGCAAAAAGAAAATAAATAATGGAGATCCCAGACGCGTAGGTAAGCAGTTGTATGTGCGGTGGATGTGATGCTATATACATATATAACGACGTACATTATTTAGCGTACAAACTGTCGTCGTATGCATATATACGTAAAAGCGAATACGAGTGCCACTGGCGAAACGGCATTAAAACGACGTGTGCCAATCGATCCGTTCTTCTGTCACTGCAAATTCTGCGCCGTGTTACACGTACATCAATATACGCACACGTGGGTACAGAAAGACAATACATACTCTCATTTTCCTGATGCGACGTAGTCAATGGAATGAATAATGAAACGCATACATCCACGTACGTTGACAACTGTACGTATAGAGAGGGGGAGGGGGTAGAAAGGAAACAACTTATGTACAGTGTATAGTCCAAAGGTATACGAATGACTGGAAAAAGAGGGTGACCGAGTGGAAAGGGAAAGACTGAAAACAGATAGTTCAAGCACATTGACGTTCTTCTGGCCAACACGGAATTTCTCGCACTGTACGTCCACAATAAGGCCGAGACAAAGCTTTCCGTACCTTGTGGCTTGATGCAATCGGTACACTTGTGTTGCATACGAATTGTGCGTGAATATTGAGGGTCTCAACTACCTATTCGTCATTTACATATGGATGGAACTTAAGTGGTCAATAGTTATACCGTTTGCCATTAATAAAAAAAGAGTCCACCAATGATTAAAACTCAGGAAAAGAATGCATCTATTCAGGAAAAAAAATGAAAGCGAGCTTGTGACAAAGAGTGACCCAGTATGAGTCGTGATTATCGTATAGCAATGAATACATTTACCCTGGATACCAGGATTTTTTTTTGTTTTACTATATCCAATGCACAGGCTACCCGCGGGTTTGACCCATTCTTTTCTTTTATCTTATTATTTTATCATATAGTTTCTATTTTGTATTGCGCGGTGTTGATTTGCTTGTTAGGTTAGATTACTCGTGTGTATGATCTGAAGTGAGCGCATGATATACTTCGAACACGACATTGAAAGCCAATCAAAACGACGTGTAAGCGGCTTCGAGATTTCGTGAGAACCGTTTCGTTTTAGAACGAGATACATCTCATGTTCTCTTTATTGCTTTAGTTCCATTTAGAAGTCGTGTCCTTGTAAACCCTATTTTACCTTACATTTTGCTCCCGTTTCTTTGTTCTAAAGCCCCTTTCTTAACATCTATTAAATTTTATCTTCGCACAGTTATTACGAGACAACGAGGACCAAGACGACGTCGTTGTTGGTGTTTCATGGTGTACACTGCTCTCGAATAGCGAGCAACTGACTGGATAGCAAATTGGCGGGAACCCAGTGAAAGCGTAGGGAAGCCTTGAGAGGCAACAGAGTGAGGGATAGAAGCAAGCACGAGCATCGACGACGCCTTAACGAGCTTGTAATTTCGCGTTAGCCGCAGTCTAGTCACTGTAAGGGGTAAATAAAGGGGATGACGCTTATCCCCTTAGCTCTCTTACTATGTACTCTCGCAGGGCCTTATCCGAGACTTCAGCTTTTTCGCCCTCTTGGTGTGGCTCCTTCGCTTTTTTATTTATTTCTTGCTCGTTTTCTTTCGCTTCTTCTCACAAGGGTCAAGAAATAATGTTGCAGTACAAGTTCTGCAGCCCCAAAAATGTCTACGATGTTAAAAATATTGCGCAAAATACATTTCTGGTATCTGTTTGAACCTGAAAAATAATTTAAATCGATAAAACTTGTCGAGCACCATATTGGAATTACTGAACTGTCATGGCAACTGAAAAAATGCTATCAACCTTTAATCCATTAACATCGAAAGCGACTATTCCGGTTGGGGCAGTTACTGCCACATACTTGCTCAACATTTCTTTTAAAACACATGCAATGGTATAAATAAATTATATTCCTATGAACTCGGTACATCTATATTATGAAGCGATACAACTTTCCTAGCCCGTCAAGTAACATCGCTGTCAATATAAATTCACAGCATCGTAGTTAGCAAGCATAATCGATTTTAACTATTTTTTTCTGTTATCTCACAAGTCCTTTTTGTGAAATATCAACCTACTTCGAGTAGTTAATAAATTTATATTTTCAATGTATATACATTGAGAACGCGATGATAAGCCGGAAAAATATGTTTACTGCATTCTTCTAATAGTTATCGCAAAGCTCTAGATATATTGATGCTGTGCTTTGTTGTTTGATGGCTGGCGTGAAGAAAAATCGTCGCGCTTCGCGAATATAAATCTCTATATCTCATCATAGAGTTAACTGATCCATCTGATTTTGATCTTTAATGAAAATACGTGCGTGAATGTTCAAGTTAATTCCAATTAATCCCGAGTAAAAAAAGTATGGTTAAAGAGACAAAAAATATTTGTCGTCTGCTTCATCTAGCGAAACTCAATACTTTGCGTATATAAGAGAGTCGATCGCGTCCACGCTAACAATATACTCGGTGCCAGACTCTAACTAGTCTCTTAATATAGGAAGAAATAGTAGTGGCTGGGGAAATAAAGAGATAACCTGTCTTCCCGGATGCAATAAGCATCCTCATATAAATTTAACACTGTCAATTATGTTGTGTGCATGTGCTCATAATTCTGGCTTAGCATAATTTAAGCTACGATAAAGATATATTATGCAACGAGGATGAATTCATGTCCATTCTATTTATACTGTTAAAGTTTATACTTGCAATCTTGCCCGAGACTGTAAAAGTTTTGCGAAAGATGTAAATCTTCGTAAATAAAAACTATTTCAATATCAGAAGAAAAGTTTTTCAAACAATTAAAATACAGTTAAATTAGTTTCGGAAAATCTTAGAGTATAATTGAGTAGATGTACGCTAATAAAAAAAAAAAAAAAATAAAAGAGAGCACAATGCAAGGAAAGTTGTGAATAATTACACAATTTTTTAAATTTAATTTCTAACTCAGTGCTATTATTATTAAACGGTTTTGCACCGGAAGAAATCAAAACCCTTGTGTCGGTTGAGGGTGTATATCCTTAACCAACAAAAAAAGGTTCTGTATGTACACACGATCTTGTAATTTTCGGTTAGCCGGAGTGTCTCTACTGCAGAATAGTTAAGGGTCACCCGTCTTCTCTATTCTGTTTTATGGGATCTTCCCGGAAGCCACAGCTTCCCTATATTTTTACTGTATCCAGTTTTTTCCTTCACTACTTTGTTCTCCGTATTTTATGTCTTGATACAAGTGAGAGTCGGCTAGGAGTTGCTGCTTCCGTACTACAGACCAATCGAAAGAAACGGTGGGGTGATATAGAATCGAGTCGTCGTAAACGTCGTGTTGAATCCTCAAGGGGAAACAGACCCCTGTGCCTGACACCAAAATCGACTATATACACATGTAGTCTGCACGTGTACTATACAGAGACTAATAATACGGTTTAGTATACGTAAGTATCTACTCGGAGGTCCTGAGAGGTCTGCACTTTGTACCTAGATAGAGGTTGATAGATAT
Organism: Cylloceria caligata; assembly: GCA_963942595.1. NCBI lineage: Eukaryota > Metazoa > Arthropoda > Insecta > Hymenoptera > Ichneumonidae > Cylloceria > Cylloceria caligata. The sequence goes on along the minus strand of OZ012709.1, from coordinate 41,396,067 downwards.
AATACGTACATAGCATGCACCCGCATGTGTGACTTGTTTTCCAATATTTTATTCTGCCATATATGAAGTAAGAGCCAAGTGCAAATATTGTGCCCTGCACAATAGAACGACAAGGGTAACAAGATAGGATAATGATTACAAGAGAAAAGTTATGTGCAATACATAAAACGGAATTAAATTACATGCACGGTGAATCATTAAATTAAAAAACTGGAATGTAGCCAAGCTGGGTTTAAATGCGAGAAATGAAGATAGTGGTATGTAGATGATTAGAAAAGGAAGATAATGAAAAGAGTGAAGGTTAAAGAAATAATTAAATGCCAAGAAAAAAGCGGTGTATGAAGAAAAATTGGAAGTAATGTAAAGCTGCATGTGTCTGAATATAATTAATTTACGTACAAATTTACGAATTTTAAAGCTGGACGAGTTCAATGCCACATATGTGGTGGGAACATTGAAGCTACAGTCAACTCTCACATATTTTACCACCATCTATTTGACGCGATCAGCTATCTAACAAAAATGCTCTCAGGCAATTGTTACCAGCTACTGCAGACCGTTACTCTTACAAAAATAACGAACTGGCACGAAGATAACGCAGACGGCTTTGTCGGTCACGCGGGATGGAGTGTTAGTATGGGATGCCTCTCACGCCATTGATGGTTACCGGTGCCGAGTTGGTAAAATAGATTAAAGATGACTGTAGTTAGAGCAGAAGTGCCAGTACTATACTATGGATTTCGAAATCCCTATGGAAAAATTGATATGTAGTTCGTAGTAAAATGCTTAATGGGTTCCTAGGTGGGATATCTTTCCTACATGGTATTCAATCCCAGCTACAATTATTTGATGGAACTTGTATGGCACTTGCAAAGAGCCCGTTATGCTACTTGTTATATCACGCTACATCTGATTTGATTTCACGTATATTTTCAAGTATTGACTCGAGATAGTAAACAGCATTATTATATTATTATTATTAATGTTTTAAGATGTCTATGCAGCATAGTTGAAACTTACAGTAAGTGTCTGTCATCAGACGGTCGATGGTATCTTGCTTTAGCTTGCTGTTTTTTTTCCCCATTTTCGAGCTGGATGAGCTTTACTCTAGCACTTGAGCTACTCTCTCTCTCTTCCTTCTACTTCTCCTTCTTCTTCTTCTTCTTCTTCTTCTTCTTCTTCTTCTTCTTCTTCTTCTTTTCTTACTTTAACGTTGTGGAGTTGAAACGAGGATAAACTGGTAAACGAATGAAAAAGCGATTTCTCGAGCACAGAAACGCACAGGCACCGAGAACACCAATACGAGGCACCAACACGGAGCTTGGTTTTAACTCTTCGCGGCGATGCTTTCAGTCGAGTTGAGCAATGCGCGAGCCAGGGTCGAACTCTGCACCAAGTTGATTTCGCGGCCTCCCAGCAATGTCCGACTTTTCCACGCACGTGAATCACCACCCCAACTAACCAAAGTACTACCCTGGCACACTGTACAGACTGCACAGTAACTCTACTCGCCTTATGGCCACCATTCACTGTTCTACCTCGTACATTTTTCGTGATTTATGCGGACTCCCGAGAGCACCGGTGAAATACCACTGGTACTTCTTCTGCACGATTGTAGCGTATTTAGAGTCTCAACGGTTTTACACCATTTTGCTGGGCTTTCTCCTCGTTGGCTTTCCTCTCCTCTTGGTCCACCTCGCTCTTATCTTCGTTCTGGAATTTATACGAAATTCCTTCCACCGTGTTAGGTACGGCCTTGAAATACCGATCTTGGTTCACTCTTATTCAATTAAATTTCAGCACAGTCGGCGCACATCGCGAGAACGATGAAAAAGTTTCTCTTGCGTCTCGGTATTAGTCCTCGAAAATCGTTACCCGTCAGGAGGGTGCTTCTGAAAGAAGTAATAAAAAATCATCTTATTATGATTCGATAACTCGATAACTCGTAGTGATCGTCGATAAGCTTCCCAAGTACCTCAAAGAAAATGTAAATAGCTACATAAATAAGAAAGTTAAATAAAATGAAATAATTACGCCTACAAATAATTATAATAAAGAACGAAAGGAGAAACACATTTTCATTCATAAACAGTTAGGTCTCTCTCTCTCTCTCTCTCTCTCTCTCTCTCTCTCTCTCTCTCTCTCTCTCTCTCTCTCTATTCTACATATTCTTTAGCGTAATAATACGTTTCGAAGTTTCGACTGTATGCCGTTACGGTGAATTAACTATAATCACTACAACTCAGCTTTTAAATTTTCTCCAAGTTTGTAATTGCTAACCGATCGAGTGTATAATGGATTTTCCATTAATTATTTTATAATTCTTTACGAATTTGAGAACACAGGTCGAACTGGAGGAGACACTGGTAATCAATATTGCAATGTACACAGTGAATCTAATTGTCCAGGGCATATCCGAGTAACGAACGAAAATTTCCTAAGCTAAAATAAAGTTTGTTGGGGGATTTCTCGTGTCCCTGAAAGCTGAACGGTAGTAAGTAGAATACGCTTGCGAAAAGGAAGTACATAGTAAGCTCAGTTGAACATGGCCTGAGAGACATGGCAAGACAATAATTGTTACTGCCGCTGCTGCTAAGATCCTTCCTCTCTCTCCCAGAACCTAAACTTTATCGCGGAGTACTGAAAAGTTTTCGTTTCACTCTGCGTATTCGCAAGCCCGCACAACCTGATCTTAGCTCTTCCTTCGAATTTCGCTCTCAGCTTCACTATCAGCGAAATGTACGTAGAACCGACACCTATGTATATAGAATTACTATGGGCAGCTATATCTATACAGCCACTACCCCTACGCCTCCTCCTTTTCGACTGGCAGACTTACGAGGTAATTTTTTCGGAATTGTCGTTAAATCTAATTTGTTATTTTTAGTTTGGGATACTTTTCTATCACTGAAGCCTCAGAAATAGATAAAGATACTTTTATAACTATTTCTGTTCTAGCTCTAGGGTCTGTTTGAAACTATAAAATGTCTGAGAAATTAAAAATCATGCTCAGATGAGGCCTGTTGTGAATTTAAAAAAAAAATTGTCTTATCATTATCGTTCCTAATAAAAATAAATGTAGGATAAAGCAATTTGAGCGATAATTACAAATCATGGAGCAAATAAAAACTGTATCCCATATACAATCGAGGTAACATGACGGGTTACCAAACGATTTTAATAGACTAACAAAATGTCATAGGACAATTAGAAATCAATGAGAAATAAAATAAACCCAATTGGACAAAGTCAGAGAATTAATTCCATTCATTGATTACATTCATATTTTTAATTAAACTCATTCTAGAATCGATGTTGTCGATTAAAAAAATTTAAATAACTGACTCCTACTTCAGTGTGAACATTCAATGACTTCGTTTATTTATAACATAAATTTCAAATGATTTTCGAAACTTTCCTGCTCATGTGTTTTATTGTTCAAAGAATATATACTCTCGTTTGCTTTCGAGAAAAATATAATCCACGTGAAGAATGCAAATCGCAGAAACACGAGGGACTCTAAAAAGCTTTTCACTTCACTATTCGCTACAGTCTTAAAGTATATATACGTTTTATATCTTTTCGTTTTTTATGGTTACGCAATGAATATAAATGCCTATTCATCGTTTCGGAAATGGGTATAGATACTCGGAAGCGAAGCATTTCTTTGATAATTCGGACTAAAACGTAATTCTCAAAGAATGGCAAATAGTGAAACACGAGAGGATCTAAGAAGTGTTTCAATATTCTCCGTATCATCTTTATATCATTCTCTTTTTTATTGTTACGGAATAAACATAGAAATGCGTATTGGAATTTTAAATAGATTCAAGCGAGTGCTCTTTTCTCACATTGGATATAAATTGAAATAAATACGTATAGGTAAAATAAAATTGGAGTTACAGATGTACCGTTCATGGGGTGAAAGTAGTTTTAAATACTTTGATGAATAACCAACCGCTGTTGTCTTTAAAAATTTATAACGAATGAATGAGGAATTACACCTGGTAGTGACTACGAATGTATCTCATGATGTTTCTTTTTTAAATGACACATAACGGTTGTACAATACATTTTAGACTTAGTCTATGATTCGAGGTACATCACTGCTGACTGCAGCAGGAAAGTAGGTCAAAATACTACAAATATTGAGTTGTAGGATGGAAAAGTGAAAGAAAGGAAGATGCACGAAGAGGCGGCAATGTTATATTCGAAGGTAGAAGATTAAGCTCGTGAAGCTCAAGGAATTTGAAACTTGAAAAGTCAGAACAACGACGAATAAACAGGCTACTTGTATTGTGTTGCTTCGCTCGTACGAAACTTTAGAATGGATTCCTAACCGAGATCTATATATGTAACTCTTGGAAAATGTTGCAAAGTAGAATCTTGCACGTTGCTTCCTCATTTGTTTGGTCCGTCGTATCCAGACTTCTCTATGAGAAAGTTTGATTAATTTTGACTTATTCATAAAAGAAGTTTTGGTTACTGCGCATCATAAATACATGCGAGGAAAGGATGTGTAAGATTCTACTTTGTAACTTTTTTTTAAACGTTTAAAGGGTCTCTTTTTCTGTATTTTTTTTAACATTTATTTCAACTTTTTCCAATATATTTTAATGAAACTGTTGCTTTATTCGCGTGCCGAATTTTAGCTGAATAAATCAAGTTATTTCAAATGTACAGGTATTTCACGTTTACAAACTAAAGTAATATTGAAATACAACATTTCATCTGGTTTAACAAACAAACTCCTTTGTCAATTTTGGCCTAATTTTATACCAAACATCCCTGAACGCTATTGCTTTGGTTACTGCAGATCAATCAAATGAGATAGAAATGTACAAGGTTCGCCACTTAGATATGTGCAAGAAGTTTTATTTCATTGCCTCTCAATTTTTCGATAGTTAACGTATCTCAAATTTAAATAAAATACTTGAATTTGTATTTATTTAATATATTTTAACGAAAATTTAAGTCAATAACAAGTGTATCAGTTTACAGTATAACTGATGCGAGAAGTTTTAGTTCTATTACTCAAACAATTTACGAATTACAGGACAACCTCGGTTTGTTACAGACAATCCTCTGCATACAAGGCAGTATGTGTCACCAAATTTATTATCAAATATTCCTAAACGTTAATACACGAGTCCTTAAAATTTTTACTTGTTTTGTCAAATGTTTCGAAGAAGTTAACAGTTACAAATTGAAAAATTCAAATCGTTATAACTAAATAAATAAAAGTTCCAAACCTCTTTCCAGTCTCGGCACAAATTTAATAACAATCATCATTGAATATTACTTTATTATAAATCAATCATCATCGAATATTAACTATTTATTGCAATTTGCTCGAGCTAGAACAATAACATACTTTTTTTTTCTCATTCTAAATCTAATAACATTTTAACAGATGCTTTAATTATTGCGTAAATTGTAGCAAACAAAAGAGTGTAACTGCTCTACTATGTTGTATTTCCACCCACTTGACAGAACCGTTCTTTAGTTAAGGAGATTGAACTTTGTAAGCTCGTGACACACACACACACACACACACGCGCGCGCGCGCGCACGCACATCCAATAATTTTTTTCTAAACCACTTTTCTGGATGTTTAAGTATCCTGACATGAAAATCTCGAATTTTATTATTCGTCACAATAAAACTTCCTCTATGAGGACGCAAAGAAGAAATGAAAAGTGAAGATGTAGATGAGACGGCAACGACAATGATGATGACGAGTGAAGAGAAGTGAAATGTTCTTGTAGAATGCCCTCAAGGAAATATGGAGTTGAGTCAAGTATGAAAAAGGAGAAAATAGAGACGGAAAGATATGCCCGTACCAGGGAAATATTCAGTTTAAGCTTGTGCCTCGAGAGTTTTTGTTTATTTCGCAATAGGACAAGTTGCTTTAGACTGCTTCGCAATCTTGATGAGTCTTATCAAGCTCCTCCGGGGGTTTACAAGTTTCTCATTGTTAGAAGAGCCATCTCATAGAAACTACTTAGGCTTCGTCCATTTTTTTCATGAAAATAAAATCAAAAGAACTTTTGTTTTCAGTTTTTAAAAATGCAAGATTTCAATGTAGGGTATTCAAAATACTCTGAAATGTTCAGAAATAAATTTTATATTATGTCGGGATGTGTGTAGAGGCGTACGCGCGCGTACAATCAGGCTCAAACTTTCCACAGAGATGAACTAACATCAAACAATTTTTGGTGTTGGATTAAGTGAGAACCGGTCAAATTGTCTAAATTTTGTAATGAATTGAGTACGACGAAAAACGCATGTTCACGCTCTTGTTCGCTCAAAGTTCTAATTCAGACTAACATTTTATACAGAAATGGACTAATACTCGAGACGTATAAATTTCGTAACGATTTAAATTTCCCAAATTTCAATAAAACTGAGTATCAAGATAATTTTCAATGCTGAATGCTACAGTTGAATCTAGCTCCTATTTCCGTGTTCTCTCTAATTTCTTAGGACAGCTCGTCCATTCAAGTGTTTAAGAAAATATGCAAACTAGAACTTTGCGCATTTCTTCTTCATTTTTTTTGGTCGGCAGTACATAAAGTTGCATCGACGAGGAAGCAGTATGTATTGCAGTACAAAAAAATGAAGAAGTTATCGGCAAAATTGTATTTTGCAACTTCTTTTTACAATATTATCGTTCAAACATTCGAATATATTTTTAAACATAATAATAAAATAAAAATAAATCCAATGGAGTTTGAAACATGAGTCAGCTCGCTTATCACGAATTATCATAAAACACATAATGGTAAAGAAAAAATAGTAAAAAAACAATTTAGTTTTTCTCTCGATATACGAACGAAAAGTTCAAGTCTTCACATTTCAAATGCAGTATTTCACTACAGATTAAAAATTATTGTTTTACTTCATTTTATAGCTAAAAACCATTGTAAATTGTAGATATACGGAGTAAAAAATGTGGGAAAAAAGCTGAATTCCGTTTCACCCAGAGTATATAAGCTTGGGCGTGGCATCCATTGAAAAAAGAATGCGCTTGAAGGGAAAAGTCTATTCACCAGTTTAAAGTCTGTACCACTTTAAAGTCTTTCTTTTTTTTTTAAATAACGTTAGGACGAGTCTGCCCGCGCTATATTATTAAAAACATAAAAGGAGGCAAACATTAAGCAAGTGAAAAAAATGAGAATATACGAAATTTAAAGAGAACGGTACAAGGTGCCTAGAAAACTTGGGGTCGAAATGATTGGGCCGCAAACTTAAAGATGAACGACCTTCAATGTACCACTGTGAACTTTATTATTTCAACAGGTTCAACAATTATGCAAAATTTCAACTGAACCTGCGTGTGGGGGGGGGGGGGGGGGGGGAGAAATCCTCGCTCGCAAGCCAGAAACCGTGCGACCACCGCGCGGACTTTAAAATCTTCATTTTCTACCCTCTCGGGTCAGAAAAGAGCGCTCGTGGTCCTCGCTTTCAACCCACTTTAGCTTTCGCTTTATCCTGCGAAAATTCAACGCTGCGAGTAAGCTGCTACTATAGCCTCACATTAAACGTGATAAATCTTCTTAACGAGAAAGTGAGTGAGGGTCACAAGGTTTTTGTAAAGAAGTCCGAAGCTTTATTGCCCAAACGAGTTGTGCATCGAAATCCATGCCTTTGGCAACAACTGAAAAGTATCAGCTTGGTATGAATGCATACAAGACGTGAATACCACTATACAGGAGATGTATAACAATTATTACTCAGATTCATGGAACAGAACGCGTGAAACGAACGACTGTTTAAAACAATTCACCGAAAACAAATACTTATTTCACTTAAGTAAATTATAAATTAATTCATGTCGAATAAAATATACAAATAATATATTAATTTGTGCTTTTCGTTTCATCTCGAGGAATAGGTAAAAAAAATCATTTGTCGTTACTATTTACGGCTACAGTATCATTCGTCATCATGGTAATTGAAAGAATATAACAAGAAAACCGTAGCGAAATACTCGTGCACAATATATATTGTTGAAAATTGGCAACGGTTGTACATGACATATTGAATCATTCAAATTACCAATCTGGGTTAATCATCGGTTATATTGATGTTAATTAATAATTTTATTTTAATTCTTATTCATTCATTAGTGATTATTAAATGTTTCGTACGATGAAATGTACATGAAATTAAAGACCAATAATTGCATAGCAATGACTGAGATTATAAAACGAAAACGTATGTTGCGAATTAGATAAATTATGATTTAATAATGCATACCGAAAATTTTTGGCACAAACTTCTCTACAGTTCTGAAATATTTATCAAAAATACAATGAGGTATTGAATCCAAATTGATATACTGTTATATCCGAGTAAATAAACAACATAAATCTGTGTTATTGAGGTTATAATCTATGTTAATAATATATCTGTAATATGTAATCTGTATGTAATGTAATATGTAATATGTAATCTGTATGTAATGTAATATGTAATATGTAATCTGTATGTAATGTAATATGTAATATGTAATCTGTATGTAATGTAATATGTAATATGTAATCTGTATGTAATGTAATATGTAACATGTAATCTGTATGTAATGTAATATGTAATATGTAATCTGTATGTAATGTAATATGTAATATGTAATCTGTATGTAATGTAATATGTAATATGTAATATATATTGATTACATCTCTAATATTAATTTTTTAACTCGTTGACATTCTAGCTAAAGCTGTTTCTTTATAATGATCAATATCAGCTTCAACAATCTGAATAAAAATTGTTTCGACATAAGAATAAGTCCATTGATTTCATTTTTTAAAATCGTATCAAAAAAACTCAATTTATTGATTGTTAGTAACCATATTCAGACTAAGTGAAAAAATCCTGAGATCCAAATATAAAAAATTGTAATACAAATTAACATTAAAAAATATATATATAAATTATTATAAAAACTAGAACACTTTCTACAATTCATTGTATTATAATCTGGAAATTTTTTACGTGATCAAAACACCGTTATCAACGATCGATCACGTGGGATTTGTGATACGATTTTTTTTAAACTTATAACAAAAAAGAAAATCAATTTACTTTATTGCAATCGCGTAACCCCTTTTCGTTTCCATTAATAAACGAGGCATCATACGATTAATCCAAAGTCCTCAACACGATTGATTAAAAATAATATAAAACGAAAAATCCATTTTCTATATTCACTTCTGTGACTTAGGTTGTACCGAAAGTACATTAACATGAAAATTTAATCGACACAGTACGCTACCACGTAAAATCTCTTTCTATACTTCTATTTCTGATAAAATACACCAGCACGGAAAACTCGCATTTGTATTAAGCCCTTTGGGATTTTCGTCTGACAGGGAAAATCTCCAGTCGTATATGCTTCGTGACCCAGACCCGTTCGACTCTTTTCCATTCTGGATCTCCTTGCATTCTCTCGAAAATGTATTGACTTGACATCGGGCGCAAAATTATTTCGCGCAGGTTTACAACAATTGTAATAACCTAGGATTACTTTACGGCATACTAAAATTAGCACACATAACTAAATAAATACAATCGTTTGGAACACACTGACTAATTAAATCATTTCCATTATATTATTTGAATTATCGCTGAAATTATACTTTTGTTTTTGTTTCAATACTGTTCACGTATGAAACGTGCGTGAGTTTCTATGATAAAATATTATATTGTAATTAAAGAAATATGAGAACTAACTTGTAAAATACTAATCTCATAAATAGACACAAAGTACATAAGTTACATATCGGAATTCTCTGTATTTGCGAAATATTTATTAGTTCCATTCTAAAATTTCCATTTGTAGAATAAATGAACAGATCAGAAAGAAGAAAAAAAATTCCTTGTGCCATTCCAACTCACTGTCAGGGATAAAATTTTCATCAAAGTCAAATAGAAATGTAGTACGATCTCAAATAGTATTATCCGACGATCAATTGTCTGTTTGTTTTTTCATAGATTAATTTTTTAGTCTAATACAGTTTCGTACGCGTGCTGCACAGACGACGATATGGTCGCAGGGTCGCGCAAGTCCTTGTTCTATGACAGTCGTACGCACTGACACCGGGTAACTTCACAACGTGGTACGAAGAATGTGTAACTGAAGAATTATCAGTGAAAAAAAAAACAAATGAGTAAAAAAAAAAACAAGTCATCAGAGATGGTAAAAAATTAAATTATTTATGCGTATGAAATAAATAAAATATTCTCTCCTGACAATCACCAATATTATTCACTGATAAAGCAAATGTTTCTCCGAAGTTCAATTTTCATTCACTTACAGTTAAATAACAGCAACGAGCAAAATTTTCGTCTAAATGGCAGTCGCACTTACACCGGATAACTTCACTCAGAGCTATATTTTTGAGAGTGTATCACAGAATGTTAAAGGATATAAGTAAAATAAAAATAGGTAGCCAGAATCGGACGAATTTGGATAATGGATTTCGTAAAATTTGATTGAAAAAAGGAATGAATTAAAATGTGTATAGTGACAGCAGAGTGTACTATTCGAAGCACAAATTATTCAAACGTATTTATACAATTTACTTTTCATTCACGTGGAGTATTATGCGCGTGCTGAGGACGTGACAAAATGTAGACGAGGACGATTACGTCGTATACAAGGCTCGCGCAAACTCCCGGCTAAGACAGTCGTAGATGGTGGTTGCTGGCGTTGCTTCTGGTATTTCTGGAGGTAGCATTCGCCGCGGTGGGACACGGTGACGTCATGGCGTTACGGGCCCCGGCGTCGGACTGGCTCTCGTTCTCAGCTCGCGATATATACCCCCTCGAGCGCTTAGGTTCGTGGGTGGCATTTCGGTTGCAGGGGTTGGGCACGTGCGGGGGTGGCGACACCGGCGTCGTCCCTCAACATCAACGGGCGCAAGCGCTCCGCGTGAAACAGCTTCACGAAAATAAGCGACCAGTACCTCTATACCCTACGATACAGAGGTATAATTATATATAATTGCGAGTGCGTGTGTGAAAGAAGGTAAAAGTGAAGGGAATGGAACGGTACTCTATACGTCTGCAATGCCGGTCATGTATGAGGGCTATACCAATTGTGGTATGAGTTATATATATCGGTTGATTTGGAATGGAAATACATGAGATTCTCGTGGTCCTGTGCAGAATCCCAAGTGGATTGCTAAGTGGCTTCCTATCCCCAATGGATTCGATCCAGTCACGCAGAGATTTGTTCGAAATTATTCGAAATTGGTGTTGGGCTTTGGTATGTTTAGGATTGCGATTTGGCTTTTATTAGATGAAAATGTGTTTTTTTTTTACACAAAATCCTATATGAATTCTCAAATTACCATAGAATCCTACACAGGTTTTTCATTTTCACGTGGAATATTATTTTATAGTTTTATAAGTGGAATATGTACGAAAGAAAATATTTTTAAATGTAGCATTGATCACGCTCAATTTCAACATTTTTTACTCGACATTTACATTAATTACACAGGTTTGTAGCTTCTTGTTCGCTTAATTATAAGCAGTTCGTATACACTGTCATTTAATGCTAAAATTTGAGCAATAAAGAGCTATGGAAAGCCTATCATCGGAAGCCTACCAATTGGTATAACCCTCACATATGGCCGACATTGCAGACGTATAGTGTACGTGGATGTAACTTTGGGACGTAGTAAAACTTTATTGCATTATTGTGAAGTTTTAAAGAGAGGCTTGTCATGCTTATCGATATAATGTATCTAGGTGCAAGGTACTTAAGAAACGGTAGTACCGCCATAGGGTTTATGCAATACCTACCTGTTCCCTGACTGAGGTGAATGACGTTCAATGTAAAGTAGCACGGCCTTTTTGATGCTTCTTATTGTACACCACTCTGTCATATTTTGTACATAACTACGTACATTATCTTCTTATACTAACCGACTTACATGCAGATAAAACAGGTACATATCATAATATTTACCATCTATACCATCGGGTACAAACTCCGTTACACTAGACTCTAGTATGATCCATACTCCTAGGAATAACTATCTTCAGTAAAATACCTCAATGTATTAATTATGTGTGGTACGTAAGTATGTAGAGTAATAACAATAGTAAGACTGCAAAGTAGAAGCCTGCACATTGCACCCTCATTATTTTCCATCTTTCACACAGCTACCTCTGAGAGGAAGTGTGTTGATCAACTTTGACTTCCCCGTAACGGTTGAAAGGTGAAAAATAATGAGGAAGCAATGTGTAAGATATTACTTTGCATCGTTGTATCCATGATTTTAATATTTCGAGAAAAAGTAAAGCTTTGACTCTGTCAAAGAAATGTCAATAAAAAGTGGCTAAGTTGACAGAGAACGCCTCATATGTACAATCTACCGGTGTTGAAGAATTAACAATCGAATTTTTCCATTTTTTTTGCACTTTTGCACCGCGTAGAGATAACAAATGTTCAGCTTGTCCTATGGTGTGATCGATGTTGCGAATGGTGTTGCTATATGGCGTGATCTATTAAGTAACAGTCAAATAACTAGTTGGATTGGGATACCACCAGCTACTCTCGATTCGATTTTGTAAGTGCAGTTGTCCCTTTTTAGTCGACAGACTTTTTGTATAAAAAAAAAAAAAAAATTGGCGATGATCCGTATTTTACAAGACTGAAGTTAAAAAATTGTAACGCTCTTTCGTACAATTCTCAAGCTGTTAGCCTTAAACTTTTTGCACAATTGAAGTTGAAAGCTACAACCACCAGTGGGACATTGTAGAATTAACAAATAAATTCGAAAAAATTAAAAATTCTATAAACATCAACTTTTTTGTACATTCTTAGTAAATTCAGGATCAGACATTGGAATATTCTGTTCAAGTTTTATGCAAAATGTCGGAACATTTGCATAAACTCTTTCACAGTTATAACATTTTCAACAACAACAAAAAAATGTAAAAATTTGCGATTCTATAAAATCTTGAATATTTCGGCAATTTTTGTAAATTTCAATAGCAAAAGTCGCATTACTCTGTTCAAGTTTCATATAAAATTTCAACTCGATAGCTGGAAATTTGTTTGAGTTAGAGCAATGACTTTGACATTTACCAACAACTTAAAAATCCCATAAAATTTTATTGTTGTAACCGATTCTTTTGAAATTTGTATCAAACAAAGATTGTATAATATTCTATATGAATTTTAGTCACCCCATTACAGACACGCGTATCCGGACACTTTCTTCAAACTACATTAACGATGTTTTCGATCATTATGAATACGCTGACATTAAAATCTCGAAAAAAAATTATTTTTATGCAAACAGCATTCTTCATGAGGAAGCAACAATAATACTAGGTGTACATTAATATACATCCTTTAAGAAAGCATAGAATTCGATATGCACGCAGGCAACACGCTATACTTGAATGAAACGTGTGGGGACGTAAGCGCATGGGCAGATGAGAAATGTGTTACGTATTATGATTAGATGGTGAATCCCACGGGACGTAGTGCACCAATACTATTGAAATGCACAGCTGCTTCTATAGGAGATGTGGCTGCTAAAGCTTTTCCGCTCCTGGAGTGAACAGCAAACTCACGCGATGATGAGTCAGGCTCAGTGCACCTGAATGCATCTCTGACGAATGAGCGTCAACCCACGTTCAAAGTTCAAGGTAGAAATAATGAGTTCCTAGGTATTTGGTTTACATCCATGCAGATGCGTATACAAGTTTTTTCGAGACAAAATTGTGATAATTAAGAATATTCTTACCAAGAGGAGTTTCCGTTATATTGTTCCGCTTGTTTGTAGAAAGAAAAGTAATCTGAATTTGTTGCAAGTTTTTTTTTTATTTGGCGATGTAGCTTCTAGCAATATCCATGGAAAAATCTATACGAAAATTCTAGCACCCAGTTAAATCCCGATCGGAATTTGTTAGGGACTTCCTGAAATGAGGATCCTTTGAGGATTTTAGCTGGATCCCGGGTTGAATTACGCGTCACGTTGATCGATTAGTATAAAATAATTTATCTTAAACAATTATAGGATGAAGAAACCAAAGATATATTTTTCATAGCAACACCATCTGTATTTACAATACAATAATGTGAATAGATATTCCTGGTTATTTGTATTTCAGATGCAATCTTGGATCTTAAAACCAAACAATAAACATCATCATTTACTTAAACTAATTTAAAAAACATCCAGCAAAATGTTTATAATTTTTTTTGTTAAATTTATTTTGTTATGGCCAAACATAATTAATAAATATATTTAATCTTATAGTTCTCGTGCGATCGTATTTATCGTCGATAATGAACATCCTCATAACGATCGTTTAGGATCCCTCGAGGATGCTATGGGATCGAACGTGATTCTTTCAACATTCCATAAGATTTAACCTGGACGTAATCGGTTATCAAGTCCGGAATCCGTTCTGGAATATAATTTACAACCGTTTCATTTCGGTATTAAGATCTGATCCGATACCATGTCGGATCTCTATCAGTGACCAAGGATAATTACGAGAATCTAGCTCAATCCCCAGCACAATTTATGCACGAGCATGAGCTGAGTGTTACTTATTGTTAGTTTTACGTGGAAAGATATGAAATGCGGTCGACGTCGATAGAATGTAGCGATTTTATCCGGCAATTTCTGGCCCATCTCTGTAAGAAATTAATATAACGAAAAAGTGTATCTTAAGACTGATTATGTCCAAATTTTATGATAATTTACGATTTAGTTTTTCATGTTAGTCAATTAAACGAAAGACGTTCGACGTTTATCTCTTGAAAAGTTTATCCCTTTCCCATGGTGCCAATTTTTCCCTCGCACACCGCCGGTAAACCTATCAGTAACTAACCATCAGAAATTAGCAGTCGAACAGGCTATGTTAAGTCTAACATACTTCCGTAGGCTGTGTTAGACTTAACACAACCTACGAAAAGTATATTTCGATATGGTCATATATCTATTATATGGCATATCTATTAGTTACCATCAAGGTTCTCAATCTTTGATTTAACGATGGTTATCTTATTTCTTTAGTCATATTCTTGTCACACGTAAGCTATGGAATTATTAAGAGAATCTAGTGAATGTTTGTCAGGTCGAATTAATTATTTTTCTGCCTCTCTTATTTTATGTATCAAAGCAGAGCACGAGGGTAATGAAAAAGAATGGAAGGCAATACGTTTATCCTAGATTAAAATCAACTGTCATAGTAACCACGGGTAACCTTAACTAGAACATAGGACTTTCATTGCCAGACCTGGCATTGATCTTGTCTATATCTTCATAATTTAACACATAGCTGTGACATGTATATAGATTTTGAAAAGTATAAGCAGTAAAAATAATTCATTGAAACAATGGGAAGAAAAAAAAAAGAAGGTAAACAACAATAAAGAATCCGGGTACGAGTTTTGTGCGTGCTTCCTATCGGATAAAATATCTCGCAGGCGAAGCTCTCTCCTCGGATATCGAGATAGGCCAAAAGGTCGATACGTTTCGAGAACAAGCTATATTAGTAGCTATACGTATAGCACCAACGTACTATAGTCAATAGAGTATCGGATACACAGACACACGAAAAAGAAGAAGGCATAGAGGAATGCGGAGATATATATGCGGATGGAAACGCGAAACGTTCGACAAAGAGGAAAAAGGACGGAGAGACATAGATACACGGGCACTTGACTGACTGCAAAGGGGATGAAAGCGAGTGAGATACACACAAATACACCCGCATACGCTATATACGAGAACGAGATAGATGCAGTCAGGGAAAGAAAGCGAGAGCGAGCAAGTAACACTTTTCCTCTGCCTAGGTCACAGAGTCCGATCGAAAGCACCAATTGGGCGACGAGGTCGGTCCAACCAGTTATCCACCTATGACTCTCTGGCCCCTAAAGAGAACTGTGCGTTACAAGGGGTATAATTAAACGGGGGTGGATTACAGTGCGTGTGCGACCCCCTTATCTGTCTTACGATTTCAAATCACGAAAGTCCGGAACGGCTGTTGCGGCTACTATTGTTGCCCCGAGGCTCTGGTGAATTATTCGCATGCTTCCGAATCCAGGCACCGCCAGCTTCTGACAACGTTATAACGCAATTATTCGCCTGAACTGTCTCATTTCAGGGGTGAGCGAACGAAGCATCCGAGTAGCTAAACAGATTTCTCGACAGGTTCGGAACACTACACATCCGGTCTAGAATTACCCAACAGTTTTGTTCCGATCTCTTGCACCGTAACTTTATACAATTAAAAATACGGTTTTTAAAATTACTTTCGTGCTGTATTGATATCAATCCACACTGACGACTGGTGTCAATAGCCGGTGTTCAATGGCTGGTGTCGATTTACATTATGACCTCAATATTTTCAATGCGTTTTATTTCAAAATAGGCCAATGAAATTTAATAATATTTTTGGATTATATTCGTGGCATAATTCTATATTGATTGCTGATAATAACACAATCGCGTGTAAATTAAACTGTGAAAATTGTTAAAATTAACACCAAATGGGTCAACACTGGTCAGATGTTCACACCTATCGCCTTTAACACCCTGGATTTTTAAAAGTGTATAGTTCAATCTTCTGTATACATACGTTTATCAGAAAGCGAATTAGACACAAAAGGGACATTTCTTTACCTATTATAATGGTACATTATTTTATTACATATTAATAGATCTGTGTTCTACGAATTTTAAATAGCTGAGCGGTTTTCATACATTCTTTTAGTTTTATCTTAATAGGTTAGTGTTAAACGTCATTTAAATAACTGAGCAGTTTTGATACATTCTTTTAGTTTTATCTTAATAGGTTAGTGTTATACGTCATTTAAATAGCTGAGCAGTTTTGCAGGTTTCATAGTTGAAGAGTGTGTATACATAAGAGATTAATTAATATAATTTGCATATTTGGTACACGATGTTAAGGACTACATGTACTTCTTGCCTTATACTCTTTAAATTCATCCGTTTAATGTTGTGAACCATATTTGTACAATAACTGATAATTCACTATGTATGGAATATCAAGAGTGCGGTTTGAATTTCATAGCTGTTTTAAATGTTGCATATGTAGCATGTTAAAGTAGATAACTTCGTGACACTATGCATAGAGCTTGCAGCTTATTCTTGATAATTTATATGCGATATACGTAGCATTCAATTTTACTTTTTATTTACTTTCGTGAATGTTAGTTTCTCTTTCTTCAAGTACTTTGCCGTTGTATCGTTCGATTTATATGCCTTTTTCTCGATGCCGGAAGGTTAAGCTTATCTCACCCGGATATTCATCGAGGGTTTCCTCGATCTGAATGTCGGCCAAGCAATAAGGGAAGAAGAGCAGAAAAAATACTCGCTAATGGATATGCGGTCAACTCTCGATGACCTACTACGCGAATATAGATTGATTCATCTCCGTTCCGCAGAGTTCTATAATACTTCATTTTTGCTTAGCGTATTTGTGGACTTTCACAAATTTCTTATCACTGCATTTGACGCTCCCTCAGTCTGTATTTTTAGAAACATAGACGAACATTTTATTTCAAATCGTTATTACATTTGCATTTTACTATAACTTTTGTATGTATCGGTGGCAATGAGCTTTTTAAATTGCATCTCATTTACTATACTCAGAGAAATCGTAGTAGTTTCGACGACTGTCAAGTGAATACCATTAATTATTAGCTCATGCGACCATTTTGATAACTGCATGACCGCTTTAAAAAGAGATTATCGCTATCGACTACTCAGTCAATAGGAATTAATACTTCGAGTAGTGACCATTTGAGATCCGTTTTATCACCCTCAACATCCACAGTTTAAAAAATAAAATCATTCTATTGATATCATCGCCTTACCTTTGACCAATAAAAAAATAATATAAATATGTTCATTCATTTTCTTCGATTGCCGTCGTCAAAATAAATTTTTTTTTGCAACAGTTGGATCATCGCACTAAAATCTTAATAATTTTCAATGAAATTTATATTCAAATTGAGTCGTAAGTTATTAAATTCTCATTTATTTTTAATATCAATTTATTTGTGCCAATTACAATTATGATAACGGGACCATTTACTACAGCGATTATATCCTATTGACGTACTACTTTCTATCTAGTGCCTCTCAATAAAAAATCCTGAATTATCATCGGCATTATCATTAAACCCGATTGGCAAGTACACAAACGGGACCAGTGGGATTGATGATTTCCGAGTGGTATCGATTGACCATTCGATAATTCCATTAGCTAAAATAACATTGACGATGCGAATTCTTAGAAAAGACAACGTCACCTTCGTAAATTTGAGTAAATGCAGCGGTCTGGTAAGCCATACGTTCATTTCCATATGCCCCATCGTGCACCCCTCGATAGTGACAATCATCACTGCCTACGTCCCCTGTTATATTCGAGTTCGTAGGTACTACGTAATAGGTACCTTTCCACAGTCGTGACCGAACCAGTGGGAAGCTATGCATTTTAATGGTTCGCTCCACTAATTGGCGCGCAAATTGCTTTCGGTATAGACGCAGCTGACGTCGGTTTGCTCCGCGTTCGGTGCAACCCTCACAGTGAAAAGTGTGAATCGCGAACTCGTTTTTCCGAACCACACGATTCATGCCACCACCCCGTCTCCTCCTCCTCCGCCCTCATATGCTATGAGCAGCCAACCTTTTCCACATGGGATAACCGACTAAATTTCCACGACACTTTGCTGCCTGAAATTCTGCTTGCTTTCAATGTGTTTGTACTTCGCAAACGGCATACTCCTCAAAACTCTGTCCCCTCTTTTGGCAAACCTTCCTGGAATTCCAAGAATCGCTACCGAGTGTAAGATGTATATAGTATAATAGTACAAGTATAGTACGATTCAACGGAAAAGCAATAAGACGAGGCAAATCTCAACACGTGACCGGAAACTCCTCGCTGCCAATTCTCGATACTTCATCTTATTCTCGCGAAAACGTGCCACCAATTTGCAATGATTTTATTGAATCTGACTCTCGAGTATTATATTCTTCGTAATATTTCCATTATTACTGCAAAATAATTTGTATTTAAATAAATTTATCATACTCATCTAATAGATCGTTGTAACATTGCAATACAATTGAAAAATAAAATAATAAAATATATTATTCGGTAATACAAATGATACGAACGTTTATTTTCAAATGATTCTTAATTGGATATAAATAATAGTTAATAATTTGTGTAATGGTGGTTCATCATTTCATTTTATGTTCACAAATACAGGTATACCGCCATATCATCAGTTCCACAGCTGAATCATGAGTCACCGGAGAATCTAATGCTATTTCTAATGTTCATGCTAATGCTAATACCTCAGGCAGCACGGTAGTCCATCAGCAAAATACGTTATTCCGTCTTCGACACGAGCAGCACTGAACTAACCAGTAGCATGTTTGCGTGACCGGAAACGACCATCAGCCTTCGCGTCGACTCTGCTCTTTCGCGACAAGATGAAATCAATTTACAACGGTTTACATTCGCGATAGTCGGTCCGTTTATGTATATATTCTGTAGAACGTTGAAGGTATTATGATGAATGTATAGGTAGACATCGAGATATTTACTGGACCTTCCATCTCACCCTCTCATCGTCCCTTGCGGCCATTTCACACATACCTCGCTACTCTGCCATCAGCGCCTTGTCTGCATGTCCCGCATCGGTTGAATTTTCCGATTCAGAGCGAATCCTCTCATCGTTATACGTGGCTTACTCTATTTTTAGTTCGGTACAAAAGCGTGGGAGAGAAGAGTGGAAACGTGGGGTCTCCCACGAGATACAGATTCTCACACCGACAGAGTGTACAAACATATGAACAGGTTTATATAACTGCATGAATAGCTTTTGCCGTTTAAAGCCAGAAATGTGTACACGACACGATATGATTGACAATTATTTTCTGTTTTCTATAATTAAACATAAGTTAGCCATTCAATGAAATATTAGTTAACGATTTATCATTAAATAAAAACCGAAAAACTTTAGATATGTGTTTTTTTTTTGCAAACTTATATTTACAGATGTCGCATTGGTACAAGATTCGATGTAATATGTAAACACAATATAAAATGTAGGATAGTTGGAGATTGTGTACTGTATCATGTGAAATTTATAAAATGTTATACCGAGAATGTACCTAATCTAATATAAAAACTGGCTACTGCTCAAGTACAGGGTATTTCGCAACAATATAAGGCTTTCCTACAACTAATAGATGAAATTGTCAAGAGGTTGGCCCTCGGTGGGGGTCATATAGTCAGGAGAGAGCTCGGATGCTGGAGAGTTAAGCCAGAGTGAAATAGATAGAAGGTCTCGAGTCGGGAATCGTTGGCCCTCGGGGCTTTCCCTGCGGCTGTCGGCAAAGCCGCCATCCTGTATCGACCCAGCAGCGACGCCCACACAAAGTGAGCGAGAGCATCATCTACCCCCTCGACCCTTCACAGCTTCATTTCATACCCTGTTTCCTCACCGCCTCGTCGGTCTACGACTTCTTCTCATATATAGCTTCTCACCCTCCAACACCCACCGACGATGTCTAGAGAATTCGAAGGTATCTACCCTTACATAGCTAACCAGCGGAAGCTGTATCAGCCCTCCGTGAAGTCGATGGCTGCACATCGTACTCGTTGACTTCTCTCCAGCAGACCGGGAAACTGAATGGGATCGTCTTTTCCTTCTTTAAAGAAAGCTGCAAAGTTTTTTCTTTTATTTTTTCAAGGTGGTTCTGTCGCGAAGTGTATCGGAGGGAATATATGGGGAAATCCGTGACGTGCGGAGTGGACAGCTGGCCAGCTATGGGACTTCTTCTTTTCCAAGTTTCACCTTTTCTAAATTTGGACAGGTACTTCCTGGAATTTTCTATTGACGCGTGCATCATTATGTTGAATACTTTATTGACCAGATTTTTCAGATATCGCCTTATCGGTAAGTAGACTTTCATGGTAATGATCTTGGAAATGGTGACGCTTGTCATCATCGACGTAGAAAACATAAAGAAAGGTTGTCATCAATGGACCTTCCCTAAACTTCACAGACCTTTTCATATCACGAAAATAGATTTAAGGTTAATGTGAAGTATAGACATCAACATTAAAAGTGAACCGTAGTTCGCTTTCGATAGAAAGTTTTGAAGCTAAGCTTCAGAAAGGTTTATGGTTAACAACCAACTGTAACTTTCTTATTAAGGGAATACGGTGTACTATAAAAAAGCGATATTGCTACTGAATTTGATTAAAATTACCGTTGCGGCATCGACCTTAATAAAGAACCCCGTTATTTAACTTTTCTTATAAAGTGATCATACTTTCTTATATCATGAGTATATCATATGAGATATGCGATATATGTGCTTTTCATGTAAATACTAAATATGTTAATTGTTACAGCTCTGAGTATAACTCAAAGCTTTGAGTTACACTCAACATGTAACATGAGTTATACTCAAAGCTGTAACATGACAACCTATTCCGTAAGGAACTTTAAAAATATTTCAGTTTGCATTAACCAGTTTAATAAAATGTTTGGTAAAAAATTCGTTTACCCATAAGTTTGCGGTGTATCAAAACTGCTCAGTTATTTAAATGACGTTTAACACTAACCTATTAAGATAAAACTAAAAGAATGTATCAAAACCGCTCAGCTATTTAAAATTCGTAACTGTAACTTTCTTATTAAGAGAATACGATGTACTATAAAAAAGGGATATTGCTACTAACTTTGATTAAAATTACCGTTGCGGCATCGACCATAATAAAGAACCCCGTTATTTAACTTTTCTTATAAAGTGATCATACTTTCTTATATCATGAGTATATCATATGAGATATGCGATATATGTGCTTTTCATTTAAATACTAAATATGTTAATTGTTACAGCTCTGAGTATAACTCAAAGCTTTGAGTTACACACAACATGCAACATGAGTTATACTCAAAGCTGTAACATGACAACCTATTCCGTAAGGAACTGTTAAAATATTTCAGTTTGCATTAACCAGTTTAATAAAATGTTTGGTAAAAAATTCGTTTACCCATAAGTTTGCGGTGTTATCGGCGATAAAAATAAAACAGCGGCTCTTCGTGATTTGTCAGTGACACGAAGATATCTCTTTAAATTTTCTCTTCTCAACCATACTTTAACTATTTTCTTGTGATGACCCCATTTATACTTGTGATTATTTCAAAATGAGGTACATCGTCATCATTATTATCATCATCATATCGTCTACTCCAGTGGTCCAGCAGCAGCAGCAGCATCTACTTTTCCAGACCTTATTTTCTTTCATAAATAATGTCCATTCACCCACAGCTCGTGCTTCAGCGGTATAGAGCAGCCTTGAACAAACTAATCTTTTGCGAGCCTTATTTTCGTTCGCAAATATCGCTTTAATAGCAGTTACAACCATCAAGGGAAGTTGCATCTCTGAACCATTGTATAATGCATTCATCTCAATATAGAATCTTTTTTTTTTCAGATAAAATTTGTATTCGATATAGTTACACTATGTATATAGATATATTTTTCATATTTTTATGAATGTTCTTACAGGATTTTTCTTCGCTTGTATCACACTTTAGTTTCTTTTTGTTTAACATCTTTCGTACGGCAGTTTTTTTAGTATACGCGTAGATAATTCGTCTGAAGAAATTTAACGGATTTATTTATTCTTCAGATGTAGTTACGTTTTTTTAATATTATTTTAATTTATCAGCATTCCGGGGATTTGCAGTTATCAGAATAATCTTTTTTTTATTCTTCTCTATATCATTTTCAGTTTACATTATTAATTATATTAAGTAACACAGCTCATGCTCCAGCAGCATTGTGCAACCCTGAACAAATTAGTCTTTTGCGAGCCTTATTTTAGTTTGCAAATATCGCTTTTATAGCAGTTACAACCATCAAGGGAAGTTATATCTCTGAACAATTGAATAATGTTCTTAACACTCATTCATCTTAACACAGAATAGTTTGTTTTTTTTTTCAAATAAAATTTATATTCGATATAGTTACACTATATATATATATATATATACATATATGTGTATTCATGTTTATCTGAATGTTCTTGGAGTGTTTTTCTTCGCTTGTATCACACTTTAGTTTGTTTTTATTTAACATCTTTCGATTTGTAGTTATCAGAATAATCTTTTTTTTTATCTCTATCATTTTCAGTCTACATTATTAATTATATTAAGTAATAGTAAAGTAATAGGTACACGTTCATCAATAGGATTTAAAATTGAAGAAAAAAAAACAGTACAATGCTGTTGATATGAAACACTTGGTTTTGTCAATTTCAGCGATGCTATTACAAATTTTTTAAATCGTTGAAAATACTTTTCAAATAAATGAAATTCGCTAATTATACGATTTATTCAATTATCAAATGAGCAAGTTTTTCTGTTAGTTTCATTTACTGAGCTGGAGCTGCAATCACTTTAGTAATATTATTTGTACATTTTAGTCAAAATGAGAGATGAAATACAAAGGCGATTTTGTTTATGTAAAAAGTCGAATTATGATTCGATTAAAGTGACAAACGTACCTCGTAATGATTATGCAATGACGAAAAAATAATTTTTATCAAATTCGTCAAAATGTTGCTGTAACCGACAAGGAAACCATGCGTTCCACTTCGATTGTGTTATCACTGTACATTAATTATATATATATTAGTAGTAAACGTTGCTAGACACTGGCACGTGGAGCAATGTGACCAGGGGTGGCAACCACGGTAGTAGGTGGTGTCGTGGTTGTCGTCGGTCTTGGAATTGGTGATCTCTTCATCGGTGCACGTCTATCACCGGATACGCCTGATTTGCCGCCAGCCCAAGGCCACTGCATTGTACGTATGAGGGTATTACGAAAATCCTCCGAGAAGAGGCAGTAGATGTAGAACGTTATGGAGTAATTTGTGACTTCGAGTAAATTGGCAAGGGCTCGAAAGACCTGTGGGGTGAATGAGAGAAACGAGTGATTCAGAATGACATACAATATTAATATCACAGTAGGGAGATGAAAAGAAAGCCACGTGGATAGAAGAGTGGTATTGCAAATGGAGAGAAAGACGATGAGAAAGATTGAAAGTAAACGGGGCGTGTGAGTGCCTTTATTGGTTAGCTGCTTCGTTCGTTTCTACCATCGTTCCTCAATCGATCTCGAAGAAGATTGCAGGGGATGAATCTTTCCCCTATGGGAAGAGTCAAAGAGAAAAAATAAAACAAAATAAGAACGGAAATCTTATAGAAAAAAACAGAGGGAGTGAAAAGCAGAGAATGCGACACGAGAGGGTGAAAGTATCCGATAGACTTACAACGAGGAAGGGGAAGAAGGGAAAACCAAGGTCTATTCCAAAAATATGAATAGGTTTGTAACCCTATAGCCCGGTGAAAGATAAGGTTAAGGGAAACCGGTAGAGGGATGAAAATAGTTTACCCGGGGAAGATAGCAGAATTGTGTTTGGATCTTTCTGGATTCTGAGTCACACAATCCGGCTGGATCGCTGACGCGTCACCGTGCTTTTCATGCCTGACGTAAATTTTTACTTCGTTTCATCCAGCTTTCTATGTTCTGACCTGGCATACTTATGTGCGCTTATAGTTACTCCGTTTTAACCGAATTTTTATAGCGACAGACTCCAAAATTGCAGTTACAAGTGGTATTTTGGGTAAAATCAGATTACCAATTTATTTAAGGTTATTGATTTCGGTTTTAGAAAGCTACAAAAACATTGATGCACGTTAAAAAGATCGCCAACAAATGGCATCACATCGGCAACGAATTAGCTTTTATCGACAACAAGAATGCGTTATTGGTTTAAATCCCCGTAACGTTTACACGATTATACTGTACGTTTAGCAGCCGTGAACCAGCCAACAACTTGTTGTGACTAGGGGATAGTGCGTTGGTGTTTCATGTAGCCCGAAAGTGCTTGTGGTTGTAAGCCTCCGGGCTTTTCCATGGTACGTGGTGGGATCGGATTTATCTTGCTTAATGGATAATCACTTACCTGGTAGGGATAGAGACTCAAGTTACCCTCGCTCAGTGTCACGTTGAGAATAACCATCGGACTGACGCACACGAGAAATAAAATACTTGTGCTACCCAACAACAACACGAGACGTCTTTCCTCGGCAAAAGTTCGGGGATCTTCGTCACTGCTTACGGTTCTTGACAAAGTCATACGTCGACGACGCTCGCAAGACTTTTTGTACACTATCATGATACGAAGATTGAATCCAGCAAGGAGAATCGTCGGGGCCACCTTGAACACCACTTCCAGGACTATTTTATAAATCTGCAATAGAATTAATAACACAACCAAAAAATTCTCTCGACACGTTACCGTTTCTTTATGCTTCGTTATTTCTATTCTTTTGTTCTACATTTTTCTCACCTGATAAAATACTGAATGAAGAAACCTCTCGTTGTCCCGTTTTTGATAGATCAACGATCCACCAGGCGGATCGAGACAGGTTGTCACTTCGCCACGAAAAACGCTAGGAAGATAGACCAAAAATGTTACGAGGGGTATGAGGCTAACTGTTATATGAGGAGGGCCGCACAGTGGTCTTGTGTGTTGTCCTGGGTGACAAACGCTCACATAACGCTCCACCGTCAGGGCTAATAGCATCATCACTCCTACACCTGATGACAAATTAATGAATTAATTAATCTAACGATAATGTATTAATAAAATTAATCATACCACTTTGTTGTAGCATTATCAAGATTCAATATCAAACATCCCTTGATTCGATTGAAAAAATAATCCTGGGCGTTATTTTCTTTCCATTTGGATCAATCGCCTGAATCCTTTCGGGCCCATTTTTCACAGAATCAAAAATCACTGGCTCTCAAACATTAATTGAATCAGTATAACAAATACAAAGACGAATTTAATATGTTATGTCAAAAATGAAATGTTTCGATGTATTAAATAAATATCGAAAAATCAATACATCAAGGTACGATAACAAATGTCTACATTTAATTTTCATACAGAACAAATATTAAACAACGTATTCAAGTTTATAAATCGATATATGCGATCAAATGTTTATTTGGGCAATAAAAAATATCAAAATACAATTACCGAGACAGCCGTTGCCGAGGAAGAGCTCGAGATGAGCATGGTAAAATGCCTGAGGCCAATTGTACCATCGTCCCGTTTCTTTGTGGATTAGAACTCTGAGGGCGAACGGTATGCAGAACACTATTGCCAACAAAGCAGCAGCAGCGTATCCTATATTGATGTGAACCGAAAGAAAACAAGTAAATATTACAGAGATACAAAATAAAAAATGCGATGGAAAGAGGCGTTCAATTTTCATTCAATTTTATCAAGACGCAATCCATGCTGTGGGAGTAAAAGCATATCCTATCGGTGGTACGTATACTCCAGTATAATACACGGGGTTTTTTTTTTCCATTACTGCTGGAATCGGTGAAAATGAAGTTCAATGTAAAATACTGCAAGAAAAGGTCAAAATATATGTACCTGGTAATATTCATAAAATGTAGAGGCTACGGAAAATGATCTCGCGGTTGGTAGAATTCTATTGTGTCGACATATTCAAGGATTTCCGAAGATATATATAAAAAATCTGAGTGAAGCGAAGGTCCTGTGAAAATCGTAGCTCATTATTGATAAGGTCAACGAAAAATACGAAATCTTCTGCATACATTTAAAAAATCTTTTTTCAAGCGACTGTAAAGTAAAAAAAATTCGACCGGATAAGCTTTAATTGAAATTAAGTTTTTGTATCCTTTCGAATTAATGAAGGAAGAACGAACTTGATTAAAATAATTTTTTTATTAATATACATAAATTTACTGTATGGTAAATTCATGAAAAAAAAACTGCATAAATCTATATAAAGAGGACTTTTTGTTACAAGAATTTGGAGCAATTTTATTTGATTAATATTGATAATAACAATTAGCAAATATCAACCGTAATGTGAAAGGTGTGTAACTAGTATAAACAAACCTTTTTTATGCAGAAACCAATTTCAACCTTCATAATCTTTCGTAGGAACGCTTTGCCCCACTTTGCACCGTAAAGATTTATTTCGTATGAAAAAAGTCTAATAGTGTGATTTCTTAATAATTTGTATATTTTAAGGATTCTTGTAGTAAAAAGTCTCCAAATAAGAACCTTGCAAATAACTTCCACATTTTTTAACACTTTTTTTATCAATTCTAGGATTAAAAGTATTCGCAGCAAGGATGCAAAGTAAAATTTTGGACATCACATTTTCATTATTTTTAACGCTTTTTTAAAGCAAGGATACAAGGTAGAACTTTCCACATTGGTTTATCATTATTTCCCACGTATTGCATAATCACCTCTACGAGGAAATATGTTGATCAATTTTGTTTTCGTAGAGGAAGCTTTGTGAAACTTCCTTTGCGATATTTGGAACATTAACTGTATTGACAATAATTGTCATTAAGATTCGAAAAATAAAAATTGTTATAATATTTTAATATATCCATCGATTCCCCCTGAACTCGATATCAATCATCTTTCATTGTTAAACTATTTGTGTAGAAAATTTCAGCCAGATATCTTCAAATTTGGGCGAGAGGCAACGGAAAAACACATTTTTTCAAAAATGGAAAAGACGATAAAATAAAAACCCCTTGACCACTTTACGCTAAATTTAATATCAAACCTTGTATAACGATAGTCCACTTGGGTCGCAATTTTTAGCCCCATTATCTAAAAATTTGTGCGAGCTAGAGTCTCAATAATGAAAACAACACATGCACAAACACGCTCGCACACATCCACGCACGGCACGTGCGAAAACTTAGCCTCTGCTATGACGAAGCCAAAATAAATATATCTAAAGAGCAAAGTACAAATCATTTGATGAATAATTTTATTCTCTTATGCAATTGTCAGAAGTGCTAAGATTAATTTCACGTTGGACGGGTAAGAAGCACAAAGTCAATTTAAGTTACTTGAATTTCCAATTGGTGCGAGTACAAAATCACCGAACCAGTTTACCCAGTGATGTCTTTCTTATCTTATACCCGCGCAGAAAAAAATAGTCCCGGAAGGGTTCCTGGATGGAGTCCCGGATAGATCGTTGTAGTCCCAGAGGGAGTCCAACTGGACAATGGGATTTGATCCGATTTCATTGTCCAGCTGAACGCCTTCCGGGACTACAATTATCCATGCGGGACTTCTTCCGGGAGTATTTTTCTGCGTGGGTGATTAAAAATAAATGCAGCATTTTTGTCTATAGTATGGATAGAAACTGTCATTGTCAATCAACGAAACGCAGGAAAATTTATTCTCTCTCAAAACTGTAAATGATTTAACTCAAGCTCGTCACGTCGATCCAAAAGTCAACGTGACGAAAACACTTTTTGTATACGTAGCTCTCGCTCATTCACTCTGTTTTAAACGATCGCTAACACCAAATTAATTAACTTCTCAAGTGCTGGAATGTTCGTGTCGAGCTATGTTGTGCGACGTTGAGGAGGGTGCCAAATGGTGAAATTAAAGTATTACACACTCTTCTTGCATCGATTTCGTTGTCGAGTTGTTCTGGTGAAAAACGCTTATCGCACGTGAAAGAAAAGTGTTTTTGTCAGACGCTGTCGAGGAAGGAAAACTCATTTAGCATCGTAAAACTTTTTTCACCAATTCAAATACGAATGGCCTACCGAGGAAAGATCTCAAACACGTTGGAAAAAAGTGAACCAATGCTTTTCCCCCTGTTGTTGTAGAAATTTTCATGACATTGTTTCCAGGCATAAAAGAAATTGATGTAATTGATTCTACATTTTTAGTGGATCTGAATTGTCACGAAAGGATTAAGAGGCTTTAATGCGTTGTGCGTATATAAAATTAGCAATTGAGTAAGATAATCTTTTTATTATTTTTATTTTTGACGTACTTGTTTAACGTAGCTAGCTTTCTGGCAAACAAAATCAAATATAATTCAAGTAACGAGTAATTATTAAAAAAAAATTAATGAGACAATTTTTTTAAGGGATCTAAGCTTTACTTTTTATCGTTTTGAAAATTATCATCACACGTTTAATAAGCAATTACGAATCGTTAAGATTATGATTACTTTGAAATCATTGCCAAGTCAGAAAAAAAAATCCTTAAGTTAATTTTAACAACTAACGAAGTTTGTAATTACATTTTCGACTGTGTAGTGTATTTTGTAGGACTTTATTTAATTCACTAGATTTTTTAAATTGTCAAAGTATTCATAAAAATATTTGATTTTCCGACATTGTTCTTTTTACCTTTTGTTACATTGTAGGAAAGGAAGATTTCCAATGTATCGAATAAAACGAGAAATGTCAAAATAGTTCTCAAGCAAACTTGGTAACATTATTTTTATCGACCGTCGGAAATCAGTCCAGATGCTTAAAGTAAGTTGTCTGCATCACCGGTAAAGAGAGTCTCAACTGAGTATGTAAAGGTCGATAAAAGAGCTCTGCAATCGTTTCCTTTCTTTGCTACGGTTCGTATGTCGGTAAAGTAGATTTCGAGGTATGCTTTTTCTCCCCAGCTTGATCAACAGAGAATTTAAATACAGTTTTCACCCTGCAACAGGTTTGCAGAGATTTACTGGCAAAGCAAAAGCTTGCGAGCATCACCGATGCTTTTTCTCTTCGCGTTTCATCCTTTTTTAGAACCCATCGTCGATATTATATCTCGATAATGGTCGAAATTTTTCAAATCGATAGTAATTTCTCCCGGTGATTGTCTCCGGGGAAATCTGGCGAGCTTTTCCGTTGCGAAGCAACCGTTAAGGAAGTGAAAAAGTGCGTCAGCACATCGCATTTTTTGATTGTATAAGCAGCAGTGAAAATTACTGGAGGGTGGAGAATAGTGAAACAATAGAAATAAGGAAAACAAACGAAAAAGCGAGACAGAGTGGATGGCAGGAAACTCAAGCTTTTCTACGACAGAGGGCTTCTCTGCCAATGTTGATCTCGTAAAACTTTTACGTTCCTATCCCCCGATGGCTCTACAGTCTCTACCCCATTAGAACGAAATTGTCCTAACCCGCGAGTGAGGGAGCAAGCGAGCGATGGAGTTTGGCGAGGGTCGCAAACATTTAAATTACGATTCCCTGGCTATTTCCACCGTCTGTTCGCGCTATAGTCGACCTCTTCATGCTTTCAACGTCCGACGACAGTGGGCTTTCAACCCTCTCCTACGACGAGTCGAGAATTCGAGAGCCTCTCTTCCTCGTAACTGCCTATGTATAGCATACATTCGTACGTATACTATACAACACATCTATTCTATGAACCATTAACGTTTCGCACACCCATCGCACTTGATCTTTTTTTTTACTTCCACTCGACTTGAAAACCCTCGTAAGAATAAAGCATTCTTACCACCTCCTTCTGGACACCTAGGCTCATCGTAAAAAAGATCTTTGCAGAAAATTTTTTGCCTTGTCTGTATTAAATGGGTATTTCAAAAATTCATTTCACTAAAATGTTCTTCTTGATGACTGACTTTGCCATTTAGCAGCGTAAACTTTATTTACTCTTTAAATTTAATCGTCTGTTAAATAACGATTTTATTTCATCTACACGCGAAAGTACCCCTTAAATGGGTTTTCCATAAGACTATTTCAATATCAAATTTATATTTATGTGTCAAAGACAAATTTCTGTCAATCCAATCGACGTTTATGTTATTCAAATATTGAAAAAAATGCAATTTTTATATATTTAGGGAAAAATCGGATATTATTCGATTGAAATTTATTTGGCTTGTAATAAAAAGTACGCAGCATTTTTCATAATTTTTTTGTTGTATTTACTAACCGTTTAGTTAGGTTTACTAACGTGGAAATTCTGGAAACTGACCGACGACATATAGAATGTAGCTATTTTCTCCGTCAGTGTCCGAATTTGACAATGATTGGCGGTTCGGTCTTTGAGATTCGTCGAGGAAACGAAAAATTTTCTGACGGCTAACTCTTTTTAGCTTATCAGTCGCGCGGCGGACGTTTCTCTCTTCCACACTGATGACTTACGCATCCAGCGCAGCCCTTCTCGGGTTCTCCTCTCGTAATATTGGCTCAAGTACCCTTAAACAAATTGTACTATTGGAAATCTCTGTAAGATTTGTTAACATTATGTCGTACGGTAATAATGAGAAATTTAATTCCTCTTAAGTAATCGCAAGGGTAAAATGAAAAGTGCGCTTAAACCTTTCGTAGGAATGGCAGAAAGATTAAAGCCTGGAGAGTAGACTCTGGGGACGGGGGACAGGATTTAAGCACGTGATCACGAGGTGGTGTATCGCGAAGGTGACGATTCAAGTGTCCAACTATTTAGCCGGGATCTACCGTCATTGCGAGGGTAAACGAGTCGGTGAGTGAACGAGTGAGTTTGCTGGGTACGGCGTCAGGGGAAAGGTAACGACCCGCGACTCCCATACAGGGAGTCCTGGGGCCGTCCCGGAAAGCGTTCGCTCGCTTCTCATCCCTTGATTCTGGGGAGCAGAGCAAAGCTCGGAAAGTGCGAGGGGGAAACCTGTTGAAACTGAAAAGGCCAGAGGCTGTACGGTTGTGGTCGGGTAGAGCAATATCATTGCTGAACCAATAAACCATACACTGGCTACCTTTCACGCTTTTCTCCCATTTTCCCTCATATTCATCATTGCTATATGGTACATATGACAGCGTCCGAGGCATTGATGAGTGTGTCAACTACTAAAAATATCGAGAAAAGGATCAAAGTGACGACATTTTTCGAGGTAAATCAAACGGGAGCTTTTGTCTCGATAAATTGCTCTTAAGCTTTCTCATAAAGAAAGCTTTATTTCCGTGAAAACAATTTTTCGAGATTTTTATGCTGGAATAGTCGAAGTGGTCTGAATCGAAAAATTCCAAATGGATGTGTATGAATAAATAATTGTGATCAGACGCAAAAATGTTATCTTCTATAATTCCAGAATTGATATAGAGCTGATATATAGCGCGCGCGTCTAGAGCCGAGATCTTTGTTTGTTTTTTATGATTTATAGAAAAGTTAAAGCACTCATAAAAATTTCATGGCAATTTAATTTTTTTTTTAAATGTCTGCAAGCGCTATAGCAGTTACACATTATAAGTTATAACATAAAAATTTTGTACACAAACAGAATAATATAAAACAATATTTGGTATTGAATTTAATGACAATGTAAGTTCTCATATTTTATGACGATTTAAATTTTTTGTATTTAAAAACAAAAAAGCATCAAAAACATTATTCTAACAATCTATGAGCTATTGATACAAATTCTGCATACAAGTGTAGTTACGACCAAGATCTGTTGATATTCAATTTGTTTGAGATGGTCAATGACTTTCAAGAGTTATGAAAATAAAGCCTGCATTATAGAACGTTACACATTGCTTCCTCATTATTTTTTAATATACTCAAAGCTCTCGCTATTGGGAAGCCAAAAATTGATCAAAGTTACGATAAGCTGATATAACAAACGACACTGCTAACTTTATCTATTTTGTTAGTTCACTAGAGCATCAGGCGGGTTCGTTTGTTCCATACGTTTTTTTTTTCTTCCGACAGTTCCTTTTTTTTCTTTCTTTGCTTTCCCGTCACATCAAGATCTCGTTTAATCAATTTGTTTACAGGTGTAAAAGATTTAAAAAAATTCATAGATTTCCGATTTTTTGTGCCAAAATTGAAGATGTAAATTTATTATACCAGGACTTCGCTCCCCTGGGGAAACTCGAGCTCTGGGGAAAGCCCCAAGGCTTTCTCCCCTGACTCTATGTAGCCTGGAATAAGCTGTAAGTTAAAACGTGCAAATTGTTTCCTTCAAATTGCTTTAATTTAACACAATGAACAAAGCTTTCTCCACGAAGAAGCCAAAATGGTTAAAGAAAATTTTCACAGGGGCTTAGTGCATTGTGTTAAATTAAGAGAAAACAATTACTAATTTTAAACTTCCAGCTTTTTTTAATCTTAAAAAATAAAATAATAATAATACTATCATTATATTACATGAGAATTAAAAAAAAAATCATTATACATGGCATTTCAGTATTGGATAGAAAAAAGCGCAGAAAGATGTACTTCACGGAATGTTATTCACGTGCGGAAAGGTATCTTCCAGATAGAAATGTCTTTCTTCCAAGGTGCTTTATAAATCCTTTTACAATGTTTGATAACAACTTTTCTTCTTCTTGGTATATACGTATTTTTATTTTCGTTTATAGTCCCTTTACGATTGGCGTACAGCGTCACGTTACGAACACGAAGAAATAAGAAGAAAGACAAAAATATTCTTTCACTGTCTTCAACTTTCTTCCTTAAATTTCTTTGTCTTTTAAAGTTTAGTACGAAGCATCATCGATGTGAGCAAAGGATAAAAATAAACCGGACTGAAATACAGACGAGGGTCTTTCACTTTTTCCCCGTAATAAAGAACTAAGTTTGCCCCGTTGATTACCAAGACGATGAAGCTCGTCCAGTTGGACGACCCTGACAGCTTAATTTCATCTATCGACGAGCTTCGTTGAGAAATGGGTGATAACGAACCTTGATAAGCCCTCCCTAGCCTCGGCAGCTGGACTAAAACCTTTAAAGGCTTTCAGTCCAGCTGCCGAGTGATCCTGGACTGTAACATACATGATAAGCCTGATGCGAACGTGTTTGGAATTGCCTTCATCATGTTATGATTGAAATATAACGAACAAAAAACAGATAATGAAAATGAAAGATATTTGACGGCAAAAAAATGCTCTTTATTATTTTCCAATTGCAATAAGTTTCATCGTTTTCCTTCTTAATTTTTTTCTTACTCATCAAAGAAACTGATTATGTAAAAAAATATATATATTTGTGATTTTTTTTGTCAGGATATTCAAAATAAACTTGCAAAGTAGAATCTTTCGAAAAGCTTTCTTATTATCTCGCACTTTTTACAAAACTTTCTCCATGAGGAAGTTAAAATTTATCAGTGTACTTCCTCATAGACCTTACAGACTTTGTAAAATAATGAGGAAGTAATTTGCAAGGATCTACTTTGCAGGCTTTGTTTTTAATTTTCCAGCCAATATATCTTAATATAACATATTGGGAAGAATCGACACATTTCCAACAGTAATAATCTAATTTAATGAGTCAAACATCTACACAATAAATGCACGAGGGTCGATCATCGGGAATTTCGGTCGATAACTTTGCAAATTATTATTCAAATAGTTGCGACGTTAGAGTTTCTTAGATAAAGTAAACATTGAAGAAAGTTTTCGTAGAAAAAACTCTGTAGCTTATAATATGATTTTTATTCGAGTAATTGATTGGGATTGGTAGTGAAAGTTTGCCGCGCCTCATCTCAAACTCTTCTAAAGTATCGTCAGCGTTTCTTAGATAAAGCAAACATTGAAGGAAGTTTTATTAGAAAATAATCTGTAGCATATACATTGATTATTATTCGAATAATTGTTTAGGATTAGTAGTAAAGGTGCATAATCTCAAGCTCGTCTGAAGTAACATTATCGTTTTTTAGATAAAGTACACATTGAAGAAAGTTTTAGTAGGAAAAAAATGTCTAGCACGTACTTTGATTTTTATTTGAGTAATTGCTTGAGATTGGTAATGAAAGTGTGCCGCGCATCGTCTCAAGCTCGTCGAAAGTAGTATTTGCATTTTTTAGTTAAAGTACACATTGAAGGAAGTTTTAGTAAAAAACAATGTAAAGCACGTACGCTGGTTTTTATTCGAGTAATTGATCAGGGTTGGTAGTCAGAGTGTGCCATGCATCATCTCAAGCTCGTCTAAAGTACACATATGCATCTAAATATCACATATTACTTATCGTTAAAGCTATACTTCGGCTACTACTAGCAAAATCAACTACTAATTAATTTTGTCTAGCTTTTTCAAAGATCTTTTACCTTTCCTACAATAATGTATTCGTTCTTGTTCGTTTTATCCTTATCCTAGAGATCTCTGGATCTGGTATTTACAACGATCGACTATGCGTTTGCATGCAAAGTGCATCAGCCTAGTAGTCTCGAAGTCTCTAAGGTATTATCCTTTTTACGTGAGCCAAGTATCCGGGGTTTCAGAGCAGCTCGATGGAGACGGTTGTCTTTTTCGTTCTTGTCGACCTGAGAAGATAGAGACTGTCTCGATACTCCCATGAGAGCGATCGAAAACCCTGCTTCTCAGACACCTCTCTTCTCTTCTCTTTTCGTTTCTCCTTTATCTTTTGTATTTTCTTTATCTTCACTTTCTTTTCCCACGATCCATGTAATGGAGTTCAAGCTTATACCGCATGAGCCTAATTATGCAGAAAACCGATTAACAAATCATAAATATGCAATTACTTTTGTATAAAGTCAAAATATAAAAATAATAACAATAACAAACGTCACTTTATTTATCACTTGGATCATCCTTTCCTCGACTAACCATTGTTCTCACCTAGCACCCGTCATTGTAAACACACATTTGGTTGTGAGATGCGCTGCAATCCGAATTAATGTATTCTGCAACTTAATTTGCTCCGATACTAGGAACCATTCTTACATATTGTGTCATCCCCATTGACCTATTTTTCAATTAAAACAAACTAACTATGGCAAGAGTATCATCAAGAAATACATTCAGGATGGCTTAAACTGATTGAAGTTGCAAGCTTATCATGCAAATAAATGTTTTTTTTTCCTTCCCGAGGTACAAATATTCTTTTCGATGACTTTTTAAAAATTCCGAGTCCTCGAACTAAATCGTACGGTGTTATTCGGCGTCAGCCGATTTCTACCTTTCCTTCGCTCTACAGTTTTCCTTTACATATTCCGTTTCCTCCTTTTCTCTGCTAGTTGAACCTGCCGTCTGATAAAGGGCAGACAACGATAGAAACGGACCGCATGTTGCCTCCCGGCAGGTTGCTATACTCGCGGACTCGACGTTAACCTCCTTGGCAGAACGAAAGGTCGTGGTCGCATACGAATTGCGCGATCAGCCCTCCGGCAAAATCTCGAACAACGCAACCGCGCACCAGCCAAGACATTTTCTTTCCCTCGTTCGACATTTTACTTACTTTCCCTGGGTGTGAGGAAGCTCGGTAACCTCGGAAGTTTCCAACTTTCTTTCTCGTACCGCGTTATGTATATACCGTGGAATCTGCTATGGCTACATATATTTGCGAAACGTTTCCGAGACTTAAACTCACGGGATCAAGCACTTATCGTGCTCGGAGCGGCGGTGTGGCACCGCGATAAAGGTAGCTAGCTGCACCATTCTCGATTCATCTGGGAGAGAAAGAGAGAAACACCGAAATACGTGAGTCCAGAAAAGCACTCTCATCCTACCCATCTGTCCGTGTCAGATATCATGGAACACTCGACGCTTCGTGGTTTCATTAGTATTCACCGCGAAACGATGAATCTCTGCTTTTTGTGAAATATCAAAAAATTCTAAACTTGCCTACTGCCCGTCTTACCGATTACATTTATGTATGACTTTTTAAGAATATACTGTTAGCTTATGAACGTCAATTCAGTCTTACTTAGTATACCAACATTTTCTTCTGGTTCTCGTGATAAGAAATAGAAGAATAACCCGAGTAGAGTAACCGTAGCGTTACATTCGATGCGAATCTAACGTCACTTTTAACAAGGCCCTGTTAAGAGTCATATCTGCTCTGACATAGCCTGATTAACCTGATTGACTGATCAGCTCTAGATGTAACGTTACAGATTTTCTTATCGGGAAAGTGCTTTTCAATCAGAGTCGATCGTAATATTATTTTTATTGTTTAAAACGTCATCGATTAAGAAAAGGTGAAAGACACATTAATCCTTAGGTCTTTATGATTTCACGTTTGATGGTCTCAATATAGCTTGAAAGTTGTCAAAATGTTGCCATCAATAAATCGGGTTTTCTTTAAGCAAAGAGTATCACATGAAGTTTCGTACAGAGTCTCGAATGGAACCTTAGTGGGAGCTTGGGTGGAGTTTCGGATAGATAACTAAAAATTTTGCATATGATTCGATCCCGTTCTCTGATAAGTCGCTCGATAAATCGATATTTCTTTTAAAAAAGAGTCGCACATGAAGTTTCGTACAGAGTCTCGAATGAAATATTGAAGGAAGCTTGGATGATGGGTCGAATAGATAGCTGGGAATTTGGATGTGATCCGATCCGTTCTCTGATTGAAGTATTTTCTAGTGACTTCCAATACGCTCTCCCAGAATCACTAGAAAAATGCGGTAAAGAGACATTGTTGAAATATTTATTGAAATCATATTTATTGAACTTACATATAGCCAATCGATCATAGTCATAATTCCAGTGTAAAAAAATATATAAAAATAATTTTACGT
Organism: Cylloceria caligata; assembly: GCA_963942595.1. NCBI lineage: Eukaryota > Metazoa > Arthropoda > Insecta > Hymenoptera > Ichneumonidae > Cylloceria > Cylloceria caligata. The sequence continues at coordinate 41,358,656 of OZ012709.1, read as the reverse complement.
AGCTGTCACAGTGATTTCATAAATAGATTGTTGCTAATTTTTTATAAGGAGACGTCTCATGAAGATAACGAAGGACCAGCTTTAGAGATTAGATAGGCATCAGAGCTAATCAAAGTAAGTGTGAGCGATGGGAGATGGGCAATGGATGGGCTATCCTACCATCCACATAATAAACACTGTTATTTAGAATTTCGATAACACATCGACTGACAGTTTTAAAATAATTTCTGCGGTCGATACCGTACCAGAAGGTGAAAGTTAAAGGTACCACGTCAACCTACATATATTAAAGATAATCCTACGAGAAAGTCTACTCCGAGTAACTACATGACAGTTTCCTACGATGTCAAAGGTACAACGTTATTTCACGGATATTTCAGATGAATTACGGTGCTGGATTATTAGATTTAAAAAAACTGATTTCCCAATCATGATTACTTGATCACATCTATTTACTTTTGCAATATCAAATCAATTAGCTGCTTTCTTTTTAGCAGTCATCGGATTGACAATTACGTGACACATTGTATATACGATGTGAACATTAACGTCACTATATTATCAGTAATTTTTGCAATTTAACCTGCGAATATTGATATCATTTATATAATTTATATAATCGTATCACACGTTTTTAATTGACGTGTTACCTTCAATCTTAACTTTCTGATACGACATTAACCGAGGAAATTATTCTGAAACTTTGAAACGTTGTAATTACCAGCCATCTGAAATCGGCGACGACACGTCAACTGAACTCTTCACACATTCACCTGTGTTATTCATATCGGAAATCTCGTTTAGAAAAATTAACAATGACGTAATTATGAAATCTCTGTGATATCTAGGTAAAAAGATTTACGTGCACTTTTTTTACGATTGCAATTACGGTCGTAATCTATTGGTATTATTGTTAATATGTAAGTTAAATAAACATGATTTAAATGAGTATTGAATATCAATTTGCTGTGCGATTATTTGTTTATATGTAAGGGGACCGCATTTTCTAATGAGACTTGGAGACAGTTTTTTAAGGAGCTTGAGCTAGTATGAGATCAGATAATAAGCAATACCAACTATCGAGCTATCAAATCAATACTCCATCCAAGCTCTCTTCGAGATTACATCCGACACTCTGTGCGAGGCTCCATGCGAAACTCTGGCCCAAACTCTTTATTTCTATGCGGATTAATTCTTATATCCTTCGACCTCTTTTGTATTTTATCATAAACCTTTTTTACCCTTACCCTTTTACCCTTCGAGAGTTGATCCGTCTGCGATTTTCAACACCCAATTACTTCGAACTTTAAAATTATCGATCGCAAAGAGCGTATAGCGAGACAGAGGAAAGCTAGCTCGTGTTCGTATACTGAATATATATGATTAAGTACACGGAACGCGCGCCTAAGGGTTAAGGGGTTGGTGCGAAAGCTGTGGGATACTGACTCGTCGGAGCTCACTCTGTAATCTCGCAACGTTATGAAAGATTCTGCGCTCAGCGAATAAATATGAAAGATCGGTTTCAACGAAAGCGACAATGACAAAATACAGAGGAGGATTAATGCGACGAGTCGGGATAACGTAGAAAGGAATGAAAGCAAGATGGAGGATTTATTAAATTTGTTCTCTTCGTTTCTAAAGGATTTCAAGGGATAACTGGTTTAACGCATTTGCAACTTCTACATGAAATAATAGACCGAACCACTAATTCCCAAACAATATCTCTCTGATATCACATACAAAATCTCATTATTATAAAGTGAAAAAAATATTTCATTGATTCGATATCACTCTGTCACAACCATACATTGTATTTTCAGCTTCCAATTCTTTCAAATCCAGCATATGTTGTTGAAATAATAACACATTTAATTGTAAACGTTTGAATTATTGTTTCGTTTTCATATGGAATTATAATAATTTAGAAGTAAAATTAAAATTTCAACACATGTTTATGGCAGCCCGTGATATCATTGTTATTGATTGAATAATATTTTATTTCCAGTGTGTAAGGCTTAAAAAATGATGGCAGGGTCCTGCTATTTGCTACATTTTTCTGCTCGAGAAAATGCAGAAGATTGTAGCGAATAGCAGAACCGGACTCTCCGGTCACTCATTAGTTAAATACTTAAGTATTTCATAATCATTCAAATATTAACATCATTATTTCACAAGTCACATGACCTCATTTTTATTCTGACTGAGCGGAGCGTCTGGCCAAATATCCCAAAATACATAACCGATTAATGTCATAATGGGTAATTAATTTAAATTAATACTACAATGCTCGCTGTATAAATACGTTATTATTCTAAAGAAGACCCGGATTCAGCGTCGAATTGTAAAAGAGGACTTTTCTATTAAATACCACTGCTCGAAGCCTCTGTTTTTTCCCCATCTATTGATAATGTAATACGCAACAGAATTCACATAATTAAGTATGAAATTCATTCCAAATATCACAAATAAAGAATTATTTTTCATGGACCAATAACAACAAAATTAATAGTAAGATTATTTCACTAATATTATATGGAAGTCTCCTTAATTAAATTAAGTTAATTCTATTATACACGAGGGAGCCTGCAGATTATAGTTAATCCAGATATCTGTAGGATAGGTAGAGCGAGTGGCAGTGCATATGTCTTGACAGTCGTTGTCTGCACTGTTGCAGGACTCTCTGCAATAGCGGTTACAATAGAAGCAATACCGGCAGCGGCAGCATTAGATAACGAGGATGAGGACGATTCGGAGCACAGATTGTGGCTTTAACACGGGATGGTATCGAAGCAGTAAGCTAACGATAGTGCAATCCTGATTTCAACGTGCTGGAATCCAATATAGGAAGTGAACCGTATTACACACAATAGTACTTATATACCAATACTCCTAGTGGAACTGTCTGTTTAAAAGGAGAAGTACACGGTAGTTGGAAATTGGCGCATGACCCCCGCGGGCAGATTATCGAGAGGTTTTCGTGGGCATTGGCCGAAATCGCAACTACGGGAACGACGAATAAGAGAAGAGGAGAAAGGATCCGTGTACGAGATGGGTGAAAATTCGAAATCGGATTATCGAGAGTAATTTCCTCTTGATGGAGTGCGTCGGTTGCGGTCCACCGACGACCAACGAGCTCGAAACATTTGCTCTCTCTCTCTCTCTCTCTCTCTCTCTGCTCTTACTGCTGCTGTTAGTTCGCAAACCGGAAGCACACAGTGAAAACTCGGTACCAAACTCTACTCGGCACTGTCAGACCCAAAGTATTCGCGTTCGTCATATCATGCTTATATTTTGTCCATTAACCGATGAGACGTTGGTACCGGACAAAGTGCGTTCGTGTGCAGGTAATGTGGATCAGGTATGCTCCTCCCTTTTTTTTTCTTTCTTTTATCTCGGTAACCAGGCCTAGTTGCTATCCGGCTCATTAGTAGCGCTTTATCTTTGAAAGTGCTCACACAACGTTAAGACTGCGCATAAGATGCAGAAATTATCATGGATCATAAGACAATGAATTTCTAGTTTCATCAATTAAAAAGTGAACTTCGTGAATTATTTATTTTATAAAGCCTTCTCCCATACATGGAACACTAAGAAACTATATTTTTACGCTACTACGAATACTGACCAATTTCTGATTCGAAGAAACCCGCTTGGCCCCTATAAGCCACGAGTTACCGTCTTATCGGTGAATTCTTCTTTTTAGTAAGTTTTCAATGTAAAAATAACATTAGCTACTTCACGGATAGATAAATTTGATTTTAACGAGTATACTCCGATAAAATGATAAGGGAAAGTTTATTTTTCGTTAATTCACCGATCTTAACGGTGAATTCTTTTTAAAATTAAGTGTTTCAAGTAAAAACAGCATCAACTTTTTCACGGATAAACAAAGTTAATTTTAACGAGTAATCACAAATTAAATGGCAAGGAAATTTTTTTTTTTTCGTAAGATTCTTGAAGAATAACGAAATTAGCTGCGAAGGTACTTTTGACAATATTACAATTTTTATAATAATATTTCTCAAGAGGATTTCTATTTTCAATTCAGTAATGTCAATGTCTTTTTTCTGAATCGTCATTTATTTTCTATAGAACTATTTTTTCTGTATTCTACAACGAGCGAATATTGTCCCAAATATCATTTTTCTCTTATTCAGTATCCATTGGACATAACTGCACGTCTGTGCGGAAAACGTCCATCGCCAAAGTACATGACATACTTCCGCGTTATAGATATGTAAAGCTGGTTACCGGCATCATTCGAATTTACATGTCTACGTATTCAAAATGTGTGAGAAGAAGGTCAATAAGAAAGGGGGTAGAATGTATTGGTATTCGAAGTATGCGCAATGAGAAGTTCAGTTGCTAGCTCCGATAGAATCACATGGATGTCTTCGAATATTCCAGCCCTCACTTTACTGTGTATCACGTGCAGTGGTTCACCTAGGATACTATAAACGAGCTCGTAGCTTCGTAGTGAGGACTGACGAGGTACGTATACGTAGTCGGTAACGTTCTCAGTCTTTCTCGACGTCGGGATATCAAAGTTCCTTCGGGACTGCGTCAGGGATTTGAAATTCCATCTAATTGGCTACGTAGCACGGCAACAGCATAGGCGTTCAGAAGAGACGACGAAGTGAGGAGAGACGACGACGACGACGATGACGAGAACGACGTCGCAATGCAACCAGCAGGCACATCCATTATGTATCATGCCCCATCCTCGAGTCGACTGCCTTCTTCCTTGGTACTTCTCATCGTCTCTCAGCGAGAGGTGAAAGAGACATAGTATGAGAGAGCAAGAGGACGGGGGGGGAGGAAAGTACGTGGTAATCCCGTACCGTATATTCACTCCTCGGTTTTGCTTTAGGGTAGTGTCTGTGGTTTGTGGCGAAAACTACTTTGAGGTTTGGCTCTCGTTTCGTGCTTTACCGAAGTGGTGCAACGGAAGTGCTCTGTACGATCAGAGTACACATGGTACGTACGTTCAAAGGACGTAGAATTGTGGTAGACCCCCTTTAGTTTCATGCTTTGGTTTAAGGTATGGAGAAAGTGGACCATTTACGGGGTCGTTGATCATTCGAAATAGTTAAACTGAAAGATTTGCGATATCAAGATCAAAATATGTCTCTCAAGTTTATGCATGTATCGGTGGTTACAATATAAATCTTACATTTCATTCAATTTCTCACCATTCCCAAGATTGGGTATCTAATTGAATTGAATTCAATTCATGCAAAGGAACTATATGTGCAATAGTCAACGTACCAGAGAGGAACACAACTATCCGAAAGCTAATACAGTATAAATATGTGTGGGGTACTCTACGCACCGTTTATTCTATGGTTAAAACTAATTTTTTATAACTTAATTAGATTATCAATGGAACTATCCGATGTTCAATATGATAAACAATGTTTAAAAAAGACAGAGAATATAACATTTTAACGATAATAATAAAAAATATTTGTATTTTGGAATGCTTCGTTAGTCGCACTGGACACCACACATGAGGTTCAACGAGCCATACCATAGATTTACTGTAATCCATTATATAAGGGGTAATGACACATAAACGCGATGTGCTAATATTATTGTATAACTATTCATTATCATCGATACCAAATCAGGGAACATCATCTTTGTATCACAATTTATTCAATCGATATAATTGTATGTTACGTTATGCACATTTGTTATCTTTAACAAACGTTTCAACGATTAACTTAATATAATTTTAGGAGTGAAGTTATTTCATTTGGTATACGAAAGTTTGAGAGCCAACATTCACTATTTCACGACAGAAATACGGTGAAAACTCGTACAGTCACGTAGTATGTACTGAAAGCGTAACACAAGAGACCCAATTTTCCCCTTTCGCTATTCTGTCACAATGTACCCGATCAACCTGTGTCACACTGGACCCTGCTTCACATTTATAATATTTATCGTAAATATTTAAGATACTAAATAATCGCACATTATTGTACGTACATTCGTATTTAACCTAGAACCTAACAAACATCATATAATCCTATCGTTTATCGTACAATCGGTAGAAACGCACACACAACATTTAATTATTATCTGTAATAATAAATTTATCTTGCAAGTTAGGCCTTTTTTGATATTATTTTTATATTAAAGTCATTTTCTTTGGAATACGAACACTTTGACACCAACATTTACTATTTAACAACAAGATTACAGTCAACATTTTCACTCTGACACAGGGAAACCATAAAGAAAGGAAACCCTCTACTTATACCAGTCGATATCAACTATAGTGGTATCAGATACCCAGAAGCACTTTGACTAAAAAAACGTGGTACCAACCGAGGCTCGTCAATATTATTTCTTCGAGATAATTGTTTTTTCTAGTTTAAGCATTAACATACTCTGACGGGATGAAATTTTACGTTTATATTTTTACCTGCTATATTCCAGACATGGTACTGTTCAGCTACGGTTATTTCAGAGTGAAGGCTGCTCGACGTTTTATGATATACCATCTGCCAAATAATGTATTATATCGTCTGTGTACCAAATGCCAGGATATAGTATACGCGATTATACCGATGTGTCGAAGCGAGAGCACACGTCACCACCAACTGTTCGATATCCGACTGGTAACGTAATGGCCTTAGCCCCAGCACACTGTCGCTCATAGCCATTTCGATCATGCCGGGATTGCGATATTGCAATACATTGTTGACGCCCATAAACGATCGCGAATATTTCGTATCATCTACAATAACACTGATTTTAATACTGGTCGTCTAGATGCACTTTGTTTGCCGAATCAATAATTTATTTTATATATCAACTCATTGATATTTTTATTCAATTCGAAAATTTTCATTATTTTACAATGTAAATTTTTATATTTACAATGTAAATTTTTCCCGAACGGATGATGCGATGAAGGTTATTGATGATGCAATCAGAGCGTTTTCATGTAATCTACAGCGGATTGGATTTTGAAAAGAATCGGTCCAATCGTTCTCCACTTTCCCAGGGTATTATGCAACGGAAAATTAAAAAAATTCAATTTGCTAGAAATAATAATGAGATAAAAACCTGGAAGTTGTTGTTGCGACCCTTTCAACGGGTCACACTTAATTCAACGCACTCATCGTCGGGAGCGAGCGCAGCGAGCGACCTGCAACGCGCCCCTAGTTCTAATTGCGTTTGTTGGTTTAATTCTAAATACACGAGTGCAATAATTATTGAGTGATGAAATAACGATAAATTATAAAAAATGATAACCACTTTATACTCTTCTAATTACCTTTGTTGCTTTAATTCTGCATAAAAGACAGCAAAAAGAATTAAGCGATTATAAAAATGCTATTGAAAGCCACATTGAATTAGCTTTAAATAAAATGAAATTTTTTAATAAATTAAATTTCTTAATTCCCGACTGCATAAACTATAATAAACACGACTTCCAATTTTTAAAGTTTTCATATAAAAATAAATCCAAAAAGTATGAAATAACTTCCGATGACATTTTAGTTAAATTCATATTTAGATTAGAATAATTAATTTATCTCTATCACTACAGTCGAGAGGCGTCTCCTGAACATTGCAACTGTTTTTTTACATATCAAGAAACATGCTTGCGTCTGGACTCGAATTTAAAAGAAAAATTATATTCGATATGGACATTTTCCAATGCAGAAGAAGGATTTTCCCGACTGTTGCGAAAGCGGTAAATGCATTATTGTGATTAAAATATGAAGTTAACTAAAATGACATCGTAAATTCCATCCTTTTTAGATTTATTTTCATATGAAAACATTTTAAAGTCCTGTTTATTATAGTTTTTTTTTCAGTCTGGATTTTGAAATAATAAAATTTTTTTAAAATATTTTATTTAGACAAAGCTTGGCGTGAGTAGAAAAAATCGTTGTAGGTAAAAAAAAATTATTAAATTTGATACCGTTACTAGCGCATCAAAGTATTGTAACGTAAATCACTTTCATACAAAAGTATACAAAATCTATCAATTCCACAAAATTTAACGAATGCAAATTACTTTAATTCTTGAATTGACTGAAAAAAAAAAATTATTTATTGGAAGACGACTACAGCTTTTTCACACGTTGATGTTAAAGCTCTGGATACTCTAGCTGTACCCATTTACTCAGAAATCGCTTCACTGAATCGCCGTTCCTGATGGTGTTTCCACCGGCAAAACTTAACCAGCAGCACGTAATCTAACAAGCAGCTATATCCTACAGCTTTGCGAGCCTTCCAGCAATAGTCCTTCTTTATTGGTACGGCCACCGCCTACCAATAACTCTCGTAACCGCCTTCCTCTTTGCAGACTACGCAGAAGAGTGCTAATACCATACGCCACGTAGTCTATCCATATAGGATTGCCGAGTTCTCAGCATTGAACCTTTTCTCGAAAGCTTACGTCAGTATTATCAAAGACCCTATAATTACAAAATAATTCTCTAGAACAGGGGTCTCCAAACTTTCCAGCCTTAGGGCCATACTGATTACTCCAGTAAGTTCCGAGGGCCAAAACCATATTATCATTGTTGCCGGTGGTAAAAAGTGAAATAGTCCAAAATCTGTCCGCGGGCCGAATGTGGCCCTCGGGCCGTAGTTTGGAGACCCCTGCTCTAGAACCTTCGCAATGTCGTTACACGGTGATTTGAACTCGAAGTTGGTTAACGAATGGCAATCATCGTTCTAGGTCAACATCTTTTTGATATGCTGTTAGACATAATCGATTTTTTAAAACTGACTTTCTGTAAAATATCAGTCGTGATATCACAATGTAAAATCGTTTAAATCGTTTCTTGATAGACTGTTAACGAAACTGCAAACTGCGGCTCTTTGCACAGTAAATTCAATTGCAGTTTCAATGAAAAAAAAAAAACGAAAAACAAGAATGCAAAGTAGAATTTTGTACATTGCATCCAAAAAATTTTCTATTATTATGAAAAGAACTTCGATGAGAATGTATGTTGATCGATAAAATATCAATGGTGATATCAAAATGTGGATGCCTTCAATTCGTTTCTTGATTAATTGTTAACAAGACAGTATACTGCAACTCTTTGCTCAGCAGTTTCAATCGCAGTTTTAGTAAAAACATCTGAAAAACAAGGATGCAATGAAGAAGCTTGTACATTTGGTCTAAATTGCTTTCTTTTACTATGAAACCCACTTCTATGAGAAAGTATGTTGACCGACAAAATATCAGTAACGATATCCCAATGTGAAATCTTTCAATTCGTTTCTGGATGGACTGTCAACAAAACTGCAGACTGCAGCTCTTTGCTCAGCAATTTCAATCGCAGTTTCAGTGAAAAAAACGAAAAACAAGAATGCAAAGTAGAATTTTGTACATTGAGTCCAAAGATTTTCCTATTATTATGAAACGAACCTTCATAAGAAAGTATGTTGACCGATAAAATATCAGTGGTGGTATCAAAATGTGGATTCCTTTAATTCGTTTCTTGATTAGCTGTTAACAAGACTGTATACTGCATCTCTTTGCTCAGCAGTTTCGATGGCAGTTTTAGTAAAAACATCTGAAAAACAAGGATGCAAAGAAGAAGCTTGTACATTTGGTCTAAAATGCTTTCTATTATTATGAAATCCACTTCTATGAGGTGGTATCTCCCACGGAAATAAAGTATATGCAAGATATATAAAAGATATATCTCCGATATATAAGATATATTTTGAAGAAAAATCTTATACTTCGGATATATTTTAGGATTTATCCGAAATATATGCAACAAAAAAATATATCTGAGATGTATCTAAAATATGCTTAAAATGTATTTCTGATTTATAATCCGACCTAAAAATTCTATATGGCAGATATATTTTTAATATATTTCTTTTCCATGAGGGATATTTCTCGATTTTAACTTTCTCATAGAGATAATTGTGTAATATTCTACTTTGCCTCATTTAAAATAATTGTAGAAATTTAAGTTTAACAAAAATTTCGTTGCAATGACATAAAAAAATTCCAAGTGCTCTTAAATATCATTGCTTTCATATATTTTAATAGAAATTGTAGCCAATAACGGGCACTTATTGCGTAATACACGTAATAAATTTTAGATCCAATTGTTCAAGTCATTTACGAGTTATCTCTATTTATTTTTACAACCTCTGGTAATTATAAATATATGAACTCAATGTGCTATAAAATTCGAAAGCCCGATCTTCATTATATTTGATACCAAATATTCCTGAATATTATTACGCGCGCATCTAAGCTTTTGATTCGTTTTATCAAATATTTCACAAAAGTAGAAGCAATGACAAATTGTCATTTTTTAATTGCTATTGAATTAAAATTCTTTTACGAATCTTCACTAAATTACAATTCAACCAATGTCAACCTATTATTTGAAAACAAAAATTTACATCGTTTCACGTAAATTATTATAATTGTTTTTTCATTTGCTCACAAAAAATGTTTGACTAGGAAACAAATTGCCGTATATATACGACTTGTTTGCTTCTTTTCCGTCAATTCGCACCCTTAATCGTTAGTCGACGGAACGAAACACCCACCATCACCAACGGTGCACGATCCCTCTCGGCTCGCCTCCAGTCGTTATCGAAACGAGCTCGTTAACGTCGTAGTGCTGCGCCTGCCGCACGCGTCCCGGATACACCGGAGCTTATCCACTCATTCTAGTTTCCACCCCCTTCTACTTTTCAAACAGATGCTGGTCTAGACAGACATGCTCATTTACGCGAGAGAACAGACTATCGTATTTCCTATGGTTTACGTTGTACTTGATATATCTATATACACTTGTATATGAAGTCAATAATCGTATCGAATTCTGACGGGTGAGGGTTTAACATCGTTACGATATTATTTTAATTGATCCTGTTTAAAAAAAAAACATTAATTCCAAGTACATTTACAACTCACCTCTCATATAGATGTACGCAGTACCCCTCATGTTTCGTCTCGTAAGCACCACGAGATTGAGAACATTACCGATAATTCCTAAGCAACAGATAGCCGGCAGTATAATGCCGTAACTGACGCGTCTCAGTGAAGCGGTTCTCGGATCCTCGAGAATCTCGAGTTCTTCCGGTGGCATACACAAACGTGGTATATCGAAATCACTCGCGTTCGGATTGTCGGTCATCTTGTCTTGAACAATATTATTAGCAACTTGTCTTTCGTTTTATTTTCTTTTAATTTTATTAACCTTTTATTTGTTTTTCACCAACACTTGATACTCACACTTGTTCTAAAACTTGTTATTTTATTAGCACATATAAATTTTGTTTGGATACTAAATTGTGAATGTTGTTATTTGTAGTTGATTCTTTCTCTTCTTCTCGTTCTTCCGGATTTATCAATAACCTCGTTAGGGTTACCATCATAGTCTCCCTTCAGATTTCGATTCGTCACTTCGTCCTCCAGCCTGACGCCCTCGTCTTCCTCTCCTCCCGCGCCAGTCTCGTCGACAGCGTCTCTTCTTATCCTTCTGATGGTTCACCAGGACTGCCCTGGTTGAGCTCTTCATGGCGACGTCGACGAACGTCGTGACTCGCTTTGCATACCGATTTCGTTTCCTGCTGAGAGTCTCGCAGTAGGAAGCAGAACCACACCACCCACGGAACAAGTATCTTCTCCTACGGCCTCGGCAATCGAATGCATCGTCGCGCCTTCCGCGACGACGAGGAGACGTCGACACGACGATTCCGTCGCGCCGGAAGCTATGTCCCCGTTCGCCTCTCGGTCACGAGCTTTTCACCAAACGAAGGGATTGAACGGAAGTCGACCGAATCCGCAAATCCAGAGAGATCCAGCCAACGTACGTGAGATATTTGCAGATCTGGAGGAGAAACGCTTCGTTACTCTTACTTATTTCTATTGATGTAATGACGAAATTGTTATTCCTCAAGGGGAACTCATATATTTCGACCTATTTGTATTATTTTTAAATATATTGTAACAATATTTTTATGTACTTCGACTGTCAATTCAGTTTAATATTTCTCAAAATTCTTTATTCAATAAAAAATGTATTGTATTAAAAAATAATTTACGTAGTCTCGAAATTTACAGAATTTAGAAATGGTCGATATCGTCCTTCTAAAGAAAAAGCTTAACCCTTTGCACTCCAGCCTAGTAGGGCATAGAGGCTTTAATGTCGCAAATACGGCGACAACGGAGTGCAAAGGGTTAATACGGTGTTAATACGATCTCTGCTTATAAAAAAATATCATCAATACAAAGTAATTATGGTTTATCCTTATAAAGAACATTTTACAATTTCTTATTAATTGTTAAAAAAATTTGTATAATTCTTAATTTTTGCCTAATTTTTTATTTCAGCCTATGTTCACCATATTACTTTCTATAATATCGTATCACTAACTTTTTTCTCTATTTAGCCTTCCGTGTGATTTTTTTCCATCGATCGATTTACCGCTTTCTGCCCGCAATCTCTATTTCCATGAATATGATTTACGGGGGCACAGTTCGAGGATAGTACAGACGTGTAAGCATCCGAAGACGTTAGTGACAGCAGGAACAATACACAATAAGTTATGAGTATGTATGGGGTACGTTGTGGTAAAAAAGCACGGGTATATGCATTCGTGTACCTCTTCGGTTACCGACTATCCGGTAACCGAGTCACGCTCTTCGTATCCGACATTCGATGCCAGAGCAGTTTTAATAGACAAGCAAGATAGAATGAAAAATGCAAGGGAAGTCAATAAAGAAAGGGATTGCGCGAAGAACAGACTCGAGGTACAATTGAAAGGGAGTGATGTCATCCTGATGTCCGCGACCAGAAAGAAGGACAATCAGGATTTAATTAAACTCATCTAAAGTCAGAGTGTAAAGTTCAAATGTTCTGATGCTGTGCAAGGTTCATCGATGTGCATCGATGCAGCATCCTTTTGGACATCCGTTGAAAGGAGCAGTTGTAAAGTGCGACCAGACACCTAAATCTAAGAATGAGGAAATAAAGAAGAGGATGAAAATGAAGTGACTTCGATCTTTGACCTAACGGGCAAACGGGAGTTACAGAAACAGAAGGAGTATGCTGCTCGGTTGGTGTATCGAATCTCAATCGAAAAACGATATTCAGAATTTATAGTGAACGAATTTCCTCTAAGTGGAGGTCAAATCGGTGCGGAGAGTACATAGGGAGGGAAGGAAAGTGAGGTGGCAGTGTAAAACGAGAAAAGCGAGAAAGCCGAAGAAAGGGAAATAAAAGAGCACCACCAACCAGAACGATGGAGTGTCTCTTGGTACTGCTTAGAAGCGAAGAAAATTGGAACTCTGGGGAATCAGTGTACAAGCTCTTTGCAAAATATCCTCTCGCTTCCTTTTTTTTATCTCGAATTCTGTGGACTAAGAAATGGTCCAAGTGTAAAAGTCTATTTCGATAGATCGAAGATTCTACATGGGATTAAGGTAGAAAGTGGACGGAAAGTAGTCTGAAGAAAGGACTGGAAAGAAAGAGGGCTGAAAGGGGAAGGAGAGATATCTGTATTCGGATCGTAAGTTCATTCATCTTATTACCAAAGTTTAAGTTGAAACAAGGGGATCGTACGTGCTGGAGTGGGCATTGACAACAACAATAAGGAATAACAAGACGAGGTACGTTGAGCGGAAAGCATAAGTTTGAAGCAGGTAATTAAATATTATTAACAAATATATACAAACAATGGTAATAAAATTAATACATTTCTTCCTAATATTATTTTTTCATCATCCACCATACCCTACATGAGTAAATTCTATCATAGATGTGAATAGATCGTGTAGGTTTTTTTTTTAATTACCCATAGAACCCGATGTAGAAACATTTTCCAGGAATTAATCTACGTTGATATCAAAATCAAGATCATGTGAATTTTCCATCCTCGGAGTGAGCTCTCAGGAATCATCATTTTCGATAACAAAAGTCAGTGTTTAGTGGTTGATAGCAGAGATAAACTAATAAACATTAGGAGTAATACTTTTAAAGGAACACGACGATGATGAGAGGGACGAGCAAAAAAGAGAAAAAAAAAGATAGAGTGGTAAGTGGTACACAGCGAATTTGATGATATGCTAAACTCGGATACAGGTGACTCTGCGGAATTATAAGATGAGAGGAGGGTAAGAAAAAAAGACTACAGCAAAAGACTGGGAAGAAGACTACAGCGAGGGTTTGAGTAGCTTGCTTATAAATTGTCCCTCGCTACTCCATTATGAAGCCATCGAGTTTGCATAAGGTAAGTTGCATTTCTTTTTATCATCTCTCTTTCCTTCTCTTATTTTCTCTTTGGTCTACATCTTTTTTTCCATCTTAGTCTTCTATTCGTCGTATATAATTTGATTTTTGCTGATGCTGACCCTGTTTTTGTGGTAACCCTCGGATTAATTTTGCGCTCGATGTACCAATTATTTATCGTAAACTCTAAGTGAAATTAAAGTAATACCATTAACTTGACTATTCTGCTTTGTTAGCTTCTATAACACTTTTGGCTATTCGGTTTACTAGATTTTTAATCATATTGTGTTGGAAGATTTTTGTAAATGCAAATCTAAGGGTACTGCTGGGAGTACAAACTCCGGTGTGTAGCACGTTGTACCAAAGAATACTGCTTCTGCTAGGATTAGCTTTAGGTAGAACTTTGTCATTTACGTTGGCCACGCGTGTTTCGCTTGCAGATGAGACTATTTCTACCGCAGTGGCTATACCAATATGACCAAACTGGAAACCTTGCAGGGGAGCAAGAGGCTTCAAAGTGTGTCTGGTGCATGCCAGCTATATACGCTCTATACCTTTTCTGTTAGTTTCTCTCTTGCTATATCTGGAACTGGTTAAGCCAGTGAGCTTGTGTCCATAATGTAATCCAGTCCATCTACGGGGTATATGTTGGGCGTACGTTCGAGCTAACTATCCACTATTTACTATATCATCCCATGATGTTATTGAACAGAGTAAAAGGAGAGTTAACTACACGATATTTTCGTTTATCTGACCCTGCACAATGATAAAGACTTTGTTGCTCTCATCAACAACATGATTATATACTTCAGGCGATTAATTTGATTGGTTGCCTACCAATTAATTGATTGCTTCAACCAATTTGTTGCCTGGCATGCTATACTTGACACATTCATTTCGAACGTTTTTTTCGTCATTTATTATTACCATTAACGACCTAAAGAGGAAGACACACTCTACTGTATCTAATTTTCGGAAAATATTTTCTCGTCCTACATGGAACAGAATTAAATGAAATTTCGTCAGTAGACTGCAAGAAGGCGAATCTCTTCGGTAATATGCACAGAATTATTAAAATTGAAAAAAAAAGAATTACAGATTAATTTTAAAGGATTAAGAGGATTCTATATACAGTTTCGGAATATACTAAATATTTTCTACTATTCGTACTAATCTTGACAAATAAATAATTCAATTCAATTCTCCCTTTTTTTAGTGAGGATTAAATAAATAATTAAGAATAACTTGATAATACCATAACGGAAACTGTTCAGCCGGAGGTTATTCATGGCCGGAGGCCAAATACCTTTGAGGTATGCCGAGAATATCGATAGATAAAGTATGGCGTAACTATTACGACAATCAGGCACTTCTGCCAAGGAATGCTATCTGATGCAGAGAATTGAAACTGGTGGATCGATGTCTCGATTCTTCGTGTCACGAAACATCAATCAATTTAGACAAAGATTCCCACAATCTTTACTTTCTTCATATTTTCGTAGACTCAAAAGTGTCTCGTTGATCATGCAGCACTTTTTTGTTATTATCTTCTTTTGACAAAGACGATCGCATTTTTTGTCAATTCTAATAATTGTTTCAACATTTTTAATACGAGGAGAATTTGTATTCTGTTTTTTTATTCATTTGTTCTTCAAATGTTGAGACAATTTTGATAATTGGCTCAACAGAATTTGTATTCTGGTTTTTCATTGGTTCGATCCCATTTTTTTAATCGTCTTTGTCAAAAGAAGATAATAACAAAAAAGCGCTGGATGATCAACGAGACACTTTCGAGTCTATTAAAATAAGAAGAAAGTTAAGATTGTGGAGAATCTTTGTCTAGAAACTTGTCCATAAGCGTCAATGAAATCATATTTAATCCTGCGTCAAAGTTGACATTAATCACGGACGCTACACCGCTCATAACCTGTCCTGTACTGCTACTTTACTTTTAATAACTTGTTTTCACGATATTATATCGAAATATCGCAAATATTAAAGTTCATTATTATTCTTTTGTTTGTTCTTTAACTAATTGTCAATAATGTGGCTACAAATATCTTTAAATTAGTGTCAAATTTGACATACAGTCATTTCACAGTTTTGCAGCACGTCGTTTCTACACGTTCCGACTTAACACAGCGCTACGACTCTACACGCATCGACTGTACGCTGTCCATTCCGAATCGTACCAAGCGTGCAGTAGATGCATTTAGAGTCGGAGCTGTGTTGAGTTGCAACATGTAGGTACGATGCACTGCCTTATAGTTTTATCCAAAAAAGCTTACTAAAATGGTTATAACTTTGTTTCAAACAGAGTTGTAGAGATTTCAAAGTTTATTTTCATTATAATCATTCGAAGTTTAAAATGGTGTTCGATTTATGAAGCTACTTCGATGGTTTTTTTTTTAAGATTAAAAAATTCAGTCTATCAATTTTTATTAGCTTTTCAATCTTTTTACTTTCATTTTTACTTTTACAGCCACAAAAGTAAGGTAATCGGGGTGAATCGAACTCTGAGTTACCTGCGGCGTTTTTAACTGACTACTTTTAAATCTCAATTGCATCCCTTGATATTATAACAGAGAAAAAGAAGGGTTAACCGTAAGATATTTTGAATCGAAACAAGTCGACTAAAATTTGAAAGAAAATCAACTTTTTTCGGTCTTCAGGGGTTTAAAATGAGGAAAAAGATTTTTAAAAGATGTTTTAATAAATATCTTATAGTAAATTATATTATTGATATAAATATATATATTTAATATATATTACATCTTTAAAAAATCTTTTTCCCCATTCTAAACCCCTGAAGACCGAAAAAATTTGATTTTCTTTCAAATTTTAGTCGACTTGTTTCGATTTAATATATATTAAATATATATACATAAATATGTTATATTAATTGTTCAAATTCAAATTCAAATACTCCACGTGTAAGTAAAAAGTATAAAAAATTCAATTAAATACTTGATACCACATGAGGTTATCAGCATAAAAATAATCCACGCCAGCCGAAGCCAGTGCCCCTATGAACATGTCGGCGTTTAAAAATATTTGGAAAGATATCGTAGATTGTGATCGTCGCTCTATTCGAAGCTATTGCTGTTTTAACGTGCAACTGCAGTTATCATGTTTGTAATTTGCAATCAAGCCGAAAAGTGATGGTTTATAAGCGTGAAAATCTATAGAGGGAAAAAGGTAAAGGGCGCCTACGTCACTAGTGAAATAAAATTTACATGTTTTAACATCGTTCTCGAAAAAGCCCTAGACCGATGAAACATTTTGCCTCACACTTACGCCGTGAAGCGTAAAATCGTAGTAAATGGGACGGGGAGATTTTACTGTTCCCTTGGGGGGATGCAAAGAGCCGGACAGAAAGCAGGTAGAGATGAGAGTGGAAAATGCAGGCGGAGGGTTGGACCCCTGCGACTAATAACGAGAAACTGTCACGACTCTGGGTGTACGCGAAACGAGATTCCCTGCGTGCCGCAGTTACCTCCCAGCACTCGATAGGTCCCGTACACCCGTTAATTAAATAAATTTATAGCTCGTTGCTTTTGGTTAGCTACGATTCGGCGTGTGGTCACGAGTGCTGAACGCGTGAGACTCGAGTATAGGAAAGCGTGCAAAGCACCGGTGAAACCCCGTATACGATTCGCTCTGTGCAGCAGGTTAACTCGACTAACAGCTCGCTGGCATGTCCGGCCACAACATTGACACTATCTACTAAACGCAAGCCGGAATCCTCGCTATTCAGCCGATTCCTAGAGGCACGGACAAGCTGACGAATATCCACCGACGTAATTGTTTGTTCGATTAGGTGGGCGTGATTACAACAAATAAAAAAAACATCCCCGTCTTTCACTCTTTCGACCGCTGTCAGTACGAGTTTTTTTTTATTGATATATTTACAACCGTAGACGTTATTCCACTATCTATTATCATTCGCAAATCGTTCACCTAATTCTAGTAAATTTAGCGAATTAATCGTAGAACAACATTTCCGTTAAATCATCTAAGACTTATCGTCAACGTTTGCTACTGTAGCTTATAAAAACAATGTACTCCTGTTTTCAAAGTTTGAGAAATTTCACGGGCTTCGTTTCTTTATTCGGTACGTGCGAGATTCTCGAGAATATCGTGGAAAGTAGTTTGTCCGAATAAAGTCCGACCTTATCTAGTGACTTCTGAGCACGAGTTCCTTAGAGACCTCTTGGATACATTTCTGGGTTAACCACAGTAGCAGCAGACGTGGACCACTTCATATATGCAACATATCGAGAGCAGTCGTTATTACACCATTACATAAACTGCGGAACTTTTGACCACGACAAACGATCCCAGTCTCAGGGTGGAATATTCTCTCTTTTTATCATTATACTATTATTGTTATATACTCGTGGCGTTATCGTCAAACTCCTCTATCCACGTGCTCTGAGCATCCTGATTTTCCGTTAGAATAGCGTCAACTCTCTACTGTTTTATATATTACGTACTTCAACAGCTGTAAAGTTATGTATGTGTTTCAGAGTCGTATGTGATACGCGTACGACCGGGCACTAAAAACTAAAAGCCAGATTTCCTCTTACCGCTTCCATTTTCTTGCATCCAATTCTATCTGACTATAATTCACTACTTCTCTACTTATCCACAAAAGTATGAAGCATTTTGTCAAGTCGCGTACAGTGCATAACTTTGGCGGCTTATTCGATATAAAGTCGTGCGCAGGACCTGTCGGGAAAAGGAACCATAGTTTGGAGGACTTGAAACATCTGGCGGCCATTTACTCGATAATATCGCAGAAGTTTCTTTATCGTCGTCAGAGAAATCTGCAGCTAAGCGAGGAACGGTAAAGACTAATGTGAGGATGGTCGATATATTCTTCTTCTTCTTCTTCTTCTTCTTATTCTTCTTCAACACATTAAGGAGGGTTCTCTCATGACATCATAACCATAATGGTCTTTTTCTGACACTAAATAAATGGTACGTCAACATACTCAAGAGACACTGTAGTTACATCTGGGCGTTAAGTAGATAAATATATGTTTTACGAAAATTGGTTATCCCACGAAGTAAAGCAGATAGATTAAGATGTGTTATCTGTAGTTTGTACGTTCACAATAGTAATCAATATGTTGACGTCTTCTTTGGACTTTAGATGTTTTAATCGATACATATTTCCATATACTGTGATACATTCGACACACTTTGAGGTTATCGGATAACGTGCCGTGTCTACTTCACAAATGGATGACCGAACTTATTTCTACTACATGGAAAAAAGAGTTTAGCGATGGTTTCTAGATTCATGAGGTAATACGCAAGACAAGTAACATTCTGACGTTCTTCTTTAAACATCTTGGGACAACTTTCATAGTGAGTAGAGT
The DNA here is from genome assembly GCA_963942595.1 of Cylloceria caligata. Taxonomy (NCBI): domain Eukaryota; kingdom Metazoa; phylum Arthropoda; class Insecta; order Hymenoptera; family Ichneumonidae; genus Cylloceria; species Cylloceria caligata. The sequence goes on along the minus strand of OZ012709.1, from coordinate 41,339,023 downwards.
CACACCCTACAAGAGTTTGGGGGAAAATATTCTAGATTGAGAATGTTTTCAGCTATTACCAAAGGAATCTAAAGACTATCTCCAAACTTTTCTCTCCGTGAAGGTATAATTCAGGTTGGCAAAGCGTTGGGTTAAGATTCATCCATCACTCTACAAAGAACGAACCGGAAACTACTCTTCGTCTCTCTCTCTCGATCGTCAGAGCGTCTCTGGTAATTGCGCCCTTTTTTAAGCTCGAATGTAAGCTATTTTTTTAAATATGAAAATACGATTAACGAAGATGAATCTGGATCACCGAACGTTTACCTGCAGTTCGCTTCGCCCACTTTTAGATGCGTGCACTTATACAGAGAGACTTGATTTACATTGATTATTTTTTTTTTTCAAGTTGTCGTTACCAGGGCTGCAATTGAGATGCGTTCAATCACTTCTTCGGGTAATCACTTCAATTTACTACCGGTACATCATAAAAACGCTTGATCGATTCTAGTTTCCGGTAGAGAGGGACGATGCAAAGACCGCGCATGTCCATTAATGCATTTCTTCGTTATCCATCGAACCAGAAAATCTGATCAACAGAGGAGACTCGGAAACATCAAGAAAAAAAAAAAGAGGTAGAATAAAACTGAAGATAATGCATCGTTGAAAAATCGTTGAAATGCATTCGGCCGCAAAATTGAAACGAGAATTCGGAATACGTATAGAGAGAATAAACGACTTCATTTTCAATTCTATACCTCGAAAAGATTTATCGATTGAATGATTCTTTTTATTATTGGTACAATGGATTGTGAACCTCTCCAGCCATTATCGTCGATACCTCGAAAAGAACAAGGCTCTGACGCCCAATAATTATTCGGCTCACGAACCAACAGATAGGTCGACACTCTGTCCAACATTTATTCTTTTTCTTTTCACTTCTACGTTACTTTCTATCTTTTACTCTACCTGTGGCCCTTTGTTCGTGGTTCCTACAGATGTCTCTGTCTCAGTCAGCAGCCGCGAGCCGCAATCTCTGGAATTCGATTAGAGAGTCTTGCAACTTTGTTCCGTGATTACTTCTCGCTTCTCAAGCGGAGGTTGCCGCTACGTCGGCCTCCGTGTTACGCCACAACGATAAATTATGGTTTCGCTACACAGAGAGGCTGCACCACGGCTGTGCCACCCCCTTGTTCCAACCCCTCTGCAACTTTACCCACTGCACTCTTTGCTCACTTGGTCCCTGCACACCGTGCCCCCACAGCGGTCCGCCCGTCGCGCAGAAATTAATGTCCCGCGTAACGAAGAAGCGAATTGCGTTTCGCGCTGGTTATTTCCGGATACGGAAAGGAAACGAACGACTGGCAACCATTTTCTCAGTTCGGTCTCGTAATTTAACGAAAGAGAGGAGAGGGCCGAAGGTACAGAGCGGGTGTGCGTATACAAAGTCATGGGATCCGAAGAAAGGGAGCTGCTGCGGTATACAATAAACTGCAAAGTTAATACCGAAGAACAGGAAACAGAAAGCAAAATAGTTGGCATTCAAGTGTTTTGACTCGTACAATTTATTGCGTCACTCGTAGGAAAATTTCACATTAGTTTTACATCTTTAATATATGTAGATGATAGCACAGTGTACAAAGTTTTATCTGAAATTGTAAGAAACTTCTTTTACGAAAAGTAAAAAAGTAATATGTATACTTAGCGAGACTAAAATTTTTAATTCTCTTTTACTGAAATCAATAAATGAATTTCCATTTTATCGTCAATGGAAAAATGTTTATTATCTTTAAGAGAAGAGCAATGGCAATAAAAAATGTACTAAAATACGGTTTTAAAAAATTGTGATAATAGGAGAGACCGAGGTAATCTTGAACAATTTTTGTTGTAAATTTAGAAAATGGTTGTTTGAGTTGATGATACGCAATGAAATCATGGAGATAGTGTTCCACATCCTATTGATTGTATCGTGTACAAGTTTAAAAGTACTACATCGTGCCAGTTATTTCAGGCGACGAATAATTAATTACTAGGTGAATTATTCTGCGACTTGTCTCGTAGCGGGGCAAGTTTTAATCGATTGAAAATGCATTTAAAAGTGTGAAAGACGTTATTCATTTCGTGACAAATAATATTATTATATTGCCGCCATAAAAACAATACTGAGCTCGTTTTTTTTTTTGACGACTGAATGACAGTTTTAAAGATGAATAATTACACAACGCTCAAAGGACAATGAATCAATTGCTTACATTTTAGGCTCTCGATGAATTCTTTACTCGCTAACAACTCAAGTCACGACTCATCGTAATAAACGATAAAGTAATTTGAAGAAGCTATATTTGTAAATTCTATCATTAAATATTTATCATAATATTTAAAAAGTAATTTTTGAATTCGATTCTTTAAATATAATATTTTTTAAAAGTTATTATTCAACTTCTACAATGAAAAAAAGTATTGTCCGATAATTGGCGTACGCTCTTTATTGAAAACTCCGAGTAATAAATCGTTTTAGATTTTTAATATCCTTTTCTTTGTCAGATTTAAACTATTGGACCCCGTAATAATTGTTATTTTAAGATCAACTGTACGTTATGTTATTTGTCAACAAAATAAACATTTATAAAAACGATACAATTATTAATTTTTATTTATACACATGTTCTTCTAGCCACTTTGGTTGATTAACCTAAGGGGCGGGGGGCCCTTATGTTCTCATTTATAATGCACAAATGACCATCTCTGACTTCTTTTTGTCGTAGACACGTTCATCCGTACTTTGAGCCGACCCAGCCGACTGAATTCGGTCTCCTTCTATCTATTCTTCATAGATTCAAGTAACGCGAGTTACCTTGGTCACATACATTATACAGATAAGCACGGTTATGTCACAAAAGTCATGAAATATTAATACTCTTACATATTGCATTGAAATAAAATTCTATATTGTAGATCGTATAAAAATGTCCCAGCTTGCATGTATCTCAACGTCTCCCATCGTAGAATATTTAATTTCATGCGAAGCCTCTCGGCGTGGGGGGAAAGCAAACGACGTCTATGTCAGCTCAAATTGCAGTTATTATAACAATTTGAAACTTCGAAAACGTTGTAAAAGTCTCCTTTCATGAAAGTTTTATTTTATATTATTACGAAAATATACTTTTGCTCGGTAAAATATGTTTTTCATATATAATTCAGCATTTGATCAAATCCTAATGTAAGTTTATTATAGCTTTTGTATTTTCATACGATTAGTAAGGTCATACAGCGCCAAAAAATTGCATGGAACTTCTCGATTTTTAATTGCGTGAGTATTGTCTTGTCTCGTGTTCCGACTAACGCTTCTCTGCTCGCCACCATTGACTTTTGGGGCTTTATAGTCATTATTATATATGAAGACATGTAGTACGCCCCTAAGCTTAGTTCTGGATCTTCCGGCATCCAAAGGATTTCCCGTAAAAGATGTGGTGACCCGGGGATGGTTCATTCCGTTCATACCACGAGGGATGGCTTTCTCAATGGGGTGACTATATACAGACAGACGGTATACAGTATTTTTGTCGGAGAGAAACTCTTGAGATATGAAGTAATCAAACGAGCTGTAAGAGATAAGCAAGCGATATATATTCAACAACCTTACTTGACGATTCAACCCTTCGATCGATGTTGTCAATTCAGTAAAAAGTGCGACTACCAGCTTAAAATTCAACTTTGAAATATGACATTTTAATAATATAAATAAGATCTTGATACAACGATTTACAAAATTAGAAGAACATTGACCCTGGAATTTATTCGTAATACGATTGAGAAGTCATCGCAATGAAAATAAATCATTGCGTATATCGAGACACTCGTTCTCGAAAAACTATTTACCGATCCGTACAAACACTGTCGACTTTGAAATTTGGAAAACTCACATTTGACAGATTAGTTAAGATAGAACATGTAAAAGATATGAAATTTGCATTGAATCGTACTCATTAAATATTAAATGAACACAATGATTATTTTTATGATGAAAAGGATGAGTACTGCGACGTAAGATCCCGAGATAAAGGTTAGCAGGGCTGATATGTTTAAAAAATCAAACACAACCTAATCTTGGATTAATCTGTTAATCTGATAAATTATACTTATTTTAAATAAATAATATTCTTTGGGTAGAACTGCGGACAGTAAGAGCCTGTGTCTCATACTCTGATTATCTATTAATTTATTATATTTTTAATAGAGTAAATATTTCGCTTTCTCATAGAGGAAGCTGCTTTCGTGAAAAAAAATGTTCTCGAGATTTTCATGTCAGAGAAATTAAAAGTCCCAAAACGTCGAGAAATCATATTTAGTAAAAATATCCGTGCGTGCATGCACGCGTATGTGTGCGAGATTATGTGCGTGCGCTGAGCTTGCAAAAATGCAATGAATTCATGTCGAGAACGGTTTACTCGATCATTCTGAAACATAGCACACGGGTCAGGTCGCAACGTTCGTCAGTTTGCTGCAATTTTCAGCCAAATTTGCTAACGGGTGTATCATTTCATGGTTGTTTGAATTTTTCGAAAAAAGGATGTACGCTCTCTAGCTTTCGTAAATTTTTAGCTATCGAGTTAAAACTTTTTGAAATAAGAGGCTAGGGGACAAAGTTTCTCGGTGTTGAATTTCGCATGAATCTATCAAGGCGTTCAGATTTCATTGAACCATGAATTTTTGTAATTTTTCGGAGAAAAATATATTTTTGCTATAATTTTCGTTAATTTTCATCTATCAAACTAAAAATTGGCATACAAATTGAATAGGATACTATGATACTTGGTCTTGAATTAAGTGAGAATCGATTGAGGGGTCTTGAGCTTTATGAAATTTACAAATTTACCAAATTTTTCATTCTATTGAAAATGTTAATACTGCTTCCTTCATGTGAGAGCCAGAATTGAATTAACCATTCCCCGTAGAGAAGAATCTGTAAATTGCCGAAAATCGCAAGGAAGCAAAGTGCAAATTTCAAATCTACACACCTTATTTAAGGAACATAAGAGTGATATTCGCAATTAAAAATACAAATTCGAAAGTAATACTGTATAGCTGCAGCTAGATTTCTTTTTAAAACATGTTTGACTTTAAAATAATGATTGTACTAGACAAAATCTACAAAATTTTTTGTTTTGATCGTTTGCTCTTTTCTTTCTATGTAGTTTTCTTCTTCTGTCTGGCTGCATAACGCAAAAATGATAATATTGCTGATATATCACGATATATCAAATATTAAAAAATCATTATAAGCTGACAGAACCTTGAGCTTAAACATCTAAAGTCATACAATTTACCAAAAGTTTTAACAATTAATTAAAACTATTTTCGATGTTGTTCCATAAATATTGAATAAAAAGAAAAATGATAAAAATTATTTTCACATTCAGATTTATTCACAGACGCTCATTACAGTGTACACGAATATATAGGAAACATAAATGCTAACAATTTCCGAATCCACTGTACAATTTTTTCAATTTGACGCCATAAATTGTAATCCACAGAAAATGGCTTCATCTATATAGCATAATTTTCGTGCATTAATTCGAAATTTCTAGTTGTTGTAAATTTTGCTATCGGGTAATTTGAGTGATGCGACAACCCGCTTTCCCCAGTTCCATGTCCCATTAAGTTTGCTAAATCCAACATTAAGCTACTGTGTGGAGTACTGGTATCATTGCACAGTGAAACAGTATTAATAATTGAGTCGTTTAAAAAAATGCGCGTAACACGTTTTTCCTCAATGTATTTCTAAAGTTAGTATGCTGGAAACGTGTCAATATTAATAATAAAAAAGTTACACTTAGTAATACGACGTTAAAAACTATTCATCGTTTATCACGATCGGCTAATTTTGAGTGATGCGGCTATTTCCCCTCACCCAATTTCTACCTATAACGCTTTGGTGTTAACGTCAAATCCGATTAACATTGTTAGATCCTACATTATCGCATGAAGTAGTGCTGAAGCATTGTTCATAGGGCCGTAAAACTAGAGAACGAGTCGACTCTGACGAGATAGCGAGAACGACGAGGTACCTTCACCACGCCCCATACACGCGAATTTAACATACATGTATCTACATGTATACAATCGCTTTTGGGTTCGTCATTCGTCAGCATGCAATCCGAAATACTAAGGTTTACATATAGACATACTATTCTTACGAAGGTGTGTAGAACGTTTCGTGTCAAATAAAATGACTTGTTTTATTTGATATGTCGCAGAAAATAAGAGGTTTTTTTTCGGATTCACAATATCGCATGAGCACAAGTTCTCTCTCGAATCTGGAATGCAGTGAGGCACGAAGGTGGTTTGGAATTGAATGTCCCATACAACTATACAGACACATGGACACAGACTTATATATACGGCTGCAAACTCCGGTTTCATCATTGGCGCATCTATCCCGGGGTGCATTCATCGTTCCCTTGCAGCTTGCACATGCAGCAACTTGCATCTATCTCTTCTGGTGCGCCGCTCGTCGTTCATTGATGCTTTCGCAGCATTTTAGAACGTTTCGTCGCGGTAATACATACCGCTGACCCGATAAGCCAATAAAGTCGAGCGAGTCGCTTCTCGTCGTTAACACGTTTTTATCGCTAAAACGTGGAACCCGACAAGCTTTATTATGCAACATCAATTTAATCAGTGTCGTGGGTCCTCCCTGTGCTATCCATATACCTCGCTAGGACTCTATATACCTCGACAAACTTTTATACTATATCCTATTTCTCTTCTATCTGTCTCATTTTCACGTAACTCGCGTTCCATCCCTTCGATCACCCTTCCGAAACTCCATTTCCCATCGTTGGTCCCTGCATCCGCATTGTCACATTTTCGGGCAACCCTTTTCTTATTTTTTCGTTCTCTATGAAAGACTTTCAAGCATTTTTCCTTTTCCTATGATTTGTGTTAAATATTTTGTGTGCGGAGAAAAAAATGAGATAGATACCTGAAAAAGTTGACAAAACGATATTAGAATTATTCTAGAACGTTTCTGTTGCATGGAAGTAATAAGACGCTAAATTGTGTAATTGAGATATTATTGAGAAATTGTATAGCTTAACAATATCTATTGTATCACTTCCAGATATTTCTTAGTAACAGGTGTCACTATCCTTTTCTCCATTCTATCCTTATTGTTTGTCATCACGGTATCCGTTGCAGGAGGCAGGGAGGTAAAGTTCAACGGGCTGAGGTAAGGAAGACTCGCTCACTCGGTTTCTCCCTTACAACATGTCATATAGCTTGCAATGCTCACGTTGTTACAACTGACGTGGATAGATAACGGCACCGCGAAACTTTATACCTATGAGGAGGCGAGAAACGCAGCGCGCAAGTCCCTTGAGTTATGCGTCCGAGACAGTAGTTACATCGCCTAGCTTCGCGATGTTGCCCCGAAGAAAACAGAGTACGAGAGTCTGAAGCTCGAGATTTTGTTAAGAGACAAGAAAGATATAGAGTATCGAGATGAAACTAAGAAAGAAAGAAAGAAAGAAAGAAACTGCTTCGAAACTTTAGTGTCTAGCAGCCAGCAATAAGTGCATGAGGGGATGAAGAGCGACCGTACACGGAGAAAGTGCTGCAGTGACGAAAAGCAGCACGACATAACTTTGCTACGTTCTACTTTTGACTTTCTCTATAACAATTTTTATTCGAGAACTTTCGTGTTAGAACTGTCACACAAAAAATTAATACAAGTGAGATTATAGGATTAAAACTAATCTAAAAAATGTCAAGGACTTTTAAGAAACAAGAGAGACAACAGCAGACTTACCAATGAGGCACCTCGCGTCACATAAGTTCATTCGAAGAATAAATCCCATGAGTCAACAAAATGAATCTACAAAAATGTAACAATTTTTTTTATATTTACCGTATTTAGACTCTTACACCGACGCTAAAAAATTAACTATTAATCGACAGGTACATTTGAATAGAGTCTTGTGACGCATGGTGTCCCATCATTCATTTTGCTTCAATCAATCTCCTCCGACTCACTTTGTTTCAAGATACTTCTATAAATAAAATTCTAATATTATTACAATACAGCTGCCATGTTTTAAGATCCTTATGGTGTTTGAATTCGTATAAACCCCTTGCATTCGAAAAGGTTTGATCCTTATACGTACGTTCGTAAATAAATTTCTATTATGTTTGCACATTATTTCCTTACCGATTCACATCTTAACAATCTTCTTAACAATGTCTTAATAATGACAAGAAGTACAAATTATTGTAAAATTATTCACATTTACCAAACAGATATTTGTTCTCTTCCAGAATTAAATATTCTATGTATGGTCTTTATATCGATCCCTTTTGGTTGGAATTTGAACTAAAGCTGACTTTTTTACGTCCTACTTGTAGCTCAATCTTTGAAGCACATATCATATTTCAGGGTCGTTCTGGTGAATAATATAAAAGAAAAAGAAAGCTTTTTCGTCGTCGTCGTCGTCGGAAATCTCAGTGATTCCATCATTTGTCATTGTATCAATTCACATCGAGGACAGTGGAATTCTGTGGAGAAAGTGAAGAAGGAGTGGGATACACTCGAGTCCTATCGCTTTACTCCTACCAACTTGACTCTTCTTCCAAGCTTTATCAACCTTTGGCTATTTTTCTGGTTTCTCTGTTTCGTTTAACTCATCCGCTTATCCTTCCGAGGATCTTTTTTCTATATTTGATTATAACTATAGCGCTCACTAAACTGTACCGAAAGTCATATTTGCTATTCTCGTAACGGTTTATGAGAGCTTTTTTTACAACCGTCGATAATATTTGTCTGACAAGAAGACCTTTACCTCCTAATCTAATTAAATTTTTTAACTTTATCGTATTATCTTTTGAAAAAAGTCATCCCGCACGATATGTTTTAACCCGATTTAGAGACGAGAGTACGTTATCAAGAGACGTGGTAGCGTCTCGACGGCAAGCATAATCAAAATTAAAACATATTAAATCCTTCTCATAACGTTCACTGATCTGTCGACATCGAGATGCCACCGCTACTCTTATTGACGTCAAGATAGCTTTTTTCGGCACCCTCTTCAATTTCTATTCGAGTTTTCCATAGGAAATATATTTTAAGTGGTAAACTCTTCTGCAGTAGTATATTGTGACATATTATTATTATTTTTATTTCGATCAAACATTTTCCCTACGATTCTTCAGTTAAATTCAAAATATCATAACACTTTTCTCTCGATTGATTCACGGTAATATTATTCTCGAACCTTGTTTAATGATAATGTACTTGTGAACCAAATTTTTGCCCGATATCACAAAAAGTGTGACAACAAGAGTCCTTGACAACAAGTCACGTGCATACACGTACGCACTCACGCACAGACACTTATCTCGATGTTAGACTATTTCGAGTATCTTGTGACGAAAAAAAAAAAAAATGTTCCACAAAAACTAAGATTTCTCTATGAGAAAGAAAAATTAATTAAAGCTGTAAATTATTTTTTCAAAGAAGTTTAGGAAAATGTACCTTCTCAGACATTGTCGTAAATGAGTAAAATCTTTTTCTAAAAATTTCCTATTAACGTTTATGTATGTTAAAACCCGCTACAGGAAAATAAAAATGGGAACTCGTTTCTCGACTCCTCGAGCGTTATCAAGAAAATATAATAATTTCTAAATGATAATTGTCGACACCTAGAATTCCGTAATTTATGTCAAACGTTAATTTCTTAGTTACATTATTTATTATTAGTCTTTATTATTCATTGTCTATCTTCAAATCATGATTGTATTAATTATTAAAATAAAAGAAAGTATCGCTCAGTCAAGTTAGTAAGGTACGAGTAATAGCGCAGCTCTGTATTAAACCCATTAGATGAACAAGGACAATCTTAGGACAAACGTCGTATCCATCAATCTATCGAGCCTCTACCGATTGGCACGCGTTTCGCGCAACAAGTGCGCCCGTCAAGGGCCAAAAACCACTTTCCCGCAAGAATTCAAAGAGCTTGGAAAGTCAAGCCTCGAGAAGAGTCGTCGTATACATTTATTTAATACAATTAAGATTGTTGAATTAATATATAAAATTGTCTAAACGCTGATAGAGAATGAGCTAAATCAAAACACTATTAAATGTAAAATGATATCCTTCACCCGACGTACCACGGAGATTCGACATAATTATGTTATCAATGGTCAAAAATTGATCTATGCGATCTCGTGTACTGATTTGTGTGTGACGTATGACTCGCGGCGGACAATTGCTCCGTACATTGAATCAATGGTAAAGACAATGAAACAGGCGCTGGGATTCGTTAATCAAGGAATCTTAATAATACCAAAGTCATATTGTTATTTTTCTTTAGCCTTATGGCATCCAAATACGAGTACGCGTCACTCATCTGATCTCCGAAAGATATAAAATACTTTACGGTAATAGAATCTAGCCAGAGGCAATTGATTTTATTTCTTATAAAGAATTTCTTAAAGAATGTGATTAACTGTCAGAAATTTTTGAAATTGCTATCACTCAGAATACCAGCGTACGATATAAGTGCGAACGAGGTATTTTATCTACAGTTTCTTTGTAACAACATTAATATGTTATGCACGCATTTAAATGATCTTCCACCGAATGCGTCTCAAGAATCATGAAATGCACCAACGCTTATATTCCTTCATTGCGTCTTAAGTGATAATTGATATACGGTCCATGCAATTGTAGGCTATGTGAACACCCGACTTTGGAAAATCGAAATTAAAAAAAAAAATCTTATAGAGTCTCATTTGTAGTTGATTGTAATAACAATTTTTTCGTTTGTAGTAGCTCCAAAAAGAAGTTATAGGATTTTGAAAATAACGGTGCAACCCGACTTTGTCGGCACTCAAATTTTGCAGTTCATTCGTATGGAGAATCGCTTGTAGTTGATTGTGGTGAAAGAATTTTCGTTTGTAGTTGAAAGAAAAAAAATGTATAAACATTTTTTTGTTAGTAATTTTTTTATAAACAAAAAAAAGTTACTACAAACGAAAAAAATGTTACTATTGTAGTTGTAATTTTGTATTTTAGTAACTTTGTTTACCTTCTAGTTGTTTGTAGTACCATTTTTTTCGTTTGTAGTAACTTAGCTTAGTTTGTAGTACATTTTTTTAGGGAATACCTTTCTCGACCTTCATATTTTAGCCCTTAAATCATCACTAGTCATGAGCATTATCAATGATCATCTTTATTAATATTAATGAAACTGATAAGATCACTCAAGGAAAAAAACCTGGACATTTTGATACACGGGATCATAAGTTGTATATAAGGGAGAGTACGTACAATGCAATCAAATATTAATGTAAAACGCATCCTCTCCAATAAATTTGTTTACAAAAGTTACTAATATGCGCAAATTATTTAAGAAAATGTAATTATATATATATATTATAAAGAAAAATCCTATCGTACATATTATTTCAAAAACTATATCTTACATATTAGTCAAGTATAATCTCACCGGTCGTTTAACGAAAAGTTTGTACAATAAAATTTGGCGTTAGCTCCCGTGAATTGTCCATTCAGATAAGTGCAGGAGAAAATGCATACTTTACAGCGCATAGACGTTCTTATCGGTAGTTTTTTTCGTAGTAAATTTTAACGTTGCGCAGTTATTGCAAATCAAAGTTTTGATGATTTGGTCTTCAAGCTTCAATCTCGTACAGAATCATTAAGAATGTAAAAGATATACATTTTCTTTTTATACTGAAATCAAGACTCCACTGCGTCTTTTAATATTTCCATGGACTTAAGCCAGCATCGAAAACATTCCACGCACTAAGGCTCCTAATGGGGATTACATTGAATTTTTAATATGTCGTTCCCTGAGCACTTTTCATTAAGTCAGTAAGGTTTCAGAGTACGATATGGACCTTTTCAAGCAGAAATTTGATATTAAAAGGAACAATATTTAACATGGTATATACGAGATAACTACGAAGAACTGGTCCATCTTGGCTTTAACTAAATAATTAACGTACTAAACAAATAGAGAGTCGTACGATTAAACAGTCTACCTGCAAGAAATATGAGCTTCAGTTTTATTCCATTAAAAATGAGGGTCATCGTATATTTGAAAGAGAAATTTCGTATTAAAAATTATGAAAAAGATACGAGACCGTTAACCAGCAGACATTTGCTTCTGGAATTTTTATTAGTTATGACAGTTTTAAACATTTTCTGAAAAGTAATTCTTTAATATTATTCTTTGCCAACCTCGTAAATGTACTTCACAAGTGAAAATTGATGAAGAATTATGTAAAAATATGATGCGAACGTCGTGGTAAAGTTTCCATTTCAACGTTGGTCGTTACGCATATTGTAATGATTTCTTTATAATTTTATTTTCTATTATTATTTCCTTCAAAATAACAACGGAAAAGCAGGAGTAAATTTTATATCACCGATAACACGTCCACTAATAACAAAAGGTGTCAATCAGAGACATTATAAATATAAATAAACCACACAGGATTGTTGGTTAACGAAATATGTTTGAATAGCATAACTCTTTATTTTATAATTGATTGTTCCATTCGAACCAAGTCTGGTTTGTACACGACTGTTATCTTTGTTCATTCTTGTTATATAAAATTGGGGGCGTATCGCCGAGTGCTTATTTTATTATTATATTTAGCGAGAAATATAATTCTTTTGTCATATACAATTATGGAAGCTTTATACTCATCCTTCAAATGGTCCGAAAAATCGAGATACAGATCATTTATAACTCCAGCCCTGGATACTGCATGGCTTTCGTCAGACGAATATTGGGAGTCAAATATTCTCCAGCATGTCGAATAATAATTTGTTGTTGATGACTCGAACGTTTCGAAAGGGATAAAGGTCGTGGCTCCCAAAAGGTGGGCCTCACTCGACGACAGCCCGTAGACAACTAACTTCTCAAGAATCTAATATGAATTTGGTTTCTGTCGCGTATCTTTCACGAAGAGCACCGTAAACACTCGAATTCCCCCCATCAAACCCATTCGTGCACACATTTCACGGCGAATAATACTATTCTTAATAAATTCGTTCCAATATAAACTAATTAGTCATGTTCGATAATCATCGAAATTAGTTTTACAAAAATAACACTCACGTTGCAATGCAACTCTTACAAGTGAGATTGTGATACAATGACTTAGTATTTCATTGAAACAGATAGTTATATCTGTTCCAAGGTTGATATTAAAATTGTTGGTCACTTGACTAGTCTGCAACATGAAATACCTTGTAACATGATAACAATATCGTTCTGGAAACAATAAAAGCGACACAGTGTAGTTCTGTAATAGTTGGGGGCTGAATACTCTCCGGTCGTTATATCAATGGACCGTGTACGGAGGCTATGACATCAAGTTTTATATAGAAACTTCTCGGTGTACGACAGAGAGATTACGCTTGGCTAATATACTCTCATTTCTTTTCTAATATGTAGGATAACATTATTTTGTGTAATGATGATTTGTTTGCATGATTTGATTTTGCTTCCTCATAGAGGAAGCTTTGTTTTCATGAATAAATTTATTTTCGAGATTTTAATTTTACATTACTTAAAGTGTTCCTAAAACTCTCTCTCTCTCTCTCTCTCTCTCTCTCGCTCTCTCGCACGTGCGTGTGTTCGTGCGTATGTGTATTGAGGAGTGGAAATGCTCTATGCACTGTAGATTGATGCGTCAACTCATATCGGCTCGCGCACGGGTGTATGTGTGTGTGAGGAGTTTCAAAATTTGGAATACCTCGAAAACCGGTTAATTGATTTTCCTGGAAATCCGGAAAGACACGAGTCAGGTCGCAACTCCCCTTGTTTTGCTGCAATTTTAACTCAAATTGCTAACGAGTGTCTCATTTTACGATAGTCTGAATTTTTCGAACAAAAGGGTATAGTCTGTCTAGTTTTTGTACTGAACCATCAAGCTAAAACTTTTTACGAAAAATGGATAAGGGTAGAAAAATATTCAATATTGAGTTTGTCAATAATTAATTGAAGCATTCAAAAAAATTTCCTTTTGTGTTTAAGCTATTGTATATCACTTCGACAGTCACAAATTCGAACGAAAAAATTGTTACTACAATCAACTACAAGCGAAACTCTATAAGAATTTTTTTTTTAATTTCGATTTTCCAAAGTCGGGTGCCAAGACCACATAGCCGCAATTGTACCATCTTCTTCCTCCGCTAGTTTTTGAGTACTGTTATTGGTCTTGGACTGTTGTACTCTTATGGAAGAGAATAATAAAAATATATAAGCATTGTATAAAGTTTATTCATTTCCTCAAAACTAATTGGCGCCTATTATTAAAATCAACGCATTAAACTTAGAGCGCTGTCAATCGACGGACCTCGGTTGCATCAAGTTGAGAATTTATAAATTAATTTTTTAAAAATTAGACCTATAGGTCTAATTTTAAAGCCGTATACGGCTACGTTCAGACTATCTCCGAGATTTTTATTAATGAGTAGTAAAAAAAACTAATTACATTGTATTGCGTTTCGGGTTAAGATGCCGATCTTCTTCAGAAATTCGATTTGTTCTGTGTTTAACCCATAGCATTACAGTAAAAAATTCTATACTTTAATATTGGTTAACATTTTCTAGGTACAAGTCACCTCAGTGATGTAAAATTGACTTTTATCTGGTGGCTGTAACTATCAACACCTGTCTCACTTTATATGATTTAAAAAAATTTTGATGTTTTTTAATTTTTAAATATACTCACGTTTTTCAAACCTATCGAGCATCAGTCATTTGACATGAGCTGATGAATACTTGATCATATTAATGCTGTAATGGGCCTTGGAGTTCATTTAACGTCATCTGAGGCGGCTTGTACCAGGAAATCTTTTAAGAATACTTTAGTATGGAATTTGTGACTGTCGAAGTGACATATAATAGATTAAACACAAATGGAACAAATTTTGAATGCTTCAATCAATTCTTGACAAACTCAATATCGAATATTTTTCTACCCTTATCCATTTTTTGTAAAAAGTTTTAGCTTGACGGTTCAGTACAAAAACTAGACAGACCATACCCTTTTGTTCGAAAAATTTAGACTATCGTAAAATGAGACACCCGTTAGTAATTCGGGTTAAAATTGCAGCAAAACAATAGGAGTTGCGACCTGACTCGTGTCTTTCCGGATTTCCAGGAAAATCAATTAACCCGTTTTCGAGGTATTCCAAATTTTGAAACTCCTCACACACACATACACCCGTGCGCGAGCTTACATGAGTTGACGCGTCAATCCACAGTGCATAAAGCATTTCCACTCCTCAAAACACATACGCACGAACACACGTGCGTGCGAGAGAGCGAGAGAGAGAGAAGGAGAGAGAGAGAGAGAGAGAGAGAGAGAGAAGGAGAGAGTGAGAGAGAGAGAAGGAGAGAGAGAGAGAGAGAGAGAGAGAGAGAGAGAGAGAGAGAGAGAGAGAGAGAGAGAGAGAGAGAGAGAGAGAGAGAGAGAGAGAGAGAGAGAGAGAGAGAGAGAGAGAGAGAGAGAGAGAGAGAGAGAGAGAGAGTTTTAGGAACATTTTAAGTAATGTAAAATTAAAATCTCGAAAATAAATTTATTCATGAAAACAAAGCTTCCTCTATGAAGAAGCAAAATGAAATTATACAAACAAATCATCATTACACAAATTAATGTTATCCTACATATTAGAAAAGAAATTAGAGTATATTAGCCAAGTGTAATCTCTCTGTCGTACACCGAGAAGTTTCTATATAAAACTTGATGTCATAGCCTCCGTACATGGTCCATTGATATAACGACCGGAGAGGCCCCAACCATTACAGAACTACACTGTGTCGCTTTTATTGTTTCTAGAACGATATTATATGGCATTTCAGCTCATGTTTCAAGGTATTTCATGTTGCAGACTAGTCAAGTAACCAACAATTATAATATCAACCTTGGAACAGATATAACTTTCTGTTTCAATGAAATATTAAGTCATTGTATCACAATCTAACTTGTAAGAGTTGCATTGCAACGTGAGTGTTATTTTTGTAAAAGTAATTTCGATGATCCTCGAACATGACTAATTAGTTGATTTATATGCGTAACGACCAACGTTAAAATGGAAACTTTACCACGACGTTCGCATCATATTTTTACATAATTCTTCATCAATTTTCACTTGTGAAGTACATTTACGAGGTTGGCAAAGAATAATATTGAAGAATTACTTTTCAGAAAATGTTTAAAACTGTCATAACTAATAAAAATTCCAGAAGCAAATGTCTGCTGGTTAACGGTCTCGTATCTTTTTCATAATTTTTAATACGAAATTTCTCTTCCAAATATACGATGACCCTCATTTTTAATGGAATAAAACTGAAGCTCATATTTCTTGCAGGTAGACTGTTTAATCGTACGACTCTCTATTTGTTTAGTACGTTAATTATTTAGTTAAAGCCAAGATGGACCAGTTCTTCGTAGTTATCTCGTATATACCATGTTAAATATTGTTCCTTTTAATATCAAATTTCTGCTTGAAAAGGTCCATATCGTACTCTGAAACCTTACTGACTTAATGAAAAGTGCTCAGGGAACGACATATTAAAAATTCAATGTAATCCCCATTAGGAGCCTTAGTGCGTGGAATGTTTTCGATGCTGGCTTAAGTCCATGGAAATATTAAAAGACGCAGTGGAGTCTTGATTTCAGTATAAAAAGAAAATGTATATCTTTTACATTCTTAATGATTCTGTACGAGATTGAAGCTTGAAGACCAAATCATCAAAACTTTGATTTGCAATAACTGCGCAACGTTAAAATTTACTACGAAAAAAACTACCGATAAGAACGTCTATGCGCTGTAAAGTATGCATTTTCTGCTGCACTTATCTGAATGGACAATTCACGGGAGCTAACGCCAAATTTTATTGTACAAACTTTTCGTTAAACGACCGGTGAGATTATACTTGACTAATATGTAAGATATAGTTTTTGAAATAATATGTACGATAGGATTTTTCTTTATAATATATATATATAATTACATTTTCTTAAATAATTTGCGCATATTAGTAACTTTTGTAAACAAATTTATTGGAGAGGATGCGTTTTACATTAATATTTGATTGCATTGTACGTACTCTCCATTATATAAAACTTATGATCCCGTGTATCAAAATGTCCAGGTTTTCTTCCTTGAGTGATCTTATCAGTTTCATTAATATTAATGAAGATGATCATTAATAATTCTCATGACTAGTGATGATTTAAGGGCTAAAATATGATGGTCGAGAAAGGTATTCCCTAGATACTTTCGTTCAAGTTCTATTACGTCGTGGCAGCGTACTATCAGCTCGAGGAAAAAAAAAACATAATATTGTAATTCTGTTATCATAAATGAGATAAACCAACATATCCTACCCTCCGCAGATAAAGTTGATATAAAGTGTCGTTCCTTCTTCTAAATAACCGAGTATGATTTTAATGTTATAGGTTCATTTATGCTATAGGCGCGTAACTTCTGTGACGTCACCCAAGCGGTGAAATCTTATGTTAAACCGATTAAATACACGCACACATTTACCTTATTTACAGAAGCTAGTAGTGCCACACCGTCATTGCTTTGTTGGCAATTCGCTGCGACGACGTATACGCCTAGCAGACGTACATTCATCGGTTTAATGACACAGTTCACCGTCTAGGCGGCGATAATTGTACTCGGAAAAAATATGCGCCTAGCGTATATAACGACTCGAAACATTTTAGTACATCATCAGGTCAAAATGATAATAACTTTGCAGAAAATTGATAATATGAAATAATGTAAATATGAAAATTCTTAAAACCGCCCGTAATTTTTAAACTAACGGAATTAAAAATTGAACCAGAAAACTCCGATTCGATGGGAGGAACTGTTTTTCAACTACATGCGGGGAATCCCCATAAATGTGCCATTGCGGTGTACCCCGACTGAAGCGAAGATTTCTGGTTCAATGGCTTAAGAAAGGTTTTGTTTCAAGGAAATATCCATAAAAGTGTCCCCAAACGAATGTCCGAAGTATGCGTGTGTATGCGTGCGTGTGTGCGTGCATATGTCCATAGATAAAAAATAAATCTCTTAAAACTAGAAAATAGTTTAAAGTATTGGAATAAAATTTGGCGCGTCAGAGGAGCAGTTGCTATGCACTTATCGTGAATTTAATTTAAATTGGACCTGTCCTTAATGCATTATAAGAAATTAATGTTTTTCCTAAATGCATAACGAATCAGACACCTTAACTCGTGTAAATTTCAAGTTACTAAACTGAAGGTTGGTTGTTATTACTGAGTTTGGGTCGGATTAGTATCAAATGAACTGAAATGTATTTTTTTTTTTTTTAACAATTGGTTTTCTAAATTTTACGAATTTTGAGCAAATAACCTATTGTATATAATATTTCAACAAAGCAAAACCTTGCGCATTACTTCCTTATTATTTTGTACTGCGAAGAATTCAAAATCGATTTATGTACTACAAAGAAGTGGCTTTGTGAAAGGTAGAAAATAATGAGGAAGCAATAGCAAGAACCTACCGTTCTTGTTAAAATAACAAATTTATTTACAGTGAAGTTGAAAAAGAAAATTATAATTATTTATCTTTCTCGTATAGAAATCTTTGTTTTACCAAATCAATCATAAGAAATGACAACTCTTTATTTTTCTTTCGATAATTTAATGCTAATTATATTTAAAAAATTACTTTATTAAAATTCTAGTGACGTTTCATTGTAATATTTATCGTTTAATAAAAATGTTACATTTTATATTTTCCATTACGTGACAATTTCAATTTCCAATCGATGTATTAATTCAAAAGAAAATATATATACCAAAAATACGATACTGATTATTTGAACAGTAATATCAAAGTGGAATTAAATGCTGTTCTTGAATTATACATATAAATTCAATTTTCCCACTTTATTCCCAATAATTATTAGCAAATATCATTTCGAACGAAACTATCATTTAATTCCGATCGAATATCACTCAGGTAAGTTCGTTTGATCGTAAAATTTTTCATCAATTGACTCCAATAATATATTGCCATAAATTAATCTATAATCAAATAAAATTGATTAATCTGTAGCTTTCTCAATATTGCAACATAATTATTAATAATATTTCGGAATGTCTCAACCCGCGTAAACATTTACTCCTGAATTTATGGAGATTTTGTTTAGTCCGTTATCCATTTCAAAAACTGTAATTTTTAAAGCACAACAGTATGCAGTTACTCTCCCATAATTTCCATCGATAAATCAAATTACGTACGTTTTCCCGTGTTTCCACTTTGCCAAAGTCTTCCCTTCAGTTATAAATGAAACATTGGTCGTGGATCAAGAGTCGAGTAGGCGTTTCCATGTCGGCAGATGTAATATCCTCGTAACGAATATCGTTAACCCCTCGTTATCAGTTCCATACTGCCATAAATTTATTTTGCAAATAAATTTTCAACACTCGTTTTCATATAAATAATCGGTAATTCGCGAGCACGTATTGACATATTAAATATAACAATTTGGAAATATCCACCGTTGAATAATACAGTGAATCATTGCGATTACAGGTGGCATCGTGATTAAAGAAGGACAGCGATCCTTCGGTCTAGCTCGTGGAAACAAGACGCGTCGCGACGCGGCGTCGACTGGCCGTGGCTTTCCGTCGCCACGTCCTGACTCTCGCGATCTCAACGAGGGGTTCGGCCATATATATATATATGCCGCCAGTGTGCTCGTCCGCTTTTCCGCCCGCCACGCATGCGTGCTCAGCTTGATTCGCTTTTCCCTCGCTAATTCGTGTCCTTTTCGTTCTTCGCCACTCGCACCATCCGTATAATTGAGAAACTTGCAAAACACCTTCGTCGGTTTCTCCCTTGTATCGTCCTGCGTTCTCCCATCTTTATCCGTCTATCGTCCTTCTATCGTTGATGCGGCCACCAAGACCCGATGTTACGACGAGTTCTCAACTCATAGAGTACACCATCAGGAACTAGGAGCACTCTCAATGGTCTCTGGTAAAGGATTGAGAATTCTCGGCAAAGGAATCTTTGCGAAGAATTCGCGCCGGGATTGTATCTCATCGAATGCAATTATCTTTAAGTTGATTCTGGAGTGCAGGAATCAAGAATCAATTGGATTTCCAACGAAATTGAGGACGAGACCGATAACAGTGCACTCGAACTTCTAATTCCTTTGTTCTTTGCATCAAAATTTCATTTTACCTTTCATGCTGAAATAACTCAAAAAGTCAATGAATGTATAAATATTATAAAATTGTAAGAGATTCTTTGATATCGATGTAACTCATAAACATTGTTATGAAGTTAATAGACAATATTTGACATTGTATAATAAGATTTCATGAGATGATGAATTTTTAAAAGTTTTTATCATTGGAATTTCACCAATTTTACAGTAAACGAACTGAAACTTTTTAATCATACGTGATAAATTTCAACGATATTTAGCATACATTTTTATCAAAATCAATACAGGGACTCAGATTTTACGTAACATTGAACTTTTCAATGCAAGACTCTTCTATCTTGCAATAAGAAAAAATTTGTAACTCAAAAATAACGTGAGCAATTAAGTTTAAATTTCGAACACATTTAAAACAGAAAGTCATCTTTATTCTTTGTATTTTTTTGTTAAAATAAATTTACAACGTCCGATGTTCGAGAGTTTTATAATATTATGACAATCGTAATTTCTTGAAACTTGGGATCTTCGAATTAATTTTTTTTATAGACGCGGCTTTGATAAAGAATCAAAAGAATGAGGAAACAACATGCAAGTTCTACTTTGATTATTTTTAGAAATATTTTATTGTTATGCCGAATAAATAATATCGCACGTAAATTTGATACGAAATATATAATTGTCGAGGGAAAATAATATTTTATCGTAAATTAATTCGACCAATGACCGCTGCGATTTCAAGGTAAATATCACGAGGACACCCTGTACTTGTGTACGATACGACAGACCGTCTCGTGCTCCGCAAGTTCTTTAAAGTAGCGAGGGTGAACTTAATGCGTAGCCGCTTGGGATTTAGCACGATGTCACGGAGGTTGAAAACGCGTGCGTGACACGCGTGTCGACGGGTTGCTTGCCAAGGGTTTGCCAGTCCTTCGTCGAGAACGTCCTACGGTTAGCTACTCAAGAAAATGCTACGATATATCCAGGCATCGCTCGAGCTTTCGCGCATAGAGCTTGATGAGCTTATCGGTGGTCACACGCCACCGCCGCGAAACTGATTCCCTGTTCCTTCGCTGACCCCTTTCGTCTTTTTCGTCCCTCGCAATACCCACACGAAACGAACGATAATACACTTGCAACGCACGTGGTATGAGATTATAGTGGAAATTAAAAGCGTGCGCGTGAGCTTAAGAACCTTTGAAACACATTCTCGTTCACCGACACTTACAATAGGTACCGATTAACGTGTGTGATTTATCAAGAATTCAAAGGTTGTGCAAACGAGCGAACGAGCGAACGAGTTGACGAAGAAGTCGACGTCGAGACCTGAAAGAACAGGTGCTGAGAACGGAGCACCATGCGGGTAGAATATCGATCCTGAAGATAGAAGAATACGTAAGGGGAAATGCGAGTTAAAAAGAAAAGTAATAATTGGACTTTTATTTGAATTTATTTCTCGGATATTAAAACGTGAAATAAGATAGGATAGATGAAAAAAAAAATCTTCATGACGTTCCGACAAAAATTAAGTGTAATATATGCGTGTCTGCGAACTAGTGTTGCATGGCGAGTCAGTAATAAAACCTATTTTCTGTCATGTAAAATAAATAAAACGGCACACGAGGGAAATTGACTCCGTGTAAGGGAATAGTGACAGAGCGATACTTTTGCTGACTAAAATCTGGATCTACGGGATCTTGAAAGCATCGAATTCGATAAAATTCACTGTGGTATCTTGCAATTTCTTCATTCTCTTTTACGCGTTAACATTGTTCGCGGAGTATTTCCTCGCGCCTTTGTACTTGCTCGTCTTCCTCGTCTGCGGCACATTTAGAGTAATTTTTTTCTAGCTAACGACTTTATCTTTAAAATATACGGGTTAGCTGGATGGTTGTTTGCGAAACAGATGTTCGAGGGTGTAGAATAATAATTGCTGCTTACATAGTCTGTAAACTACGATAGATATCTCGACGATCAACCCCCGGCGCACGAAGGAACGCTCGAGGGCGCGGCTGAGGGGCGTTGCGATGATTTTCATGAAGAAGACCCAAAGTCACGTGGATGGAAAGCGCAAGAACAGAGAATAGTGTCAAGGTCTCTGGCACATGGACCCTGAAATGATGACCGAGCATACCTTCGGGACAGGAGAAACTACCCCTCGTAAGTCTTATGCGTCTGGAGACTCGATTACCTCCTGAGTAGTGTGGGACTTGCCGACGTCGACGACCTTTTGAAATATGTACCTGCGGGACAGGGTCCTCGGGCAACGAACGAGACAAGATAAATTCTTATGGTTGGATGATTCTATGGATATAGAATGCACGCACCCTACTCGATCAGGATATGATGATCTCAGCAGCATACTCAGCAGTCATACCGAAACAAAAAATGTATTAGATTAACCGATTGAGCGGTTATATTATGGTGATACTGGGAGTTAAAAGTTAGTTACGATAAAAATAAAAAAAGCAAATGTAAATATGTATTAAAATAATCGTATAAACTGACAATTAATAGTTATCACTTAACAGGTGTCAGATCTTCTATGATTTCTCTGGGTGTTATACACGGAAAAGAATAGTTGTAATGGCTGCAATTGTGGTGCTAAGAACCAATCTGTGACGTTAAAGCAACCGCACGTTAAGCTGTACGAGCAATACCCAAGTAATGCAGATGCTGCTGACAATAGTGACAAGTGGCACTCCAATAGACAATAAAACAATTACTCGGTATTCTATTTGAATAATGAGAAGGCTCTTAGAAGACACATTTTAATTATAATCAAAGAACTGTAGGTTTTGGCGAGCCAACTCGAGAGGTATCTTTAAAACAGATTCATTGTCTGTCACTAAAACACAGGCAAACCATCCGTCCGTTCGTAAGTTCTTTACTCGAGTAGCTCGCGTGGCAAGATGCACATAATAGTGCCGAGCAAGCCGCAACTGCTACTCCCTCCAGCATGTTCATTTGGTGCCGAAATATATTAAGTGAGGGGGAGGAGGACAGTATAAAACAGTATACAGGGGGGAGTATACAACACCATTGTTGGTGAAATTGAAGTCAGGTGTAAAGAAGATTAATTCAATTAATTCTTGCTATTAGTATCGCCACAAAATAGTCAATCATTATTCTTTATCAGCTTGATCATTGAAATCTGACTTTTTTTTTCCATGTATACTAAATTTCGAAAAAAATGTTATTCAATTTAATGTCTGAATCTTTCAATCTAAACCTAACAAAGCTTTCATATCTTCTTGGGATTCACTCATTTTTATGATATTCCAGTGGCAGTCTACTAAAATTTTAATAAAGTTCTACAAATTCGTTCTTTTTTTACAAACATTCGAGGATGATAACCCTTTAATGGATACCGGTAAGACAACCTTTTCCCTGCTAGCAATTGTCCAAACTTTAGTAGCCATATGTATCAGTTCTCTTCTATATGTTATATTTTTCGTATCGAAAAATCTCACGAATTGATTAAATGTAACGTGTGAAACCTATGGAGAGAATTCCATAACTCTCTAATTAATTGACTACTAAATGATTAATAACTGATCGGTCAATTATTACTGCTTATAATTTAAAAAGTTACGAAACTATGTAATTCGGAATTGAACAAACAATTATGTTATACCTTTTTATAGAAAATTTTCTTGAATTTCGTATAAATCTATGACAAAAACTCGTGATTACTTAATTGCGTAATTATTTAATAACTTCATTGATTGGAGTAAGATTCTCGCCAGCTTTATCGTCGTCGAACTATTAATAAAATATAAACTTACCTAGCGTTTGATTTCTTTATTCGACATATTGTGTACGATAAATTATGCACATCAGCCAGAAGCAATACCTTGATAAATATCTCGATGTTTTTGGGAAAGTCTCACACTTTCATAAAGTATGTCCGAAAGTATCCCCTATTGACGAAATGTCATCACAATTTCTGAACTCTCGTTCTTCGTTCTTTCTCGTCTTCTCTTCGAGAAGTATAAAAGCAATCCAATCTATCGTGTCCCAGCAGACGATCTCATCGATATATCGAGCGATATTGGAGACGTCTGACAATTCACACCAATCTCGAGAATAGATATATCCCGTCGAACGGATAGAAATGACTGACGATATGGAAATGTCTGTCTCTTTCTCTCCGGCTAAACTTTTTTTCATACTATAGAGAATGTCGCGAATGAATCTTTCTATCGAAATAGTATTTTCGGGATAGCTGATGAATTAGCTGTAAAACTAGCCAGAGGTCTTAACGTGGGTTGTCTTACAGATATCTACTGAAAGAAAACTAATCTCGTGCTTTTAAAAAGTCCAGGTTGCAACGATATCGCGTATTACGCGAAATATCGCGAGCAATAATTGTCGTCATTCGTTTATACTCTGGTTGGTTGTCGATGAGGCAGCACCGCTTTGGGGACCATTCGTAAAACACGTAACATTGTTAAGGGAGAGGGTGGGTCTGTGAAAATGTCACATCGTTATCACACGACGAGGCAAGGGGAGGGGGGTTGGAGAAAAAGTCACGAGACGCAAGTTCAAAGAAACTCCATGTGATATTGCTTGGCTATCGATGAAGCGCGACATACGGAGAAAGCATTTTTGATTCCTTGGGGAGACTTTTAGGGAACGTGTAATGCATCGTAGGTGCAATCTTTAAATAAATCAGAATATATGTGAATGTTACGTAAAGTTAAATGGTATAACTTTTACTAATAATAAAAAGGTTGCAAAGTGAAACCTTATGCACTACTTGCTCATTGTTTTATACATTTCGCGAAGCCACCTAATGAGGAAATATGTTGATCCTTTTTGGCTTCCTCGTTGAGGATGCTTTCTGTGAAATGTAGAAAATAATAGAACGTGCCAACCGTTACCGGGAAATGGCGCGCAAGGCACACATGGTACCTGATGCCTTGCGACCCTCCCCATCTCTCCCAACTCACCGTTCCCTTTGCCTATTATATAATATTCAGGGTATCCAATTTTTTAAAATATGCTCAAATATATCGATATCTTAGAATTCAATTGAAAAATGTTTCGCACAAAAGTTGTTGTATATGAAAGGGGACAGCGAATGAGCATATCAGTTTTTGGATCCGGGTCCTCTGTTGAGCCCGTTGAGGCCCGACTTTTGTTTTATTTTAATGAAACCCTCTATTTTTTATGGTATTTGTTAATTTCTCTTTAAAAAATGAGTAACTTTTACCGAATCACTTTTCGTTTTTCGTCCTTGAACAGGCCCAAAACTTTATTCGAAGCTTTCCCGTAGAAAGAGTGATGTCAATATGTCAATCTTTGCGAAAAAATTAAAAACCGATCACCTCAATTAAGAAGTGGACTTGGCTAACAAATTTAGATGGAATCAGCCCTTTTTGGGGCTACACGATGTACGAAATCCAAACGAGCAAACTCCCCGAGGCGTACATCGGATAATGGCAATGCCGGCGGTTCATAAACGCTTAACAATGCTTAAAAAACAACTCCAACGAACGCTTGAAAACTCTTCAATGTTTAACAATTCATCGTAAAACTCGTTTTCATTTTTAATTGACAAAGTGGCAAAGACTGACGGATTGCCCTTCTTTCCTTGGGAAAACTTCGAATAACATTTTGGGCTTGTTCGAAGACGAAAAACGAAAAATGACTCGGAGTAAAACATAATCATATTTTTACGAGAAATAAAAAATATGAAATAAAAAATAGGAGATTCGGTTTATAAAACCAAAGTTGGATCTCAATGGGCCCAGTAGAGGCCCCGGACTCAGAAACTGATATGCTCATACGATGTCCCGTTTTATATACAACAACTTGTATCCGAAACATTTTTCAATTAAATTCTTAGTTTTCGATCTATGTGAGCATATTTAAAAAAATGGGACACCCTGTATATGCCACATATACATATATTTGGTAGATTGCACAAATGGTTCCTACATATATAATATACATTTTGAAATATACGGATCACCTGTATTCAGCGTCCCAATGTACAGTACGGCAAGTATGCGTTGTATCAAAGGTTACCTTATTGGCAATAAAAGCAATATACAATATCATTTGCAAAATGCGTAGATATATGTAGTATGACGTGTACATTCAATATCATATTTGACAGATATGTTGATAACGAAATATCGTTAGGATAGATATTATGCGAGTATTATAAAAGTAAACTTTAAATGCATTTTATATAAACATTTTTTGAAATGAACATCAATTATACAATTCATGAAAGGTATGTAATTTATTTGAACTCGATAAAAGCCCAATTTAACGAAACTATCAAATAAAAATCTGAATTTGTTACTAACGAAATCAACAATTTTGCGACTGGTCACGCGATGCCACCGCTGAATGACCAATGAAATTTAAACGGATTATTACCAACTTTGAGGTAAATTTATACACCAAGCTATAAGAATTTACCAATTGATGTTTACAGTACTCTCTCTCTCTCTCTCTCTCTCTCTCTCTCTCTCTCTCTCTCTCTCTCTCTCTCTCTCTCTCTCTCTCTCTCTCTCTCTCTCTCTGCGAACATCTTTCCTTCTATCGCACGACAGGAATCCTGGGTGCAGATTCCGGGCATGTTGACGATTCGATGAGAATGTCTAGAGTCTTGTCGCTCTCGATAGGATACGAACCCTCTCATCCCTACTCTACTTTAATTTCTTAGCGAGTGATGAGATGGCCGACTCTATCCACG
Organism: Cylloceria caligata; assembly: GCA_963942595.1. Lineage (NCBI taxonomy): Eukaryota > Metazoa > Arthropoda > Insecta > Hymenoptera > Ichneumonidae > Cylloceria > Cylloceria caligata. Next base: position 41,312,074 of record OZ012709.1, on the reverse strand, counting down.
GCGCACTAGATCGCGAAAATCAAATCCAGTGAGCGTCAGAGAGACGTTTTACCCTCGTATAGATGAGATTCGAAAATGAAAGGACCGTGCGAGCACAGTCCTATGCCTCGAGACCTGCGGATGACGTGGGAGGACGATAGAAATCGATGGCTTTGCTATGGTTCCTCCTGTCGGTGTAAAATCTTTACCGCTCGGTCGTACATAAATAAATAAAAAAGAACGAAACACATTTTTCAAATGCCTGTATCTATTGAGTTCCTCTATCGATTCACCGGGGATTGTCGATGTGTGCCCAGAGCTCTTGGAAGTTATTATGCGGGCGATATTTTATCACGTTCCAAATACTTGTTCTCTTTAAAGCCGACCGCCCTCGGTCGAGGGAACCTAAGTCGATCAGCTCAACAAATCAACATTCTAAGGGAAGGGACAACGGGTCCCCGCGGGTGTATTCATAGTCTCCTCAGGAAACAAACAAAAAATATAATTCAATATAAACGCGGTAGGACATGGAATCTTTTCGTTTTTGTACTTCCCGAAGGACCACACGGTTTTCCTCATGCGTGTGATGTCCGAGCTTCTTATTCTCCTTCCCGTGAAACACGTGAGAACTAAACACTTCGGGAATACCATCACCATGTTACCGGGACAACAAACGCAAATTTTGTGCAGTCATGTAATCGACTCAATACAAGTTTACCATGCTTATTCAAGGTAAAGCGTTAATAACAATATATTCTGAGCACGATAATAAAATAACAATTATTTCCTCAATTTAAATTTTCACGATTGATAGTTATATCGTCAGGTGAACCTCGGGAAACATAAGAAAATAAAAATAAGGGTGGATAATTCTACTAATAATAAAAACGTGGGTAAATTCGAGAAGGGAACTATTTCTTCAGCGATTTTCCTAGACACATTCACTAAATCATCGGTCAGTTAATTCACGATGGCTCTTTGACGTTAAATCTATTATCTCGTGAAATGAAAGATAATAATTTGCAATTTAAATTAATTATTCATTTTCCCTAACGTTTTCGTGTGAGACAGATAACCTTTGGAATTTATTCGGAGATTAGAGTTCTTTGAGTTATTTGATCAGCAACCACCACTTAATCGCCTCAATCTCATATGCTTTGCACTATTTGTTCTAGTATCGATTGATTCAGAGGAGAATAACATATTGATGGCGATTTTTCAAATACTACGAGTCAGAAAATTATTGGAAACTATAGACCAGATAAGAGAAACTGCGAAATGAAAATAACGAGTCGATTTCTAACTCGTGTACGTGGGGTACACGGAAAAACGTTATTGCGATAACCATTTATAGAATATGCTGTGCCGCGAATTAGTTACAGAAATCAAATTGATAAATTAGTCTCAACTATTTCTAATTGGTTAGCGAAAAATAGTATGTACGATCAACGACTTGGTTCCTACAATGAGCAATCGCAGTTCTATCCCCATCACGAGCCATAAAGGGATGCAACTAATGTCAAAAATCATTTGCGTCATCATGTTTTTGGTTACCGCAGCAACATACGAGTTAGTTCTCAATATCAGTGATTTTTCTCCCATAACCAACTGGTTGGTTCTTGCTACTGGTAAACTTTTTACTAAAGCAAACGACGCCATTGAGGGTTGAGGCAGCAATTGCATCCAAATGGAAATACGCCCTCGAAGAAACGTGGAATTATTGTCAAATTTATTAAATATTTCGTAAGTGAATAGTGACATATTGTGGGATGACGTTCGATTGTCACAGAATCGTACAAAATACTTAGTGACCTTTGCTAATATTATTACATAACCTAATTTCATATCCAAGACTTCACTGAGCTGATTGGTTGCATCGATCAACCTTCCTAAACCAAATGTATATATTTTCTTTAACCAAATATATAGTTGGCGTCATAATGCTATTCCGGTTTGTTGTCAGGACTCAATTAATAGTTTTCCCATCGAATTTTTTCTTTCCGTTACAATAGTTACAATAATAACAAAGGTTACACGACTCGTTACTCGAGTAATACGGAACACCGGATTCTGACAACTTTAATTCCCCGAGGGTCATGACAATATGTAGAATTCACCACAAAACCACACTTCCACATGTACTACTACATGTAAAATTCCAACCTGGACACCACTCCAACCTTTAATTATAACGCGAATAACATATACAACAAGTCATATCAATAATTAATTTGAATTTAATATTCTAGAAACTTCCAAACGAATACGGGTAGACTTGAATATATCGTGTCTCGAAATTTATTTACAAAGTACCGTTCGTGTAAAAAAAATGACGACAAAGAAATTCGAATTTTCATGTTACCGAAATTATTGTCCTATTACTGCCGAGCCATTACGGAGTATGAATTTTTCGCAGTGATGGCTAAGGAAATTGACCAATTGATTGTAGTACAAACCGCTTCCTCCCTTCCCCCTCTCCCTTGGACAAGTTATGCGGAACTACGACTATATGACCATGCGAAACGTAGTTTCGTTGTATTGTTCGTCCGCAAAGCATCAATTTAAATTGCCGTCAAAAATCGATCTATTTAAAGTTACCACGTAACACTGGAAAGCTAGCCGATAATTAACACGTTAAAAAAATATCGAAATTTTGATAGCGCTAACGCGTAGCATGACGTAAGCCATAAATCAAACTAACCGACAAATTTAAGGAAATACCGACGTTATTGTAAAAAAATTAATTCATCTGTTGAATGATAAAAAAAAGACGAAAGAATAAAAACCTCGAGACGTATGCTCACACATTTAATGGAAAAGAAGTAAATAAAGGAATGGAATAAACGACAAACTAAACATCGATAAACTGTCTTTGATTAGACATTTTGTGGGGTACATGTGGTTACTAGGTGACTTGTACACATGAATATCTGCATCAATGACAAGAAGAACCGAGTTCAATCAACGTTCAAGAAACGATGATCATTGAATCCTTCATCGCACACTTCTTCAAAGTTAACCACAGAATTGAATAAAAGTCTGAAGATCGTCCGCACAGTGTGACCGATACGTTATTAGTATAAATATGAGAATTTTCTCTCCATAAATTACTTGACATTCCGGAGATGTCCAACTTGTAACCGCATGTACCCGACAAATTTTGTGTTTATATCCAGTCGCTTGCGTTACTCGATATTTATCTTTGACAATACTGTTGAAATTATTAAATATTCTCTGATTATTCCGAGGTACAGCACGTATCATTATTAAAATTATAATATTAAAGGTAAAGTTCAATCATACGATATAATGTTTATAATAAGCATAGGCAGTGTTGAAGATACTCATAAAAATATTGTTAAAAGTAAATGAAAAGAAACAGAGCTTGAATCGTAGAAATATGTTGTCAAAATCGATTGACAATGATATTTAATGGTTACGGAGTAGAACAATATTGTCAATTTAAAAAATGAAGTCAAACTTTAGTACATTCCAACACGTTTTGAATACATAGATGTCCCGAATCAAAAAACTGTTCACCACCATATACTTGTATGGTGGTGAACAGTTTTTATCCTTTGTGAGGAAGCAAAATGACGTGTTTTTAGTATTTTCGATTTTCCTAGGTTATCGAATTTAAAATTAATGTAAAAGAAAGCTAACTTACTTCATTTTATGCTCTTGTAATAATTTGTTAAGGAGGAAACATCTTTTTCAATAAAAAAAAGAAATATTCGAGATCACTGGAGACCCCCGAGAGTAGGCGAGATAAGCTTGGGGTCTCGAGAAGTCTCATGTCGAATTTTTATTATCAAGACAACACAGAAACCTTGGCCGAGTCTCCAATTTGTTCCGGGACGAGATCGAGACGCAGTCTCGTCTCGAAATTCCTTTTCGAACGAATTCTCGTGTTATTTCGTCTCGTGGCATCACTAACGAGATTCCTACGTAGCTGACGACGTCCTTTGTGTCACCTGCTTTGAGCACGGGGTAAATTCTTCCCCCTTCCTATCTTCTTCCTATTTCCCATTAATCCCAAAAACTGCGTGAGCTCTATAACTTAAAATAAAAACAAATGAACAATCGACAAATGATAACTATTTCATTAATACAATAATTTTTTATCATTTTTTTCTTTTTATTCTTTCTTATTATTATGTATAAATTACTTTGAAAGCATTTTAAAAAATGTAAGTACAGAGTTCTCTTCCAATCACGACGACACGTAGATACCGCAGAGCTCGATGTTGAAAGTACGATGTTCAGAATTAATCTAGGATAGAAATATTAAATTTTTCATGCTCCGATATAGTCGCCCCCCTCCCTGATGTTTCTAATTTTGTTTTATCGTGCAAAGTGCACAAACGGCTGCTGGAGTTTCTCGTTGGAGAATACGTTGCACGGACCAAATATGCTGGAGCTCGTGCCTCGTTGATAATATTAGCTATACCCACCCGCTCACACCTCGTTTATCTTAAGAAGGATCGAGGGACATGTTTACCTTCCCGAAGGCATCGTCGTAGCGCCCCTGTTGAAAATGTCCGATTGAAACCGATATTAATGGACAAAATCCGCATAGATTCAGATAAGATCCTATCTCGATCTACGCTGTTTTTGTTTATTTCTATCGGTTACTATGTATGACTTTTTCATTAGCGTTGCCATGGTCCTAGCGTATATCCTGCAACGTTGCTCTTGAAAGTATACCTAGCGAAAACTTGTTTACCTCGATCACAAGCTCAACCTGTAATGCTGACGAAACTACTCGCATTACTTAGACGCCTAAGAGGTCTAAGCACTCTCGAAGCAATCGTAATCATTCCTGTCGAAGGCGCCGCAGGGCTTCGACTCGTCAGTCAAGTTATCTTGGGGAAAGGAAATCGATTACACCATCAAATATCAACTTTGGTTGGAAAATTACTTAAGGATGAAGTAGGGTAAGACCAGAAGAGATGGAATAGTTTTTCTTAAACGAGTTTCGCTATGTCGGGTTTCAATACTTTTAGACGGATCTTGAAGCTTTCAAAAAGCATGATGTTATCTTTATTTTGCGAAATTTATCATTGTTTCCACATGGCTTTATATAGATTTATTAAGGAGAGTTGAAACTTTAATACTTACACACGTTAACTGTTGTTTCTCTCACATTTACTCGAGCAGAAATTTATTCAGGCTGTCCGAAGTTAGATCAGGGCTATTCCAGGTATCTGTAAGGAGTTCCTGATCAGGTGGACTGGATTTAAGCTAGATCTAGGTCTTTTTCAAAGAACTTTAGGAACCACCTTAAATTCAGTGCAAGTGATGAACGTCGATGTGTGTACATCAACATTTTGCCAAAAATTACAGATTCACAACCATTTTTGATAGCGGAGCTCAGTCGAAAATTGAAATGTGAACTTTTTACAAATAAAAAATTAATAAATCGAGTTGTCATTTACTTTGTGGACGTTTGCTGTATTCACGCACAAATTTTCAATCGATTCGAATAAGGTTTTTTTTTTTTGAGAAAATACGGATAACGGTTTTTCATTGGCGCATTATCATCTTCATAAGATGAGATGCACGTAAAGATTGCACAAAGTTTGCAGAGCGAAAAGTGTTCCTTAAGCTTGCGCCTGGGATATGGAAGAATGCGGTGAAACTTTACATCGTTCATCATATCACGTTTAAAATATAAAAAGATGTAAACTAAAACACTTTGAATGTTACTTTTAGAACATTGACGGAACACTGCAATCTTAGGAAACACATGCATACACTGGTTATGAAGGAGAAACGCCCATTCATGTGATATGCGTCCGACCCTAGCTGGGAAGAGACGAAGCACTTAAGGACCATTTGAAGCCTGGAGAGGTTGCCGCCCTTCCTTCGATTGGACTGCTAGCCTTTGTGACAGACAGCGAGTTTTCATAGGGGGGTGAGGGTTATTGGGGAAGGGTGTACAATGGACCTATGACATAAGTGCGTGAACAGCAATGCCCCCTTTAACAATTATGATTAATAGAACACACTGAATGCTGCTTAAAACACCGAATTTTCCAACTCGAACAAAATAACATGGGAGATATTTAATTAAACCGCTTAATGTCCCATCTGTTCTCGATAGTGAAAGAGAGATGGGACAGCCGCTATTTCAGTTACAAATTAAAATTCAGCAAGCGTAAAATCCGTAAATGTTTTTGAAACATTTTAGCCAGATGCTTGACATATTTTTAAAGCTTAATTACAATGATGAATGTGAGTCCTGAAAACCGGATACGAGGAACAATTTAACAACGTGTATTCATCTCAGCACATCGTTTCGATTAACGAACGTTTCGGTCCATCAATTCGTTCAAGAAATATCTAATTGTCTCATCTTCCCTGCTGTCCTATCTCTCCTGATTTTACCCTACACCATTGATGAATATTTAAACTTTCAGACAAGGATGACAATAAAAGTAAGAACTGAATAATGAAAAATGGAGTCTGATAATTTATAACATCAGGTACTTAAGGAGATATCAATCGAAGTCGGAATTTTAAAGCAATTATAGGCTTTAGAATCCTGTAGTGAAGACTTCGTGCAAAATAAACTTTAAGCAGTCTCTATAATAGTTAGTTTGAAGCTATACGCAAAGTTCCACCCTTAACTCCTCAACAATTTACCTTCCCATGATCTCAATTGACTAGTTATTAAATCTAATTTCATTCGAGTATAAAAATTATCGATACTCAAATTATGAGCGTAAGGCGTGCAAGCTATCTTACAAACAATTATCCATCACTTTGCTAACAGATGTTATAAAATAAATCACCATACTTCAAGAGAAGTAGAATTCGTAGCGAGTAAAATAACTTCAGTTAAAATCGTTATGAGTTGAGTGTAGATAGATCAATCTATTGCAATCTGCACTCTTAAAGTGAATGTCTATGTACGCATATTCGATGTACCGTGAAGGTGAATCGGTGATTTTGGGACAGGGTAAAACGTGACCGAGGCCATACAGGGCTTTTCATATGGATAGTTAGAGAGTGAAGAGATCACGGTGTCGAGGACGACGAAAAGGGCGTATCCAACAGTTGGAGCATAGGCAACAGAGCGATCGCGCACGTTCCCTAATGAAGCAGCGTAGCGTATAGGGATGGCAAACGACGTGCACGCGCCACATAATTCGGTGTCACGGAAACGTGCGGCCCAAAGTATATACATACCCAAAGTACGTATATACCGGGTGAATACAACGATACAACATAACAAATGGTAATACTGTTCAACAAAGTTGTGTCGACTATTGCACTTCTTAAATAAATAATAATTATGATAAATGTTGGTATATTTCGTCATAGAAAATAAAATTTCAATAAAGATCATCATCACTGTTATTAATTATAATGTTAAAGCATTAATTGTTTAATGTTTATTTGAAAAATTCATCTTTAAACACCCTCGGGCCTATAATTCCGTTGAATTTTAACTTCACTGAAGTATTTAACTACATAGAAGAAAAAATTCTGTACAAATTAATAATTATAATTGTTTTTTTATTTCAACGAAAGTGTAATTTCCATAATGATTTTTTAATTTGTTGTACTAGGTGTAAAACTGGTATGCGATAAGATTACTATAAGTATAACTTATTTTAATGTACATCTAAACGATTTCTGATTTATTAATTGTTAATTAGAAAGTCACCCTATACGGGTTATGTATAGAAAATCATGTACGTACATAGAATATATATCGTATACGTATACAAGTGAATGCGAACAGGGATGCGATTACACACCATCGAATCCTCGGCCCCGGTACATTGTTTGTACCTGACGTTTCGCCATTAATATCTTCTCGATGCGTGATGCCAGTTCCTCACCAATACACACATATATATATACATATATATATATATATTCACGCATGATACACAGATACAGTATTACTGTATGATATATATTTAGGAGTAATTGTAATAGCTGCAGCTTCGAGTTAGTCTGATACGAGACAGCTGTTGGTCAGCGACGCTGACAACGAGCGTACTGTGCTTAAGGTACATCGGTAGTTATCGTTGTACGACGCTAGTAGTACGAGTGTAGTTCAGTTCGGCCTAAAATATATGACAGCAGTGGACCAAGAGTAGGATCAAACGGTAATAGTATACGATGGATTGCCTCAGACATATACAATTAAATACGTAAAGTGTCAAGCTCCTAATTAAGGAAGTTTGGACATTGGCATAAATTTTCCATTTAGTCCAACGCTGAGCACTTCATTTTTTATTAATTTATTCGAGACTCCTCTTTATAAGATTAACAAATGAATAAAAAATCATAATATGTACATGGAAATCCACCTTAATTTCAATGTATCGATACTGTGTCTCAAGAAATAAGTTTCATTCGATGTATCTACTTCGGGTGAATGGTCAACGTCGTTGCCACGGGTTAGTCATAGTCGGACCCAATTACCACTCGATGTCACGGAAGTTCTTTGATCTCCCAATGTAAATAAAGTATATGCAAGATATTATAAGAGATATATCTTAGATATAAAAGATATATTCTTACGAAAAATACTGTATCGCGGATATTTTTTTAGAGATATATACAACGGAATATATGCAACGGAAAAATATATTCGAGATGTATCCAAATTAAAATGTATTTGTGATATAATAAACTGGCGAAAAGTTCTATGTTTCGGATATATTTTTGGATATCTTTCTTTTCCATGAGGGACGTATCTACTTCAGATGTAAGAATTTATATAATAAAATAAATAAATAAACGCTGCACATAATAAATGTATCCATTAAAATAGTAGATATTTCTACTTATAGAACTAGAAAAAAATATTAAATGGTTCATTAAGATTGGAATTATACACGATTCGAACGATTTAATCAGCAATCAATCAAAAGTCACATTAGCCGGGATACCTGGCTAATATAAAAATAATGTTGAATAACTATTAAATTGAATTACGAATTATTTATAATTTTTATAATCTAATATTATAATAATAAATAATCTGTCGAGTAATTCGGGGATATTCCATCTGATTTATAATAAACTTAAAGTAGCTTCGGGTCGACGAATTGCGATCGTCCTACGCGTCGACAAAAATTACATTTTTCCGGTTACGTTAACACATTGCGATCGATCTGTTACTTTTCCCTCCACGGTATTCTACATCTTTTCGAATCCCGTGCATGATACATATCCATGGAACTTTCCTACAATTGATACATTAGCTTAACTCGCCGTATTCAGCGGTCCCTCTGCATTGCTAATCGTAGTCACAGTTGAGCAACCCGCTGCGATGCTGATATCGCGGTTCGGTAATGGAGCTTAAGGATGATAAGGACTTTCCCACACGCGCGTTTATCATTCGAGAAACAAACACGCGTCGTGAACTTTGTACGGTATACACGTTGATCCAAGGAAACTTCCCTCTTCTTCTCTTGTCCAAATATTACGAATCCACGACCAAGCGAACAGGATGTCAGTTTTCCATCGATACTCGTAGCCTTCGTTTTTGTCGCCCCATGGAACGTAAACTCCACGTCTGCGTCACCCCCCCCCCCCTCCGCCACCCTGTCAATTTACGGCCATATTTCCGTGGTTTGTGGATCCCATTCCAAACCGTATCGAAGTTCACGAGTATGAGGGAATACCGTTGAAAATCTACGTGTTATTTTCTACGTTGTACCACAAACTCAATACCAAGCGTTCGAGTATTGAGCAATATCTTTCCACATGTGTGTGTAAAAAATTATACGCACACAGTGGATCGCGCGTGTCTGGAAGATATTCGAAGGAAAGTCAGATCCCTACCCGCACAGTCCAAAAAATCTTGATCTTGTCAAACGTAACGCCATGACCAGCATACACTCAGCATCCTAGATTAAAAGCTTTCCACAGAAAGTTGTGCACACAATGAAGAATATCTGCCATATTATTCGATATCGTATGTTTGAATGATATATCCTTTAAATATATTCTTCACGCACTTGTACCTTAAATTTGGTATCGTTATTTATTAAGAATTCCACCCTTTTATCTTGGAGAGACTTGGAGGGCCTGCATATCGGACGGAGACGGTATCCTCACATAAAAATAAATATAATATAACTCTGCGTTTTTTGCAGTGGTTCATTACGCTTAGCTACCGTGCTTTACGCATTGCTCTGAACATAAAAAGTGTACTTGTCTACCACGAACCAAGTTTTTCGAGATCATTAACATATCGTGATCGGTCGATGTATCATCCTAGAAAAAAAGTTAATCGTCGCACATTAATATTCCTAACGTTTCGTGATCTTATAAACTTATTGAGATTTTCTTACTCGAACTTTTTCCATTTGCTATTGATCAGGACACGGAAACGAATTTTCTATACTACGTGTATTTTCCGAGTATTGTGATCGGTCGACGAATGAAGTTTTATTCTCAGTGTGTTGACTAGCAATTGCTTGAAAAAAAAGATAGTAAAATATTCAGTCATCTGTTATTGATAAGAGAGGTGGTCGCTGCGGCAATGTTTGCTGATCAAAGGTATGTGGTAACTAATGTCTCGAAGACTCAATTTGTCAAGCCTTCTCCTACGGTGTACCATTGTTCAGTTGTTCCTGTTGACTAAGCGTAATTCGCGAGATTGAGTCTTCGAGACATCGGTTACCACCTCCAAAAGTTAGCCTAAGATGTTTGGTTACAGGTCCCCAATGAAAAAATACTATCTTTTACGTATTCGATCATTTTTTTGCGGATACTCTTGAGAAACTTTTATTGTTGGCAATGAAGTCTATTTCACCAAGGATTCGTGCGAAGAAGCCCATGACTCATATGTTTAATTGCAAATGTAATGATGACTCGATCACCGACGATTAAAGTTTTTGAAGAGGATTCACAAAAAGGATCGAATACGTAAAAGGCCGTATTTTTCATTAGGAGCTGTATGCATTGCCGTAGCGACCACCTTTCTTATATTATTGTTACGCCATAGCAACACGTACCAAGTACTTGTTATTAATTCCATTTATATTTTTTAATTCATAATGATAGCCACAAACAAAAGAGTTAGACAACCACGAGGGAAGAGTGAAAAAATAAACTAAAATAATGTAATAAGAATGTATTGTTAATTGTTGGTTATCATTTTTTGTTACAGCCGCCCGTATCTATTCAATTAAAAAATAACGACTTCTTGAATTTTATTTTCCGAGCTATTTTTTGATAAGTCTTAACACACGGATCGACTCCGGACCGCTCGACGCTAGTAAGACCACCTTGAGCCTCGTGTGTAATCCGTCAGGCACCGAACCACAGGTGCGTCGTCTCAGTTCTATAAGAGCTAAGCGAGTTGGAGCGTGACCGTGTTAAGTATAATATTCCTGTTCACTATATCAACGACGTCAGAATTACATAGGACTTACACTTTTATGTAAAACTGACTTCGTTATTAAATCATATCTTAGTCGACTGACTAAAAGTCGACAATAAACGGAGCCTGGTATCTTACTAACCTTACTTACTTACTTACTAGCTTGAATAAGCATTGAAATTTTAGTTGGACCACTGTAAATCGATGATAAATGGATCCACGAAGCTCAGCTTAACCAAAACGAAATTGGGTCAACTTGCTGAAAACCAACCCACGAAGTTGTTCTTAATTCAATCAGATTTCTGTAAATTCGTCAAAAATCGTCAATAAATAGATTGAAACGATTATAGTGAATTTAGTTGAATATGTGGTCAATCCTTTAAATGTTGACCATTTTTTAACTCATGTTGATTTAATCAAATCGGTTGAATATCGGTGAATCGACTGAATGTTGACCGAACATCGACCCAAGTTAAGCTCCATTGCGTTCAATCGAAATGTAGATATCTTGATGGCAACTGAATATTGAAAGAAAATATACCCAAGAAATGGACCGAATGCAGTTGATTTAGATTAATTTTCAATAGGAATGGTACGTCCGAGACGTCTGAAGTAAGAGTGGCTGATTCTGTATGTTTTTTGGTGAACCTAAATTACAATTTTTGTCTAATCCACTATTCACTCTCGAACTTTTGTAGTTCTATCGTCAAACTTATCATGAAGACTAGTCTTTATGCGCGATCTGATTGATCGATGTACGACGGCCCCTCCATATTCATCGTTTTTCCATGTGTCTTATAAAAATACACTTGCTACTGGTACGTTCAGTTCGAAGACCAGTTGCTTCTGAGCTCAACGAGTGATCAGTCTTGCGAGCTTTCCTTTCCGGCTTTCCTGTCTTTCCGAATAAATAGTCCTAGAGCTCTAGCGTGTAACATAGATACATTCTGTACGTACGTATTGTAGAAACAGAATAGAGAATAGAGAATAGAGAAGAAGAATGGTGCAGAATGAATTCAAGTACTGCACTAGTACCCACGCTATGCTATATACCTTAGCTTCGCAAGAAAGCGTGTGCGAGTTGGGGAGGTAGATGGATGGATAAGGAAGAAACGTGCAGAAAAGGATATAGCGATGGATGAACTCGCGTCGAGGGTGGGAAACTAGCAGAACAAGAAAACGGGAGGAAAAGGAAAGTAAAGACGATGAGTGTGTACGAGACGATGGAATCGAGTCGATCTTCTCTCAAGGATCCAGACAGTGTATGGTATATACCGCTGCTACTGCTTCTGCAAGTACTGCGACGAATGGTCTTCGTCGTTGCCACGGGTTACCTATAGTCGGGCCATACAACCACCGGATCTCACGAAATTGCTGAAAATTCCTAGTCGTACTCGTTTAATTCCCTTCTTGCGTAACACGTGACCAGTTGTCGGGATTAATCCTCACAGAAAACAGGAGGGAAGGAGCTCAAAGAGATTCTCGTTCTCGGAATGATTCAAGGGAAAACGAACGATCGATTAAGGAATATAGAGAAAGAGAGTCTTTTTACGTCACTGAGTGATCGCTCGTTGAATAAATATTATGTGATTGATGATTTCCAAGATTTCTGTACTTGGTAACGGAATCAAGTTGATCTTTTGTTGTATTTAAGACGGTATTCTAGTCAACATATCCGTTTTCAAGCTCATTTTTGAGAATAATATTTTTTGTCATTTTAAACCTACTTTTAAGTATCGCCCTTAATATTTTTATAAGACATTTTTTTTAAGATAAACAAGGTAAAAATAGTCACGTAGGTCATGTCACGAAATAATTGTCCAATCGGGCATGTTGATTTGCAGGTGATCTAGTTATGTGAAATCAACGAACAACATTTTTTATTTTCCGTGAATATGTTAAGTAAAATTTTAAGTAAAAATGGGCAAAATGGCGATTTAAAAAAAAAAAGTAACTTTGATTTTAACTAAGAAAAATGTATTTTTTCGCAGCGTGGAAAAATAGTCATTTTAAATATATCAAAAAGTTCAAGTATCGAAATATGGTCTGTACGTGTGCAAAATTGTATGTTTATCTCACCACTTGTTTGTCAGAAAAACACATGTACGGTTTGAAAAATGTTGTTTCGAGATAAACGTGTCTAAAGTATCTCGTGTAATTACGAGGAATTATTGGTGATACTTTTTCTATACCTTTATAGCTCTGGCAATTTAGAAATACCATCTGAATATTTTAGGAATACATTTGCAAGATCCTAAATCATATGAAAAGTCAGTTATTATAAAATCGATTTTTTTACCGTTTGAATTAGATTACCGTCTTAAGGGAGCCTGCCATATTCATTTTTCTTAATACAAATTAATGAGGATTATAGTTGGATTACATCAAAAGTCGGGGAAGGCTCACAAGGCCTCAATCCCTGTATGCAGCCTTTGATTATTTTTAATTTTCAAGAACCTGACAAAGTTTGTCGAAGAAGCAGTGTAGTTTATCATTAAAAAAGACATAAAAAATCTTGTAAAAGGATCATTGAATCATTATTAGGAGAGCAATCTCTCCGAATAACGTACAATAACGAGATAGAAAACGTGTTTGAGAATACAATAGTCGGTATAAGCTTTGTACCTTCATTCGACTACTTTTATTTTTCTTTCGTGCAAATGGCGAGCAGAAGGGTCATCGGAGACGCGAGGAGATGGTAGCAAAAAGTCCCTCGGCATAACGCCAAGATCCACCCTCCATCTGAGAAGAGGACCCTGCACCTCGCGTAGGATCTTTCGTTCCATGTAAGAACGTGACGGGAGTTTCACCGTCAGGTGAGTTGAACCGTAGGCCGCTGAGGACCGATAACATTCATTGAAATTTTCCTCACGTACAGAGAGGCAGACTGTAGATTGGTGGAAAAGCCGGATAGGCAGCAGGTACAGCCGAGTACTGAGTGTAGCAGGTGAGAAGGTGGGCGGTATGAGTTCGTGGGATCAGCACGCGGTCGCATTAAAACCGATTCAAAAACCAATTCTTCTGTGGAATCCTTGGGAGTAAATAGAAAAATTTTCCGAGCAGGATAAAGAAGCTTTTCGGCTCGGGCCTTCAATCCATCATGGGTTGAAGGTTCCACATTTACAGTTAAACGTACGTTAGTGTGCGTCGGCTATGAAAATGGTAAATGGGCTTTATAAAGTAGTAACAGAAAAAAAGAAGAGCAGACAAGGTAGGGCTTCAAGAAGATAGTAAAGCGTATAAGGGTACAAGGGCAATTTTTTTTCCTTTACTGAAAAATTATTTTTTCGTTCCCTGAGTGGCTGTCGTAACTTCAGCCAGTTCTTTAGAGAGGAAAATTCTATCGTCGGTTTAGTGAAAAAACGAAAGAACTCGAGCTATTACGTTTTTTGTTTTGTAATGCCACATGAAGTTTTTAAGTTTACGACAAAAACTTGGTTTTATTCGTAATCAGTAGGAAACTCACGATCGCGTAGACCCTTAAAGCCGTATTTAAAAAAGTTGAATCTCTTTGATCTGTAAGTACCGTTTTTTTTCTTTCATTAGATTTTAAGAAGCTAGAACTTTGTCCTGGTTTTCGACTTAGAAAATGCCGTTGAGTTCCCAATGTCTTTATTTTTGTGGTCATAAGAGCAACTTAAAAAAAAATCCATAAGAAGTAGGATATGGTATATCCATGGAAATTGACAAAAAAAAACGTTTGATCCAGCCATTCACCCTTAACAATCTGCACAAACTTCAAAAAGCCTGGCCTCGCCTAATAAACGAAGCACTTTTTAAAAGTGTAAACAATAACGAAGAATATGAATGACGAATACAGTCGGAAATTCGTCATTAAGGAAAATTACAGCTACAGTTTAGTTACATTCATATTATTGTCGGGGCAGGGGAGGAGAACTTATCACCCTTGCGCGCCGACCGCACTATTTATGGTTACATTATTTAAGAAATAAATTAATTATACAAATCGCTGCATTATAAAAACATCTCGTCCCCCATTTCGTTGCTCTTATTCACTTGAAGTGGATAAGTTAGGTAATTTTATCTCTGCTATCTGCACTTTTGCTAACATCCCTGTTTTAAATGATTTCCGCTTATATTCCCGATGAAGTAATTTCCTCTGTTCTCTTACATATGATCTGAGTCCATACTCCCGGTGATTTATTTTTCTCTTTACGTTTTCAAACGATCTTCGTTCATATTCCTGATGTCCTTTTCTCTTTCCTTAACTGTTCGATCGTCTCTTATTTTTTATGGTATCCTTTTTTCTTCTCTTTTGTAGTCGCTCTTCGTTCATTTCTGTGCTACATAATTTTCTTCTTTCGCAGCCGCTCGTCGTTTATATTCTGTCATTTTTCATCTACATATTCAGATTGTTATCTTTTGACACTTTAAAATTTGTCCGAATTTTGTTTCATCATAAATGTCGAATAATTATAATTTTTTCCTTGTCCTATTTTTCATTGGCACCTTTATTTTTCGAGTAACAAATGGAATTGTATTACCTGTGACACTGTCTTCCAAGTTTCGATTTCAACATTCTATGACATCATAATGACCAACATCAGTAACAACGGATAATAAAAGAGTTAATAGACCTCCACTTCAAATTTTTCCATATTCTGTTGGAATTTTTGCCGATCAACACCTATACGTTATGAATATAAGCTTACCGACGATAGTGTTTTTACTATACCATCGTTGATACTATCTTATGTCATACGCAATTTACGATTCTTGATATTTTATCTAATAATATAAATTATAGACAAACAATAAATTGATCGAATAAACTGTTTCCATGATCTCGGATAAAATCTTGTATACTATATGCTAAATCGCTTTCATACTCAGAAGCATAATTAAAAACGACTATTCAATCATCGCTATATTAAGTTTTGGTTTTTTAATTATAAATATTTACGTTATACGTTGAGCTATGAACTCCCGTTAGAAATATATTTTTAAAAAACCTCGACATCGTTTAGAAAATCCTCGGATATATCCTAAAAAAAAAATCATCGATTTACTCCTGAGCTACAGAATATTGATTATCGCATATATTTTGTATAATTTTCTTATCTAAATTATAATTTTTCTCTTGTTATACCACAAATGAATTATCTCAAATATTTTCAGTAAAACTGGATAACTATGAGCTCAATTAATTTGACCTTTCACCATTACGGCAGCGGCGAGTTTCTTTTATCTTCTATTGAGAGATAAACTTTTTTGGTTGAAAATTCTGAAAATATACTATAATACTTCTTTTCGAACTCTACATATTATATCGATATGTCTTTTTCTGTTAATTGCAAAGTAATTAACAATTTTTTCGAAAACTGAAACATATTTATCAAAAACCCCCCTGAAAAAACGTTGAATCATCAAAATTCTGACAGATTCGTAATCTGATAATAGTAAGCTTAAAAAAAGGAATTGGGCATAGATCCCATGGTTCAAGTAGAACTATACACTGTAAATTTTCATAAAAATATCCACTATATTCTTTGCTCTCGTCGTTATACACGTTTACACACGATGGGTATACAGCGATACAGTTGCAATATGCGTAGTACAATATTGTATGACGGTAGCAATATATGACAATCAGTACGTTATATTAACAGTAATATGATGATAATTGGGATTTTCTTTTTCATCATATGATATCAAGGGGTGTGAATATGAGGAACAATTCGAAAAAATGCGAGGCATCCGGGCCGGGATCTTTGGATTACCGATTGACTGCTCTGATGTCCATCGAGATACGCCGGGCCACTTACTACATTTATTTCGAATTTTCCTCATATATTAAATATTCCACCACGATACAAACTCCTCTGCCAGAGTCGATTTTGTCTCTGACCAAGTCGCACTCGAATATTCGAAATCCTCCAAACGCGGTAGACGTAGCATGGCCCAATACAATACAAAGAAAACCGATGGGAGCCGATGGTACATACTACAGGCTGAGTCTGCCTGAGGGACGATAAGAGCAACACAGGTAAATCTACTTGAAGGAGTTGGGACTAACTCAGAAAGCGGATATGCGACGACTCGATAACCTCTTAATTATTACCTTTGTTAATTAACAAATGTAAGTATCTCGAGTTGATAGTCGCGCCACTTTGTCATCCGGAATAAGTAGAATATATGAAGAACAATCTGAAAAAATGTGATGCGTCTAGGCCGCGATCGTTCGATTGTCGCCGACTGCGCTGATTATAGAGTTACGCCAGGCCCTGTACCGTATTTAGTCCGAATTGTCCTCGTATATCGAATATCTCACCACGTTACAATACATAAATACATAAACACATTTTTTAAAATTAATTTAATATTACATGGTTATTCGCTTAATTTATTATGTTTCGCGATAAATTTTTTTCAATATTTCTTACGTAATTGGTACCGCGATTAATCGTGTGCTTCGAGGGTTTCGGATAAATTTGGATATACTTCATCGCACGAATAACAGCAAACTGACGAGAGATATTTATTTTGCTGAAACAATTTCTTTACCAACAAAGAATTTGTAATAACAACGTTTCCACGTTGTGTACTCGAGAAATAACTAAATATTATAGTTTAAAAAAAAATATTATTTTACGGATGAGTTGTAATATTGATAAATAATTATGACTATGTTCGTTGGGCTGATTGCAGAAACGAAAAGAAAATGAGTAAGTCCACGTTCTATTTTCAATCCGCTGTTTCGAAGCTCTCTGCCTCTATGTACCATTTTATTTATCACAAAATAATAAAGTTTTTCCGTCCCTTCTCCGAGCGCAATCGCAAGAGAAATTCCATTCCAGTGCGCAAATACACTTCAACCTGCTTTTTCGCGATGATTAACTTGTACGAAGAAACGAGATCGAAGATTGTAGATACAGACCAAACGAATGAGAGTGTGAGAAAGGGATAGAAAAAAACATGGAAATGTACAATTCTAAATGCCTACGGAAGCCTAACTACAGCCGTATAAGCGACATTGTCGCGAGTATACATGTGAAAGTGTATTCGAAGAACATGTCAAAAATGAATTTTTCAATCTTTGTAATAATATCCTGCGCGCCGGTAATCGGCGTGAATTGAACGACTTACCGAAAGAATAAGAAATTCTTTTTTTTTTATTATTGCAAATTTGTCTCATAAAATACATTTATCAACGCTTACAGAAGAAGTTAAGAAGAATGAGAGATTTTTTATGACAATGCAATTAGTACAACAATAAGGCGACATGACATACCGACGGAGTTACCGTAATTGAGGCTCTGTTGGTATATATCAGCATTTCCTATTTTCTCAGAAACGATTCAGATTTGGGGCAAAAGTTAGGTTAACGTGCAGTATGACGGAAAGCATCCAAACTTAAGTTGCTTCTCTCAGATATATTATTCGTCTCTGAGAAAATAGGGAATCTGTCATTTTATGACCCCGTCGGTATGTCACACCGCCAAAGGTCAATTTTTACATTTTTTTTAAATTACGAAATTATGAATTCATCGATAAAAATTTGTCCGGAATTATTTATTTTTTTTGGAGTGAATTCTGCAAATCGACACCTAGAATAATAATAATACTATCGTTGAACGTACGAAATATCTCGTTTTTTTTTAAATAGATCGAGCAATCGAATGCTGTTAATTGCGAGAGGCTGTTTCGTGGAGAAAAGTTACGGAAATAAACAACGGAAGTAACAACGGCGGTGGAAAGCAGTCTTGAATGTTGCGATTCCGAGGTGGAGGGACCTTTATATACGGATTCGTGTGCATGTTTTTGCTACTGATCCATTCACTATTCTCATCGACAGATGTTCTCGATCACATTAAAGGGATATGTGTGCACGATGGAACAGAGCAGTCGCGCGTGTTCAATCGTACTCGTGCGACGATTCTCGCTTGCCAATGAGATTCTCACGTTCCTCCTCGTTTATGATGAGCTCGGAGGTCATAGGTCGAATGACTTTAGTAACTTTTGTCTTGCCCAGACCCTCAGTCAGACCGCTGCTTCCCGAGATTCTGGAAAAGCAACTAGGGTCGTCACATTAGAATAAACAAGGAAGGTGTAGGATGTGTATTTCGGGATAAATTCCTGAATGGAAATAAGGAAAGCAGGCAGCGAAGAAAAATCAAAAGGTGTCAACGTTCGAAGGCTACCCCGAGCATGTCGAGACAAAAGCTGAAAGACTCGTTTCAGTCGTGCTAGCTCAAACCCTGGACAGTGAATTGCTTTGAAATTTGTGTGTACTTTTCATTGGTATGTTTGCATGAATTTCTGAATATTTTTCAATTCCCTGTTTTCATATACAAATGATCGTATTGCTATTGCCATAAGAGTCAACGTATAAGAATAAAACTTCAAGAAACTTATGGAAAAACTACGTAGCAACAAAATCTGTAATTTTGCACGCGTCTTTTGTTATTATTCATTAATTTCATATTTTCATTTCAGCCAATTCTGAATAATTTTAATTCGTGCTTCAACCTCCTACAGCGACTAGGAAGATGAGAATATTCGTCTCAATAATCATTTTTGCTACTCACACCACGTCCATGTCATCATCCTCGTCACCTCGGCCAAGATCTTCCTCGCTTGTAACCGTGAAGTATGGATTCGCGGACGCTGGACGGAACTTGTAGCCCGTGAGGACGAAAAACACATAAGTGGCCATTTCCCGGAACATCTCGTCCAGCCACTCGTATTGGAATGGTACGGTCATCTGTATAATATTTAATGAGCAAAAAAATACATTTAATGAGCATATACATTCAAAAATGTATTGACAGTTTTCAGGCCTGATTCGATTTAATCTGGCTGCTAAAGCGTAAAGTTGCAGAGAAGGCAGAGCGCCCAGCGTGATGCGTCGGCAACTTCAAACTCGATTTCCTCAAAACGTCATTTTTTCAACTGGCGTAGATGATTGCAAAAAAGTTATTCGATCAATCGGTCTCAAATTTTTACACGTTATTCGATACATCAGTGGCTATCGCAGGGAACACGAAAATATTTTTACATTAACAATTTCGTACCTTTTAACTTGAGAAATGATTTAAAAGTTTACCAAATTTTGGCATTTAAAATTTCAACCTATTATAAATTGTTATTTTTCCATTAATATAAATAATTCTGGTTAGAACGATAGCGACACTCATACTGATTAAAAATATTTTTGAATTTATTGTTTTAAATGAATACTTTTTATGGAATTACCTACACCAGCAGTCCGTCGCTATTTAAAATCGAACAATTTAATGCTACAACCATTTTAAACAACTATTAAAAAACTCAACAAAAAAGTATTTACAGTCTCAAAATGTGTAATAAATAAAGAAAACTTTAATTACATTGGACATTTCATTAATTAAATAAACATTCTTAAAAAATGATAATTTTTCAACGCTTCACAGAAGAATGAGCATTTAATTCATACATAAAGTGAAGAAAATCAAAATTAAGGATACGAATTTACGAACAGAAAATAATGTCAAAGACAAATATCTTGTTGTCTTTATTATTCCGAAAATATTTTCATACGGATAAATTACCTTAAGCAAGTACACGATGATTCTCGTGAAATAAATGTAGCAGACGATCATAATGTAGAAATGCCTGAAGAGTTTGAGTTTGCGTAGATTAACGGCAGCTTTACCGTCCGTATGGGCAGACTCTTGAAGATGCCTGATGCTCCAGACAACGGGGAAGAGAATGGCTCCGCAACAGAGTAAATCAACAAGGATAAAGACGTCTCGCCACGTTTTGTGCTCCACGTCACCTTCCTCGCTCTCTTCGATTATTATCTCCGCTACGTTAGCTAATACCTGTGGGTGTTGAGATAAATCAATAAAGTAGAAGTCAGGAGAAAAAAATTTGTAAGCAGAGTAATTGGCTACGCAAGTTTCAGTATTTTACCTGTAACGGTATAACTATCATAAATAGTTTCTTGTCCTTATCAGCCAGTATATGTTTGATAAAGTCCCATCCTGTCCCCACAAGGACGATTGTTATGAAGAGCACGGCACCCTTCAACAGGTGAGTTATGTAGTAGAGTATAGCCCAGGCGGCAACGTGTTCACCCTTCGTTTGGATGAAGTGATAGTTTATACCGTGGAACAGTAATGATAATGACTTCAGGTAGACGAGTACGGCCATCAGAATGTGGATTTTAAAGACCTGATGCCTGTTTTATGAATACCAGCAAAATATTTTAATATATCCGTAAAGATTATACGATGTTGTACGACACTTGAGTCGCAAGATATTCGAAGCTTGCGATTTCGCGGAATTCAAGCCTCGTAATTTTCAACGAGATTCTTGACTCACTTGCTTTTCTTTAGAATGAAGACCCAGAAACATCCTGACAAAAAGAACAGCAGTGCCATCATGAAATACAATGCTGGCAGGGGCATTTCACCGGCGCTTAAGAAATTTCCTCTGTTTTCTTCAGCAATTTGCATCTGTCGATTGTTTTTCATTTAATAATAACAGTGAGTTAAAAACCATTTTGATTCATCGCAACAAAGCGTCTGCGGCCAAGTACAATGCGAGACAGCTTTGCTATTCTCACCGTAAAGTCGATCGCTACATGCGTCGGCCATCTGTAATTCGGGCAGCTGTGGAAGTAAAGATTGTAGAGGCCTTCCTCCTCCTCGTTCATTACTCGCATCGAGAAGCTTGCGTTATAATATGTCTCGCCGTTGATCGTTTTCGAATACATCGGCAGGTTGAAATGTGAGCACAAACCGCCCTCCGCATTGATGCTTACTTCGCTGTCTGCAGTGTCGATGACTGGATTAGATTCTGTGAAACAATATGACGAATGACGACCGAGGTCCCGCGTATAAGTTCGGTGGTCTTTGTACTAACACTGGGTAGCTCCTTACATTTTTATGAATCACGCAAACATTCAAACAACGCTCGGCTTACAGATTATCACATTTCGCGAACAGTTGCAAGTCATACGAAATGCCGATTGCCCAACGTAACACGCTTGAGAATATCTTTGAAGCTCCGATCGTTATTTATAAGATCGGGGTCGTAGTACTATATTTTTAGCACACATGTAAACGCGAACCACACGTGGTTGGGAGCTCTTATTTACACATCGACAACGATCGATTACTTAAGACACGCGTAGGAAAACCATTCATCAAGAGGTACTTATTCTGGTCGCAGAAGTGTATTCGGCTGCCAAGATTTACGGAAATTCCGTAAAAGCATTCCTGGGCATATTTATTTATTTATTTATTTTTCTGTTATATTTCTGTTTTGTCTTTGGTAAATATAATGAGGAAGATCAGGCAATACTGTTCAACAAATGGGCGTTAAATTTGATAAATTCTCTAACCAATCTTACAAAATGAATTCAATATTTATAATTGACAGTATCTGTAACATTTAAAAAATATCATTTCTATGCATGAATCAAAGGGTAGCGATATAAACTACGCATAATAATTAATTTATTTACTTATTGTGTTGTATCTCTGCATTTCAATAAAGATTTTATTAACATGTAATGGTTTTTCAACGTGAGGATAAGGATATTTTTTACTTCAGTGTTAATTTCCTTCGATGGTACCAATTGAATCGTCTTAAAATTAAGAAATTGTCATAAAGGAATTATTGACAACTATGTTCACCGTACGCGGAATAACCGCGGAATTTATCGAGCGTGAAGAGCGGGGCTGCGAAACGCATTGACGAGTCACGCGAAATGCAACAAAGCGGCAAATTTTTGCGGTTCGTCCACCTGTTGTTTCCCCGTGGAGTCTATCAACCCGACGACTGATCTAATTATATTCACTGGACAGTACGGAAATAAGATGCAGATGCAGAATCAACTTATATTTGAAGCATTCCCGTGGCATTGTAGCAGTGGGTAGGTGGTTGGCAACGGGCGAGTGTCAACGAATCTGTTAGAGTGCACCGCCCACGCGGACGTTAAGCGCGATACGAAATACTGGCTCAAGCGCTTTCGAGCTATTTTCTCTCGATATTTTCCCGCGTGCTGTTACGAGCTTGTGCTTTGCGCTCTCAAAGGTCGGGTATACGCTTAATTACTTGTTTTCTCAGTGTTGCTCGTTAGAACCCGTCGCTCGATGAAGCTGGATTTTTGCCAGACCCTGCTGACCACGTTGTATAGACGTTACACCTGGCACTCTAAGACACATGGTTTATTTCCGCATGACACCGAATTGTGAGAGGAGATAGTTTTGATGATATTTCATATGGACTGTAAATCGCTCTATATGTCAATCATATTCATCTTTTTTTTTTGCAAAGCGAATTAATGCGGTTGAATTGTATGGAGGTGATGTGTGTCTGCTGGACAGGACTCTAAACTGTAGTAATTAAATTTCGATTATTGGTTTTATTCCTTCGATAGTGCAAAAGAATATTTTATAATGGCAAACGAACGGTACTTTCGCTAGTTGTGCCAGCCGCATCGATATAGACGTTTCTCGTGATTTATTTTCGTGTCACGCAGAATTGCGAGAGCAAATTGCATCGATGATATCTCAGACAGATGCATCATTAAGCGGCTTAAAGCAGTGTTGCCCGGATACCAACTTCATTTCGCTTGACCCGAAATTCCGAGGGCAATTTGACTTGATGTATACAATAAACAGAGAATTTGATAAATAAAATCACACTACCTCTTAATGATTAGATTAGTACTAAGCTAAACCGTACATTTTTTTACGATAAAGTTATTTTGAGTATTATCAAATCGAAGGCGACTACTTGTCTTTCTCGCCGCAGCTACCATGCGTTTGATACACAGATGTTTGTACCTGAATCACAGAGGCATTTAACCATTCTTTATCTGAATCGGAAATAAGCAGGTGTACCTGGATTATGTAATATAGAACAGAAATAAAAAGTATCGATCGTATGTATATTTAAACGATGACGTATTCTTGGCAACTGTTAAAATTCTATTATCAAGACCAGTGCTGAACAAGCTTTGTAATCAGTTAATGAAAATTATAATTGAGATTTTTAAGCAAATGAAAATCTAATTAAAATATAAAATCATACTGATTTATATTAGGTTTTATATTGTTTTGTCATTGTATGAATAGTGCAAAATTTGTATCTCTTACCGTGTGGCATTATATCTCTTCTCTTTCTTGGAAAGAGCGAAGTGTCGCTGAATCTGGTTGTAGCCGAGCCTCTTTTTTGTCTCAAGAAAGACAACCTGCTGGAATCTTGATAAATGTGAACGGAACGAACGTTCCTGCTGCAGTTGACGTTCAATCTATAAGAGATAAAAGAGAAACAACGTAAGAAATCAAATCATAGAAGGTATTTATTGGCTTTCGAATGTATGCCCAGACTTCGAACATGAGTGTTACTAACTTTGAATGCTTTAAATCCATTGTAAAATAAATCACAGCACTGTCATCTTTGGGGTCTGTATCGAATTTTCGATTCGTGACACCTTGGAGAAGACATTTTTCCTGATGACTGTCCAAGTAGGGATTCATAGCGTCGCTCAGAGTCCTGTCCAAGCTAAAGCCAAACTAAAACAAGTAAATATATCATTTTAATTAACATCTTAAGAAAATTGTATTTCGAATGTAATTTCAATGTCGATTAATTGATTTTTTTACACGTTTCAATAAAGTATAAAGGATAAATATTTAAGGTATAAAAACATTTCTTACCACAGCACTTTCGTTGTACGGAACTGCCTTAAAATTAGTGAGATTGACATTGAGAATGCCACCTTTGTAGAATCCAAATGTCGTCAGTGCTATGTAACGTCTGGCGTCATTCTGAAAGACCATAGAACAGTTACATTTTTTACAATGTATTGAATTAAAATATATCTGAGATGTATTCGAAATTTATAAAAAATGTATTTGTCATATATAAACAAAAATATAGACAAAATTTCTACATAACGGATATATTTCACTTGCCCAATCAGAGTTTTTGAATGAAATATTCTAATATATTTATTTCCATAATACTATAAAGACAATGTAAAACATTGGTAGCACAAAGGTAAGAGAAAAAGCAAAATCTTCCGGTACAAAATTTATCCGCTATCGATTATCGGATAAAAGATAAGAACAGTAAAATTGTTAGATGGAGGAAATTTTTTTCATCTATTATTCTACAGAATAACCATAGCAGAAAAATGTAGATTTTAGTATTTGTTACCAGGCTTTGTTTTTTTTTTTTTTTTATATTTATATATTTATATACTAATATACATTCATGCGTCTTTCTTATGAAGAGGTTTTTCCGACGAGAAAATTACTTGCAGTATTTGATACACTTTCATGTGATTTTATCGTAGGACGTATCTTGTGAAATATATCAATTTATATGAAGTCAAAGGAGATATCAATATCACCTTTCAACTAATTATTCATAAGAAATTGACAAGATTTAATTTTAAATGAATGTACAAGCCTTTGCTTATAAATAATGAAAATATTATTTTATAGATTCATTGAGTTTCAGCGGTACAACTGCTAAATATAAGGAATAATTTGTTGTGTTTTTTTTTTCATAAACATAGTAGGGTAGCCACTCCAAGTAAGCAGGTGCATTTTTTAATTCTATGTACGGACAGCAAGTATTGCGCTAGCATAATCTACCTCCAGCACAGAATTATATTTGTTTGATTAATTTCAAAAGATCCTCTAAGATCTTAAAGTGGACAGTTTTATGTATATTTGCTTATTCTGCGCTGATACAAACAGCAACCAATAATTTGTAGAAAATCTAAGTTCTAATTCTTGTCGCAAGAATAACGAGTCAGATTAATAAATATATCGACGATACGGTAATGAATAAAAAATTCATTAAAAATTGCAATGATTTGTCTGAGAAGAAAAATGATGCCGATGACGACGCATTGATAAGCAATCGATCAAACATCATCGTTACATTCGACATTTTAAGTATCGCAAATTGCTGTGATCGCAAGCAATTTAACGCAAATAAGATTAGTTACGCTACGCTTAATTAATGTGTAACTTACTCGTATCTCGAGCTTGTGAATTCTGGCTGAGACTTTACCGAATATCAGCAATGCCCAGATGAGGTGAACAACTTGAAATTTATATTCCATTTTTATTCGTTATTATACAGTGGGCTGTAGAAACGTCACATAACTGGCACGACACACAGTCGGACGACGTGACACTATAGTTGTCACGAAACTTTGAATTGGTTGGCACTGAATGCGATACGTTTTATTAAATTTTTTCTAAAGACTCCGACAGATTGTACGACATACGACTTGGATAAGTTGATGACTGAGCCACTGAGGTTACGACGCATGGAACAGCATGGATTGGGGCCGTCACAGTACACGTTTAGGAGGAACGCGAAATTGTGAATAAGAAAAAAATACGTTTCCTGTCAGGTGGCCCCTACAGAGCGCGTTAAAATAGTTGAAAACAGTGTGATAACGTCTATCGGCTCTTCGATAAGATTATTCATGCGAAATTCACAATTCACGTGATGAATTACGGACATTATTGGGAATATTGGAATTGGACCGTTCGACTTGTGTTATACCGACTGAGCTGCTGTGAGTGCCAGTGAGATAGCGCCTTTGGCGATAGCGGTGGAGCGGAAGCGAGCGAGAGATTGAAAAATTTCGAAGACTTAAGTTCTCGAATTGCATAAATCGTTCCTGTCGATCGAAAGCCATTCGAGAGATTGAGTCTTCGATACATTGGTTACCACAAAAAATTTGTAGCAATCGCACGGATGGTGTGTATCATTCGGTCGATAACAAAAACTGTAATCTCAATTTTTTTTATCGCTGTTGATTTGTCGAATAAAAACCGAAAACGTTGCTCTCCGCCTGAAAATTCTGCAAAGCAATATTCTTGTCTTTTATCCAACAGATCAACCGGCGGAGAATTCCAGAATCGCAATATTAGTTATATCTTTCTTGCACCAATAAATGCTTTACATCATTTTCGTGATGTGCTACAACGTGAACTGTCGTTTCTCCGGGATCGACGAAGGTGTTATCTCAATCGCATTACAGTTTTTGTTACCGGCAGAGGGATAGCCATCACCTTAAGGCAAGTCGAAACCTACTCAGTTGTCAACAAAAACGGTAAACCATAGATTTTATATACCGTAGACATTTCGGGAAACAAACGGGTTTTAGACAAAAGCCTGTTGCGCTGTACATTGTGTAAAAGTTTGCTTATTTCCGAAATTTCAATAGTCTCTGAATTACATGGTCTGGATTCTTAGCAGCTCTCTCTCTCTCGCACTCATGTGTCATGTGGTACATGTATTGCCTCATATTAAGTAAACTTAAAAAAAATATAGTAATATGATGGGGAACATTTATGAATGTAACATAGATGGAACTAACTTTACGATCCCGAATTTTTCTCCGCCACGGTTTATCTCTCGGCTAAAAGGGAAAAACGGTGAACTGCGTCTCGTAATTCTACAGTTTATCGTTCTCATCTTTTATCTAAGAAATAAATTGAATCGTGACGGAGAAATGTGTGATATGTAAATTCTGCTACCTCTCTTGCGAGTATAGCAATCTGAGAGATACAGACGACATTAACCCATTATTGGATAAGCAGAGCTAGTTTCTTCCATATTCTCTTTAAGATTGTTGTACAAATGAGAATTTTTCAAAAGGTGCATCACTTAAAACGAAATTCTCATTTTTTTCACCAATTATTAGTCGTGTAATTTATATTTTTGCTAATGCAATTATATGCCGTGTATCAGTCTGACATTAATTACATTTTAGACTTGGGGTGTTCCACGCCAAATCGATTTGTTGTGACCCTTATATTTATCGATTTATCTTTAACCAATATATTATGTTTCACAGAATGTATTCACTTTTTATTTATATGTATTACATACAGTAAAAACGCTCTACGCGAATAGTCCGATTTTCCTGCAAATGGATCTGGCTGTATCGTTTTGTCAAATACAAAAATGTCACGTAAACTCACGCTCGACTTTGTTTTAATATTTCTTCAGCTCTCATTTATTTGTATATAAAATATATGAACACCATTTTCGTAGGCATAGCTCGTGAATCACAGCGATTACAAAACAAATAAAAACAACTCAAGCGCTCGGATTTCACGTTCAGAGTACGTTGCACTTATCGAGCTTCGTGCTTTGAGTGCAGCCAGCTTCGGCCGTCTGTCACAACCTTTTTTTCAAGTCCTTCGACTCATCCTGCTGCAAACTCGTAACGGAACCTCCAAGATTTTTCTTCGTACAATCGTCATGTGTCTTCATCTCCAATTCACTGTCGTGTTTAATTTCTAGTTGACGTTTCTTGAGTAACGTCGCTCCGGTAAATCCTGTCCACAACGTAAATCCAATAAAAACGCGGGACTCTCCAAGACAAAACGTCATTGCATTGGTGAATTTTAATGACTATTATAATAAACGATTGGATACTTGCCTAGAAGGCCTCCACCAATTGCCGTGAGACCACCGAGCTTTAAACCAGCTATCAGACCCACCGGACCACCAAGACAAGTACCTATCAGCGCTCCAGCGATCGGATAAGCTGCAGCTTTGTACTTTGATGCTTTTTCCAGGTACTTGGCGCCCGCTTCTACATTTATATGCGCCTCGACAACGGCGTCTTCTGCATTGTCGACACGCTCGCGTTGAGCCTGCAAAAATACGTGTATCACGATTTTATCTACGCGATATTAAAGCAAAACCGATGAATGCAATAATTGTTAACATCATGCAGTCATTAATTTATCATGCGATTTATCACCTTCCAACTTTTGTGACTTAAACTCAACTAAAATATCAAAGAAACTATTTATTTTACAAGTCTGTTGTCTAAAAGACGAAAAATGTTATTTACAATTTTAGAATAAACGTTTCGAAAATATTTTTAAGTTAATTATTCAGATTATATGCATGTCGCTGCATGTATACTCAAGTTTTCAACAAGCAGAATTGTTAAGCCTACGTGTATTATTTGATTAAAGTCTACGAAGAGTTGATGTAACTGCTGCAAATCCTGTTGCAACAAATTCCAGGCATGCAAGCAGGCCTGTTGCCTTTCCAATTCTTCCTCTTCTGCGTGCAGTTGGATATGACGTTGCTGAAGTGGGTCTTTGGGGGATTGATTCTCGTCTTCGGGTGATACAAGTGTAGAAGTGGCTCCTGAAGGTGGTTCGAATTTCAATTCTAGAAATGTTATTTTTTCAGTTTTAGAACAATCACTGTACACAGATAAATAAATGGTATCTTAAATCGATGCACTGACTGATATTTTAAGTTGAATGCTCCAGTGAAGTATCATAATTGCTTCGAATAATTTTTTTCTGATTGAAAATAAAAATGACTACAATTAAAAAGTGAGTATTGAAAATTGCTTTTACAATTAAAAAGTACCCATTTTTATTCATGGTAGGGACAGGTCATAGTATTCTGACATCTCAATAAAAATCTGGATTCGAGAAAAATGTTGAGTTTTGAGGTGAACTGTCAGAATCGAGCCTCAAAGCGACGTATCATACCCTCCCTTTTGCCCATCCAAGGCCTAATCGGTATAAAAAATTGTTTATCTATTTTTTGAAGGTTGTAGATTGTTTCTAAACAAAAGCAAATGGCGTTAATGTGCGAAGCAAATGGACAAAGAGAGAAACCTAATTTGCTTTTGTAATTTTTACCTATAAAAATGGGTAAACAGTTTTAATATCGACTGACATACATCACAAGGGAGAGTTATTTGAAAATCATGAAAATGAAATTATTCTGCAATAGCTCATGAAACCTCGACACTTTATATAAAATACCACTTGATAAACACTAAAAAAATTAAGTCTTTTCATAAGTGAAATATTCTCATGAAGCACAGTTGGCAAATGCAAATTTTTTTTTTCCATCATACCAAATCAGCATTGCAATGTCTTCTCTTTATCGTAAAAAAATGACTGCGTAGAAAAAAAATGTACTTCAGAAGTATAATTTCCCCTGCAAGAGCTTCAAATGGAAATTCTTATATTTGAACCAAAGATTTTTACAACGAGAATGAGACCTTGCCAAGCCAATTTGATCAACTGGCACAGCCTTAACCTGATTACAAGTTGAAAATGGAAACAAACTATGTGCACTTATGAATTGGACCACAAAAAAAAATACCACTGATTAGAATGTTTCATTTTTTTATGCTTTTCAAGTGATACTTTGTTTGAAGTTGCAAGATCTTAAATTTGCAATCAGACTCAATTTCATTGTTATGATATTTAGGCAACTCCACTCCTTTAATTGACAATTGTCAAAGTAATTTCTTTATACGTTTCAAAGAAAAAGATAAACCGAAACACTCGTGTATATATAAGTGTATAACAGTTACCAAGATACTCCTTTATCGCAGCAATAGTGCTGACTCTGGATTTAGCTGTCAGTTTATCAAACTTTGCTATATCTTTGTCCTGTACTTGAGCTCGCAGTGTGTCCATTTCGTAGAGCAACTGTTCTAATTGCCGTACGAGTCGCGCAGCATTGACTTGCTCCTTTCTAACAAGTTCCCAGTCACGCATGTTTTGAAACTAGAATTGTAAATAATCACATTGCCCAACAAGTTGTTCTATGATAAAAAAATTTATAACACTTTCATTTTCTTACTCTTTTAATGTTGTTTTTGTGGCGTCGCAACAAATCCAAGTGATGAGGTATCGCGACATCGTTGAATTTATTTATTGGAATTTCTAATCTTCTTATAGGCTGTTTTGTCCCAAAGCTTTCGTTCGTGAAGGACATGACAAGAATTTTGTAAACGTTAAGAACAAACTCTTCGACAAAACCACACAAAGATATGTCGGACTTTGAAATTTATTAATCAATTACTGATTGTGTATTAATATCGAAATATTTCAGTCATATTTATTTGTAGCCGGGAACTTCGCAGCACGATTATCACTCTTCTCAACAATCGATGCATCAAACTTTCCAGTGTTGTGTCATGTTGAATTCTACGTAGGCGTTATAACAAAAATAAACGATCAGCTGTTTACTTGCGTTGTCGATAGTCCGTCGCCGTCCACCAGTTTCGCGTTCCCACGAATCAGCGAAGATGTCGTTACTGCGCATGTCAAGATAATTTTACAACAACAACAACACAGATCGGATCGGTTTGTTTATTCATTTTCACGATAAATCAGAAAAGAGACCAGTGCTTGAGCACATAGAAGAATTGTATTCGCTTAGAACAGAGAGAGAGATTAATATATGTTCTTTGTTAGTAATATCTGCCGAAGAAGTTGGTCTTCTCTGTCTCTGCTGAAAGGCACGAAACGCGAGGTAATTGTGAAAGATCTACAATATATGTCTTCTCAACGCAAAGCTTTAGCTGCGACATGATATGTACAAACTAATATAAGAAATTTCTTCAATTCTGTTGTGTAATTAGCAATAACCAGATTATCCGATTAATATTTCAAATTAAATAAAAAATAACTTGTATAATTTAATCCTAACCTTTTTTAATTTAAGCTTTTTCCAACCAACTATCCTATAGTTTTTCAGTTAATAATCTGGGTTGATTTAACGGTTTTCGCTCAATTAACGATTATAATATTACAATTAATAATGACCTGACTTATGTTCCCAATTAATAATGTTTTGGTTTGAAAATTCTTGCGGCGGGCATTACCAGAGTGTCTGGTAAGTCAAAGGGGAGCAACAGGGGGTCGCTTGGCAGTGATGTGTTGTACCCCGACCATAGCATTTTCTTACTTCCTTCCGTCCTCCAGCCGGCCGAGGGTCTTGTTAATAGTTTTCAGGGTAGTACGACACTCCGCGTATACCGGTAATGAGCCCAAAATCGATGATGAAAGGTATCCACCGATTCAGAATGTCCTGTCGTGTGGTCAAATCGTGAGGCTCTTTCCTCGAAAAGTTCGTTGGGAGTTAACGTTTTACAGTATGTTTAAGCTGCATTGCTGTTCGCATCCCCTGCACCGGTACTGGTATTCCCCTGCGTGCTGTTATCACATTCCTTTCCACTATAGTTTAATAACCCGGGTTTTCCCTACTTAAAGAACAAAGATGCTAAAAATTCAACGAAAATTTCCTAAACCGTTCCAAACCCTTTTAATTCTGTATTTTTCGCTTATTTTGACATTCAATCGGGAATTCCTCTACACCCGGGTCACATGTGGATCAATTTTGGCCGTTGACTTTACGAACAGTTTTCCAATCCCTCTTGATTGATTTTCGGTATCCTTCTTGAAAAACAAGACGAACTATGGTGGATAGAGAACAGAGTACTGGCTACGAGCGATGTGAGATTTAAACATGGTGAATAATGTCACTCATCGACACTCGCCCCATGACGCGAGGGATACTCTGTTATCCGTCGGACAACATTGATGTTACACAGTGACACTCGATAATTCTGTCATACCACTATAAAAAAATCAGGTAGCTTCAACTGCTCGGTAAAAATGACTTTATTTTAATTAGAATTTCTCGGTAGTCCCGATTGATGAGTACCATCTGCTAAATGCGCACCTACGGCGTGGCTGGTGAGTAATTGAAAGTTCGTACATGCAAAGCACAGTAGAGTCCCTTATCGTTTGGATCAATGCCGCCTCGAAACTCGATACTTACGTCATTTACTTGGTGGATGTTAATACGATGAGAAATTCTACCGTTATCGCTCAAATACTCGAATGAGTAGTCGTTGAGCAACGCATCCACACGTGCGCAAAACAGCGATTCGTCTCAACAGCTGGAAGCGATGTCGACCTAAATAATAGGCAGAGAATATGGTTCCAATTAGATGGCTCAGCTCTACATTTTGCATGAAGTGTGAGGGACCGCTTAGATTCAATGTTCCAAAATCGGTGAATTGTTCACATAGATTTCATGGTCTCCTAGGTCGTCTGATCTCACCGCCCCAAATTTTTTTATGTGGGAGTTCCTCAAGGATGTTGTCTATCGTAACGGATAAAATGACGAGAGCTGACATGATGAATAACGTCACGGATGCGGGCAAACGAATATCTGCACTCTGCAAAATACAGTAGCGGATTTGGAAAGGCGAGTTTGACTTTGTATCGAGCAAAATGGCAATAACTTCGAACAGTTCCTACAAGATACACGATTGAAGACCCGATTTAAGTAAAAAAATGTAGCGGAAGTGACAAGCCGTGGGTTTCGCACCTCCATCCGTACGTACGCGTCACACACGCATGCACAGCGTGTACATTGAAAACCTCTCGAATCTGATGTACATGAAGTGAAATAATGAAATTAATCTTACGATATGTAGTATACATTTGTTAAAAATACTATAGACATTACACGTACACGTTCTCTGTCATTTTTCTATTAAAATCACTATTTATTATTAATAAATTTCAGCGTATGTCTCTTATGTGCTCGACCGATAATCGGTATTCCCATCACTGCAAGCCGCTTCACATAGGAAGGTAAACGTCAGAGCGGATAGTACATGCGACAATGTTTGTCCGATACGTGCAAAACCAGTGACTGATAAGGAGTGCGACGACGACCACAAGATCGATTCGGACTTACAGCTAGAGCATACATTTTGATCTGAAACGAAATACGTTGAGTTAATGCGTGTACCTGCATCAAAGTTAAATCAGGACTCGTACAATGCATTAAACTCTTTCCTTACCTGTTTTTTCAAAGATGACATCCACAAGGTTGAGGACATTGTTCGTTCTTCTTCAAACACTCAGTTTGGACTCCACGTGTAGTGGAATATACGAAACTGGTCACTGGTATCCTAATTACCATTTCACCAACGAAATTTCCATCCCCTTGTGTGTTTGCAGAACCATGTGTCAAAAACCAGACGCTGTAGCGTTTCGACGTCAAGTTACAGGTATAATGCAAAGTCATAAGATTATTGCCAGCGCCGATTAAAAAGTGCGAACCATTTGCCGTAGCAGGGCTGACTAACACGCTTGTTGCAATGAGCAGAGTACCTAGCAGTCGCGGTATTATTTTACGCCAAGTACCATGCATGCGAATTGTACTCAACGCTTCGGCGCGTAGCTCTCTCGGCTACAAGTATAGTCAAGTACTACAGTCGAAATTATTTTGATAATGCAAATTTCTTCGTTTTGATTGATCTTTCTGATAACAGAGGAGAGCGGCAAACTGCGTTTTACAATTGTACCGTTCACCGAAAAAATTGTATACCGGTGTCACCGGAAATTGG
The DNA here is from genome assembly GCA_963942595.1 of Cylloceria caligata. NCBI lineage: Eukaryota > Metazoa > Arthropoda > Insecta > Hymenoptera > Ichneumonidae > Cylloceria > Cylloceria caligata. The sequence goes on along the minus strand of OZ012709.1, from coordinate 41,277,533 downwards.
AAAAATTGTATACCACATGACTAAGTTTGACGAAGTTATTTAGGTAGTCACGGAACCTTCAAATACCGTTGAACGCAAACGGGATCTAACACTCGAGAGATATGAAGCAAAGATGTAATCAATGGGAAGTAAGTCAGTAACCAGTCTCAAAGGGATGCGGAGGTTCATATATTGGTTCAACTATTACAATTTAGGTCAAGTGATGTACATCGTAGCAAGGTACTTGCTTGCGGTGATTTGGATGTTGTGTAAGCGGGAAGGTTCTGCGAAAACTTGTGACTGGCAAAACAACAAGCTCTAACTAACAATCGGTTAACGATGGTTGGAACTCATACATAACAGTGATTACGACGGATGATGAGAGTATGCGGTGTGCGCCGCAACCAGTGACAAAGGGTTTGAAGGGCTGCAAGCGATATTTACTATATGATACTGAAGACTCGATTACACGTCACGAACAACTTGAAATCTATTTGATCGGAATGATTTTATCATTGACGAAAAACCCGCTAGAGTTTTAAATCGAATTGTAGGTTTATCTGTCCCAGTCCCATTCTAAATCAATTTTTGAAGCCTTAAGTCTAAAAATAATACCCGCTGGAGCTTTAAATCGAATCGTAGATTTCTTTATCCCAGACCCATCGTTTATTTGCTGTATTATGTACTTCAGTTCATTGTGATGGTCCATTCTTCGTACTGCAAAATTGAATTCCTCAATTTTTTTTTAAGACTTAAATCTAAAAACTATGTCATATCTATGGAGAACGTCAATTTTATCGATTAGGATAAAATTCTTTCTATTTCTACAAGTTTTTTTTGTCCATTCTAACGCAAACTTCATTTTTATCCTCTTTTTAGAACGAATTTTATGTAATCTTTGTACTACGTCTGCTGATTCTGGGTTGGAATAAAAGGCAAATAAAAATCGTAATACAATTTGAAAAATAGGATGTGCGAAGTACCAGGTGTTAGGAAGTCTGCAGAGCGGTGGTATTTGTTCGTTCGTATTTTGTTTCCTTCTTCCTGTTTCTTATCAAGAGAAGAACACGACGGGAGGACGAACGAAAGCAGAAGATTCCGTTATACAGTGTAAAAGTTTTCCGTCGTTTTCGTCGTTGCTACCCAAAGGAATAACCGGACAAGGGGTCGGAGAAGTCCAGGCAACTGGATGGTTCGCGCTAGGCTGGGTTGTACCAGCTTATATTTCTCGTAGCGCGAAATTATTTTCACGCGAGCCGTGCGACAAAACTTTTATCCAATATTCGGGTCGAGACTCGACGGCATCTGGTACGGAACGTCTCGCACGAATGTTCGCCTGCGTCTGTCGCCAAGTGGAATTTTGTCGAATGTCATATCAGCAACAAAGGAACTACACAGTCTCGATTGATCGAGCCTGTATTATTTGATGAAGACACATTCCCTTATTCAATTACTAATGTATAACAGTTCTTTCAAGATGAGGACACTTAGACATTAAAATCTCACTATTTCGACTGAAATTTACCTGATAAGAAAATTACAATATAATATAAATTACTCGCATATAAGATAAAGTGGGCAATGTACTTATAGCTATGCATTTTGTTCAAACCTTCGAATGATCGATGAAATCATTGAATGTGCGGCGATCACTGAAATCATCTGCTTAAACTTAGTAGCACGAACTCACGTGCTACGAGTGGGCTTGTCACATTCTTTTTTTTTCCAAATAATATTACCAGCAAAATGAAATAATAATTTTACATTAGGTCAGTCATTTCAATATTATTTCATTAGGTAAACATTATTATTTCATTAGGTTAGCTTGCTCATGTACAATCTGAAGTGTGGGCGTGATAAACTTCGAGCTCGACATTAAAAGGCAATCAGAACGACGAATAAGCTGCTTTATTTATATCTATTTTTTAGAATGTAAAAAGTTTAATAATTCATGAGAAACAGAGACTGAAAAATGGACGGCCGAGTTGTTCTCGCAATATTATGAAAAATAATGAATGGCCAGGCACTCCGGATAATGTGTTCTTGAGTTCGTTGCTTGTTTAATCGTCCAATCCATGAGCCATTCCAATATTGATAAAAAAAATATATTACAAATGGCCATATTACCCCATTTTAATCTATGCGTATTTTCCACTATGTAACAATGAAGTAGAAATAAAAAATGTATATGTACATTTTTTGTTTCCTCATAGAGGAAGATTTGTTTTCGTGAAAAAAATGTTGCTCGAGATTTTGATGTCAGAGTACTTGAAATGTTTCCAAACGTTGAGAAATCATATTTAAGAAAAAGGGTGCGTGCGCACGCGCGCGTGTGAGTGTAAGATGAGCATGGAAAATTGAAATGGCTATTTCTCAAGAACGGCTTACTGGATTTTTCTGAAACTTTGCACAAGAGTTGAGTCTCAATCTTCCTCAGTTTCTTGAAATTTTCGTCTGAATAATTAATGTGTGTCTCATTTTATGGTTGTTTGAACTTTTGAAAAAAGGGTGTGATCTCCCTAACTTTTGTATACTTTGGCTATCGAACTGAAACTTTCTACAAGAATCGGTCTGGAGACAAGATTGTCTGGTAGTGACTTTGGCACGAATCGATCAAGGCGTTCAGATTGCATTGAATCATCCATTTTTGTAATTCTTCGAAAAAAAAAAAAATGTTTGCTCTAACTTTCGTAAATCTTCATCTATGAAACTGAAAATTTGCATACAAATTGGCTAGAGGATAAGGATACTTGGTCTTGATTTTTCTGAGGATCGGTTAAGGGGTTCGAATTAGATTAAATATGCAATGTTACTAAATTTGGTACTTAATTTAAAAAAATTATTTTCCACCTTTGACAAAGGTTTCTCTAGGAGATCGATGAAAATACTGTCTCACAGAGGTGACATTGCAAAAGATGAAAAATAATAAGGAAACAACGTTCCACGTTGGATTTTCGTGTATTCCGAAGGCTCTGTCATCATCTACGTTAATAATATTTCGTCTTTTTTCTCACTTTTCATCTTTCTGACTTCTAAATCTTTCATGTCAGGTTTACTCACTGCGGACCACGTTCGCTCGACGTTTCAGCACCGTAAATCTATCCTCACCCGGTTTACTCTTTCTCACATGCCGTTCATCTCGACGCATCGCACAGCATCCCTTTGCAGTGCAGTTAGCGCTGCGTGGCGCAACGATATCGTTTCATGGCGTTGCATTTAGCAGACTGTAAACTGGGGCTTTATACCATGTACTTTTTATAGCAAGTACCCCCTGCGTGCGGACCAGCAAGGTTGCACTATCTAGCTGGTGGGTGGCCCGTAAATCAATGTTTTATCGTCTATGTTCTTGTAACGCACGTCCAAGTACGTTCGCGTACTGTTGCACTGTGTGAGATAAAGAAAACGCGAGTGTAAGTAGTCGAGGTTGCAGTTTGCTCATGCTCGCATGACCTGCCAGTCGTGCTTGCGATATTCGCGAAGTAAAAGGCCAATATCTTGGCCTTGTTCCCAGGGGTACAATGATCGTTTGAGACGTGCGAGTTTCTCGGCTTCCGAGATTGCACATAGATCTACTATATTACCGACTGGTTTTTTGAATTCGTGTCATATTCTTGTGTCTGACATGCTTTCGTATATACATATGAAACTCTCTTGAAAAAAATGGGCCCTTTTCTCTGTTCATCTTTATAGAGTTTTTTTAGTAGTCCTAACTTTAAAAAAATTCGTTTGTCAGTTTCACTATCGGTGTAAAATAAATATCGTATGTAACAAGGTCGTTATGATGCACCTAAAATATTTTTCTTCGTTACTGAAAAATTCCTTCTTATTTTTTGCAGCATTAGCTGCTAATATGGTTGAGTTTTATCCCAATAATTGTACAGCAATTAATTTTTGTGCGTAGCCCATTCATGATCATTAACATTAGATAGATACCTGCATTTCTTATATTTTGAGTACACAGTAATTAGGGGCAAGCATACGAAAAAAAAAACCGGTGAGGTTACCGGATCATTGCAAGAAATAAGTGATGTTAAAAGTCAAGAGTTTTAACGTAGCCTCTTGTGGAAAAATTGCAATGACGGCGCTTTCAATGAATAACATACTTAGTGATTGGATGTATACATAACTGATATAGTAAAATATTTCCTGAAGTTTAAGGATCTCGTGGATACCTCGAAAACTGTTTATCGAAAATTTTGGTATGATATCTAAAGTTGAATATAATGGATCCAATCGTGTGCGTCTTATGTACATCATTCAAATTGTGACTTGGACGAAAAGATCCAGTTCAACCTCACTACTATCATGATAATTTTTAAATTAGTAAACAATTAAATATGATTAATTTATGCGTGTAACATCATATTTTATGTTGTAAATTGGAATGTGGCAATATCTTTATTGTTCAATTATCTCACGATGGAATGTCGTTTGATTAGATACTGCGAAAGGACTGCCTAAAATTTAAAGTAAATAATCTGGATGTTTTTTTACAACGATCTGCAAAAGTGAACTGCATTAATTTATGATGTACATGTACGCATCGCCGTCTGTCCCGGTACAGCAAAAATCTCGCGACTAGCAAAATTCGTTACCATCTGCTGCAACTGGATCGAAAGAGCTTTTTTACAATGGCACAAACACCACCGGCCGCGGCAGTGCCCTAACAAACAAGTATAGCGAGGCAATTTTTTTTTATTTTCCCAACAGGCGTTGCAAGCATTTTTCAGTCGACGACTCGTTTGTTCGTTACGTCGTTTGTACGTTCTTCTCGTCTGGATAACGCTTAGCTTGAACGTGTGACTAACGGCGCAATAACATCAACCTTTTGCGTTATAGTGACAGTGGAAGAAAAATTACTTGGGTCCTGTTACTCTCGTGCTTGTTTACAACGATCATTGTATAACTGTTTACACTAAGTACTCATATCACGACATTTTTTTTCAAATATTTTATGTGCGTTATATGAAATAACTTGAGAACCGTTTAAATAATCGTACTGAAATGTAGCTCGTTAGTAAAGTAGACCATAAAAATGTTGATATTATTTAAAATAACTTCAAACGATGAAACAAACAATCTGATACGAATTTCAAGCAATCGCAGTAAAGCTTACTACACAATCAAGATTGGTTGGTATTGCACTTGGCTAGAATCAACAAAAGCGTTCATAAGTTATGACATTTTTATCAAAAAAGATCACAGTCGATTTAACCTTTATAACTCAAGAACCTTTGGATATATCGAGCTAAAACTTGGCACGCAAGTGAAGCAGTTACTATCCGATCACCGTAGTGAATTTAATAAAAATTTATGAGGTCATTAAAATTTTATTCGTTTTAATTTTTTTTTTAAATGTGAAACGCCGTAAACTCGCTAGCTCGTGCCAATTTCAGGGTATCAAACTGAAGTTTTCTGCATAAGTGTAGGTACGAACAAGGTTGCTTGGCAATAACTTTAGCCCCGATTGACAACAGGGTTCAAGAGTTATGAAACTTATTATTAAAATCAACGGTGTAGAGTCGATATCTGGATATTGCTTCGCCATTATTTCTTCATCTTTGACAAACATTACTCTGTGAGGAAGCCAAAATCGATCGACATATTTCCTCATAGAGGTAGCATTATGAAAGGTGGAAGATAATGAAGAAATAACGTGCAAAGTTTGACCTTCCACCTTTGTTTTATTAGTTTTATCGCCTTTAACATACGATTGCAATCTACTTCGTGATTTATCTTATCATTATGGTGAATATCTCAATCATCGGCCAGTACACCAGTAATTGACAATGTGTACTTTGAATGTTTGTAGCAAAATCTATACTATTATAACTATGGATTACTGATATACAGATCGATGACTGTAACTTATTCTTGTTTGATAGTGATAGATTTTGAAGTTGTGATGAGAACGCGACAAAGCTCGTGAATCATCCACCGATTGGGGTCTCTCGAAAGTCCTTTCCAATTTCAAGTTATCCTATCTTACCCTCCCCTTTGTAGCTACGGGTCGAGAGCTGCCATCTTCTAGATCCCAACCCCCTTCGTCGTAGAGTGAGCGAGACCCTCTTGGGTGCTGTACGAATCGAGGAAAGGTTCGGTTGCTCGTGGTCACATTGAATTTTCAAATATACGACAGTGTGACGGGGGTGGGATTTTTACGAAGGTAGAAAGCATCACGGCAACGGTGTTGAGACGGCTATAGTAAAAGAGTGAGAAAGACAGGAAAATAAAGGAAATGGAATGATGAAGCAAGACAGAAAAGCACCTTAGTGAGCTTTCCGTGGATCTTCGTTTGCTCTACTTTACTCGTCTTTACTTCTGCTTCTACTGGAAGGAGGACTAGGTGCTTAGTAAAGAGAGAGAATGTGCTCTCGGAGGGTATATGGGATGAAGTAAAGGAAAGGCGAAGAGGTAGAGAGGCTTAAATAATCAATCGAAGATCACACCAGCATCGAAGCTTGGTCAGAGGCAAGAATTTATCTCGATAGGATGGGATAGGAAAGTCCAATAGTGTTTGCAATCCCTTTGCACCTCTTTCCTATCATAGTTTCTACGATCTTTTCTGTAGACTCGTGACCTTTACTGGCTACAGTCTTACTGGATGCAGTTATTCACAGCGTTGCTTCCTTCAGGAAGACTTGGCACATCGAATTCGAAAAATCTCTCACAGTGAGACATTTTTTAAGACAAAATGCACGTTCATTTTATTCATTTTGTTCAGAACGTCATCATCGGCGTGAGTGCAACATCGTTCATACGACATATGTATCGTTACCGTATCTTAGTAATGAAAATAGATCGAAGACTACTGTACTTTGGGCCTCGGGTTTCGGCTTTTCATCGGCACCATTAGCTGTACATTGTTTTTATACAGCTAGGCCTCCTAAATAGTCTGACCTCCACTTTAATTCATGGTCAAGTTAGAAGTTTTAATGGTCACCGATTTTAAACATAACGAAATATAGGATAAGGAGCACTAATCGAATTTTACATTCAAGTAAATTAATTTTTCAACTCAAAAGTTGAGTTCAATATTGGCTTTAAACCTGGCAAAAGTGACTAAGACAGTTTGATCGTGACAGCATAATTGGAACAGGTACAATGGCACCGTCCATATAGAAGCAACAGGCCAGGCGTGCCCAAAATTGCATGAGGAAGAAAGTGCCGGTAGTCGCAAATTGTGAATTGTGTTCAAACTTCTATACGCTTTCCATAGAGTTTTCTTTTCCCATTGTTATGTTCTATAACATATAACACTTTTTGCAACGGATAATTTATTGATGAAGAAACATCTTTTTCTGCAGAAGACCAATATTAAAAAAGCTTAAATATTTAAATATTTGAAAATTTAATTTCTCTGATCTCAATCGATGCAGGAAAGATCAATCTTTCGATAGAAAAAACAAAAATATACTTTTTGGTCAAGCTTTGCGCGACTGAGTTACCTTAAAAAGTTGCATCTGGACCTTTTCTGTTTATTTCATGCAACATTGCTCACACTTAAGTATGATGTTTCTACATACGCCTGCTAATTTTTTGTTGCAAAATGTTTAGATAAATATACAGCGAAGTTAAAGTTAGTGCGTCAAGTAGTCTCGGTCTCTATAAATGCCTAATGGAAAAGTTTGTGTATAAATATCATTTTTATTCATATCAATTAGTTTTTTCGATCATCCTTTTCCCAACATTCTATATTCTTATGAAGTAAATAAAATAATTTCTTTACAAATAAATAAAATTACGGTATATGACTAATTTGATTGACAATACAGAGTGATAGTACAGAAAATAAAAACACACAAATGTAAAGAATTAGAGAATAAAAGTAGAGCGGAGAAAGTTACGGAAGTAAACCGTCAGGTAGACCTTCCGTTATGCTCCATAAGCGGATTCATTATACGGTATGGAAATATGAAGATCGTCTTGCTTCCTAGCTCTCTTAAAATGAAGGTATATATTATCGCATTGCGTACCAAGTACTCTTGTTTTTCTTCATAGATACATACACTCGACTGCTATCGCTTTTCCCTGATCGTTTCACGATGGCAAAACCCAATTTTGCACCGGGATGTCACATCCACGATAGGGAAAAGTGTAAAAAGGAGCAGAAAGGGACAGGATATCCGATTATCCAACGAGTCAGTTGATAATATGACAACAAATTATAATTAATATCTATATACCGAGGTATTCGTATCTCCAGATGTTGTTTTTGTCAATTTCTATCGATTTTTCTTACACTTTTTAAACCAGAACATTCGTTAATTGTATCTCAGTATCAAAGGTTACATGTATAACTGTTACAATTTATCGTTATATTATCAACAGAATCGTTGAATAAACCAACATTTAGATCCGTTTCTGTAGTGCTTCTATTAGATCTTTTCAACCCAAGTACTTCTGCAATGACTATGAAACAAAATAATAATGTTGCAAAATATTAATACATAAATTATAACAACTTTGTGCTAAAATTTGATAGCGGAAATATGGTTTGTAAAGTGGGACAGTGAAAAACGATGAAACTGGCACATCTAACCCTTCCTACTTAAAATAATAAATTACTGGCATGGGGGTGGAATGCGTGTGCCAACAATGATAAGATGTGCGAGGTGCGAGTCGAGTCTTTTCTCAAGCGGCCATGCGGGACCAAGACTAACCTTGTTTTATTATTTGAGTTTGGATGCTATCAGGAAAAATGACTGCATTTGTTTGTACCAAATGCAGAATAAGATGAACCATCAATCAGCATTTATTCCATTCGCAATGTATGTACCTGCACAATTAATTACATATTATGCAATGTAAAATAATAAACATGCATGATATGCATGTAAAGTCTATGTGACATGTACGCACATTTTTTGTAATCCTATTATGCAACGTTTAGAGTAGATACATCAGTGAATTACAATTCTTTTAAACGGGATGAATGCACTTGACAGAATTCATCGGAGAATATACAAAATGACTTGAATTTTCTTTTAAATTTATATCTTTTTTCAGCCCAATAAATTGCTATTAAGCTACATGTGTAACCTGAATATTTATTTACTGGTTTGATATTTGGATGAATAAGTGAGTGCTCGATAGGGGTAGATTTTAATTATCACGAAACTAATTCGTCAGAGTATAATTTAGAAACCTGTACCGTACACCTCAAATTAATTACCAAGTATCAAACCGTTTCGATTTAACTATATTCGTGGTGTAATGAATTATGAGATACGCTGTACCGAAAATGATATTATTCAATAATGTAACAAAGATGCATTATGCAGTATTACGGTCAGTGGTGTAAAAAATAAGTATATTCCTAATCCTCAGCCCTCTGGATGCCTTCACACAGGGTAAAATCAGTCTGGCATTGGGAAAACTCACGGATGTTATGGATTACTTGAAATAAATCCTCTATTGACACGAAGTTGTACTCGAGGGGGGGGGGGGGGGGGGGGGGGGGGGGCAGAGCGAAGCGTTGGCTCGGCCAGGCATCGGGAAATCGAAAGCGATTTTACCGATTGTTTGTCGTCGATCTAGTTGCCGCCAGAGCAGAGAGGAACGATATCTCGTTGCACCCGGACGGCGCGACCGGTGCAACGAGAAATTCGTGTGGAAGTGCGCACCTACACTCGCGAAAGTATAATTACGCGTTGGATGAATCGGGACGCCCGGGTACGCACATGCACAGACACAACTGTCGTAACCCGCTCTGTCTGTACACACTCGAGCGCAACAGCGGCTAGCAATTTCCATTTATTTATGCAGCTTGTAAATACGTGGCAGGAGCTCGTTCGTTGTTATCAATGCTGGTAGGGCTTGTGTGTTGGCTGGTGGACGCGTTGGTGCGTATACAGACCCCGGGCTAAGCGCGAAAGGTGGTTACCACCGGCAACAAGCACCCCTTCAACCATGGATTTATACTCGGTACGGTGATAGTCCCGGCACAGCAACCAGGAAACGTGATATTTCGGATCAAACCCGCTTTTCACTCTTCACGCTTGCTCACTCGTTTTCATATCATATAATTAACTCATTTGTCCAATGAATAGACGACACACGCCAGGCTTTTATGCTTGATTCACCAACTATATTATTTTCAATTTATTTTTACTTTCACATCTCATACGTAGTACGTAAAGAAAAGAAGTATTGTAATTCACAAAAAAAAAAAATTGACTGTGAGATTAGTACGTAAATAAATTATTTGAGTGTCCGAGAATGCCAAATCTGGAATATAGATCTTGTCATAGGTCTACTAAACAAAGATTATGATCACAAGGCAAGTGATCTTTAGGGTTTTTTCATTTAGAATATAATGATCTTCGGTGTGAATTATTCATACAAATCGGGAGTTAAAAAATAATTGAATACGCCGATTCGTGTCGTTATCTCAATTTTTGTATTGGTAGATATGTTTGCGAAATGGTTAAAAAGCGATAGTTCAACTTTTAGAAAGAAAGAATATATATATATATATATAATTGTAGCTTGGTTACCCAAGCAACATTTTAAAACTTTATCAATTGCGAGCAAAACAAATATTGAATGCAGTCGTAACTCCAATGGAAAAGAAGTTATAGTAATTTTACTAAAAGCTAGAATTTGGAAAAAATCAAACAAAATAATTTTGTCTTCAAACCTTATTTCGTTGCATTTTCTTCTGCTAATCACGATATTTCACGGAAATGCTGGCTGCAGATTCAATGATTCGGGTCATATACGATGTGAGTTATTTCAGATATTTCTGCTAATTGTTGTCTGGTAAGGCAATAAAGAGTCCACGGGTCTTCTCTCGAATGTCGAAGTACTAGGGCCATAATATTGAAACGGGTGCTTCTATCGACCGTCGGATGGCGACACGAGTATTACCTGGGCTACAAGTACTCGATATTAACAACCAAATCATTGAAATTGGAAAATTATAAAAAGTGCTCGTGGCTAAGCCGTTCCGTTGCAGTTTGTTTCATCAAAATATTAATATTTGAATAGTTATCGATGCGTCTTTGGTATCATTGAAATTTTTAAATACTCGTAGCATTGCTATTTTATTATTATAACTATATTCTTCGCACTGATTGTGAGTTATATCTATTTCGACTAGCTTTCATATCAGCATCAAAGTTCAAATTTACATCGTTGAAGTGCTACAGTGTTATACTTTTGTGAGGCATATTTCCAAGTGATTATATGTGATTTGTTATAATTATTCAGAATTATTTGTGCTTCACTTCGATTATTTTTCACTGATGGCTTTGACGAAAGCACTGTAAAGTTACAATGTGAAAAGTACAATATAGATACAGTGAAGCTAAAATACGTATTTCGTGGACGGTTGAACAGGGTTGCATTCAAATGGCTTAGAAGATTATCCGTTAATCCCATTATTTAGGAAGGGCCATAATGCTTTGCTTGACGTTTCTGGTTTACGTGTATTTTTCAACGGAAAAAGAGATGGTCGCGTTTGTTTTAATTGAAAGTGAAAACCTGTAGTAACGAATGATTTTTTCAGATGTCTTTTTGTTTGAGCTGTGAAACAATTGTTGTCGAGACAGGAACAGAAACCGACGTACTTAACGTGATAAGAGAGTAAACTGGCTTGCGATGAAAAAAAAAATGTAAAAAAAATATAAAATGATATATATAACTTATAATTATTAAATTACGCAAAGTAAAAAATAAAATCTAAAACGGCTCGAGAATCAGGAAAAACGCACAAAATTATAGGATTTTAAATTATTCTGCATTTTTTTACGTAGGCGTTAATTAGTTGAACATGAACTTCGACAGGGAAAACGTTTAGAGGCTGCGTACATTCGTTTTGACAATTGTCAATTTACCGAATGAAGAAAGGGTTGAAAGTAATTAAATCGATTTGACGTCAAAGCTACATTCGAGTAAAGTTAAAAGGTTTGCACCGCAAGAATGAAATCGCTGCAGAGTTTCAAAAGTTCGACAACAGAAGGAGAAACTATCAAGTATACGCTTGGTCGGCCAGGAAGCCGTCTGATAAATGCCACGGATAAACGTTTCCTCAGACAAACATAGGCAGGCTCAGTTGATGCTACCGTCGATATCCTCTTCCATATCCTTTCACAGTTTGTTCTAATTAAGTGTAAGCATGCCGACATTTTAATTCAACGAACGTAATATCCGTCTTGTACCTCGAGAAACACTTTAGGAATCACAACATTGGGTCGTTAACGTTGTTCGTTCTCGACTGATCTTTGCGCAGTGCGATCTAGCTCGATTCCTCACTTGTTCACTGGATTTGAAATAGGGCGAGGACGCGCTTGCCTTTTTTATAACTAAAATTCTTCATCCAACAGGAAGCCAAATGTGATATCCGTACTTTCATCGGTGTACGGGGTTTCCTACTTTTTTTTTGTTGTGCCTTCCGTTTCAGGAAAACTGTAAAGTTTACTATGCAAGATGGATGTAATTTATATTTGCAGCAAGCAGTTGTAAACATTGTATTACAATTATATTCGCGGATCTTCCTTTAGGATCGATTCGTAGCAACCTTCTACTTTACACCGATGTCGCTACAAATTCATAGCTAAATAAAAACTTTTGCCCGTCGTCCACGCCACCATCATGGTTAATGACCACATTCTTCTTCTTTGTGCCGACGAAGCCAAGGAAAATCTCATCCACAAACGTCTTAGGCGGACAGAGAAAAAGTTAGGAAAGTAGGAGAAGTGTTATCACCGAGCGTAAGAACGCGGTAAGTAGTGGTAGAGAACATTTATTATATGGAAGCGCAGGCCCCATGTTAACATTTAACAGAAAAAAGTAGTTCAGATTTCCGCCAGAAGAATGCGCGGCGACGTATCCATGAGTCACACACATATAAAGAGTCTCGAGCACCCCCCGTTGTGGTGGTTTCTATTCGATATGTGCACGGAGGCGAAAAGTGGGGATGACTGATCGTTAGCGATCACGGTGGCGAGTTTTTGCACTATTAACACGAAATTTTAGCTATTAGTGACAGTGACGTTGTAATAGACTGTCGTCTGCTTAAAGACTGATTTGAATATTTTATAAAATCAGATTCGCACATTCGCATTCGCATTCCATAAAAAAGTAATCTATGAAAGATCATCTGATAACAGCAATTGCTATTCGCTCAGTTACAGTAATTATATTTCTAATGCTACGGTAAAAGTAACTTTGAATATTAGCATTTACTATGGTTCAATATGCTTCATTTGATCAAAGCTCATGAAAAAACTAAAACATGCGGTATGGGTAAGGATACAATGTAAAGGAGCTCTAATAATACTTTTCCATTATCCATTATAAATGAGAAACCAAATTGAGATCTCCCAGTTCTTAGGGTAAAAGAGAACGCTTCTTGAAACAGGTTTTACTTTTCAAGAAGAACTAAGTTTCACCTGTATCGAATACTATGACAAACGAAAAATAGGAACTTTTCCTATGATCTAATAGAATTCAACACTAAATTGTTATTGCATTCCAAAGGACCAAATTGTATTCTTCCCTAATTTTGAGTAGTTTTGATCATCATCAACATGCTGTTTTTTTAATAGCGACGCAGCTGTCTTACCAACTCATGACCCGCATACTCGTACCTACCGTCCTTTCTAATCCTTATTCTACACTCAGTCTTTCGACGTTAAACATTTTTTTCAGAACTCTGACATTGATAATTAATCGAAGTATAATTAAACAAAATTATTCTTCGAGGAAGCTGATTAAAAACTGGTTCCAGAAACGGAACTTCGTAGCCTCAAAATGCCAAGAGTTGCATGAAACGGTAGCAGGGAGCGTATGACGGCACAAAAGGATGAAACGCTCAGCCAAGGCTTAATGTGAGGGTACGTTACCACTGATAGTGTTCCGCTAACGAACCCATCGTGGTTGCTTTAGGTACCCTCTTCTCACGCTCACCCAACAACCTCTGCTTCTTCAACTGCATATATTCTGTACATCTTGCCTGTAGAACATCGCGGCCTATCCCATTCCTTCATTTTCCGTTCTAATTTCTTACCGTTTCTGTATACAGACACTCGTAGCACTAGAGTATGCAGTTTGCAGCACACAGTGCTTGAGGGGAGTGAACCACACGTCGTATTGCATGCGGTCGCTGCACTGAATTCTCAGACAGGATGACATGTATGGAAAGGAGTTGGACTTTGTTCCACGGTAAGTCCTTGCTGAGGTGGTTGTTGGATTTTGGAATGGCACACGAAGTAGACGAAGGTGAAACGACGTTCACACCAAGGAAGAAAGCTGAAGTTGAATGCTCCGCCATAAACCCACAACGAGACTCGTGCTTGCGCACCCCTTCTGGCACTGTGATGCACCCTCCACTATACTTCGGGAAGTGTCGCGGAAGAGGGAGAGAAAGAGTAAGAGTTCTGTCGGCCAAGAAAACGTATCGCGTTAATCCAATTCCCAAGACTCTCACCCAACAGGGGGTGGCCTGGCGAAACCGGGTGAACCAGCGGAGTAACCGCTTGCTTGCTTTCCTTGGTTGCTTGCTCGCTCGTGATAGAGTTGCCACGAGTATTTTCGACAGGACGTGATCCCGGGATTTCACCCCTTCATACTCACCCCCGTGCCTTTCCTTCGTTTCTAGTACACACCACGTCGTTCTCTTTCAGAATTTCGAAGGTTCTGCTCGTTCGCCTCGCGAACGAGTTACGAATTAAACAACTTTAGTTCCATCTCTGTTTAACCTAGGAAAGTTGCACTCTCGTTTCGCGAACTGGCATACTTCTCCGGGTCTTCCATACCCTAACATTCTCTCTCTCTTTCCTCTGCCTATCAGCCTTACTTTTTTCTTGCACAGCTCTTCCTGAAAACCCGTTTGCGTTTTCAAGTGGAATCGTGCATCGCAAAATTCGAAATGAGAAAAAAAATTCCAAGTGTTGGGGAAGATATCGAAAGTTCGTTAGGAACGTGAAGGAAGTTCGCAATGCGGGGTTTGGGCAATACGTGACTGTGAGAGAGCTCTATATATTTCGAATTTTACTACCTCTGTTTATTCGATGATATAGTGATCGGTATTGAGGAATTTATATTTAAAATATGCAAATAATTCTTCGGTCGACAATGTGCATATTTGAAAGGACATCAATTACGTGTGATTTACGCGTGCAAGACGGTATAGATTATCGTCTCTTTTCTCGTTTGCTCTTTCACTGTCCCCTTAGCACGTGAGTCCCGTTTCATGTTTATTCCTTTCATACTACCTCAGCGAGCGTTGAGTGCATCGACCAGCGATGCAACGTCCTGCATGTTTCAAGGGATAAAATATATCGGCTACGAGAGTGGTACGCATCGGTCGACGAAGCAGAGTATCTGGAATAACCCGTTGGTCCCATACACGTGCATCCGCTGTGTCCTGTTTATACAACAAGCATAGTCATAGGGGGATGCACCGGGGAACTTCCATGTCCGATATTTATTACGCTTATTGTGTAACGATAATAAATTATCGGGTTATTTACAGGAAGCTCGATCGCTGCACTTGGATAGCTTTCCTCCCCTATGGATCTCGATTCTCTACCCTTTTTGCATCTTCACTATATTTATTTTATTTATTATTTATGTATTCATTTATCTTCCGTTCACTCGTTCTGATGATAATTTTGCTCATACTTGTGTTAATTTCACAGGTCAAGAAAACAAGTAAGCTCCTGTAACGAAACATCGTTACCAGCTTTGCCGATGTCTCGTCACGAGTTCGCCACTCGCAATAGAAATAAGCCGTATATTAATCAAGCATTTTTTATCGATATTTAGCATTAAGAGAACTCTTCCCCCTCCCTCTCTTTATCGTGCGAGGCTCGAGGACGAAAAGCAACACCCTCCGATGGATCTGACGATCCAACGAGGGCCCAAGGAGACCAAGACGGAAGGCAAGTGAAACGTGTGCGAAGGGAAAGCTGCCCTTTGAAACAGCTAAAGCCGCCGGAAACAGCTCTAGAGAAACTACCAATACCCGCCGAAACGTTGCCTGCTGAGATCACAGACTCACAGTATCTCTCTCTCGCACACTTCAGCCAATCACCGACGACCGGCTTCCATGAAGAAGACGCCAACGAGGATCTCGTCAGCGTCAAGCCGAGCATTCCCCTGAGGACACGTAGTGTGTGTGTGTTTCCGAATTAGGTATTGTAAAGACTGTAGAGAATATTGAGTTAAGTGCTGATTTTAGTTTCTAAGTTTTCGAGTAAGTTCTTTTCCTCCCTTCGAGTCCAGTTTGTTCATTAGTAAATATAAGATTAATACTGCCACGTGTTTGCTGGCATCACCATTGTTCGGTATTGCGTAACGAATGTAAGCGCGCCTGGTGAGTGGCGATAGTTTAGGTTTCAGTCATATTATTGAGAGTTCCCGTTGCAGTGATAAGATTTATTACTGATATATTTTATTGAGGTAGTGTTAAATGGACTCGTATAACATTATTCTGCATGAGGGTATTGTCTCTTGAAGTATCCGACCAACAAGGTATAGTAGATATTTGACATGTGGTTCGAGCGTGTGTTTTCGTCGCCAGTCCCGCATAGACTCTGGTCCAACCCCGAACTCTTCGGGTGGTTTCAACTCGTTCTTTGTCCTGTTATTTAGAAGAGACTCTCGCCCAGCAACGGTGCGTTTTCTAGTGTTTACAGGCTCGTTCTTTCTCGTTATTATAAGAAGCCGTCCGATCAGAAACTATACCACCCTCCCTAGTTAATCAGCCCGTTAAGATATTATTTGCGCATTTTAAGTTTCGTATTGTTTGATTCAGAGTGATTGATTCTCTCGTTGTGAGATTATTTTGGAGATTATATTTGCATTGTTACTCCGTGATCCCTTTAAGATTATTTTGCGTTGTGTATTTGAGATGTTATTGTGCGTTATTTTTGTTTGAGATTGCTTCAGCTTTATTATTTAAGGATTATTTCTGGATTACTTTTTCGTTCCTTTTATTACTGGTTATTTTTGCAAGCGCTATAACTTTCATACGACCTGCCAACCCACTAAGTATTATTATTTGTTATTATCTCCTATTATTATTTCCATTGAGCATCATTTGTTATATTTTCTTTCTCTTTTTTATTTATCATTATTTTGTATTATCTCTTTTGTTGTTTATTTTCAGCTGCGTATTTTTTCTTGTTTACTTTCTCTTGTGATTTGCACTTGTAAAGTTCAATTGCAACGATCAATATTGCCTTATTAAGTTTATCCCTCCCCTTCTCAATTATCGCTTTTTTTGTCCCTGTCTCACAATTATTGTTATTTTGGTATTTCTTTCACTGAGATAATTATATTCTTCTTCTAATCTGTTTTGCCAATTTATGGTTTTTTTCTCCCGTTGCGCTATTGCTTCCTCCCCCATTGCATGACATTCGTGTTTACCGGAATTAATAAATCTATCTCCCCCTCCCCATCGGGAAGAGATAGCGAGGGTGTTGCTTTTCGGCCCCGAGCCTCGCACGATAAAGGGTGGGAATGGGGAAGGCTTTTCTTAATGCTAAATATCGATTAAAAATACTTCAATTAATATACGGCTTATTTCTATGGTGAGTGGCGAGTTCGAGCTCAGGCTCGGCAGAGTTGGTAACGATATTTCGTTACAAACTCTCCCGCGGTGAAACGAAAGTTGGTCTCCTGACAACTTGAGCAACATTCATACTGGTTAGTGGTTGAGATGATAGGGAACAGGGGGTAGAGTGACGAATAATAACCTGAAAATATATCATACGTTAAATAATACTGCTCGTGTATACTTTTAGAGAGCTTAAACAAATAATACCTTTTGTATAATCAAGAACTTTAGTAGATATGATCGGAAAAATCCATACTCCGATTGTGGGGACCTGAAGTGATCTCACGGGTCCATGTGAGGGAGGTCAGGAGCACGGTGGTAGATCCACTCGGTGTCTGCTATCTTTCAGACTATGGTTCTCGCCGCGATAACGGAAACTGTCGCTCACCGAAGTTCGTGGTGGGAGAGAGTACGAGTTTAAAAATTTGCTCAATGCCGGGATTTCAGAGCAGGGAGCGGGGCAGGGCACTGGTCACATCATTAGAGGTGAAATGTGGAATGCGTGGTGAAAGTGGTGAAAATTCGGAACTAGGGTATAACTTGGGTGAGCTCTTACTGACAAAAAAACAAACAAACACATTTTTTTTGAGATATGAGAGCCCCACGTTTACTCAAAAAAATTTGTTTTACCATGACATCCCTCACCACTGACGTAGAAACCACCTTGCTCTCGTAACCTGCGTTCCTGCGATCTGTACGTAAGCCCATGCATCCACTGTGGCCACTCTTTCACCCTTTTCTACACACATAGGCCCCGCTCTCACTACCGACACCCTAAGACAGATTGACCGCACTTTGGCGTGCTTCGAGCTCTCCCTAACCTCGGAGATATCATTTATTGATGTGATCAAGCGGGCTTGAGCACGACCGGTACAACGGAAGATCTGATTGACCTATATTAACGCTACAACGCTCGCCGCAAGTTTCCGAATGTATCCATGAAATGGGACCCGGCCACCGATGAGCGCGGTTGAGACGAACCCTTTCTCATAGCCATTGTGGGCCTGAGAGAAATTGGTCAGAAAAACCGCAGTTCCGAGTCTACTCCGAGTATAGTAGAAATTAAGGTAAAGGCACCAGTAGTTGACCGTGCACTAGTAGTTGACCATTTTGACATTTAACAGCTATTAACAAGGTCCCAACTGACAATAGCTTCTAGAACAAAGAATATTTTGACTGGTGCTGGTCTCTTTGGCCATGGTTAGAAGCACTAAATGTGCAGTGCATTGTGGGTAAGAATGGCTACCGTTTGTTTACAGAAGTGTCAGTGGTCTGGTGGTCTGACGTGAATTTGGTAGCATTTTGCCTAAGAACAGCTGTGTGGTGTTATTAAAGGAAAACGCCTTTAACGAAGGATATTGGGTAAGTAGTTGATTGGATTTATTCTTATAATGTTTTATCTGCAATAAATCATGGGTTTCTGATGTCATAACGTTGCTCTGGCCATATTGTGAAGGTGGTCAACTACTAAATCCACAATTCACGATTGCTCTAGAGTTTGACCGTGGTGGTCAATTACTAAATAAATGGACTCTTTCATAATTTACTTTTTTATAGACATTTTCCTGGTTCCTAGGTGTAGGGAAGAGCTTGTCTCTGACTATTTTGTTCATAGAGCGTCTTGTTTCAGTAGTTGATCGCACGGTCAATTACTGACACAAGCTATGGTCAACTTTTGACACATAATTTTTTTACATTTAATTATTAGGTGGAGTGGGTTAAACGCTGTGAGTGCTAGAAATTTTTAATTTGTCCTTAAAGCGCTAGTGATTTGGGTTGTATTGGTTGGTTTATTTTTACCTTTAAAATAAATTTACCTATTTTGTTGTCCTTCTTCCATCTGGTCAACTACTGGTACAACACAAGGTCAACTACTAATTTTTTCATTTTTGTTGATGGTCAACTACTGGCGTCATTAGCGAGTGGACTAATTGTTATTTTATTTATCTTACAGGTTTATTTTTTTGGAAAAATAGTACTTATTCCTTAACTTAGAATTAGTACTTGGTTGTTTTGAACATTCATCTCCTTGTTTTAAGATAATTTAAGGTGCACACACACTACAGCTGTCTAGCAGCTCTCTTAAACGGTCAACTACTGGTGTCTTTACCTTACGGCCTCCTCGATAGTAGACACAGTAGCGATAACGTCCCACCCGACAGTAAAACCCCCTTCCTCTGTTTCGAGTATGCCCCCGGGGCTCCGCCAAGTCCGAAAAAAGACACCCCTTAATTTTGTTGACAAGATTGCGTCAAAAGTAAACGGCAAAAATCCTGAGGAGGAACAGAAATTCTACGCGACGCTCGTGAGAATTTCCCGACTTCAAAAAGGCATACAGCTCAAAGTGGCTGCATTAAAGAAAAGTTTGAGCTCCCAGACTAACCAGCACCCCATAGAGGTAGACCCAGCAGAGAGTGAACCTCTCTCTCGTCTGTCCGCCCTTTTTAATCCGGATCTCCCTACGAGTCCGAGTTCTCTGATACTTTCGAAAGACAAGTGGATTCGAACCGAACCTTCTTATCAACCCTCAGTTCCTTCTCCTACAAGAAGCCCCGTTTGTACCAAGAATAGCAGTTCGGGTTCTTCTGAGTTTGTCGAAAACAGTACACATTCTCCAAAATCTGGTTACAAGTCACCTACTTGTTCCCTCACGAGTTCACCCGTTTACACCCGAGTTCGGAATTTTCAACATTTTTCCCCTACTCTCAACATTCCCCCTCTAATGGCATGACCAGTGCCTTGCCTCGCTCCCTGCTCCAGTGATGCCAGGTTGTGGGATTTTGTACCACATCAAGGTCGTTGTGTACCCCCTCCACCGGGTCTAGTTTAATGCCCGCCGCACGCACACCTGGTGCACCGACCAACCAACGATCAGTCAGACAACACGTGACGACACTCACTACGCCGCGTGCTGTTCAAACGTTCAAAGTACAAAATAAATTAATACAATTATTAGCTGTACTATTATATTATGTCTGTGTACTCTTAATCAATGAATTAAATATTTGTTTTCATTAATTATTGTAATTGTTCATCTTTTTATGTGTTTTTCATTAGTATTTGTGAGAAATTCATGACGTTGCGGTTTTTTTAGTAAGAGTCGGGAAAATAAATCTTGTAATGTCAACGGCATGGATACTTGGTAGGTCATATTACGAAATTTTTCGATTTTGTCTTTTTGTCGCAATAATTCAATTTTCAAAAGTGAATCGTCACGATAAAAACAAAATTACGAATTGACTAGCTCGAGTCTCGAACCTCCTATCTTCGGATTGTCAGTCTGGAACGCTACAACTGTGTTACCCAGCTTTCCTGGTATCCGATGTTGCACTATTGATATCGCTTATCCGTGTTGATGTTAATATCGTTAACGTAGTGGATTTTTCCACATCAGCGCATAACTGCTTTATGACAGTATAGCCTGTCATTTTATAAATTCTATTTTGCGTGGAAAGAGCTTGTACTACTGTAACGGCAGCCTCACCCGTGATCGAAGTGTATAGTGAGAAAAGAATTTATTCAATATTAACAAATCTTGTGTTGGATATAGCGACATTAATGTTTGATTATTAAAACTAAATCAAAGTCGAGCGAAATAAGATTTTTCAATTGTTAGCAAATGTTTTCTAGCTTTATTTGACCCAAACCAATATTATTTAGCCCAACTAAAATTATTATAAGTAAATTCGAGTCGAGCTAATCAAGATTTTTTAATTCTTAACAAATATTTTCCCTTCCTTTGAGTACAGTTTCCCGCCTGTTTGACCCGTACCCTTTGTTAATTAGTTAATATAAGATCATTACTGCCACGTGATTGCCGGCATCGCCATTGTCCGGTATTGCGTAACTAAGGTTAGTGTGCGTGTTGAGTTGTGATAGCTTACATTTTAGTCATACTCGTATTATTGAAAGTTCTCGTTTATCTTCGAATCTCCTTTTCAGTATGTTATTTATTAAATTATTTATTATTTCCCCCTTTTGCTAAGATCGAGGTAATATTATAAGAAGCCGTCCGATCAGAAACTGTACCCCCCCCCCCCCGGTCGATCTTCCCCTCTCCGTGGCTAGATTTTTCCCCTCTGAGCTTATTTTTACGTTATTACTGCGTGTTTCCTTCGAGAATATTTTGCGTTGTCATTTGAGTTTCTATTTTGAGGTTGCGTCAGCTCTATTATTTAAGAATTATTTATGGATTACCTTTTCGTTGTTACCATTTATTTTCATCTGCGAATGTTCTTTTCTTTATTTTCTCTTGCGATTTACTTTCGTCAAGTTCAATTGCAATGTCCAATATTATCTTGTTATTTTTATATCGTTCAATCGGTTATTTTTATTTCTCGATTATCGCTTTGTTCTTTTGTTCCCTTTCTTACAATTATTTGTTATTTTTATATTTCTTTCATTAAGTTTATTATATGCATTTTCTAATCTGTTTTCTCGATTTATGGTTTCTTTTCTCTCGTTGCGCTATTGCTTTATCCCCCATTGAATCGCATTCAAGTTTACCGGAGTTGGTTGGCCCATTATCTCCTCCTCGGGTACATGCGTGACAGAACACGCATATTGCGAATGCAATGGTGGTCACGCGTCAACCGTAGCTAGAGCCGAACAACTTTAGGCGATCGAGAGCAGGCAGAAAAACTGTCAACACGAAAGTACGATTCTTAACTCGAGGTGCCTCAATGAGTACGTACTCATCATTATTATTTCTAATCATGCGAAACCCCTTGACCGATAGCTACTGCCCTTGGACTCGAGTTGTGAAAAAATCGAGAACGTCCGAATTAACTAAACACCGTGAAACGTATAAAACCCTCTTTTGCCTTGTAAGTATAATAGTTGGGAGTAAAAATCTCAGAATTGTTATTTTTCACTTTTTATTGCAATGTATACCTCTTCTGAGTGGGCTGTACGAATCTATAGGAAAACTTCGGTAAGTCAATGCCTTAGTTGGTTACGGGAATAATCCATTTATTCTTTTATTTTGTTTTTTTTTTGCACATACATTCCGTAGTACAAAAATAACTTTCACGATAAATGAAAATCACGTTTGGTATATTTTTTCTTTTAAATTTTTTCATGGATTATAGGTTAACATCTAATAACTTGGACGCAATGTTACAATAATAATAAATTTATCATAAACTGTCAACCAACGCGGTGTTTCGGTTGAGAATGAAGAGTTAGTCGCAGAAGCTGACAGAGAAGTTCATAGAGGCCAAGTTGTGATATTTTTGTCTAAAACGATATCCACGAATGAGCTGAATGAATGATTTTTTTCTAAAACTCTTTTTTCGCGCGAAATTCCGCTCGATCTTGAACTTTATTTTTCACACAACATTTTTGGACAATTTTAAAAATATCTGTGGCTGAAGTAACGTGGAATGTCGCATATAACCTTCATGATTCCGTAACTTAATCCTCGTCTTTTTTTTTCTATGGAATTTTAGAATCCTCCAGTGCGACCTATGGCCATTTCTTTGACCTGTTAATAATCATGTAATTCAAAAATGAATGTTTTAACAAATATCGATATATTATTGCGATGGAGTTCTTTTTTTTTTTTTCTTCTTACGAAACGTACCTGTACTTCAGGTCGAGTTCCCAACGCGTAAAGCAAACCATCAGCAATGTCTTCCGGTTTAATCGCAGGAACTTTGTCAAAAAAGTCTTCTATACCTGCTGATCTTGCGATTTCAGTTTTTACGAGACCCGGACTTATGCTCTGCAATGAAAAAATTCATATGTCATTTAAAATTTATTTGTCACACATACTTTCAAGTTAATTGAGAGCTCACCGTAATTCTGATGGGGAGTGCCGTAGCCCTGACCTCGTTTCGAATCGAATGTGTCATGGCTACCGTAGCGTGTTTGGAAGCTGGATACAAATTGAAACTATTTTTACCGTCGACATCGGAGAATCCCATTTGCGGAATCTCGTGCCCCAGTAAGCTTAGTAAATTATAGAATAAAAATTAGCAAAATCGAATGACCAAAATCCCAATAAAATATTATAGGAAAAGCCTATTTGACAAAAACTGCATGTTAACATTTTTATTAGTAGAATTATAGATGATATAAGAACAAATCATGTGTTTATCAATTTTAAAAAATACTAACACTAACGCACGCGCTTAAAAATAATTATTTTATTATATACTTTTTATTTTGTATTGCGTTATATTGTGTTGTTTATTAGGTTAGATTACGATCTGTAGTGGGCGCATAATAAACTCCGTACACTAATACATTGAAAGCCGATCAGAACGATGACTAAAAGTGGCTTCATTTGTATATCCCACTTGGAGATCTTGTGACAGAAGTTTAGTACATTTTTTACATGGAACATTGCACTACTAATGTTTTGGTTTTTATAATTTACGAATATTATGAGAATGACAAGTGAGTCAACGATTATCCTACCTATTGATAATAAATATGTGCCCTTCCACATTTCTTCCTCTCATCGAACATACAGCTTCTTTGGTGCATGAGGCCATACCGAGAATATTAATATTTACTATTTTCTCAAAAGATGATCTGTCACTCTCTGCAATAATATTTATATTCTTTAAAAACGTGTTACTTCAATAAAACGATTAAAGCGTTTTACCATAGTCGTGTTATGACAAAATAGAATTATGTCACGAACATTACTGTGTTATTTTAAAAAATCTAATTGCATTTAAACAAACAAAAATATAATAATGTGAAAATACGTATCGCACCGATTATTCTTCCGTAATTTATGACTCCAGCATTGTTCACCATAATGTCAACTCCATTGTGCTCCTTCTTTATAGTGTTGAAAGCAGCTGTGATATCGCTTCCGCGCGATACGTCACAGCGGATTGGATAAAATCTACCGGAACTCGAATCAGCTTGTGTCTGATTTATCATTTCTTCCATAGCTTCTACTTGGATGTCGAGACCCGCTACATTTATTCCAACTGCGAGCAATGCTTTAGTTACCGCTGCGCCGATTCCGGAGGCTGCACCGGTCACCACTGCAGTTTTTCCTCTCCAACGATTTAATTCCATCTCGATGGATTGCTGACGTGTTACTGATGAATATTCAATTCGACTGACTAACGAAACCAGTTTTGCGTTACTTATAAACATATCATAAACGAAACGTGTTCTATGCACTGAATATTTTTATTTAACTGATTATTCGATGGTTTATCTCTTTATCTTTTTTAAACTTTCCAGGTTTGTAATTAGAAACAAAACCTATTAAAACGGCTTCGTTGTTACATAATCTTACTCGTAACATAATACAATGTCATCTGTCTGATTCCTCGTAGAGGAAGCCTTGTTTTCGTAACATTTTGTTTTTCAAGGTTTTGATGTGGGTACTTAAAAAGTTCTAATACATCGTGAAATCATATTTAGAAAAAAATATCCGTTCCCTCGCGCGCGTGCTTGATACAATTTTTGCCCAAATCGCTAACGTGTGTTTCATTATATGGTTGTTTGAATTTTTCGAAAAAAGGGTGTGATCTCTCTAAGTTCGGTAAATGTTGAGCTGTCCAACTAAAACTTTCTACAATAATAGGCAAGGGGACAAGTTTGTTCGATATTGAGTTTAGCATGAATCGATCGATGCAATAAAATTTTATGGAATTATAAGTTTTTCTAATTTTTCGGAAAAAAATATAATTTTCGTTCTAACTTTCGTAAATTTTTATCTACCAAACCGAAACTTTGCATACAAATTGGCTATGGGATAAGAATGTTTTGTTTTTAATTTGGCGAGAATCGATCACGGAGTTTACACTTTATAAAATATGAAACTTTACAAAACTGTTACTTTTTCAAAAAAAAGCTGTACCTTCCAACTTTTGGATACTTTCACTTATCAAGCCGAAATTTAAATGTAATATTTTTAATATGCTTGTGACTAACTTAGTCCATAAACGATTGAGGTGCAGTGACTTTTTACTTTTTATTTTTCGGGCTTGAATGGTTTTCCATCTTTGACAAAACTTTCTCTATGAGGAATCCAAAATTGATTAATATACATTCTTATCGAGATAACTTTGTAAAAGGTAGGAATTAATGAGGAAGCAACGTGCAAGGTTCTACTTTGCATCCTTCTTACTATAACTTTAAATTGCTAAACTTAATCTGAGAAATGATAAAATAAGGATATAATTTCGAAGTCCACCGTTTCATCAGTTATGGCCATAGAGACTTTAAACAAATTTCAACATTCAACCGTAAAAGATGTACGTTTATAGAAAATACGGACAAATCATCTAAATGTGCTCACTAAATAAATATATTAAAGTGACTAATGTTATAAAATAGTGCAGGGGCCACATTCGATGGACGAACTTTAAATATTTATTAAGTCGTTAAATATTTGTCTAAGTTAGCAAAAATTTACATATAATAATTTATTTGATGTAATAATCATTATAGAAAATTTGTCTTAACATTTCAACTTAGACGGGTCGTATTTTCTTTCTTGATCTAACTCATTTGTTGTAAAACACTAGTTATATATTTCATAACCTCTGAATACGTTTTTTTACCGCATGATCTGGGTTTTTAAAGTCTAAAGAATTGTAATCTAATTGCCAGTGTCTGGCTCTGATGTAATATTTATTTACAGTCCGGGGACGAGACGGCCTTGAGTGCTATTTGTTCTCATTGAGTTTGAGTTTTCGAATTTAATATTTTTATCAGTCCAATAAGATAAGACATGTACTCCATGCATAACCTCGAGCTACATCGAATCACGAATTGATTGAAATTGTTTCACGTACGCGAATAGCGATGTAAAAATAGCAATGCTTATTTTGTTGCCGCTGTTATTAATTTGCAATAAATAAAATTAATGAGATAGACAATAACAGCAGTTGAACGATGTAATTCAATAAACGAGCAACTTACGTAATTGGTTTCACTTTAAGTTGAAATATGAGGAAAATGATTGAAATTATTGCGTAAAAACTCTAACTATTGTTGGTAATAGATGAAAGGATACAACAAAATGTGTGTCTTGAGAACTAGTTTTTGCAATCTGAGTCCTCGCTCGTACGATACCGCTCTGTCAAGGCGTCGTTCGACACTGCTAATAAAACTTTTCTGGTCCCTGGGGTCGACTCATTTGATTCTCCAGAGGCACTCGTGTCTCATTCAATACATATTTGCTAAGAGAGTATTTATCGATAGTATCGTCGCGCAATCAATTCGCAGTGTCGACCATGGTTTAGTAGAAATTCATAGAACATAACAATGTGTTTTTATCGTATTTCAATTTTTGTGTTGCAGTCAACGTATTCTTCTCTTATTTCAGTTATTGTATTGCAGTCGGCTTATTTTACTCCAAATGTATAAAAGGAGTGCGAGGAATGTCATAGAAGAAGGATTTACCAATTTGTTAGTTTACCACAGTAGCGATGCCATAGAATCAGACACAGGAAAAAAATGTAAGTACCGGAATAAATTTATCTGTATAAGGGAAAAAATGTAATGTATCATTCGTATATATTGTTTGTTAAGCATTAGTTTACCTACGCTAAAATCATTCACGTGTATAATATTCCCACGGTACAATATATAAAAAAGGTGAAAGTAAATGTGGGTTAAAAATGAAAACATTTGAAAGATTAATTGTGGATACGGTTCGGTAAACTGTGTAGCGATAGTAAAGCAATGCATCTTGTCTTCGTCGATGACTGCGTCCTTTTGGTGAAATCTCCTTTTGGTTGCCCAACTACGTACACACGGTGACTAAAGCCTACGACGATGATGTATCTACCGTGCAGTGTATCGAGAATTGTCCCGGAACGGCTTCGCGTTGCGACTTTGAAACCGTTCACGGGCTGCTTGTCACGGCATTAGCAGCGTCAAACCGGTTCACAGAGCCCCGAGGCTCGTCTGCCTCGTCGACGTCGACGTCTACGTCTACGAATACGTCGGAATGACGGGTTCGACGAGGAACAGAATAGAACGACGACTACGGTAGTATGTATTTGCGCGTGCAAACATCGACGAACGTTTGTCGGATGCTCCCACTGACTTGCTGACTGTGCTCTCTGCCTTCGAATCCCGAGTTGCTCCTGCTCGTCAGGTTCGTAGACGTTCTTCTCGTACTTGCGTTTCACCAAAAGCTCAGGCACTAGCGATTCCCTCAAGCCAGTTGGCACCTTGTGATTTGAATTCGGAATTTCTAAATCTACCGATTCAGAAAATGAAGTAGAAAATATATTCTTCGTGAAAACATTGTCAAGAATTTTTCAGACCTTTCTTGTCTGTTATTTATTTATTTATATTGACTTTGAATTATTTATATTTACATTGAATTCCGTATATTAACATTGAATTATTTTTATTTATGTTATTTTCCAAAAAATGCTTATTAACTTTTTTTGCGCTTAAGAAAGTAAATTTATAACTGCTCAAATATGTCTATAAATTTAACTATTTAATCTCACCTCGCGCTTCGCAATTCTTCGTTCTAACAAGTAAAGTATAGATTAAATTTTGACTGTAGGCAATCCTCGATCTCATGCATTGAGTATGATCCTATGAATACGATAATACTTCTGGATCTACTACTGGTCTGTCAAAGTAAGAACCTTCGGAAAAGTAACACAGGGTTCACATAATTTCACTGGATGTATATTGAAGGAAAGAAAATTGACGAAAATCGAGAATGATGAATGTACAATTCATCACGGTACTCCATTGAAGGTCGTCGCTGCAGCCGTTTTATTCCGTTTCCTTTGTGCCCGCGCACATAGCTAATATTGCAGAACCTTACTGCGTGCCATTTTACAAAACATTGCATCAAG
The DNA here is from genome assembly GCA_963942595.1 of Cylloceria caligata. Taxonomy (NCBI): domain Eukaryota; kingdom Metazoa; phylum Arthropoda; class Insecta; order Hymenoptera; family Ichneumonidae; genus Cylloceria; species Cylloceria caligata. Next base: position 41,249,177 of record OZ012709.1, on the reverse strand, counting down.
GTGTGTCCGCATTTATCGACAAAAATGCAATAACATAGTATCAACCTCAACGTAGGGCGACAGTTCTCATAAAATTGAAGAAAATGATCAAGCCACGGAAATTTTTCTATTGGGATTTAATAAGCCGACCGATTTAACATCCGACGCTGAATAATTTTTTTTGCTGATTCTCCTTTATCCTATAACACAATCCCACTTTTTAAAATATCAACGTAAATTTATACTAATTCCGAGAGTCTATCAGTGTACGATTTATAAAAATTCTTGAATACCAGGTGAGCTGAAAAGTTCGTAGGCTGACACATAGATGGCGCTACTAGTATTAAATCCATATGATTTTTAGTTAGCCCTAACCTTCAAAAGACATGTGTATAAATTTAACAGCTGTCGCACTATTAGTTTGTGAGATATAGCATTTTGAATGAAGCAACTTTTGTTAGTTTGAAAAAATGGATAAAAAGGAATTTTGTGTGTTAATAAAACATTGCTTTTTGGCGAAGAAAAATACTGTTGAAGCCAAGGCTTGGCTTGATAAACATTATTTGGACTTTGCACCAGGAAAATCAACCATTGAGAAGTGGTTTGCTAAATTTAAACGAGGCGAAATGAGCACCGAGGACGATGCATGCAGTGGACGCCCGAAAGAGGCTGTTACCGATGAAAACATCAAAAAAGTCCACAAAATAATTTTGGATAACCGTAAAGTGAAGTTATTCGAGATAGCTGAGACCCTAAAGATATCAAAGGAACGTGTTGGACATATCGTGAAAGAATATTTGGGGATGCGAAAGCTCTGTTCAAAGAGGGTGCCGCGCGAGCTCACAATCAACCAAAAACAACAACGAATTGATGATTCTGAGCAGTGTTTGGAGCTGTTCTAATTGCATGAATTGGGCTTCGAATTGCTTCCGCATCCACCGTATTCTCCAGATCTGGCCCCCAGCAACTTTTTCCTGTTCTCAGACCTCAAGAGAATGCTCGCTGGAAAGAAATTTAGCGCCGATGAAGAGGCAATCGCCGAAACTGAAGCCTATTTTGAGGCTAAAGACAAATCGTACTATAAAAATGGTATCGAAAAATTGTATGACCGCTATAATCGTTGTATCGCCCTCGAAGGCAACTATATTGAATAATAAAATCAAATTTTATCAAAAAAAAGATTTTTTCTATGTTAGCCTACGAACTTTTCAGCCCACCTGTTACTTGCACTCTTATCAACTTCTGTTATCGTGGTTTATCACGTTGTGCAATATAAAAGTTTATCTTGATTTTCGAACAGTCTACCGTTGAGCATTTTGTATGAACAGGTTATCGGTGTTCTACAAAAATTCATGAAATGGAACCGTATTAATTTCTTTCCAAAAACAATTTCTGTTTTCATGATACTCGTATCGTTATCATGAACGACAAGTGAAACTTGAATGAGTTTTTACTATGTCTGCTAGGAATTTGTCATATTATTTACCAGATTTCAAGAAATTCGAATATCATTAAGAGCCACTCTTTTGACTTTGACCGGTAACTGATGGACAACCTTTAGAGGTTGTGTTTGAAGCGAAATACAGCCTGGCGAGTTAGAGCTTGCAGCCCTTTGACCGTAATTGACTCACTCTGCAAGCTCGAGTCCGTGATTCTAGTACTCCAAGTGCTTACTACTCGTGCTGCTGCTTCATCACGCAAATTGACCGGGAGTAAGTGCGGTGCGACGTCTCGAAGACGAAAATCTATTTGGGAGTGCTATCGTTGATAGAAGTAGTACGCCAATTTCGATCGTCAATCGAATCACAAGCCCTCTAGACCCAGAGTTCTGAGTACTACAAAATCAGTAACTTACTAGACTGGAAAAGCTGTCAAAAGACTCGTTAATAGCCATTTAAAATACATATTGGGAACTTTCAATTGACGATATTAAATGTTTTTATTGCTTTTTTAGAAAAAAAATTATTGTTATAAAAAGTATTTTTTAAATATCTACGTGAGAATAAGTTAAAATAGCTAATTTTTTTTCGTTTCTATTTTAAAGTCATTGTTGGAATAATTTATCAACAGATGTACCGATATATTCGATGCATTTTTCTATATTATACAATGAGGATTGCGCCGTTCAATTTCATATGCTGCAGTCCATATTTCAATAAGAACAAAAAATAAAAATTACTGCTACAGACAAATTTTCTATTAGCAATGTTTTTGATTAGAAAATTCGCGTAGTAAATGTTAAGTGTTCCAGAAAGAGCCGTCGTCGTGCCAAGTAAAAGTAGCACCTCGATGCAAGTAGGTCGGGGTGACGTGAGGAAATTTTAATACTCAGACATTTTTTTTTATCCATGGCGTCGTGACGCTACTCCGTCTCTTGATAAGAAGAAAACAGTGATAACAAAAATTTCTCGTAAACGCTTTTTACGCTATATAGTCGAGAAGCGTGGATGCGATGCGGTGCAGATGAGAGCGATTCATGCCCCGAGGATACTAAAGCTATGAAAGGATATATACGCATTTCAACTTTTCTCATATCGTTGCTCGTTCGTTATTAGTCACAGAGTTACCGCGCGTTCCATCCGTGATACTACGGACGAGTCAAAGTAAAGTCACGCGCGTATATAACCCGTTGCTGAAATAAAATGAAGACAAAAAAAAAAAACGAGAAATGTATTTGCATTGTACGCACGCGTGCGACGTACGGCCTTGTAAACCTATCAATTTTTGTGACAACAGAAATAGGGAAAGTACGACAATAGAATTGCGAAATCGTTGATACTCTGGCTTATTGATATTAAAATTGCTCTACCGTAAAAAAATATTTAAATGAACATGTTCAACTTTTAGGCGCGCAATTTTTAAGCTTAGTATGAAATAAAAGTTTGATTAATTCAGTTTGCATCAATATGGATTGTAACCCGAATATTTGGTGTAGAATTTTAATTCTACAAAATTGATACAATACAATTTTTTTTAAATAGTTGACTTTTATGTACCGAGGGAGGTTAACAGGAGAGAGGTTGCGCTGAACGCGTTAGTTGGTTAAAAAAGAGCTGAAAGTCCATCGTTTCTCTGACCAATCTCATATAATAAACCGTAATTTTTTTTTCAAATTTAGACAAAAGCTGCATTAAAGTATCTCTATCGATCGAAGTGTTTTATTCGCATTAAACATAAACTAGCAGAGGAATTCGCTTAATTCTATCGTCATGATTCGGTTTCCCTGATATTCCACATTAAACTGCGTAACTTGGAGTACACAATTTTGAAAAAAAATTGTTTAAATTTCATTGTTATCTAAGAAACTCCCAACACAATCGAACAGAAACAAGTTTTGGCACAAATATCCTTAAGGCACCAGGTGCCATTACTGGTATCGACTATACGGTGACGCGAATGTCAATGAACATTCGGGACAGTTTCTCGTGTCATCACTGTTTGAGTTTCTATAGCCTACGTATATGCATGGACCTGCAATATAGATATAAGATGCGTATATTCCCTTGCGGTTCTTGGCAGGGCCGATCGATGGCCTCGGGAGGCCAAAGTGCCTGTGGTACCTGCGGACTACCCGAAGGGAGTGTGTCTCAATTAATTACGGTCGTCGTCGAGCCGCCTACAGAGCGCACAGGGTCCACGATCGATAACGATTTTGGTCCTCCTGTATAAAGTACGCGTGCATACCGAGAGTGTATTCAAACAAGCTATAGTTGTACATACACCATGTATATTATGTACATATGTATGAGCATGCGATGGAGTTGTGCTCTGTGTATGAAGCAGTGACGTAGCTACATACCTGGTGCAGGATCTTCTCATTCAGGATATTACAACCGCTTGGCCTATCAACAGGGCCCACCACCATCTATCCCTTATACTCTACCTATCACTTATATATAGCGCTTGAATATCCCTGGACCTTTCGCTTAACGATCCGGACACGAAACTGACCAACATCTATGGTCGCATGTTCATCTCGATATAGGATCTTCCGGGGATGTTAATTTTCACGGATAACAGTATTCCCAGGATGCTCAATTAAGTATTTCGTGATAACCGTTACTACTTGTGATTTATAATGTTGCCAATATTTTCATAGTTTAAAATCATTTTTATTTCAACAAAAATATAACCAAACTTTATCAATGCCTGACCGTTTATCGAGATTAGTGTAGAGTCCTTTGGCAAAGTTCTTGTCGGGCATATTACGATCCCTTATTGTTTATGTTACGGGATTCGTTGCACAATAAGTGCTATGATACTTTCAATTATCAATATACTGCGGTGACTTGCGATAAGATTTCTCCCTATCTGTTTGAACACATATGAGTGTAAACGGAAATAGATAAATTTTATAAAGTGTGGTCACTTACAGTATTTGTATTATTTCACCGTTATCCGGTATGATGAGAACCTCTAAAAAAAAAAACGGAACGTTTTTCCCCACAACGAGCTTTCTGCGGTGACAGAATAATTATGCACCAGTTATTTAATATAATTTTAGGGTGAAATGTGTACTCGTGTGAATTTTGCACGACCTCGAAGTGATACTAGCGTTGACATAGCTGGATGTAAAATTAGTGACACAGGTCGAGATATAAACCCGAAGTGGTGATGCTGATTTCTAACTATTCTGAGTACTACTTGCAACACATGGACGAACCTGGTGTACCCCACGGTTTTCGTTCCCGTCAAGTAGGACTATAATAATGGTGTAACTCGTCGAGTTACTCCGAGTTGTGCATTCATTACATTTTCTATTCGTTGAAAATGACGGGCGAGTTTGCGCCATAATACAGTAAACTATTATAATACTCCGTGTCACCTATAGCATGCTATACATCACAATGCGTATCAACTATCGCTAACGAACGCGCGTAACGCGCTAACGGTTCCTCCTAATTGCTGTACATGTTGTGTGCTATAAACATTTCCGACGGAAGTTACTTATTTTTCAAAACAACGCTCGACGCCGACTGCAAAGAGCTCGCAGCAGCTCTGGTACCTGCAGTCTACCCTACCAGGTGACACGATGCTACGTTAAAGTACGTATTAATTTAATTAGAAATTGTAATATGTTGATAATGTTTGAGTTTCATTGTTTTCGCATACGCTATAGTAATTTGACAATTTATTGAGACACGTACTGTGCATGTAGGCAATACTTTAGACATAAATATTCCTTTGAATAGTTAAATTAGGGGATGACATAAAAAAAAGTTATCCCTCAATGATCAGTCGATCATTTGTACCCTAAAAAAAATGATTATAGATAATGACATTCAATTATAATCATCATAATTATAATGTATTACTAGGGAGGCCCTCTGTGCGCTTCGTGCACCAAGCCCCATGGGAGGACTCGAGCTCTGGGGAAAACTTAAGACTTCGTCCTCATGCCTCCTGATCACCCAAGATAGTCCCAGTAAAACTATTTCGCATTGTTAATATAATGAATTAAATAACAATTCCAATTAACACATACAATCGTATACTATCACTGCGAGCTATCAAGATTCATAAAAAAAAGAAACACATCCAACCAATATGGTGACAGTTGTGCCGAACCACCTTGAAGGTGGCCCCAGCCAAAGCTGCTTAATTTTTACGATCGTTGACCACTGCCTAATTATATCAACCAAACACTTAACCAACTAAACATTTTCTTATATTAGATCATAATTCGATGTTATATAAATTGCTTTACGTATTTATGAGTAACAATGAATTTTACCGTTCACTATAATTAGGACACTTAGGTATCTAAATGTGACGGAAGGCATTGTTTTGATTGAATTTCGATGCGTTTTACACGGAATTGGATGAGTTTTTTGGAAACTTCCTAATATCTGCTTCTGGTTAAGTTCTCGACTGAAACTTGGTTTTATTTTTGCTAAAACGTATTGAAAGATGACCCTTTTCCTCTATTTCGGACCTCTCAAAATTGTAATTAGCCTTTCAGTATTCTAGTAATCCTAGTGGTAATTGTTTCAATTGTTCTTCTTCGAAATATCAAGTTGCCTTAACTTTATCTCGACTTTATCGATTTAGGCTTTGATGTAGTGATTTAGAAATGCCTCGAGTACTTAGAGAATGCCGGTTAGATCATCTCGATATAACTGGTCAATAGTAACCGAAAGTCAGCAGCAAATGTTATAAATTGTATGTTTGGTTACACGTAAAATTTGTAATTCGTAACTCAAAGAGGATCGAAGAAATGCTACATTCGTAAGTTTCACTGTACTCTGACTACGAAATGATTTTTGAAAACGAACATGCAATCGATCCGTTCGATAGAATTATCAACGGAGTAACCTATTTCCGGTTGAGAAAACGACCCCAACGCATCCCCTGTAAACTCTGGGCGATATCCGCAGCGTGGGTAACGCGCCTCTAGCCAGACAATCGTTTATTGGCATTGCGCGAGTTGGGCGCACACGAGCAGCAATCGGGCATTAATAATGCTAATCGCAGATATGTACGTACCTACTATAGTATAAACCATGAGCACGGAGAGCACCGCGACGACATTAATTATTAGCGTACTCACTGTACAACGCCGCCGATTGTACGTTTGCAAACAATGAAATTCGAACGTGATTGCTAGCTAGGTTGGTATAGCTAGCTTGGATAGTGAGCCCGAGCACAGCGAGCCCATTGTGAGCCAATTTATTATTGGTAACAGCTCCCTTCTACCTTTACATATAATTTAACGAGATCTCGTTCTCTGCCTCGATATCGATCGTGGAATCGCCGTCGCAATCGCTACCAACGTTAATTGTCTGCGTATACAAGTCTCGATGAATATTCGAATGACCTCGGAACTCCGATTATAATTACCACCTTAACTTTTAGTTTTGGTTTTATTAATTCATTTTAGTTCTTTATAAAGAGAAAGCTTTGTTTACATGAACATTTTTTCAAAAGATAATTTTTTTTTAATATCGCGATGATTGCATGTGCATGCGCGTGTGTGTGCTTTACTAATTACTCAACCGATCGAACTAAAATTTGGTGCACAGGCTAAGTCTAATAGCGTTTTGATAATAGATCTTTGCACATAGAACGGTGTTCAACAATGTTTTGGATTGTATCTGAACCGAATCTATAAAGAGGTTCGGATTTTATGGGATTAAACATTTTCAAATTACTGATGTTGTTACTTTAGTTCACATAAAGTTTAATCAATTGAGCTCGAATTTCGTACAGAAACTAATGAACATTCAAACGTGTTGAACAATCAATTTTGTTAAGGTCAGTTAAACGATTCAGTTTTTGTAGAAATAAAAATTTTCAATTTATGACTGACTCCACTTCTGAAACTTCTGATGAGCAACATACTTTCTCATAGAGGTGACTTTGTTATCTGTGGAAAATAATAAGGAAACAATGTCGAAGTTTCTACTTTGCACTCTCTTTACATTTTTTTTCATCATCATCTTTTCCTTTTTCTTTTCACTCTCGGTCCAATCGATATCTAATTGCATCATTATTCCGAAGTATCCGTGCGAGTTTTATTATCGAGCTAGAAGACACAAGTTTATTATTGCTTTCTATAAAGCTTCAATGTCCGTCGCAAGTTATTCTTACGATTTTATTTGTATACTGGCCAGTTTTCATATTAGTGAATTTTATGTTGAGTTCGGTGTCATAACGTGTAGAGTGAAGTCGTCACTGTGAATCGAAATTGCGAGTGAACGAGTATCCGAGCTTTGTACAACAGGATGAGAGTTTCCCCCGTGTCGCGGTAACGATGCCGAGTAGCACTTGTCTCGTCGTTGCGAGCATCGTTACGAGCACCTAAAATGTTGGTAATGGGCTTTGCTTTTACCCTCAGCTCTAGCTTGGTCCATCCTCCGCACATGCTGCGGCTACGGTGATAATATAATTATTATCTCGATGCTAGGGACATTGCGCTTCGCGACCGAGCTTTCGATTCAATCCACCACCAATATACTGTACGCTGTGTGCACTCCCCGAATTCGATGTACTTTAATTCTCTGTAATGTCATGTGCGTTGATATGTTTCTACTATATACGGAATTCAGTTTGCAATTACAATAATAGGAATTAAATAAATGAACATGTCTTGAACTTTTCGAAATTGTCCGTGTTCCAAAACTGTCCCATCCTATATAGTTGCCTTAATTTTATATCAGTGAATGTCTTTTCTTTATTTCTCTATTTTAGAATTAATTTACTTGCAAGAACTATTTGTATTAAATATTTATTAAGTATTATTCTGTTGAGTAAAAGTTTCATATCTTATTGAATAGAAATTGTCGAATCAACGCTACTTTTTGGAGCGATATGTGTCTACCGAGTACTGACTTTATCTACTTTATTAGCGTGTCCGCGCCTCGTCGCGTAAACGGCGTCTAGACGCGTCTTCGGCGACGATAGGAACGAGAACGACAATCACTACCGCCCCTTCGAGGTCATTTTATACAGATACTAGCAGTGCACACCGTCATATAACTTGCATTCACGATGATACTCGTATATCTTTTATAATAAAGCGCTTTATCGCATATGGAAACTACTCTGCTTTACCTTTTGGTCTGCCACAAGTTCTTCATTCTCTTCTAGTCTCGTTCTCAATGCTACAATAGGATTTTAAAAAAATGAACAGAAGAGACATTCACAGCACATACCACTCTCAGCTTCTAATAATTAACTTCTTTCGATGGCTCGTTAAAGCATTTTCAAATGCTGCCATTATACGTGACTTGCACGACTCCATCCATTCGACTTTTTGCCATCCCGTTGAGAAACATTGAATCCTGCAAAGGTCGTCATTCAAAATTGTTATTGAGTCAATTGTTAATCGAATTTCTTGAGCACAATACGATGACACACTCGATTAAATTATAAACTACAATCTACATATGAGAATAAAGATGCTTCAGCAATTTTTATGACCTTATAATTTTTTATTTTACGTTTCGGGCCATTGTTCGGGGTCCTCTTAAGAAATTTTATTAAATATCTAATAATGTGTTAGACATTTTGATCTTATTATTGTTTAATTGTTGATGGTCAGTTTACTTCAATCTTCATTTTTCACACGATCAAAGCTTCATAACACCATCGTATAATCTGTAGAACTTAAAATTTATATTTAAATATTTTCGAAGCGGAAGTAAGAAGCAAAAATTTAATTAAATTATTTTACAACTATTTTTATCATCTAGCGCTTAAACATTTCAAGCCGTCAAGGTAATATTTTCATTTACACCTTCATGCTTTACTATTGCAATTAATAAAGTTGTTGAAGTCTCTCAATTTAAGAGCTCGAAGTTAGTAAAGTTAAAATCGTTATATTTTAATGCAAGAAGCAAAATGATAACACAACTCATTATAATGAGCCTCCGCATTCCGAAGCTTGAAGAATTCCGAAAGTTTAACTGTAACATTCAAGGGTTTTGTCAAACTGCAATCGGATTTTACTACAGTGGCGACTGTCCATCTCATCTTAAATCGCTTCCAGTCGTATCCGCGGTTACACAGAGCACGTTTACCTGCCCACTGCGGTTTCTTCGACTTTCAGGATGTCGAGAGAGAATCAGTGCATGCAATTCTCGAAGAGGATAAGAGATGTAAAACGGTCGTGATATACCTTAGCCAGAAGTTACATCGCTGAATTGTATCCGGAAGATCGTGGTCCACGCGTATGTACAAATGGACAATCTCCCTTGCTTACTGGTAGATATACGGCAGTTGGCTTGCGCTGTGCCATCCACCTCCACGTCCGATCTTCTCATCTTATCCTCACGGCAATCTAAACTTTGCCAAGTCAATAGAAGCTTCGGATGTGAAGCTTCCGCGTCGCGGCCTTCGATTAGTTTCGTTCCGGCGTGGGTATACGAAACTTTTGGGGCTCAAGAGGACGAGCTGCAGCACGAGTAGTTCGAAAAGGGAGGGACGAAGGGAAGACGAAGCTGCAAAGAGTTGGGGACTAAGAACGATGAGCTCAACAGTCCGCAAAGCTTACTATCTCTTTCTCTTCAACTTCTCGTCTTCAGTTTCTTCTTCGTTTTCGGTTTCCTCCTAGCGGTGGCGCCTCAAGGATCTTCGTCAGTTTCGTTTCTCACTTGTCCTCGTTCACGATCAATGTATCTCTGTAACCAAAGATACTTTTCAACGGATATCCTGGAGCTCATTTTCACCAGGTTTCTTCAACAACATGAGTTGATAACAGTTAATTCGATATTTCTGGATTATTTTCCTTGTAAAACCTCGATGGATTTCGATTCGTTATTTGTGTGGATATAGATAGAAAGGCGTGAGAAAACGTCATGATAATTTACACGTTTCTTCATTTAATCATTGTTAGAAATTATTTATTTCTCCATTTCCAGTCGGGAGGGTTTAAAAAAAAAGATTATTTACTTGAAAGTTTTTAAATATATCAGTAAAACTTGATCTTCGATATGATGATAGAATGTTTTACTCATATTTCTGATGTATTATTACAACGGAATATAACGCCAGTAGACACTATCTATTGATTAGATTTTTGAGAAATACAGTGTCTCGGTGAATTCTGCACAGCAACGTATCCAGAGGCTCAAAAGCAGTTGAATTCATTTCCTCGTAGAAGCTCGATAGACTCTGATTCTTTATTTATATGGATATAGACGGATAGGCGTGAGGATACGTCATGGTAATTTACCTTTCTGCATTTCATCATTATCATAAATCATTTATTTCTCCATTTCCAGTGAGGAGAAACGAAAAAAAAGTTATCTTTTACATAACATTTTTTAAATCCATCAGTACAACTTAATCTTTAATACGATGATAAAATATTTTATTGAGATTTCTGATGTATTTTAACAGAACATAACGCAGTAGACAGTTTACTGAATAGATTTTCCACGGATTTTTGAGAAATACATTGCCTCGGCGTATCCCGAAAAGTAACATACCCAGATGCTTAAAAGCAGCGTTGCAAGACCTGTGTTAGAGCTACAGTATCGTTTCTAAATATTTGAGTAGTTCTTAACAATAGCGTTTCTCGCTGCCACCGGATATCGAGGATGTAGATGTACTTTCTGTTTGTAAATATTTCAAAGGAACGAAGAATATTTGAGACTCGGTACTGGAGGCTACACCGGCAACTCCAGTTGCTTTATGTACTTCGCCTACTCTCTGGTATAGAATCGCATCTCCTGCCACATGAAACTTATTTATGTATATCGTATCGATTTCTTAATCCCGATATTCGAACTGCTGAAACTGATTCCTACCTGACAGTTTCATTCCTCGTGCATTATCCTCGAAGAGTAGCCTGTTGTTATCATATACTCTAAATCCGTTCCCCCAGATTATTGGAAAAACTGATCCAAACGTGGGATAAAATGGAAAACACGCAGTTTTATCAAACCTTTTTTTAAGTGATAAGTTCAGGTGTGCAATGGCTCCGAATAAAAAAATTTTTAAACGTAAAAACTGTTAATGTAGAAACGTTCATTGCGTGTAGAATGTTTTCAAATGGTAGCGGTGCAAAGTGTTGGTTAATTAGCAGAAGAAGAGAAAGAGAATAAGTCCATTGCCCATCTCAGAAAACGGGTCGCACCTCCGGGCGTTATAAACTTCGTGGGACACTGATGGATTAGCAGAGTCAGGTGGTGTGTGCCGCAGCACCTTACAGCCGTTGCCGAAAGGGCGTCGGATCTCGGTGAAGCAAAGTAAGTAAGATTGAGTCACGTCTCGTCTCGTGGAACGTTGGAAAGGTGATGGTAGGGTGTTGTGCAATGCAGTAAGCTAGCGCGGAATGCACGACGTTAGGTGAGTTTGATAGCCTCGGAACGCAACGAACTTTGGTGCGCATCTCCCTCAGCAGCTATTTTCGCTGACAGAACCCGGGGACCTGACCCTGTACTGAAATGCGAACGCTACTTCTCCCGCAAAGCTCTTGCCTTTCGCCACACTCTGTTAAATCTTGTACATTGTAATCAAACGGGACGTAGATGTCACTTGACGGTGAACTACAAACGTTATGTACAATTTTGATGCATCATAAATCCAGTAGAGGATCAGACGTCTGGTAAACAGGGTCGTTAAAGAATTAATGAATGTTGTTTATTAATCGTAATAAAATATTCGTTGATTTTGTGGTAGAAATTTCAGTCAAAAATTGCCTATCACACCATAAAATTGGTTAGGATCATGGTCGTTTTTATTTATTTATTTTTATTTATCGCAATAAAAATTATTTATATCGAAGCACAACAGCAAAAGCCAATAATGGTGCTCACTGGTACAAGGAGGAAGTGGACAAAAGTTGCATATCAATAAAGATAATATACAAGACATGATATATTGCGACAAGCCAAGAGGAGATGATACAATGTGCATGCGCGAGCATCCTTAAAAATAGTCTGCGACGGATCGTTGAACACGTCTGGCGATTGATTGATTGATGCTGCAGTATAGATTAACATTATTGCAGAGATTATACTCGTACAGAGGAGAATTTATAGTCGCATTACATAACTGAATCGGCAGATAGAACGTAGGGTTAACTCGTGAATTAACCGCAGGTACTCGTATCGGCAACAATTCTAAGAACGTTATGCAATCGACGAAATTTCATCCTAGTTTCAAGACGTACGCGATGGTTGAAAGCTTGCATCTTCTCTCAGCTCAACGTGCCACAAAGAACGAAATCACAAAGCAACCGTTGCAGATAGTAACCGTCAATTTTCAAGGCCAATTATTTGAGAAATTTTCGCTAATATGACTAACGGTAGAGTGCACCAGGCTGTAGGAGAGCATTAAGATTGTATCGGTGTTTTTAAACTGTTTTGTTTGTCGAATAGACAAATCTAAGACACGCGAATCAGCTTTTACAGTCGCCTTGATATGCGAATTAAATGTGAACTTCAAGAATCAAACGTGATACCTAATAATAAGTCAACGGGAAGAGATTCACGTGGAAGTACTTGCCCTGCAATAATATCGTTGTATCGAATTCAGTCGACTGATCTCGTGTAAGAAACAACTTTATATTTCTGTACATTCTAATCAATTAATGGTAATGATAGAATATATTTTTGTGTCATCAGCATACGTGCGATAAATTCTGGCACGATAAAGAATCCGAGGCATTTTTAATAAATATTAAGAATAGGAGAGGTCCGAGGTTCCACCCTCACGTATGTCCAACGGTGGAATGAAGTATCGTGACCGGTAGCCATTATCGAGATGTTGTGTGCCGACTAGGTATGAGATAAGAAGAATTGACATTCGTTCAATGTTTTATCATATAACACTGATTGATTCAATAATAGACCGTAGAATTAGGACATAAATATTGAGAAATCATTGTAGATATTAAATGACATTGATACTTTTGATAAAGTAAGAGACGAATTGAGGGACAAGAGTGACTGGACGAGAGTTTGTAGCAGGTCTATGCTACTGTTGGTTTGATCGACGAAGCTACTCGAAATTTTCTTCTGAGTCGATCAACGGGGATCTGGGGAGGGTAGTACCGGGCCGGGCCACGATTTTTCTCCCTAGCGAGATACTCGACAAAGGTCGGGACAACATTAATCAAACGATCCAATCTCCGCGAGCCACTAGCATGTCCCTGTGGCGTATATGCTGCAGTAGAGAAGTCCCTTGACAAGGGAGAAAAACTGTCGTCTAGGTCGTATATTCGTCTCTCGTCCATCATCCGGCAATTGCACTACGAGAGTGGACTTCTGATTCGTCAGACACACTCCCGAAGTAGCTGTCTCTTCACCAGACTCCTTGAATGAAAGAGCATGCAACATATCGCGATATAATGAGAATCACGTTTGTAAAATAACTTAAATATCTTTGCTAACCGGTTTTTAACAATAAGTTTTTTATGTTTGATGAAATTATGAATTTTAAAAAAATGTATTATGCCAGATAAGTAATTTTATGGTCGACTTATACAATCTTGTTAGGATTGTCAAACAAGGCTTTAATGCCACGACTTGCACGGTAGTTAGTTTATGTTTATGACGGTTGACGCGATTGCTCGTCTCGCTTGCAATTACATAGAATCACCCAAAAACACCACAGGTATAAAAAAAAAAGATCTACGACAAGTACATATACATTAGTAATTGTATATGGTACGTCTCAGAGGTCTCGCTATTTCAGCGTGTGCGCGGCAACCCGGAGGTTGCTACGATTACTGAGCCTCAATGGTTTATTTGCGAAGACGTATGCGCGAACACTCGTAAAAAAATATATATTGGGTCTGGGAAAACGTTCATGGCGTTTTTTTTAGTAAAATTCAACTGGTTTTCTTATAGTGTGAAAATGAATTTATTTAAACCAAATATGCTCCATTATTATCGACAATGCTTTGCCATTTTTCGGGTAGAGCCATGATGCCATCGGTGAAGAACTTCTGTGGTTTCTGGTTGAAAAATTGAACAAGTGGTTTTCACAGGCTTCTTTTGAAAGCAGCTTAATTCCATTGAAAGAGTTCTGTAGAGATCGGAATAAGTGATAGTCAGAGGGTGCTATGTCTGGACTATACGGTGGATGCATAAAAACTTCCCAACCAAGCTCTCACAATTTTTGACGGGTTATCAAAGAAGTGTGTGGTCGGGCGTTGTCATGATGGAAGACAACATCTTTCCTATTAATCAATTCGGGCCGTTTTCTTTCAATTGCTTGGCGTAATCTCTCTAGTTGTCCTCAGTAGAGTTGAGAATCAATCGTCTGATCAACTGGAAGTAGCTCATGGTGGACGATTCCCTTCCAGTACCACCACACACACTGCATCACCTTTTCGCCGTCAATACTGCGCATCGCAGATGTTAATTCGGTCTATCATGTTTTTCGCGCTCAACTCATGCGGAACCCATACATCGAGCTTCTTTTTGTAGCCAGCTTCGTGTAAATGGTTCAAAACAGTTTTGTGGTCATTGCCTAGCTCCATACCAATATCGACACCGCTGATATGCTTATCTTGCTGGACTTTTTCAAGAATTTCATCAGCTTTTTCAGTGATTGGACGTCCAGAGCGTGACTCATCTTTCACATAAAAATTACCAGAACGAAAGCGAGCGAACCATTTCCGCGCAGCAGATTTTGATAAAGTACCTTCACCGTACACAGCACACATTTTTTCACAAGCCTGCGCAGCGTTCTTCCCTTTGTCATAATAATATTGCAAAATATAGCACAATTACTCATTACTTTTCTCCATTTTCAAACGCAAATAACTTTCCAACCACTGCACCAATTTCGATGTTTATGCACTCAAAGCAACGCTCGAAGTGTCACCTTTCCAACGAGCGTTTAGTGGTGTCGCTGCGATCTGTGTTTCCTGACTTATTTGCAATTGATGCCATCTATCGGGAAAAATGCCACGAATTTTTTCCCAGACCCAATATATACATAAGTGAAGTTTCCCCCGATTACGAATTAAAATCCATTTGTAAGTGTAATTAATCACAGTTTATTGCAGGCTTAACAATATGTATATCGTTAGGTAAAAGTTATCGGTTGGAGCGTTTATGAGAGACTTGATATGGTTTTGAATACGGCCAGCCGTTGCAGTGGCCCATAAACGCTGAGCTGACGCGATCTATACGAGAATCAGAGAATAAGACAGAGTGATGCAGAATGTAACGAAGTAGGCTGCTTAGTAGGAACGTAGAATTGAACAGATGTTAGTCGGCAGGAATATGAGTAGTTGCATCCGGTGGTGTAATAAAAAATTTCGATTAAGAAGTAGAATGATCGTGGAGAAAGAAAAAATATAACAACAACAACAACAACAACAATAATAATAATAACCGAATCGGATAAGTTTGAAGGGTTACGACGTAACAGTTTCTATTCTTACAAATCGTTATTAAATAAATGGTAAAACATCAAAGTATGTATCGTTAAGTATATTTTCTGTTCATGCATTAAACTTGCTAGAAATTTTCGTATATAGTGACATTATACATTATAAACGGAAAACTCAGGATTTCAGGAATTTGGGTGAGAAGTGTAACTTTTTCGACTGCAGTACTTGACGTGTTTATAAATTGCGTAAACCTTTATACTCCAACGTAATTTTACAACCACAAACTACACTTTTTTGTATAATCTTGCCAAGCTGTCTCTTTTCCTTTTATTTTGCTCCTGCGAACTAGGCGCAGGGCGCTTCCGCGATGGGAAAAAATCAACGTTGTTTGGGCAACGTTGCTGATGCAATTAGCCTGGGCTAATTGCATTAGCTGTTCGAGGTAGAGTGAGTGATTTTTAATGAACGTTCATGAAATAATCCAAATTCCAATACCAAGTACGGGTCTCATAAAGTTTCAATTGGGCAAATGACTTATTTAAAACAAATTATGCATGAACTGACCAAAACGATTGAGCGCATTAAAAAAATCAAAGGAATAAAAAAATATTGAATAAAGTTGCTCAGATTTTTTACAATTTTCTAGAAGATTTTTCCCGACAATATACCACTTTCGGTTGTCTAAATACTTTACGAAACTCTTACTCTAGCTCTTATTTTCTCTCTTAGTCACACGAACACGGATGTGCGAATAAAACCAAGAAAAATACGTGACGACCATGCGATACTACGTCATAAACCACTCGTTGCGCGGCAAACGTTTCGTCCACCGTCTACCAAACTGAGTTACGCGAAATATTCCACTTTAATATGTGTGCGGCCTTTGATCTTGAAAACCCTCGCACATTATACCTCCACGGGGTAATGGAAGAACATGCATGTGATAATACCTTGCAATAATGAACTTTAATGCAGGGTACGAACCTTGCCGTCCATATCCCACAGTACCGACATAAACGCCGGGACGACGACCCTGCACGCCTGCTACGAACACTAAAACTATGGCTTTTCCCCGAAGACCCGACTCCAAGCCGACTCGATATCTCACGCATATCCGACACTTCAATAACGCGATATATTCTACTGTAACACTGACCATGAAAAAGTGACTCTAGATTCCCGCAGCGTCAAATAATTACGCAAAAGAAATACCTTAAGAAATGCAATGCGCGGACGTTCACTGTGGATTCACTGTGACACGCGAAATATTCACTCGTTCACCCAATGATTATTTTTCTGTGCCAATAAAACTAAAGATACCGACATGAAAAACCTCTACATTTCATTACAATTCAGTCGTGATAAAAATACTTAATACAATAGTAGACCGGACAGATATGAAAAGTAGCCTACCGGTACAACGAGCATCGTGTAGATGCCCTTGTATGTTCTCTCAGTGTATCCTCTCCTCTCCTGTTCGATAATTCACGGTGCTTGATCACTTTTTCGTTACGTCTACACGACTCCACGTCGCCCGAGAAAAATTTTCGAGTGATCGTTGTCTTCCACGCTCGCCGAGTTTTCTCTTTTACCCCTTGATACGAATCTGCCCTAATTAAAGAAATTACTCTCGCACTCGTACCTCGGAGATGGGACCTAGCGCATCGTTAGTTAGATTTATAAATCTGCCTAAACTACCGGTGATTATACCTATACCGTGGTGTATCACAATACGTTGCGTTACCGGCTATATGCGGTAGCCCTGGTTGAGCAGAATACTCAAACTAATTTTTTTTTCTGATCTGAATAATCGCGTTGTAAGTTAACGAACTTTCCCAAGCCTCTCCTCGTGTCACTAGACCTCGGGTTACTGGAAACTGGCATCTAGATGTATCGGGGTGACGATCCTCGTCCACTGGTCGCAGAGGAAACGCGAGCTGACAGTTCGCATGGCAGGACATCAGAAGCTATTATCAGGGATGTAGACAGGACGTTTTCGGCGCGTAGATGTAACCTTACGCTCTTTCTGTATCGCTCAAACCCTGCTTCTTCCTAAAGGTTTTGCATAAAAAATTGTCTCGGATAATAATAAATAAATAAATATGATATCTCTTCCTAATGAAGCTCTGCACGGTCCCCTTGGAGACGAAGAGTAGGGAGGATGTAGCGTGTAATGTAACGCGCAAATTTACCAAATATGTTTGTACGATAGCTTACCAAGTATTGTGGTAATTTCAAATAAATTTTTTGTTTAGTCATCCTGACAATTATCAAATATGGTAATTGTTAATATTCATACGAAATCATATTAATATTGGTAAAAATCGTTGTGAAACTAAAAGAAAAATTCATTTTACAATTTTTCTAATAATTTGATATTGTCAGACGGTTTAGTTTTATTAACAAACTATTTTTTTTCTAAACATTTCTAAACTAAAAAAATTTCTCACAAACAATTTCATTGCTTAATGTTGATAAGCAATATACTTTGATAATAGAATTGATTGCTACGAATTTTAATAGAGATACAACTATGTTAAAAAAAAAGACGATTGGAGCACAAAGGTTTCGGGTACCGTGTGTCATGTGCTATATATGAAAAATTGAAAAATTTTCGGTATTTTGAAATACATAAACCAACGTATCTTTGATATGCGACACAGCTACAGCATCTATTTTAGTTCTGAATGAAATATTTTGATCTGATGCATCGAATTGCAGCACAAAATATGTTCTGAACGCTCAATATTTATTGATATGTCAATGTTAACTTCTTAAAATATAGCTAAATCGAGTTGCTTTTAGTAAAAGAGTTATCTCGCCGACAGGTTAGTGAAGTAGGTAAATGTACTTGTCTCGAGACGGTACCGCGTCCCCAGTTATGGTGAGAGAGGGCCGAATGTCCGATGAAGCCTAATTGGTCGATCGATGAAAACCGACGGAGACCAACGTAAAAGTGCCTCCTCGATCCATCAACGTCGTCGTCAAATTACCGTCAACGACATTCCATTACCCCATACTGTTGCATCAACTATCGGACCGTTAAATCGATCGATCGTTTCACGAAAGGCCAGTGAGAATTAGAAAAGTACAATTGAAAGAATAAAATGATAAAGAAATGAAAGAAAGTTAAGTAAGGGAAGAAATAACGTGGTACCACTTGACGCCTAAGATGGAACAGAATATAGGACTCACGTATTTTTTTGTAATCTAATTTATAGCAAAAAGAATAGAAACGTTATAAGACAAAAAAATGGAAGCAGGAAAGATTAAGGTCTGCCGTTGCCCGATTGCGGAAAATACGAAAGTTTTACGATGTTATGTACCGGCCTGTGTGGAGAGTTTGTACGTACACCTAACAGCCTACGTTGATACAAAATATAACAATAAAAATGAAAATCTGAGCGCCGTACGAGAGGGTGAGTACCACGTCGCTCTTTTTATTACGTTAACTTTATGCTTTGCTCTGTAACGCCAACTCTCGCGTCATCACGTGCCTGCACCCTCTGCAACGAACATATAAAGAGTTCGGCGTTCAACTACTTGGAGTAACTTACTTTGCCACCGCACGAACCGTTCGACTGCCCGACGCGTGTCTTTCGGAGGTTTCTGCTGGCAATATGGTACGTTTGCTTCATTCACGTAACAGCAACGCAACGAATAATTGGAAAACGTGATATCTGGCTCTTCTACTGTTTCCCTCCGACTTAAATTGGATTGTAGTTTGCGAAGCTCAAACTTGAGCTTTTGTAGGTCTGCATCGATGCTTTCTTTAGCTTCTTATTTTCCTAAAATATTGATTATCGATATTATCATAGTTTTAATTATTGGTGCTAATGGTCTTTCCCCAAAGGCTATGGCTGTGTTCCAACCAGAATTGAAATAATAAATTAAGTTTGCTAACTTTGACGATAAATATGCTGTTTTCACAGCGAAATTTTTATATCGCGCACGCAGCCCATTTTTTTTCCTAAACCATCAATCATTCTAGGTATTTTAGATGTTTTAAATATCCTGAAAATGAAATATTGTTAAAAATGTTTAATGAACACATTAAACTTCCTATTTGAGGAGGCTCAAGGCTTATTTATTAAAGTTTTCTCAGTGACGTCAGTGGAGTAGGCAAATTTCGCACGTGTTTCGATAGTCTGGGTCGCCATAACGTTATACGTATGCGAACGAACCGAAGATACCCTCCGGGAACACGTAAGCGTTCAACACCGCGGAATATCCTATTTATCTCGACGGTGCCCAAGCGCAGCTATCCGAACTACGAGTCGCGTCCGTTTTCTCTACGGAACTTATAGAATCCGCTCACGTTCCACCCGTCCAACGTTTCCTCCGAAAACCTGCAATTTCGATGATTTCTCTGCAAGATTTTTGCTACCCGCAGCAGCTATCCGCATTTCATACGGTTTTCTTTTGTCGGATTCACATTCTCGAAAGCCAGTTAGTTACCGCGATTTCGTTTGATTCAACTGTTTTTACTTCTAAAATAAAAAAAATTCTATAATATCGATTCTGATGCTACATTATAGACGGAACAACGCTCTGTACAATCTGTATTTGATGTCTCCAATATTTGTTCTGAACATTAACATGCCGCTCTGTTCTAACATCATTTCGGAGCAATCAACCCTCGACCAAGCCCCAAAACGATCCTGCATTTGATATGTCGGTGATGCATATCGGGTATATCCCAACCTCGGAAATGGAGAAAATCGCTAATAATCCAGGAGTAGCGCACAACAGGGGTGTAAATTATCACAGTGACGGGTTGTCGGGGTGCGTCAATTGCCTTCCGGATATATTCAAATCGGGAACGTCATAGTATCAGAGGGATGCCGTGACAAATCAGAAAAGCTCTGCAGCTGACTGTAAAACGCAAAATTTCAAAGTGAAATGAATTTTACCTTCAATTATACTGTTATAGAACTACGTGGGGTACGGTTAAACAAAAAAAAAAAATACTGGGCCGCAGGTCAATCAAAGCTGTCCATCATAATGAGTGGAGAGCGTAAAGACCGTGTGATAGGCAGCTTTTAATTTACTAGCTATATATTTTTATGCACGATATAATCGCATTGCATTACCGAAAAATTAACTACACGATGTAGTTACATTGAATATAAAGAAACTTGATTAGCTTGGATGATATCTAGTTGACATGTATTTAATGGACACTTGTATCAAGTTCTTGACGATTTACTGCTGCAATTGCAGATTTCCATGTACCCATCTCGTACATTTATGTGTTATATGGTGACTAGGAAGTATCATTCTGTTGATCAAGTGTCCAATCGGATGTCATTATAATCTTTCATCTTCGTAATCGTAATGTTAACCAAAAAAAAATACCACTAAGGTCGGCAGAAAAATAATTAACCAAAATTCGAGCGGGTGGACTAGAGTAATTACAATAAATACGTGCGCACCTAGCATCGCTACAACCGATGCACAAACTAGTGTGCGTTTTCGCTGTTCTACAGGGTTCGGTAGAGTACCTCAACTTCTGTACCTCAGCCCTTCGTCCTGAGTATCTCCGGGCGGCGGATGCATGCGCTCCATCGATCGTAGTGAGAGCTCCGATCATTAATTAAAAGCGGTATTCGGCCGAGCGATGCACCACCGAGTTATGGACACTTGACCACCGTTTCAACGAGACGCGGCAGAGATATAACGCCATCATTTCGTTTCACCGATAGCAGTTGCAATGTACAGTGAGTTGCAATTGGTGAACGAAATACGTGAAATATATCAAGCATGCTCACTTTGGATGCTCGAATGTTCCGTTAAGACTGCCGAACAATAATGAGGGAGTGAAACAGAAATAAAACAAGATGGTGAAACATCAGTCCATGCTATCTTTTATCTTCGTTTTAATCATATCAACGAAGAAATGTTATAATATAATTTGCTATATATCTTATGTAGCGGGGGATGGCATTCCAAGCGATTTAATTGTAAAGTCTCGTTAACACTATTTTAAGTTTTTATAATTAAACGTGTTCTTTTAATGCTAATGATTGCGCATATCTGCAGTTTTCATCATACGAAACTGTTTAACCAGTTTCACTGTTAACCGACTTTGCAGGATTCACAAAATGCATATGCTGGTGCCTTGAAACTTGAGCCTCGCCTCGTCATCCAACTACCCTGCAATTTCAATTCCACGGCGTTGGCCACGATTCTGCCCTGTAATTTGATCAATTAACCGTTCCCGCTGCCGTGTGTAACCCCTTTGCTTCTCTCTTTACCAACCTCCCGGTCACCTCATACCATTCACCGTGAGCTTTTCGGAGTTAACTGCACGTTACCTCTCGTCATGCTAGCATCCATTCCAATGCCTGGAAAGCTCGACCAAAATTCCCGATGATGATCATTCTGGCTGGATGACCTTTTCCACACCTGTGAACTTGCCCTTTGTCGTTTAATCATTAGCTTTAAGTACATGCTAAATAGAAATTATTGTGACAACCTTTGCCAACGATCGTTTTAATCATTAAATATGATACACGATGATATTCGAGTAGGAGAGACCGGGACCGAAAGTAACCCGAATCAATTGTAATAAACGCCGATTTGGCTTCGCGAACGATCGGTCGGTCAAATAATAGTTCAAGGATTATTAAAAATAATCCTAAAATAGGATTATTAATAATAATCCTTGAGCTAAGCCGACTCGTGCGTACTGAAGTGCCAGAACAACTATTGCAAAAATACGATTTTGCTGTAATAAAAAGTGTTTGGCCAGTAAAAAAAGAGAACGTCGTTTAAGTCGTTGAAAAACGCGTTTGGTAGTCAACGTCAGATGAATTTGTTGTCAAAACTAATTAAAGGTGAAATAATATCTGTTTGTGCGGAACATATTGACTCTTAATACTTATAGGTTAACGAACAAAACGCTACAACAATATTTGTACGAGTCTCGTGTGAAATCGATTGTAACTAACGATCGGGGTATCAACCCCGAAGTAAGAATCCCAATTTATTTTCTTCTGTACACTTCTGTGCCGTCCGATGAATCTGACAGTACAGAGTTCTCATTATTTATATCATAGTAACGGATATTGTAGCATCACCAATTCATTCGATTGTAGACTGTTAATGTGTTTAATCCTTTGAAGCATACATCTTTCCTTACTTACTATTTACTTGAAACATGGTACTTGCGAGTTCTTGCGGTCGCTGTATTACTTTGTATTACTTGATACAATAAAACGCCCTTTTAGAGATTGCGCAATGCAGAACATAGACTACAGAGAGTATTGTTAATGGATGGTAGTTCGTTATATGACGTCCTTAGTAGTCGAAGTACTCAACAGGGGTAGTTGATACGTGATTACTACAAGAGGGTTGTTTCCAGTTATGTACTTCGAGGTGCTTACGTGCGTTTCAGCCAGTAGACCGAGTTATTCGAATAGTTAACGGTACGCAGTGGTTAATGGTCTGAATCTGTGTTTGTACGTGTCAAGCTAGACGGTATGAAGAGCAATGTATTTTACCATAATGATGCCTTTGAGTTGATCCACTTACCAAATAATTTAATAGCTTCATCTGCAAAGATTAATTATCGCGAATAATTAGAGTCAATACATCGGATGCAAAGATAAATTTAATTGATGTCTTTATTCTATCACAGAGGAGACTTATTGCTTTCGGAAATTTTATTTAAAATCTTTAGTATTGAAAGTTCTAGTCGAAAAATGATACACAGCCCAGATTGACGTAGGTTAAAGCCAGAGGAGATGGGACAGGAGGGAAGATGATACTTTTGGATGTCTTCCATAATTGAAGACAAAACTAACTGCCGAGTTCGACAGACGCGGTTTGAATTTTTTTTTTAAATGTAGGGATCCCGGTCTGGGTTAACCTAAAAATATTTTTACTTGTGCTTCAAAAATACCTTACGCAACGAGGGAGAAAATCTGACACGACCCTTCATGTATATAATACAAAAATATTTCAAAAAAATTATATATACGTAAAAGTTAATAAATTATTTTTATCAGAAAAAACTTGAGTTATCTAAAAATTTGTTAAGCAATTTATAACACAACATTGTTAATAATCTTTTGGTACTATTATTACTGACAATCAATAATGTTCTTAGTATATTTAATATGGTTAATTTTTTAAAGATATCTTTCGCATCGCGAAGTATTTCAATTTTTCTCAAATATTACTTTTGGTTGAGAATGTATTGTATACGTGAAGCACCCTAAAGTTCGCGCCTAGTCAGCTCTATAGCAACAGTTAGCACCAAGCAGATATACTATGGTTTTCAAACATACGAGGCTATTTTGTTTATCATCACGCTTTGCGCTATGATAAATTTACACAATAGAAGTCATAATTCTTTTCTAAATACTTTTTTTTAATTGTCTCCTGGATTGTACAGAATCTTTTTAAAATAACAATAATAAGTTACTCCTAGTCACAACCCAAAGGTAATATTATGCCTTTCAAACGCTCCAAGGATCGACTACGAATATTAAAATCCGACAAAGTGACAGTCGATTAAGAAAGCGCGCCCCATCTCTCCCGTTTTTAACGTATACGGACTGTGTTACAAGAGAGAGGTGACTGGAATAGGGTGGTGAATCGAGCGATGTTAAGTTATCCTTCATGATATTAGGTGTAGCAGCATTATCTTAAGGGATTTCTCGCGCTTCATCGCTCAGATCGAAAATCGATAAGTGGAGTATGCTTCCCTTCTCCACGACTCTGGGACGTGACGACAAGCAGGACCGCGAGCTGAGAGGTTACGATGCTAAGGAGAGATATCGAGGACTGTACATGTATTGATGTATCGATTGATGTATTGAGCTCTGATGCATGGCTGTTGGTGACGATACGTGAATTTAGTCAATCTGCAATTAACGATGCTACTTCACTTATATCTATTGGCGATTCAGATCATCGACGTTAACAGACACGAGAATATAAAATAATATTGAGCTGTTGTGGGTTAAATTGTAAATTTACTTGGGAGAATCTAACGCAAAAGTACGAGTAGCTTATCATTCTTGGAAATATTTTGATAATTAGAGTATTTCATGAGAAATTGTCAATGGATGTTTTATAACGCGGAATATTTTTTTGAGACTCAGAAAAAAAATAATTTTTGTTTTTACGAGTTAATGATATGCAATAAAATCATTGCTATTGTGTTCCACGACCGTTGACTACATCTTGTGTAATTTTAAAGATTTTATATTGCGCCAAATATTTAGTTGCTGGAACGGATTAAAAATGCATAAAATCAATACAGAACTAGATTTTTTAAATTGATTAATGAATGGCAGTTTTTACAGATTGTGTATCCCTGTTGTGTATCGCTTGAAATAATAAAGTTTAGTCTATTTATGTTTATTCTTCCTTGATTTAAATAAAACGGATTACCTCTCGTCACATACAGGATACAGATAAGCATGATAATGTCACCAAGATAATAAAATATTAATACTTCTATATATGGCAATTTAACAGAATTGCATATTATAGGATATTTGCCATTAATTTGGATTAATTGCCACGCTCTTGTGTGATTCGACGCGCTTCATCGTGTAGTCTTTGATTCTATGTGAACTCTCTTAACGTGAGAAGCAGCAAATTACGTCTACCTAGGCTTAAGGAGGCATCTGCAATTATCACTTGACTAGATAAAATCATGAAATTAATGTATATTGGAGATCAAGATATTATGAAGCAGCTGAAAGAAGCAGAATAAGTTTAACCGTCTAGAAACGTAAATAATCCAAATTAAAATAAGCTTTTTTAAACTTAATTTCTTCTGGCGGACGTGGATAACAAACGCAGCTTCTGCTCATTATACACTTTAAAATAGAAGGTGAACAAAAAAAGAATGATTTAAAGTGACAGCTTAATCTCTAGCTAAATATATAACAAAATTAAGTTAAATGGACCACAACGAGTGTTATTCCGCCGCTTTAGTAACAGACGTAAGCAGCGTCGCAATACAACAAACGCTGAGGATTAATTGCGAGACAACAGAGCAAACATAACCTTTCCTTAAATGAATTTATCCAGGACGGAAATATCAAATATGTTTGAAGGAATTTTCGAGTTATTTCAAGCTCATAGTACTTTGTGTTTGTTAAAAAGAATAAACCGATAGGTTTCCTAGATTTAGTACTGTATTGATCAATTGTAATTGCAATGTTGCCACGCGTTCCGATCGGCATTCACCGTATGGACCAAGCTACATTAGTCCTCGAAAATTATGTTGGTATACTATAGGTAAACGAGTAATTTAGCACTTACAGTATTGTATAGTATCAAGAGGAACAATATAGAACAATGCGCAATATAAATTTTATTTTTTCTTATCTATTGGAAATGGTTCACAATAGTGCGTCAGTTGACTTACATTACCGGCAGATGGTTCTTTAAATTGTAGGTGATGCAACAAGTTGAAAGGTCGAAAATATTTTAAGGATTTTCTTTCAGTTGCAACTGCGTGAATCATTTTTATATAACATGTTAAAGATTTACATTTGCAATACCGTTTTATTTTCATTTGACAATCGTTAATGGGTTTAAGTAATTGTACTTAGAAGAAAAAAGATTTTTATTGACGTAGTTACCACTGACCTACTCGTAAATATTTTTGCAAGGATACACTGTTCGATTAAGTTCCAAAAGCACTGAGATTGCTTCGGTAATGTGTGGCCATTTAGAGGTTTGAAGCAAAGACATCTCGTAGAGAAATTGTTATTCTTAAATGTTATCTGGAGAATCGCAAGATTCTGTTATATATATTGAATCTGTTGCCGAGTTCGACGATGATAAAAATACTGAACGTATGTATGGCCATTGATTGCTATATTGGCGGAAGCACCACAAGGATTCTAGGAATATATTCAAGAAGATAACTAAATATGAAGCGTTGAGTGATGCTCACACATTAATTTTTAAGGCTTTCCAACTTCTCGTCTGTAATCTTTTCCATGGTGATACGGATCACTCGTACTCTCGGTATCACGGAATATTAAAATTGTTTGCATTGTTACTGTATAACTTATCGTGTTGCTTGTTCGAGTGGAAGCTCGTGCAAAACTTTTTGTCATACAGCTGAGTATTTTTAATTTAAATTTTCATGACGTCTCGTTACCTACGTAAATCAAAGTCTTTGTACGAAGACGTCAAACGAGAATATTCTATTATTAATACGTTGTACTTTCCATATAGAAATAAAAACCAGGTGCCAGCACGAGGTCCGACTATTTGCTCGGATATTAATCCAGTCTCGGTAGAGTTGCATAATCATTTCTATTTCATTACATTTACCAGAATAACGGTCGCGGTTAAGATACCCCGTCTGGTCGAATCTGGACCTACGGTATTTTAATAATCGGACATCCCGATAAATGCTCGGGTTCCGCCAATTAAGGGCACAAAAAAAAAAACTAAAAAGTCATCATAAAATACTAGAATATTTTCAAGAGGAAATTTATTACACATGTGCGTATTGTTGTTACAAATAAAAACAGACCTTCTTGTTCGTTTTTAACGAAGAGTATCTCGTGTATGAATGGTTAGTGCTCTGTTTCTAATTCCAAATTTCTCGGTTGGGTTCATAGGAGATTCAGGAGCACATCCAAAAAATCTGCTAAAATTTTTCACATTGGATAGAACCCAACGATGAAACGCTGTGCTTCAATGTTCGTTCAACGTTCATCAGCCAATTCTCTGATTCAGTGGAGCAAAAAATCTGCGAATTAAATTCAATCCAATGATACAGCAGTATCAAGTACAAAATAAAAAGATTGCAATTTATTAAATTACTTTTGTCAGTACCAGAAAGAAGATCTGATATTTCGAGTATGTCTCAAGACCCTGTAAGGAGACATCAATGTTTCCATTATCCTTGTCCCACTGCTCGTATGCTGCGTAAGCTGGGTAACCTTGTTGGAATCCTATAGCGTCAGCGATGTTTTCGTTCAACGTTTTATCCCTTTCCGCCTGATGGATGTCAACGCGTTAAATACGATCTATTTAAAAACGATGACTTTAAAAGGGGACCTCTTAGTATGCTTGCATAGACAGTTTTCGCGCAGTTCTCGTAAATCTTGCACTTGTTGAATATTTCGACGAAACATTAGGCCTCGTTCTTGTATTTTTCAATAAGCGCTTCTTCTCACCATTCACTTACTTTTCCGTCTTTATTATACCGGACACCTGCAATGATTATATCTTTGATTTGAAAGCTGATTATTTAAAGAAGTACAGTTATAAGTGGCGATAATTGTTAATCGCGTACCGTGTGTATCGACTCCGTGAGCTATCTCGTGACCGATAATCGCTCCCATCGATGAATAATTCATAACTCTGACGAATATCAATAAATGCAAATTAGAAGTAAATTAAATATATAATTCAGATTTTGATTAACCTTCTCCCGGTCCTAATTGAAGAATAAATAATTGTTTAAATAATTTTTTGTTATTATTATTTACAATGGTTTTAAGTTAAGCGGTCGAAATTATTTAACTTATTTTAATTAAATTAACACCCTCTATAGACGACCATATAAGATGGAATGAAGGACAAACACAGTTCTGGGTCTGAGTCAAGTGTCGTCTTGATTTCTAAATTACCGACAATATCGGCAAATACATCGATTGCCTATATTTTTGTCAACTCGGATTGCCTCACCAGTTCTTGAGCATTAATGAAGCAACCAGACTCGACGAGTTTTTCATTTAAATCTCGGTTCAAACCCGGATTGTCATATTTACATTAATTAAAATAAGGTCGAGTCTGGTCCCCATACAGAAATTTGTACCGAAAGTTCCAGCATCTTGTCAAATTCCGATCGGGATTTGTGAGGGACTTCCCAAAATGAGCAACCTTTTAGGATTCCAGATGGATCCCGGGTCGTACTTATACCAATTGATGAGTAAAAAATAATTGATCTTGTACAATTATATGATAAATAAACGAAAGATATCTGTTTTAAGGTAAAGAGAGGTGATGATCTTCTGTATTTACAATACAATAATGCAAATAGATTAGATTTTTTATATATAATTTCCACTGATCTCACAAGATATCACACGTAATCGTTATAATTTAATCATTTGATTCAATTAATCATGTTGATTAATTTATCTTTGCACATAAAGGAAGCTGTGACAAAAGAAAAAAAAAATAAGGATCTAGTGTGCAAAGAGTTCTACTTTTCATCCTTTAAAAAAATATAAAATTACTATAAAACTCGAACCCTTTTAACGAGCTGCACCAAATTGAATATATGATACCTCTTAAGGTTTGCTCCTTTCTATACAAAATTTAAGTTTAACCGACTGCAGCTTACGTAAGTTAACACGAAAACATACATTTTTCGAAAAATAAAAAATCTCACAGATTCCGAATCTTTTTATAGATTTGACTCAGATTAAATCCCAAACGTCCTTGAACATTATTATATTTATGAAGGACTATTTATCCCGATAGCTAAACATTTGCAACAGCTAGAGGAGTTACCTAATTTTACATAAAATCATACCGGACTGAAAAACATTTCATAGGGAAGGCTTCACTTAGCCTCGATGTTTTATTGTATTGAACAAAAAAAACCTCACCGTTGCCCTACTCTGAATACAGAAAAGTTGTGATGGTAAAAAAAATGTCCCTACAAAAAAGGTTCTTGAAAATAAGGGCACGGTTCCGTTTCCCGAGGCACCAAGTTTAGACAAAGGACTTACCATTTTGGAACACGACAAATAAGAGTTCAAGAGTAATAAAATTTAATATCTCCATGATTTTTAAGTATGAATGTTTTTTTTTTTTTTACTATCTTATGATATACGAGATATCCTGTTTCGACCGTCAATTGAACCATTTCGCTTAATATCATTTGGACGCTTAATATCATTCACTCAGAGGTAAAAATTTTTTTTTTCAATACATATGACAGGATCCATATTTGACTGGATGCTCATATTTTATAACCGATGTTTTTATCTCAACTAAAAATCGTTTGTTTTTATCTCATTGGAATAACTATTAGGTGCACAAATAATTTCCCGCCGTTTTTTTTTGATGAAAATGCAACTTTATTGTGAAAAAATGTTTACAAATGAATCATTCAAAATATTGCCCATTGCTAGCGACAACTTTTCCCCATCTTTCTGGCAGAGCTCGAATATCGTCACGGTCGAAGTGTTCGTCTTTTGAGGCTATCCACGAATCAAGCCATTTTGAGATGTCTTCATATGAGCTGAACTGCTGATTAGCCAGACCATGTGCCATCGAACGGAACAAGTAATAATCGGACGGCGCAATATCTGGGGAATATGGCAGGTGGGGTAGGACTTCCCATTTGAGCGTTTCTAAGTAGGTTTTAACGGGTTTGGCTACGTGGGGCCGAGCGTTGTCATGCTGCAGAATCACTTTTTCGTGCCTCTGCTCGTATTGTGGCCGCTTTTCGCGCAGTGCTCGGCTCAATCGCATCAATTGAGTTTGATACCGTTCCCCAGTGATGGTTTCGTTCGGTTTCAACAGCTCATAATAAATAACACCGCCCTAGTCCCATCAAATACACAGCAAAATCTTCGCAGCGTGAATATTCGGCCGAGCCGACGACGTAGAAGTATGACCGCGCAGTCCCCATGATTTTGTTCTCTTTGGGTTGCTGTAATGAATACATTTTTTATCACCCGTAACCATGCGATGAAGAAAACGATGAGGAACCCAAGTTCCTTGTTTTGTAATCATTCCCAACGCATGCAATCGTTTGGAAATGGCTTGGCGGATAACTCCTAATGCTGAAGCAAGCTCTTTTTGCGTTTAGCACGGATCATCATCGAGCTATGCCTCTCATTCAGCGTCTTCGAAGGTTTTTAGCCTTCCTTCACGCGAACGGTCGTCAACATCAAAATCACCGTCTTTGAAGCGACGGAACCAATCACGGCATGTTGTTTCACTTAGAGCAGCATCTCCGTAAACTTTTTGGAGTCCTCGATGCGCTTCAGCCGCCGTTTTCTTCGAATGAAAGAAGAAAAGCAACACTTCCCGCAAATGACGATTATTTGGCACAACATCAGATATTTTCACACAACCAAAGGTATATGACGAAAAACAAATCACTAATGTGTCAAAGCGGTTTGTTTACCATATGTCTAAGCTTGGTTCATGACGTTTAGTTATGTCCCAATCGACCAGCACTTACTACTGGAGCCATCTCTTGAAAAACAGCGGGAACTTAGTTGCGCACCTAATATATAAGGTAACGAAGGCATCGCTGAACCGAATCACTCGTTTTCTACTGGCTATCCGTACGTAAGTCGGTCTGTACTCAGATCAAAACGCAAGAATTTTTTAATTAGTCTGCAAACAAAACGAAATATGAAAAGGAATTGGTGTATTATAACAAATTTCAATACCAAAACTTCACTTTATACATAAAAGATACAAATTGAATTTGGCTACGATCAGCAATCACTGAGATAAGTTATTGTGTGACCGGCAGGAAACATTCAGACAGGCGCAGTGAAATGACTGAATGCATTTTGTTGTAATCGAAGCCAGTAAAGACAGGATTTTCCCGCATTGTTATAAAGTTGGTTTTTTTTTGTGGATTT
Organism: Cylloceria caligata; assembly: GCA_963942595.1. NCBI lineage: Eukaryota > Metazoa > Arthropoda > Insecta > Hymenoptera > Ichneumonidae > Cylloceria > Cylloceria caligata. The sequence continues at coordinate 41,217,791 of OZ012709.1, read as the reverse complement.
CAATACTTTCTTTTTTACATACTTTGCATGTGATTAAAAAGTAACAACAGTAAACCGAACCGAATTAAGCTTTGCTGAATCTAGAAGAACTTTAAGAACAAGACTTTAATTTATAAGCCAATGTTCCCTTAAGGCTTTTGTTCATCTCAAAAAGTGAAATTTTTTACGCAAAAAATATTCAACTTATTTCCGAGGATTTTTTTCATGAACAATTATGTCAATCGCATTTTTTTCCGAGAGATTTTATTCCGAAGACTTGTTTTCCGCGAATTTTTTTCCGATTCTAATAATTTTTAGCCTTTTACGTAAACTCTTTGAAATAAATTCAAGAGCTTACCTTCGTCCATCCATGTGTGGTAAGTTAACTTTGCCTTTTCCACTGTGACAATATCATTCGTCGTTATTGGACTTTTGAAAATATCTGCAACGAAATAATAAAAGTGACGAAGTTAATAAAAACATCCTCTATTTACGAATAAAATATTATACAATTGTTTTCCAAATATTTCAACTTAACTGCTATTATTTTCTGCGATTCTATCTTCTTTATACTTAATGGGCACCAGTGATCGTATTTCGGAGGCAAAGGATTTTTATCGGGCCAGTTACCACAGATAATCCCCAATCTGTTGAAGCAGAATCCGTAATGTGGTGAATTTAATTGCTGCTGACACTCGGTGAAAATAAAGTGTAATCATAAGACGTTTGGAGCAAATGGATATATTTACTACCGAGAAATATTTTTTATGTACTTGTTCCGCACTGGCGTTGACTGTTGCTATATTGAAACGATGAGAACCGGAAAAGTAACTACTATACGTTGTGAACGATCGCAACAAAAATATAGTTTGTATAATAAAAATATCTCGTTGCTGCCACCAACGCCGTCATGTATAAGAATCGAGGATACTCGAAGAGAAACGAGGAGAACCTAAAGAACTTAAAGACCCTTTGTGTAAGATATTACACAGAGGGGGGGGGGGGATTACCGGTTTGCAAGATATTTCTCTTCCTCAGGTCCGGATTATCCCAAAAACCTGAAGAACCTAAAGAATCTGTGGATCATCTGTGCGACCTTTCACATGGAGACTCCCCTTACCTTTTCGAAAAAAGTATATACACTTTCTAACTTTCGTAAATGTTTAGCTACCAAGTTAGAACTTTATGTGAGAATAGGCTAGGGGACAAGGTTGTTCGGTATTGAATTTGACAAGAACCGATCAAGGCATTCGGATTTTATAGACTCATGAATTTTTGTAATTTTTCGTAAAAAATCTATTTTTTATTTAACTTTTGTAAATTAACATCTATCAAAATGAAACTTAATTTTTATGCCCTAGGCATAAAAATTACCTAGGGGACGAGAATATTTGGTATTGATTTTGGTGACAATCGAATGAGGAGTTTAAACTTTATGAGATTTGGAATTTTACTTAATTTTCAATTTCATTGAAAATTTTAATACCACTTCCTCTTTGAGGTAACCAGAATTAAGATAACCATTACCCATAGAGAAGATTCTGTGGGTTTGCGACAATCATGAGGAAGCAATCATAAAAATTGCACGCTTATGTTTTTGTAGTTACACATGCAGATATTTCGGGGCATTCCTATATCCCATCAGATCCCAATCGGGATTTATTAGAAATTCTCCATAACGGGATTTCTCATACGATTCCATATGGAATTCCACTTGGTATCCTGGGTAATATCGGTGGACAGCTACACAGCCTACATTTCAAGCCAAGCATCTTAATTACAAAGTCGCTGCGAGTTGAATCGAGAAAGCAGAGTCCAAAGGACAAGTGTATGCAAGTTTTGGCTGTAGAAGAACCACCGAAGAAAAAGTAAATTATAAAGTGAAACAGTGCGAAAGAGCAAGGAACGCTCGAAGCTTGATAAATTTCGTAAGGGAATGATTGAGACTCGAGCGAGCGTGAATGGGTGTAGATTCGAATAAACTGAAGGTGAGTGTCGAGGGTGGTTGAGGAGAATAGCCGAGTTCCAAGTAGTCGTGTCTCTGCGTTGCCGTCGACGTCAACGATGAGGACGATGACGATGTCAGAGGTGCGAGAGTAACGGGTGGTGTTAATTAACTACGCGTCCCTCGTAACCTCGTCGACATTCGAGCTCGCCCAATGGTCGCAGTCTCGTCGTTACCCTATTCTCCATCTTCCCATTTTGCTTCCAACCAAAGGGGAATGCACTTTCGCTTGTTTTCTCCCTTGGTACTTTTCCCGGGCGTGGGTCTCAACTCGGCTATTCTGCTCCGCTTGCATGCTTTGTGACAGCTCGTTCACCGCATCAGGTAGCACCATTACGGACAAGGACTACAGTACACTGAAAGTGTAGAATATATTTTTCCGGTGTTATATAGGTACCTACAATGAGGGACACGCAAAGGATATTACGCTCTACATTGACACTGCTCTCCCCACTTTTCACAGCACCGTGCGTGTATGTTACGCGGTTGGTGAAACATGCATTTAACACATAGCCGCATACTCTACATTCATATTTAACACTTTATTTTTATTCATGTACCTGCAATAACACACACGTGCCTAGTGTGTTTTGTATTGTTTCAATTCACGTAACAACACGACGATTTTTAAATGTGTAAGCGAAAAACACTCTCAAAGCAATAATCACAAGGTGACATATTCAAATAAACAATGTCCACCAACACTAAAATGACGTATTTATCATAAGGACCTGACAATTGTGCATTATGAGAAGAACAAATCATAATTGGTGAATTTAGTCGAAGGTTACCGAGGTGGAGTCACTTGAAAATCATCAAAATTAAATTATGTTGAAATTGCAAATATAAAACCTTGCAACTTCACAAAAGTTACCAATTGGAAAGCACCAAAAAAAAAATGGAATATTTTCATAAGTGGATTTATTTTTGTGAACCTGTTCATCGTTCAACTTATTTTTCATTCTCAAGTTGTCGCAATGTTCAAGTTCTATCGATAGACTAAATTGTTTTTGCGAGGTTTCATTTTATTCTTATGGAGAATATTTTACTAAATTTTCTCTTAAATTTGCGAAACATGCGTAAGAACTACAAACCGAAACTTCTTTACTTGGACTGGACAGAGTCTTCTTACGAAGAGAGTGACAGCTCGCAAAGCCAATTATGTCCATCACTGAAACCTTAATACAATACGATAAGTTGAAAGGAGAAAAATAAATATTTTAAGGGTCAACTGGGGTACAAAAAAATGTTTCGTTTATGAAAATATTTCATTTCTTCGTGCTCTTGAAATATTATTTCTTAACAAATTACAAGATTTTATGTATGCAGTTGAAGACGAATTTCATTTTTACAATTTGTAGATGACTCGGCCTCCCTTAAATTCACTTGATTTGCAAAAGTTAGTCGTTTTTTTTGCTTGGCATTACATTTACAACGAAAATAATTATATTACGTTGATTGAACGCACTATTGAATCCACAACGTGTTTGACACAGGAAGTACAGTGCATTTCGCGTATGCACTCCGCTTATGCGTGACATTCTAGTGCTATTGTGTGTAATAATTATCTGATATATTGTATGCTGTATCGGATAGTAAACATCGCAGAATGTTGTACCTATGGAGGCGACGCCGTTGGTTAAGTATAAGCGCATTATCGTAAGGCGCTTATCGAATTGCTGAAATGCAATTACATATTGTATGTAACGATTAGTTTCCGGTAACACGGAGAAGACTACCGCATACTCTTGTACAGCTAAATTTTGTATCAACTAGCATAAGAAACAAGGACTTGCAATCGTAACTATTTTTATTGATTAATTGTTACCGAATTAATTTTCAAATTATCGCACCAGTTTCTGATATTATTATTTACAAAAATTTGTTAATTCCGTAAATACTTTTACCACGATTGTAACTGACAATAAATTCCAAATCTACGACCAGGACCTAATAACTTACTATAATCTATAAGACCAATAACATTCATACAATAACGATTTATCGTATTTTTAAATCGGTTATTTCGTACTGGATTATTTAAACAAAAAAGTTAATTTTGTATTCGCTGATTTTTCGAACTGAGTATTAAATAATCGACTTTTCAAATCATTGCCTGCGATCGCAAGGACGTTAAAAATAGCACATAGCCTTCGATTCCCCTTTAAATTCGGTCTATTTTCTCAAGTCTGCTTCCCCTCGTTCGGAGATGGCGTAAATCCAGAGTAAGGCTCTATACGAAGTAGGATCGAAACTGTGGGCTGCAAACTCCAACTACGTGGTTTAATTAATTTCCTTTTCGCAGTGGCGAGCGTAAATATCATCCGGAGCTAAAGCTCGGTAAGTTTACACTGCGCCCTATCTTCCTTTCGCTCGCCGGAAATCAAGAATCGTTCACTTTACCGAAGCGCTATCACTCGACGACTCCACTTCTATTCCACTTTGACTCGTTTCGATTTTTTTTCTAACTTTCTAGTTCACCCACTGCCTGTTGGTATTCTATCGAATCCGTCGAACGTTCCGCGGAAGCATCTATCCTTTGTTTCATTTATATTTAAACTAGAAAGACAACAAATATAATGCAAACTACAGTTCTTAACAAATATAATGAATAAAGTTAATAAGTAATTTTATAGTTCGTTATGCAGATCGACAATGTTTCTGTGCTATTGAATCTGCGGATCTGACGACGATCTAAATTATTTTTTCTTTCTTTAGTAGAGTGTTAATTTGAAAGAAAAAAAATAATATGGACAAATTTTCGTTTAGATTATCCCTTCAACGCATACAGTTATATACTCTAGAAGCATAAATAATGAAAAAATATTGAAATTATTATTTTGGCAACGTTTTTTGGTTAGGTACATATACGGAAAGTATTTCATTTTACATAAAACCAAGTCAGCAGACTGCAGCATCTTGCCATACAACATTCAATGTATGTCTTCAATACGAAATACTATACATATTTGCGTACGTACCATATATAGGGATAGATGAAGGAACGAAAGTTTCAGAATTTTTGTTACTCTCGTAGCCAACGGTCTATACCGAACCTCACTAGTCTAGCATGCATTATGCACGCGTTATTTATTAGACTCAAGTCAAGGATAAAGAAAGAAAGAGAAAGCAAGCGAGATAGAAAGATGCAAAATTCGTTTCCAATAGCTCACGACGACATGTGCAAGTTTCGCGTTGAAATGTAAGGGAAATCCATGGGGACGTTCCATAACGTTCTAGCAACTAAAGGTACAGCGTATATAGAGAGGTATGAGTTTCCAATTCAGCGAGATATTTTCAATAACTTTGTCGCGCGCGTTATTCATTTACCTTACATATTTGTCTCGTCATCTCACGGTAAAGCGAGGAAAGTTTTTAACCAGACAGCACGTATAGTTGTGGAATTATTATTATTATTATTAATCTGGATAGTCAAATTAATATATATTCCTAATGATAGAATAACGTAGGTATTGAAACAGTATCATTTTTTTGCCGTATAAAGGAAGAGGAAAGCTCGATTGTTTGTCATTGACGTTGAATTTTGAGAATTTAATTGGCGAATATAATACAACGGACGAAAAAGGTTTTACCTTAACCCTAACTTAATACATTGGGGTCTCCGGGACTCCAAATACGTGCAAAAATAAATGTGGTAAGGTAGAATTAATATGACGTTTAGACATTAGAAATAATAATAAGCGTTTTCAAGAACTCTGGGACACAATTTTTGTATAAATTTAATGCGCGAAAGAACGTATAATGTAAGCGTTCCTATTCCTGGACTTGAACCATTACCTGGACACGCTTATACATTAACGAAAATAGATAAATGTATGGATCAACACAGCGTGTTCAGTTACTGTTCAAGTTCAGAGTCTGGAAAGTTTGCATCACTTCCGAAGATTAGTTAAAATTTATCAAGCTGCAAAAATTTCGGTGTATGGATCGATAATACAGATAATGCTCTTCATTGCTACGTAATCACTGCACAAGAGTAGTAATCGCTGCTACCTCGACCGCTGTTCAACCAGTCGCTATCTACACTATCCGTGCTCGTGGTTGAATATCGGTTACGTAAAACGTTCTGGGTCAATCCGAATGCCGAGAGACCCTCGTATAGGAAATTGATTGAAAAGGAAGGAAAAGGATTTAAAAAAGTAGCAAGTAATACGTAGTAAGCTGAAGTACTCGGAGATACTATAGCGAAAAACGGTCGAGTGGAAAGAAGCGAAGTGCAGGAATGGCTGTGGTGTGGTCTGCTTTACGAGGAATCAGCCGTTCCAAGTGTCATGGGAAAGTATCTTTGCAATGTTAGCTGAGAACCTGAAGTAGGTAGTCGATGAACAGAGTGAAAAGACTGTAAATCCGAAGAAAAATCCGGGAGATAGACGGTAACAGCGATGGGAAACGAGAAACGAGTGCAGAGTGTAACCAGTGTGTTTCGTTCAGTATGGGTTCAATCAGGCGACGGGCCAACAAACCACCGGAAGCGGCCGCAAACCGTTAATTGGAACAGACCGAGTCTAGTTTTACGACGCAATCGAGTAGAATTTTTCAGCCTGTATTTACACCTCGTCCACAGCGCTATCGAGGACACTGCACATTTATTAACTGTAGAAAGATGTCTTGAAGCTCGATGTCTTATTAAGAGTTTCTTGACGATTTCGTTTTAAGGATAAAAGCTATTTGTCATCGTTGTAGGACTGAAGAAAAATTAGATTTCAACCCTAATTCAAATATGTTCCAATCTTTCAGGTTAATTGCAAAAGTTGAAAGTCCAATGGTCATAAAAAATTCTTACAGTCCGAAGGTCAGGGGAAGCTCCGGATTTAAGCTCAATTTTTTTTTTTCTACCCTATCTCTGACTTTCTGCCATTCGTTTGTAGAGTAAGTTATTAGTAATTTTTTATTTAACAGCTTCATAGCCTGTGGTAGATAGCAGAATATATCTATCTCTAGACAACCCTTTCACCCAACTCATACCTCAGAAATCTTTTACATTCATTGACGAATTAATTCATAAGATCCTTTTAATGGCACTCTATTTTACTGTCATCAACTTGATTCGTCTTTAATAGTTCAGCGTGTACCTACATTTTTATATGGAACGAGATGGTTTAGCATTTTTAACATAGATTTCCAAATTTTTTAACAGATCTGTGTACACCAAACTGAATACTTCTCGATGAGAAAAAGTCCTGAAGTAATCTCATACGGTCTCCCTTATCTATATTGCACGTAGACGAACATAAAAGGAAAACTATGTAACATACAAACAAATCTCGATCACAATGCTCCGATACTGTAAAAATATACCAACTTTCACTCATTCTATTTCTCTATTTTTATTTCGAGTTTAAATTTTGTCGTACGCTACTAGTTTGTCGCTGTAGTATATCTGAAGAACTACCGAGGGTGGAAAATCTCTTCGTCCGTGTTTGACGCGTCCACGCGAGCCCTTGTGTGACCAAGCCCATTTTTTAGTGTTTTCATCGTCTCTTCTGTTTTTGTCGTTTCGAGGCTAGCGAGCCAGCCGATGCGTTCGCTTGAGCTAGCCAAGCAATAAAAAAAATCCTCCCGGATTTTGTAATTGAAAAGTACTGTTATCACGGCTCGCAAAGGGGTTTGGGAAAGGGGGGGGGGGGTGTCGATCTATCGATACCAAACCTGTGAAATCCTTCGTGTAGAGTACGGGTAATAGAGTTTCGATCGACCTACGAGAGAGTCTGTACAACGAACGTACTATATAAAATAACGTAGGGCATTTCTACACAACAGGTACAGTCGTATTATACTTCTGTAGGTATACACATATGACAAACAAAAAAAAAAGAGAAAACGAGAATAGTTGTCTAGTACGGAAAAAAAAAATTGTAATTTGCAAATCGTTGATCAGTGGCTTAAAAAATTCTATAAAGTAAATCCTTGCACATTGCTTCCTTAATGTTGTCTACCACTTCCACCATGCCACTTCTATGAGGATTTACGCTGATCAATTTTTCTTTTCTCATAGAGGAAGCTTTGCGAAAGGTAGACAATTATTATGAAGTATTGTGCATGGTTCATCTTAGCGAACTTCCTTAAATACTGTATAGCTGCTCGAATCTGTAACAGATCAATACCGATTGTCAATCCTAAACAAACTCAATACCAACCAACTTTGATTGTAACTTACACTTGCATTTCAGTTCTATAATTTGAAATACGCACGAGTTCAAAGCCCTTGACACCCATACAGACACTGGTACGCACACAAATATTGGACATTTTATTTCTGAACGACTCCTCTGGAATTTTCAGAAAATTTTTAGCATCCTTACATTAAAATCACGACAATGAGAACTTTCTTCTTTTTGTTTTGAGCAAGCAAAAGATCCGATATTTATATATTTTATATTTTAACGAAACCGATTTTTTAACTATCGGATCAAACAATGCTCCTCCGCTACCATTCGGAGTATAAACTTGAGTGTGGTCAATACATAATCCACTATTTTTAAATTATCAGATGTATTCAATAGAAATATATTAAAAAATAAATCCTATTTCCAGGAAAAAATAAAAATATCGTCTCCGCGATAAACAGACCTTCGAAGATGTTTTATTATTTTAGGACGAATAAATTGTGATTTTTTTATATTTATTAAAGTATAATATAGAATAATATTATTTTGAAAATGATCGAGACATAAATTTTGTATTATAAATAAAAAATTGTAATTATAAGATAAATTTTAAAAAAGCATAAATACATTAACCTCGTATATTTTTGTACATAAACAATGTCGTGGTACGACGTTAATATTGATTTTTGCCAGGTACTCGTGAAAAAGGCATATTAATGGTAATTTTTAATTATTTTTTCTCTTCACCAAGGTTCTCGCAGCTCGTAGAGCTGCTTCGTTGTTTAAACCAAGAAGTGACTACGTAATGGCAAGTAGGGGCTGCAGAGACGAGAGGGCAAAGAGGAGTTACGGAGAATTCGGAGGAGGCAAGAGCAGAAGGGTGACAAATCAATGGTGGATGGTAGGGTAGGTAACGGCATATGAGCGCCGGATCTCCTATCCTATCTTATCAACGCATTATTCAACGGGGCGGGAGCTGCTAGGGACTCTAACTGCCTGAATTTGCATAAATCCATAGATCGCTGCGTAAAGCGGACGAGCATCGTGTGGGATGGTTGCATGCAGTGCACAGTACTACTCCGCGGTACTGTCTATCCATCTCTCGATGCATGTATATGCATACAGCAAATTACGGCGTTGGTGGTGCTACCGCTGTTCGAGTAACGGAATGGTGCTGGCGCGAGTTGCAAGTAGGGAGCTACAGGAACCTTATCTGCATCGTGTGCAATGTCCAGGACTTACACAAGGTACGTAAAATCTAAATCACATCCATTGTATCGCAGAACCCGTGACTGTTGCGATATATAGAAATATAGCGAAACCTTAAATATTCGAATACCTAAATGCAGCAAAGAAATTACGGTTACGGTGCTTGACCTTGTGATTTCGATTGAGACGAATTTACCGTGTTACCCATATTTTTAAAGTGATTTTTTGATTTTATTGACAACCTAAAGCTTGACGTTTTTTCACAGAACGTACGATACAAATTGCCTAACAAAAATCTTTGGCAGAAACTTTAGGCTGTCGCGTGTGAGGATCTCGCGCAGCTAACTGTCTCAGAAGTCATGGGTTTCGATGAAAGCATTACGTAGGTATATAAGAGTGCATCGACCCCAGCTGCTACGATAGAAAAACTCATCGATGTACGATATGGACCCCGTATGTGAACGGTTAACGAACTTTAATATTCCAGTAGTAACATTGATTCTGTGTCGAAAGTGCTCGTTTGTGTCTCCACTGCGTCAATGTTACACCGAGTAAACTAGCTGTTGTGTCTTTAATTGCCAAGAGAAACAGGCATGAAGCAGAGTATCGAGGAAGTTTGGGACAGATGGTGAAGGAAAGTTTGTGCTGCACTACGGAGTTAGGTAGGAAGGTAGAAACGTGCCTGGCTTGGTTCACTCGTTGATGGGAATCGGAAAACACGAAGAGGAGTGCGAGTACTATGAGATGCACCCAATTTTCAGACTCGCAAGTGTTGCAGCTAAACCCTCGGTTCGTTAGCGGTTGCCGTGCGAAGCAATCGGCTTCCTCCACTCGTGGTGATAAGTTGGCCCGCAAATACCGGCTACTACGTGCGGCTTTGAACAACTTCACACTCTTCAGATTCCGCGGTTTCGCTCATTCAGCTCACGAAGTCTTGAAAACAATCCCTAACACAGATATTCAAGATAGGTTTCCAGATGAAATTTTTTATCCTATAGAAATTTCGAATTTCATACACGGATATATGCGAAAATCCTATGCATTATTCTATAGGAATTTGAAAAGTGCTGTGCGGAGATAATATATAAAATCTTATAGGAATTGCGCATTCCATGTGGGGTTTAATGTTATGTTGGGGGATGCGAAAATCCTATAGAAATATGATATTTCACGTATGGTTACATCGGGAAATTGTACGTAAGATCCTTCATAAATTTCATGTAGGATTGTATACGGGAAATATTTCTAGTGTAGTAAGCCACATTCTGAGAAAAGACTGTTGTGGTTATGTCTATGATCAACTTTGTCAAGACAGTTCCATTGGAAAATTCAGTTCAGAGCCAAATCCGAGCAGCATCAAACGTACGCGACAACCGGCGATTCGTATAATAAATTCCTGCACGCTTATCAATACTGTTCGCGACAGGAATTATTCGGAGTGACGTTCGTATAGCTGTTTTTATTCCAGCTCTTGCGTTGTTTTCCTCTATCGAATCCTTGATGCTGTGTACGAAGAGTGATATAAAGGGTATACGAACCATTCAGATGCAATTTCTACGTACAAGTTACGCGCAGATCCGATAACGTTGACATTAAGAGTCAAATGGCAGTCCAATAACTTTACATAAAACTCAATTAAACACAGAATAATCAAGTTAGGTATATTAAATTAATATTAATATACTTTTGTCATAAATTTAAGAATGGTAGATAAAATTTACAAAACTTGGGATTGAAAATTACAATACGTAAGTATTGAATTCAATCATCAATGGATTTTTATATAAAAGGTAATATTCAGTTTGGTAAATTCAATATCCAAACTGGAATTTAATATATATTTGAATTTTAAAAGTGTAGTTCAATTTATTGAAACTTCTTACATGCGCTTTATATCAAAACTCGCGCATATCATTTCACAGATTTTCGTGAACAGTTTTATTATAAGCCTGCAAAAGTATATAATGTACACACATGAATTGCGTTATTTGTACGTGCGTGTTGTAAAATTGTGTAAAAAATTATTACATGGCAAATGCACGTAAAGTGTGTAAAGAAAGCACGTAATTCATATTGTATCTACACGCTTTTTCGTTCGTTGTAAAACAACACATTAAAATCCGTGTAAAAAGTGACTACAGGATTGTAACACATTTTACACAAATAAAATGTGTTGAAATAACACATTTGTTTTTAGAGTGCAGATAAATAAATTTTATCAGCAGCCTAATAGTGCTTTTTTCTTGCAGCAACTTTTAAAGAATCAACAGCCAAAGTCTATAGATTTATGGTCAAACAACCTTTCTTCGCGTTTTACCGCAATGCGACGATTGAATAATAGAGCAGTCGTCGTCTCCATCGTCGTCATAGCTATTGCTATTTCATGATATATCATTTTGAGTTACGTGGAGGCATATTTTTTAGTCCACTAACTGTGTACATAATTAAACGGCTGTCCACAACGCTGAACGGTAATTTATTTTTATCTTAATTAAATATTGATTTAAGTTTACATTATTTTGTTGAACGTTGCTTTTTATAATCGGAGATTCAGCTTCGATCTACGAACTACTAACTAAATCTCGGCAATAAGCATGACAGTCGAGACTGTACTACCCATAAACACTATTTAGAAAGCAAATGTTAATTCCTCAGACTTTATTGCTCGACATGTTTATTCGTGAGAAGCGTCTGTGTTTCGTGTGCCATTAATGAAGCAGTAAGAAGAACGTTTAAGATATCGCTCGGTACGCGACGTCGTACCTTATATGATTATTACCCCTGGAATCTCAAGGGATCGTAAGGGCTCCGTAACTCTCTGATGTTATAACAACTTAGGTTTCTTCTCGCAATTAATAATCGCCACCGCGACTACGGGTGTAATTACATTTCATCTTGATCTTCCTTACGCGTTTCGAGTTTTACTTGACGTAAGAGATAAAAGCTTTTGTGAAACTCGACAGCATAGAAGATTGTAGAAAACAAGTGTAAAATATAATCGAGAACTCGCAACAATACCTTTAAGGTAGCTCTTGCATCAGATAAGTCATGCGAAACACTATTTTTATGTCATGTTCAAAAGAAATTGCATCAGCGTATATTATAACATTGAAAATACTTACATACGATACTATAATGATTTTAGAGCCCCAAAAATCTATTTTAAACATCCGTTTTTATCATCGAAAAGCTTAAAATCTAGCGAACAAAAAGAGTATTTGATTGTGTAATTATTAGGTAATTTCCATACGGGCACAGCCGTATATTCCGTATACTCGCTGTTCTAAAATTATGATATTTAAATAAAGATTTCTCGCTGAATTATTCGTTAAAGTACATTCTAACTTTACAGGTGCATTATATGTTGCACGATTTTCTACTACATCGATTAACGCAAGACTACCTTAACGAAATCATTTAACGATTCGTATACTTATCGATGCTTCTTTCTCTTCGCTCTTTTTTCATCCTGTATTACGCGCTTTTCTAGTGTGCAATGTGAGTTGAATAACGAGGCATGGCGGAAGGTTGAACGATCATTAATCTGACCACCATCGGACCGTACGAACGAGAACATTCATTATCGGAAAAAGATATGGGAAAAACGTTAAACCAAGTGAAGCGAAAGAGAGAGAGAGAGAGAGAGAGAGCCCGGGGCGAGTACTCGCTATCCTTTCACCCCTTTGGACGTTTGATATTTTCTATGGTTGTTTGGCCTAACGGAATAGCCCGTAAAAAGCTCGCGTTTACTGAATCCTGCTATCACCCTCATCGCGTGTTTTACAGTTACGCTAACAACGCAATTATAAAGGGACACGTTGATCAACACCTAATAGTTAACACTACGGGTAGATATATCCTGTAAGAGTTTTCGTAGTAATACGAGTTATCCTTATCACAAATATTTCCATAGTCAATTTCAGTCGACAAGGGGCACTAAATAGTTTCATTTATTTCGATTTGTGTACGTTGAAAAAAAAAAGTAAGCAATCAGTTGAATTGCTCTGAGGAAATTATTATTATGGCATAACGCATCTCTCTGTGACCGAAATTTCCACTAAATTGTTAGCATCGCAACGTATGGAAAAAAAACCCTGCCAAGTAGAGCTAATTGCTTTGTCATTATTTTCCGCCTTTCACAAAACAATCTCTATGAGAAAGTAGGAGTTTGCCTGTATCTACATAATAATTATCATCGTGACATACTTGTGGATTTTTCGTGGTGAACAATTTCTGTAAATCATAAGATACACATTGCTGTCCTGTGATGTTTATTTGATGCCGTTGTAAAAATTATTCTCATTTTCTTTAGGCTTCGACACTAAATAAATTATTAGACCGATGAGAATGTCACGTGCAGGATGCACGGACGGTTATTCTATATTAATCAATTGAATTTACGGGATTTTCACTACATTCGTTCTATATTAACTTGTTCATCTCGAGGAAGAGTGAAGGCTCGATTAAACGAAATACAATTTTTATTTGCCAATAAGTTTATAGCATATAGTTTTCACACTTATAACCATAGTTTACATTTATTCATACACGTAAACCACACGTATACAGTATAACCTGTACACGTACAGATAATACATATCTTCCAGCACATTCGATTAAATACCGGTGATGGGATTCATCGGTTGATAGCTATTCGTGGTATTGTAAAAATTGAAATGATTAAACTAACGATCAAATTTAGGCTTGTACCATGTAACGAAGATACATCTCGGACCTGTGAGCACTTTATATAAATTTACGATATTTCCCATGGATGCTTAGAGCCTACACCGTAACGCCTATTGCTTTTGCCAAGAGCAACGCGCTCGTACCGAGATAGAAACATAAATAACGCTTCTCAACGAATCAATTCCCATGCATTTAGGACGATTCCACAATTTTTTACAAACTTTTTGAAGTAGACAATGGATTTCTTGCATTTTTGAAAAACGGTATTTTAGAGTTAATACACCATCTGCTTTCACGGCCCGAAAAAATAAGATATTGGAATGACCATAGACGCATTTTTTTCGTATTTCTGTGCCTTTTAGAATGAAAAAAGAAAATTAAGAATCGATTCGACCGGTCAAAAGTTATCGGCATTTGAAGCATTGACAAAATCACGGGACATCGGGGATTCTGGCCAGAGCTCTTTTTCGCTGTATCTCCCATAGGAGCTGAGAATAACGCAAATAAAAATGTTTGCTATATTTTTCACTTGGTATAGACTCTGTTACGTCATGTAAGATTCTCTTTCTCCTTCTTGTCTTGTAGATACGAGCTAGCTGCGACGAGCAAACAAGGCAGTCAGAGTAATTAAAATATGTAGATACTCGCATAGTTCTGACTACCTCTACACCTACCCTTTTTCGCGAGCTCCCTTATTACAATACTCGGCATCGAGGACAAATAGAGATAGAATAAGGTACAATTCAAAGGGAAAACCTGTTAATGGATTAGTCATAAGCTTGAACTAGGAACTCGCGTCTCTTGGAAGGGGAACCACCCCTTGTGAGGGCACATAAGCTGAATCACGAAACTAGACAGGTGGACTCGCGCCTCTTGGAAGGGGAACCTCCTTCCACGAGGGCACATAAGCTGAGTCATCTTAGCATAAGGGGATTCGAAGCCTGGCATAGCGTCACACCCTAATTCACGAGTTTTCCAAATCAATATTACCACTAAAATCTAGGATATGTAAGGAAGAGTTTCCACAACGACGCCAGCTCAGTTTTCCATCATTATTGCCCGCGGTCGCGTCGCGTAACGTATTAACGCGAATAACCGATTCTCTTTAACCACAACAGGCCAGGGTGCCCCTCTTACGATATTGTCTTGAATACTATATATTTATTAACTTGTGTTTTGTAAAGTGTACACGGAACAATTGTCCAGTCACATATAATTTAACGTGTGTCGCGAACGAACTATCCTTCTAAGCTGTAATAGGCCAAGTTGCCTTCGCTACGATATTGTACAAAATCTTGTATGTACTTAATACGCGTTTAGTGAGTGGCGTACGATACGCTTACAAATAAACAATACAACTATCAACCTGCATACGATCGAACAAGTGTTTCTCTTTCCATCGCCAACAAAAAGGGCACGAACCGAAGATAACCACCTGCAAGCAGAGATCGACAGCACGACAAGGAAGAAGGCCTACCACAAAAGAGGACAAGTGTCAACAGCACGTCTTCGAGCCCACCTCTACTCAGAGCTCACCAGGTAAAATTTTCTCACTTCTAATTGGAAAAGGCGAGGTCTCCGTCCCCGCTGTAAAGGGCTGCCAAGCCTTGACGCACAAGCGAGACCGACCGTGTTCGCCAGACCCTAAATCTAGGGCCCGACGTAACAACTTAATTTGATGTATTTTATCACGCTGTTAACGAATCTGGCCATGGATTTCCGATATCTCCAACAGAAGCTAAGAAAACAGCAAAAAACCGATTTAATCGAAATAAACCTTTTTTTCGTTTACTCGAATGACGATATCTTCCTTTTCCTCACTAATTACGACTGCTTTCGTTGCTCTTTGCCTTCTAAATGAATAAGGCTTCCCAATGAATCAATTTCCATGCATTTAGGATGATTCCACAATTTTTCTCTAAGCTTTTGACACAGGCAATGGATATTTGAACGTGCTTTCTGAGCATTTTGACTCAGGAAAGCACGTTTGAAATGAACGAAAAAAAAAATGGAAAGCGGTATGCATACAAAAATTATTGCAAATATTATTGAGACCGAAATGAAAAGTCTGAGAAAGTGCGAATTGCGTTGCCGACTTTGAAGGAATTCAATTTATTTTATACCTAGAAGGAGCATGCAATATACATGGTCTCAGCAGGTGAAGAAGATATCACAGTGGCGCTCAACGACTAATCCACACACTAAAAGTAGTCATCGATATGTTAAACCCGTCCGCGAGGTTTATACTTCAATAGGTAACGTAGATATGTCTAGCACAAGAGATACAAAGCATAAAAGTAAATATATAAATTAACAAATGATTATTATTCACGTATTTGGGGTTGAATATCTTTGGTTCTATTCGATTTTTTACTGTGAAATGTGGATTGATAATGACGTTGGTGTATCATTGAAAAAAAAAATTGGTAATATATATTTTTTTAAAATTCGTATACATTTTTCAAGCCCAATATTAACGTTTTATGCGTCGTTGTATCTAAACACGAAATTCACGAATTACGTTAAATCTTCATAGAAAATTACTAGGAAAACGTGTATTTTTTTCTTATAAATAAAAAATACAATTCTAACTTAGTGAACGTTCGTGGATGAACTTAACGGTTTCATCGTTAATCTACCTCTTATTACAACTTAGCGGGTAGAGGTCAGGACCAAGAGGTCGGCATTCAAGAAATCGTCTCAGACACGTTGCAATCAAACGTTTACGCACTGACCCAAAATCATTATTCGACATTGAATCTATTACTATAATTTAGTGCAAAGGATTGACAAGTTTTAAAATTCACTGGTTGCTCCATCTGCTTCTAAGTTGGTTCGCCACGAAGCTCGTGCACCGAGCTTACACTGAGATTTTCCGACTTCTACTGACCAATCTAAAAACATCTTATAATTAAATTTCATAGAAAAAATGTGAAAATTTACCGTTAATCTTTGTGAATGAAATACGTTATCTATTTTCTGTTTTAATTATCATTATACTTGAGTTTATAAAATTTTAATTATTCACAACAACTTACAACGAAGATGCATTTACAAGTTTCTAAATATATTTAAAGAATATTTTTATATTCATTATTGGTTACAAAAATTTTTAAAAATAATTCTTCTATTTTTAAGATTTTTGTTGGTTTACTTTCCTCGCAACGGATATTTTAAACCTTTTCATATATGTTTTAATTTGTAATTTCTTGATGTCAATTTTATTGACATGTTACTAACGACATGAAAACATTCGATGAAAATCTATTTTTACATTCGTATCTCATAATTGGCTCAAAAAATATTTTAAATATAATTTTGATATTCCACAGAGAATTATTTGGCGTTTGTAATTATCATTATCATTTGTCAGATCTTCTTTGCTCATAAAATTATTAGACTTCGTAATAATATATTTGTATCTTAGTCGACAACCTGGTATACTTCTGAGTTATTTTATTATCAGTAATGTACCAGCATAGTAATATTTTACGGACAAAAGATGTTGGACCCTTTCCCGTTATCCCTTTCGATTCCATCTCACTCTAGCTGCAGGACTATAGTACTTTTACCTGGGATCTGTCGGTGATTCGAAGGTTACGACCAGCGCTTATACCGCGGGAAAAGGGTTCTTAATGTCCTTTGGGCACTAGCGCCAAAAGTACCGAACATTCCGTTGTGCCTTTACTACTTGCTGCTATTCCCTAGCTATGAATCGGTGTAGCTGAATCGCACCCTCTCCTACCCCTATCGTTTATACGTCTCTGTGCTCTGATACGAAAGAGAAATAAAAAAACTGTTCAGAAGAGCCGTTTGTCGTTAAGAAATATATATACTAAGTAACGATAAGCGTCTGTTTCTCACACAGTTAATAACATACTCGTTCTACGCATTAACAATTTGAGGAGAAAATAAACCCAAAAAAACATACGTCATGCGATACTTGACTCGACAATTTGACATTTCATATTTATTAATTTGACAATTAGATAAATTCTTTTCTGTACCTTGAAAATATAAGATTAACTAAAGCCTATGTCAATTTACCATAGAACACACAATCTAATCCATCATTTTACGTGATGACTTAAAAATTCAAATATAAATATTTTTCATGGCTAAAATCTAAATTACAGAAGGTTTCTCGTATAATAACCCATGATTTCTTTGCATTTTAAAAATAGTTTCCTATTTTATATTTTGAATAAAATGCTCGTGCACAACATTGTTGAGCGACGAATGATAAATACACTGACGTTATCAACATTTTCAAAAGACATCAGTAAAAAGAAGTTCGGTCACGCTTGGTAGAATAATTATATATTTTAAATAGTAATAAATATTGCCCATTTCGGAGCATTACTTTTTTTTAAAATATGAAATACTTAAAAATACGAGTTCATCGTTACCCGTAATATTGCACCCAGTACGACTAAACCGAATACAACTCCAAGGAGACGACCACTTGTACCTGAAATTTGAAAGAAATGTTTACTTGTTGCCGAGGATTATAATTTATCAAAAATGTTGGATTTATGTATTCGTTTTTGTGGAACTTGCCTCTGCAACATGCATATTCAGTAGATACCGGTCTAATGATGTGAATAGTAGTTGGAACTTCTAAATCCGCTGTAGTTTGTCCATACTGAGGATGAGTGTTCGTCGCGTACGTAGGCGGGTACGTGCAGCCCGTCGTAGAAAAAGGCACGTGAGAGTAATTAGGTTGGTTGGAATACTGCGTATGTACAGGCACTGCTTGTGGCCCATATGTAGATGCGGTAGGATGAAATGAGTCCTGATCGATGGTATAAGAATGAGGAAAGTTTGACGGAGCGGACGCTGTCCTCATAGCTTCAGCGTATGAAGGCAGCGGTGGTTGATGTTGATCATTGTGCTGAATAACTGATGTATTCGATTGCATGTTTTAGATGTAAAAGTAACTCAGGTCGAAGCGCTTTCTTCGATCGAATTTGATTTTCTCGTCTTGAAAAAAAAGACACTGAAAAAAAATCGTAAAACGTTATTAATTAAATAAATTTATTTGTTTCAAATTAAAATCGAACGTATGGATAAATATTGAGTAAAAAAATTCATCAAGATTTTTTCCTAATTTTTAGTACGCCGTTTTATCTGAATATTTAATGGGCTGCTGCCGGAAAAGGCCAACGGATGCTGCATCAACTGTAATAACAGCAATTGCTCGGGTGTATTCGTTCTATCCGCTACCCACTACAACGCAGACACATTTTGATACACGTAGCCGATAGCGAGACTCCATTTGCGTAGTTATATTTGCAGGGATTTCCCATGTGTCTCCGGATTATATCGCATATACACAGATCGTTGCTTGCTTGGACCCAAACCGCTGCCGGTACAGTGTCATAACTAGAGCCTCGCTGCGCAACAAGTGCAGTCACCTCGTAGAGCAGGAAACCCGGGTATAGATTCTGCGCAATATCCAAGTTTCCGCGTTGTGCTATGACACTTTGTTGATCGTCACTGATATATGATATTACAAACGTACTCGTATCAACGGTTCACGAGAATATGTTATTGCATTCCATGATTTCTATGTCGCGCATTGATACATTGATCCTCGATTCTGCGAATAAAATTTCTCAAAGAAGCTAATCTTATCAATACGTTGACAATCAGCTACATCTACTGATTATAATAAAAGAAGAAAAAAATGTATCAAAATACTCCCATTTTTATCTTTAAAACTGAAATTGAAATGAAATGAAATTTAAAAAAAAAATAAGTTTTTTAAATTTAGAATAAATTGAGCTAGCTAGAAGAGTTTCTTCTTAGCACAGTCGATAAGCGAGATTGCGATGTTTCGACTCAAGTTGCACGAAGAGTCGAGTATGTATCAAAGTCATGTGAGACACGTCACTGTTATTCACTCGTTTAACCGAATTTCTTATTTGTTTCAAGGTTTTGCCTGGATTTTAAAAATCGCTCGAACGTGACTGCACTCACCTATAGTTCTCCTTATGTTACTACGATAAATTGATGGTTCCCAAGGTAATAAGTGACGCTGGACGTTCCGCGTCTCCGTTCTATCTGTCTTCCTTGAGAAAACACAACGCACGATAAACAAGTCGACTGTACTGACGAGCTCACGGCCGCATGAATTTATGTATACGTCACACAGACTCGTACATACACTAAGATACTGTACACATAGCTTTCGCGCTCGAGACTAGCGACGTATTCCGTTTCACAATGCCACCAACGTTCTTATCACGAGGTTCTTATTACTCAGTTCTGAGTAATCGGTAGCCACGGAGATAGCGCGAAAATTTAAAAGCAACCGATAAACTTTATAAAGCAACTCGTGACTATTATTTTAACCACCGAAAATGCTTAAATATTTTTAATCGCACTCATCACGTGTAAACGTCAACGTCGTGGCTGGTCGACAACTTTGACCGTGAAATGAATGTGCGATCGATTGTCATTGTAAAGAAAACGTGAAAGTGGTCTGACATCGACTGACAGTTTCTATTTCTTACCTTTTGTTCTCATTGATTTAACTTGGTAGTTGATAATAAATCAGCGGGAATGTGAAAAAGTTTTTTATTTAACACGAAAACATACGTTTCGGTTGGAGATTTATATTTTCAAAATAAAACTAACAAACATTTGATACGTTAACGTCGTATCTGCCGAGCGACTTCATTATATGTGCGCCGGTCGATTTAGCGTAAATAATAGAGTGTACTGTGTTCGAACGTTACTGTCAGTTACTACTTGTGATTCGTTGAATCCAGGGAAATGACAACCAGTCGGTATAAACGCGGGAATATTTAAACTCATTCCAAGAAATTGGCTAAACAAATGAAGATTTTTATTTTCCAATCGAAGCTTTTTGAGAGTTTAATGGAAAGTTTTGTAATAATTACTTGGTCCTTTTGTTTTTAATTTAGAATTTTCATTCAACGAAGTTAGTAGAGTATACAGCCAATTGCAACTTTTGAATAGAATCTTCTTTTATCAAGTTGATGATACTATGATACACAAAAAGTTTCCAAAAATTAAATTAAGTTATTATTTTATCTATGCATTTTTTATTTAGTTATTGTTTCTTCATTTATAGACGGAAAACATTTACGTGCGCGTGCATGCGATGAGCTCGGAAAATCGAAATGGCTATCTCTCAAAAACGGGTTGCTCAATCTTATTGAAACTTTGCACACGAGTCAGGTGGCAACTCCCGTTAGTTTGCTTGCATTTTTACCCAAATTGTTAACGATGATCTTATTTTATGGTGGTTAACAATTTTTATAAAAATTAGTGCGATCTCTCTAACTTTCGTCAATTCTGAGTTATCGTGCTAAAATTTTCTACAGAAATTTACTAGGAGACATGATTTTTCGGTATTGAGTATGGAAAGAATCGATCAAACCTTTTTTTGTTCTAACTTTCGTAAATGTTCACATATCGAATTAAAACATAGTGTTATATATCAAAAATTGGCTGGGGGACAAGGGATCTTGGTCTTGAATTTAGTAAGAATCGATTGAGGGGTTTAAACTTTATGAAATTTTCAATTTTAATACCACGTCCTCTACGACGAAGCCAGAATTGAGATAACAATGACCCATAGAGGAGAATCTGTGGGCCTTTCAAGAATCACGAGGATGCAATTTGCAAATTTCAAATTTGCACGCTTTTTTTTACTTTATTCTACGAGCTATTGGTAATAAAATAAGCAAGATGATAAGAATTGTTTTTGTATCAGGAGTACAAATTGAAAATGCGGGATTTTTTTCTATTTTTGAACGTTTATTCTGAAAAAATGGTAACAAATGAATTATTCAAAGTATTGTCCATCGCTAGCCACAACTTTTTCCCATCTTTCTGGCAATTTACGGATACCGTCGCGAAAAAATTCGGCCGGCTTGGCTGCTATCCAGTCATCGACCCATTTTTGGGCTTCTTCGTAAGAATGGAAGCGCTGGTCAGCTAGGCCATGTGTCATCGATCGGAAAAGGTGGTAATCGGAAGGAGCAATATCTGGGCTATACGGCGGGTGGGGTAAGACTTCCCATTTCAGCGTTTGTAGGTATGTTTTGACCGGCGCTGCAACATGTGGCCGAGCGTTGTCATGTTGCAAAATTACTTTGTCGTGTCTTTGCTCGTATTGTGGCCGTTTTTCTTTGAGTGCGCGGCTCAAACGCATCAATTGAGTTCGGTATAGTGCTCCTGTGATGGTTTCGTTCGATTTCAATAGCTCATAATACACCACACCCAGCTGGTCCCACCAAATACAGAGCATGAGCTTGGCGCCGTGAATATTTGGTTTGGCCGTCGATGATGATGCATGGCCGGGGTAACCATATGATTTTTTGCGCTTCGGGTTATCGTAATGGATCCACTTTTCATCACCAGTGACAATGCGATGCAAAAAACCCTTCCGTTTTTGCCGTTCGAGCAGCAGTTCGCATGCAAAAAAACGGCGCTCGACGTCTCTCGGCTTCAGCTCATACGGCACCCAATGTCCTTGCTTTTGGATCATTCCGAGGGCTTTTATACGATGGGAAATGGCTTGTTGTGTCACTCCCAATGAATCTGCGAGCTCTTGTTGAGTTTGACACGAGTCTTCATTGAGTATTGCCTCCAATTCAGCATTCTCAAACTTTTTCACTTGGCCCGGCCGCTCTTTGTCCTCAACGTCAAAATCACCACTTCTAAACCGCACAAACCATCTCTCGCACGTTGAAACCGATGGAACATGACTCGGATAAGCCTCGGAGACCAATCGATGTGCTTCAGCAGCACTTTTCTTCAAATTAAAGAAGTAAATTAAAACTTCCCGCAAATGCTGTTTTGTTGGCACGAAACTCGACATATTGAGAGCTCAAAAAAACTATGAATTTGACACTGCGACAAATTGACACATACTGAAAATTAAAGCTATAAGACGTAGCTTTGACATGAACATAGTCACAGTACTGCCTGATGCGTATAGCGTTAGTAACGCCATCTGTTATCAAACCCGCATTTTCAATTTGTACCCCTGATATTATTATCGTTGTATTTCTTAATACAGGAATAAAATACTTATCGATTTAAAAGTTGTAAGGGATTTGCGGATGTAATACCCCACTCGTAAGCCGCTGTGTTCGGATAGTGGGAATGATAATGAGCGGTAATGATAAGACGGAGAGTGACGAGGGAAAGAGCAGGTTGCGTCGAGCTGTCGATCGCGTTAGATCGTCTCATACAAAACGCTCTATAAATTGTATTGTTTCCAATAAAGTCTCATCCGTTAAATTCCTCACCGACGTCTCATTTTTTAGACTGAAGGACCTCGTCACCTCAACGAACGCCGCTCCCAGAATAATAAGAGGGGGTTCTCAAAACCATTACACCATAAAATCCAAGATGAGTAACTTTTATAATGTATGTATATAAATACCTGCATTGACGATACTCTTAGAGTTTGAGTGAGACATGGACGTGATATAAAACTAAGTAAATTAAATTTTCGTGAATAATAAGTAACGGACATAAATGGGATGTACGAATAACCTTTTGAGTGGATGTGTGCTAGGACATAATCTAACTATACCAATATTGTTAAATGGAATGGTGGTTTATTAAGGTGATATATTTACTAATAATGTGGTATCCTAGCCAAAATCGATGCATTAGGATTAGATGAATTTACCTTACTCGGCGCGGTTTTTTAAATTGCCTAATAAACCTTATATATCCCGTTGATTAAATCGAATGCATTGGAAACCAAAATATATATCTATATAGATCCCAACAAAGTTATGGAGTTATATTTCGCTATTGTTATTTTGTTTATGTCAATGAAAATATACCTTAAATGATTCAAATATCGACGTTGGTTTCTTTTATTTAAAATTATTGCAGTTGAACTTTACCAGCGAATAAAAATATAAAATATTACATGCTCTACGAGCTATTGGTAATAAAATAAGCAAGATGATAAGAATTGTTTTTGTATTATTGTCGTTGTATTCCTTAATACAGGAATAAAATACTTATCGATTTAAAAGTAAAATGCTTTTATTTGTTTGCCACGAGTAAAGTTAAGATATTTTCTAACCATTTTAAATAATAAGTCACTTATCCATTTACCACGAGAAAACTTGACATATTTTAAAAACATTTTAAACAATTAGTCACTTATTCGTTTGCTACGAGTTAACTTAAGACATTTTCTAAACATTTTAAACATTTAATCATTTATTCGTTTGCCACGAGCAAACTTAAGACATTTTCTAAACATTTTAAACAATTAATCGTATTGACTACAGATATTTATCAACAAACTAACGAATAAGGTAAATTCCACCAATCCAAATACCACAGATAAGTACCATCACCAGCGAGCTGTATACATCTGTGAAGCACAAATGCATTTATTACTTCTGTTGTATATTTCATGGATGAGTTCAATTATATTGCTTTGGAAAACTAAACCCTACCCATACGACAATTGTCAAATATGGTTGGAAGTCTCTGTTATATATGATATTTTTGGGCATATAATGTAGAATTTAAATTATCAAAACCTAAACGCGGAAACCTATGTTCTGAAAATAGAAATACATTCAACTCACTGACCAAAAACCTTGAGCATTGGTCGTGATAAATTATGATAATCCTTCGTAAAATTCATAAGTCTGTTATCGCTATATTATGACAGAATACATAAAACTATACAAATCAATGATGTATCATTTTCAACATTTCACAACATATGCTCATTTACACAATAAGATAACGTACCGTTTTGGCTCGATCTCAGGATCCGGAACTGATCCTGAGATCGAATATGGTTGGAAGTATCTCTTTATACATGATATTTTTTGGGCATATAATGTGGAATTTAAATTGTCAAAACCTAAACGCGGAAACCTATGTTCTGAAAATAGAAATACATTCAACTCACTGTCCAAAAACCTTGAGCATTGGTCGTGATAAATTATGATAATCCTTCGTAAAATTCATGTCTGTTATCGCTATATTATGACAGAATACATAAAACTATACAAATCAATGATGTATCATTTTCAACATTTCACAACATATGCTCATTTACACAATAAGATAACGTACAGTTTTGGCTCGATCGTCGAACGTCTTGATCGATTGATCGAACGTCAGCCCTATCGTCCGATTTTATTCTATTGGAAAAACACGATATCGTATTCCGTAGAATTTCCAGTAGGGTTATCCATAAAATTCTCGATAGGAATTGAGGTTCCCTTGAATCAAACCCCACTCAATACAATTTATGGGTAGCGATGAATGCGAAAGACACAACTTACATATTTCACAATACGAATGCATGTACGACTAACGTACTCGAGGAAGTTACAGTCAGTTAAGTAAGAGCGTGTTTGGCATAACTATCAATTGATGAAAGGTATCGCCCTAATTCTTTCGTGAGTCGATAGACGGAACCTTTGTCCTTGATGCATTGTCACAAAAGATTCAGTTAGCATTGAATTTTTGCTAGAGAAACACGTAAAGCACCATGAGTGTCGCGTTCCGAGGCTGCGTTTCTCTGTACCCACCCGAAATGTCCGAAAATGTATCATGCAGCGGCTGCCAAGTACACGAGGAAGTCAAAGTCATTCGTCAGTAAGTGGGTGCAGCGATATAAGGATACAAAAACTATCGATGACTTGCCGGAACGTGGTTCCATAGGAAAACTGTCCCCTAAGCTCGAGAAACAGATCGTGGACTTGTTTTCGCGAAACCCTGGCTTATCATTGCGTCAAGTAGCAGCAAAATTGAAACAGAAAGGTATACATAGATATCGTACGTAGCTATTCGAGCCCATCTTCGTGCTCATGATATCAAATTGCGTAGTTCTGTGAAGAAACCTTTGTTAGGTGAAAATTACGTGACGAAGCGACTCGTTTGGACGATGGAAAATATCGATCGAGATTGGAGCAATGTAATTTGTACGGACGAAGCTTCTGATTGGAGATATGTTATTGTCCCAAGAGCCTTGTCAACCTCCACCAACAGGTTGATACAGCAGACCGTTAAGCACGCAGTAAAAGTGCAAACTTGGGGTTGCTTCTCAAATCTGGGTTTCAGAGCTTTGTCTCCGTTTACCTAAAACCTGAATGCTCAAAATGCTCGAGATTTATAAGAAATCCCTGCTACCGATTGCCGAACGTTGGTTCATCAAGAAAACCGAGGACTGGATCCCGCAGGATTACAACGATCCTAAACATCGCAGGAAGCTTTGCACCGAGTGGAAAATGCAGTCTTGCATCGTTACACTTAATTGGTCGTCGCAGTCACACGATGCATATCCGATTGAGAATGTGTGTGCATATATCAAGCTTCGTCAAAGTATAGTGTTCACTTTGAAGCAGTTAACACGAGAAATTTTTCGTATTTCGAGGTCCTTGCCAAATGAATACGCTGTCAGCTAGGTCGAAAGCAAACCTCGAAGATTCCAGGCAAGTATCGACGCCGGCGGTGTTACATTATTGATACAATAACATCTTTGTTCTAATGGAGTACAACGTACCCACGTATTGAAAACTTTTTTTGATACAATTTTATGCAAATTAACCCGAATACGCTCTTACTTAACTGACTGTAGTATTTAATGTTGGACTCATGTTACAAAGTAAAAAACATATATACAGATACTTCAGATATCAGTATTCTCTATTCTGCAACAGCTGACATAAAATTAACATTAACTCTAACGACGAATAAATATGAATATCGAAAAATAATATGTTATATAAATAATAAAGATAATTTTTTATATTGTGACAGGGAAATAAAAACGACATCAACGTTCGATTGATTTCTCGAGCGTACCAACGTTGTGTCGTCACATTTGTGCTGTCATAAATTGTATCGTCCTTAGTCTTAGGCGATGTATTAATTTATTAATTTGTCAAATGATTAATTTTGTGAGTGATTTGTCGAGTCGGTCGAACTTCGTTCTGTGTTACCATTGACCACCACTCGATATACGGAGAGAACAATACTTGGCTCCAGAGGGGGATAAAGCTAGCGCCCGTATCGATTTTCGGTAACTGGAGATCCAGCGATAGGAAAGTGGGGATAGAAGCGGATGACCAGTTCAATTCCTCGAGAAAGAGGATCACTTTGGTAAAATACTTGATATACGTCTATCATGAACGAATCAAGACCTCGGTCAGTTATTTTGTATCGACTTTTGTCCCGTCTGAGGAGAAAAGTCTTCAGAAGAAAAGAAAAAACTTCAGATCCATCTTGACACCGACATCTCGAGCAGTTCCGCTCGATAACCATCAATGCCGATTACCAAGGATTTCTTACTTCCTGGATTGGGCTACGCATCTCTGTCGTCTATTATGATTTATACGTTATCCTGGCGAGTCGCTAGTCGCGATCGTGCAGCGACAGCGATTCCCCTAATTAGCTCGATTTTCGGTCAATAAGAGGGGATCATAGTTCGCGAGCGCGAGTGCCGAAAGGTACTCGGGGCTTTTTCCTGATTAACGTCAAGATGGAGGACGTGGGCTCTGGTCGTTGCGTGGTCCCATTGCGATATATCTCGAGCCGTGAGTGACCATGATAAATGATACCAATAAGATTAAGATACGAGGGAATATTCCAAGATGATTTAAAATTAATTGATTAATAAATAAAAAAAAGTAATTGATAAAAAAATGCAACTTTTTTTAAAACCTACATTTAAACATAACAATTAAACATTTTTAAAAATAAAAAATTCAACATTTTTTATTAATTACCAATTAAAGATGATGACTCCTCAAATGAAAATGAATATTAATTGGAAATAAAAATACAAACGAAAATATCAACATTTTTTTCAGTCATTTATAAATAAAACTGTTTACTCTTTGTTTTGTAACGAGCGATAAAACTCTAATTACTCATTTTCACGCACATGGGATATTCAATCCACCATTTTCAATTGGCAATAATTAACGTTTTATTTTTTAACTTGACATTTATGATGACATAAGTGGATGAGGTGTGCATCTCCAGAGGTTGTCGAAGTCAAGTGGCTTTGGTTGCGATCAGCGATTGGTCGGGTGATCGCTTAGACTGATTTTTTCGTCAAAGCACCTAGATTTTGGTAGGTTACGTAGATTCAACGGAGTTTCTGTGAATTCAAATCTACACAGGTAGGGTAGGTAGATCGTAAGAAGATCTACGGATAGATTGACCAGGTCGTGTGTCCATAAATCACATAATTGATGCGGAAACGGTTTTCGCGGAGTGTCTGCGAAGAATCGAAATTAACGGTTGACTCTTCAAGTAATTCAAGTACTTCAAGCGAGCCTATAAGTTAAACGAAGTTGGAAAACTGACGTCGGAATGCGTGTGTTCGTTGCTCTCCGTGAACCCCAAAAAGGATTTGAACTTAACCGAGGGCAAACTACCGGCTATTGAAATGTTTTACAATGTACATCTACAACTCTGTCGTATTTTCTCAGACATAGTCTGGGTGGAAATGATGTATGTTCAGCTCACGAAGATTACACGACTTCCACCCTCGACTCTGAATTGAAATTTTCTTTGTTCCGACGATCATAATAATTGTAATTGTCAATCGCAGCATCGAATAACAAATCTGGTTGACCAGAATCAACTGCATTTCGATTTGATTGGATGACAGCTGACTGCAATGACATTTACAATCGCAAATTCACTGTTTTCAATTTCTGAGTCAAGTTCACAAATAATTGTCTTATCACCCGCATCATTGGAACGATTTTATTACGTGACAATGTAAAGACTTTATTTGATCCACCACCATTCGCTCGATAATTTATACAGCTACAGCTATTATGCAGAAACTATATGGAATTTTTAAAAATATTTAATTAAAGTAAATTTAAAAAATACTATTTATCCACGGGGCATGTGCCGACACTGTGGATGAGATGTTGTATGGTTCTATACTGGTGCATCACCGACAGTGCGACACCATGATCACACTATCGGAGCGACTATCGAACTATATTGCGATGAACGTTGGCCTGGAGTCGTGTACCGATCGTCGGCTGACAACTAGTTACCGCCTTATGGCTAAGTCGTGGCCATACTCCGATGATCAGCCAGCCGGACCTGGATCGTTGTAAATTTATTCGTCTCTTCGTCCTGATTGGCTCTGTGCGGAAATATACAGAACCGTATACATATGCATTAGAAATCAACTGAAGTAGCCCAATATTTTACCCCAATTTCAGCAAAATAATCTGATTTCAAAAAATCAAAAAAGTATATTTGAGTCAATTCAATTCAATAACTTTAAAAATAGCGTTGGCAAATGACTGCCATTTTTGGTATTTCAAATTCAGCTTTAGTTCCACTAAAATCGTCGAAAAAACGATTGGTCCACTTCAAGTGATCATTACTTTACATATAATTTAACTTGGTATCAAGATATTTTTGCCACTCCTCTTGATGTATGGGAGAAACTTCGTACACGGAAAGAAAAAAAGTAGTTCGGGAAACTGACACATTGGTTTCGACAACCAAGCGGAATAGTTAACCTAGCGCTAACTACTCAGTTGGTCCAAGAAACTACAATGTTGTTGGTAAAATATCGGTAGTAACGGTAACCAACCGAGATGGCAACCACAGCTTAGCGATTGGATTGGTTGGTGCAATCCATCGGTTCGGCGTAATACGAAAAAACCAGGTTAATACGGATAGTTTTATTTATTTATTTATAGTGACGAGGATCGGTAGGTACTTCGCGCGATGCTTCGATAGACGAAGGTCATCTATTCACTGTATATTTACGATATATTCAATACATATAACTTTTATTTTCTGCAAGCCCTCGTCCATCTACAACAACCTGTCACTTGAAACAATGGCGTCGTTTGCCTTTGTGAAAAATTTTACTCGTAGCACGTACCAACCGGTTGGTTATAGACGAAAAGCGATTGGTAACGGAAACCAACTCGTAGATCGCCGGTTCTATCCAAATGATTGTCGCAACTGCTGCCGATATTAGTTGCACCACCACCCAATAAATAGTAATGGCTACAACACTGTGATTGGTTATAGGAATCAAGTATTTGGTCTTTGGTACTATTTTTCGCTACCCAATCGAAAATAGTTGGGAATACCATTTCGATTTGATTTCTGTAACTAACTTGCGACACAGCATATGCTGGAAATGGTTATCGCAACTACTTTTTTTTTCGTGTACGTGTGTGGATTCTTTTACATGTGAGTGTGGACGGCAGACGCGACTCTTCACCATAACTCGTTAGAGTTCCGTCCCAACTCAATATAATGACGTTCAATGCTGTATGTTGGAACCGGTGTATGGTGGTTCCAAGTCAGGTCGAAATTGCTAATATTTTTTAGGAATATTTCATTTTTTTTTGGACGTTGGTACTATAAGAAAAAAATGTATACTGTTTTGTTGAAAGAACTTATTGCTCTGTATATATTTTAACCTACAAAATATATTTATTTCTGTTCACACTCTGCGCAAATTCGCGAAAGCATCGGTGATAAAATTATTCCCAAAAAAAAATTGCGCGTGTAAGATGTATTCTTCCGGCGCGAATGTAGTTTTTTTCCTTCAAATTGTGCATACTTTTAGAAATATAGATTTCGGAAAGGAACTTCAATAATGAACAAAATAAGAAGTAAACGTCAAAGTGTGTTTTTAGTTTAATTTTATTAATTCGCGATCGAAAGTAATTAAATATATGAACATGATGAAATGCATAGCAACAACTGTATAGATTTTTCGGGATAGTAGTTATCACATGAACATTTTATTCCATTTATTATTTACTCTACAAAAATATTTAGAATCACTGTATTTAGTGTCTATTAGCACAATTTTATATCAAATATTGTCGCAGCAGCTCGACTCATGTGCAATATTTTGAACTTTTGATCATATGCGTTATTATTTATTTTGGTAATTTTATAATTATTTACTGCGAACTATGTAAATGTATTTCAATATAAATTGTATTTAAAATACTTTTCATATGAAATAACTGTGAATAATTTTAAAAAACAAGCAATAACAGAATTTATAAAGATTCATTCTTTCAAATAACATTTCCCCATTCATAAAAATATTAATTACTATTTTACCCTTGAAAAATGACTCATAGAATTTTTAACAAATTTTTATTTTAGTATTGAGCATCTCTGATATACATAATAACCTATTCGGACGTAACAATTGACAGTTTGCTCGTCTACCTACGTTCTATTGCAAAAACATCACAGTTCACGACATGATCAAATGAAAGTATTTTACTCAAGGTAGTTGCAGAGTGGGAGCCATTGGCTGCTTCAAATTACGCTTTTTCAGAGGTTCACATTCGATGGCGCAGTACTCGCGTTTGAAATACGAGCACCTGAGCCCAACCGATAAAATAACTTTTTTATTTATTGAGATACGATGATTATGCTTGGCTAAGTAATATAATAAATTATTATACGACGCATGCGATTATTAATAATTAATCAATTAATCTGTGATCAATCTTTTAAAATAATTCCTGAGAAAAATAATTAGATATTCAAATATATTTTTTAAAGTAAGTTTCGACATATTTTAAAGAAATAACAAATGAGATATATTGTAAAACTCGGCTATTGTTACAAATTCCGGATTATGACTTTGTTAGTGCATAGACTGCATGCAACAATTTATATTATTACCTGTATCGATTCCCTTAATAGGGATCCAAAGTCCAAGTATTTCAGTTCAAGTATCATCGGTGTCATTAATAAGTAACTGATAATTTTGAAAGTCACTAGAGCTTCTGAGTCAAAACCCATTGAAGAATTTCAACAGGATCTGCGTCTTCGTTGGGGTGACCTACTAAAATGGAAAGGGCTCTCCTGTCTTCTTTATCTCCAAGAGAAAATTCACGACCTTGTCTCCATTGCTCCAACAGCATTTTGCGTTCAACCTCGAGTTCATTAATACTGAGCGTTGAGATACCGTTTCGAGACGTAGCCATAATGATAAACAAGCAAGCGAAGAAGATCATTGGTATCAACAACCAATACGGCGAGATACCTGTAAACGAGAAATGTATGAATTATTTTTTATGTCTATCTTACCTAACAGTTATCAAACTTCAAAACTCACGTGACCTATTACCAGCAGAATTACCACCATTTGTATTTGATCTTATGAGATTTCTAGAGTTCAGGTTCGGGGATGTTGTCTTTGTTGTAACATGACTCGTGGTTTTTGGGGTTGTTACGTTTTTTTCGAACGGCATGTACCGAGGGTTGTAAGGTGGCGGAGGTCCATATGAATTCAGCGTCATCTTGCTTGCGTCATATTCGAATTCAATATTCTGAGGAACATTTGACTGTTGGCATGTTGACGCTTCATCGATTGATGGTGAACTTGAGTTATTGTAATACTGTTTATTTCCAGTTCCAACTCCATTGCTCGTGACTCGTGTCAATGGCAGAATTTCTGGCGATAACCAGAGTGGTCGATGAGCTATTACTGATTTAAAGCATTCATCTCGGTTGCTTCGAGTCATAAGTCACATTTTTTTTCAACAATACCTTCTTTTACAATGTGATCTGCAGTGTAAGGTGAATTCACTACAGGTAGAGGGTCATCGAGGGAATGGAGAGTATCATTTCCTTTAGCTTTGGAACCTGAGACATGATTTTTTGAAACCGACTGCGACGGTGTTTCGTCTACACTCACCGTGTGAGATGAAGGTGGAGGCGCATTGTGCATCACCGTGTACGATGCACTTGCGCAGTTATCCCTCATTTTTCTGTCACTCCTATAAAAAACTAAGTTCGAAACGATAACTGCAAAACCAAAAATAGTAAATCTAACATCAGGAATTTAAGAAACGTATATTATAGTAAATTTTTTAAACAAATTCTAGTCGCCAGTATTTATTAAATTATTTTCATATAATATATATAATGAAATAAAATTCTCTTGATTATTTATACTTATGGTTTTATCTCGCGTAATTATCTACTTTTCGTACATCCCAATATCAGTCAATTACTACAAACATTTTATTGGTCTCACGTGACCGGCTGACCTGGCTAAGCGAGAGTTATTAACCCCTTAAGCGTCGATATATCGATATACATTTATCGTTGTATGCGTCAGTGACATTCAAGGGGTTAAAGCACATAAATTACATCGGATAAGATATTATTGCAGTGATCGAGTGCTGAAGCTTTTCTTCTAAAGTACTATCGTGGTATACAAGTGGTATATCGATTGCCGGGATAATCTCACTACTTTGCATGATCCTCCATTGAATAGAAATCAATGACAGAAAAAGTATGTAATGTACACACATTTTCGTTGTTTAATGAGCCATCTTTTGTACGCAATTTGGTAGCAATGCCGGCTCTGACCTGCTAGCGAAAAAAGCTCTCAGCCTTTCAAAGTGAGAGCGACGTCGTCCACGCGTTACGTACTTCGGTGTAACATAGCTGTGTGTGTGTGTTCGTGCGGGCAAATGTGTACCACTCATTGTATCCATTACAATTACAAAGGCATTTAACTCGGAAAGAGAAAAAAAATGGAAGAAACTAACAGCAATCCCTATACCGACGTTTCCCTATACATGAAAAGAATTTAATATTATTCAATTCGTTGAAGCGAACAATATAAAGAATAAAATTAATCTTTTCACTGTTACACGTTGACCTCATTCATGTTTAAAATTTCAATGGTATGCACGCATGCGCCAAAGCATTGGTGTTATTTGTAACTCAACGTGATCATTCTCTTGCTGATTTGCATACAGTGAAGGATTTTTACAGCTGTACAGCCGTATCTACTGCTGACCTGTTTTTTTTTTTGTAAATGAAAGTTAATACTTATCGAGTGTTAGGTTATAACAATCAAAGGGCAATGACTTAAATTACCCAATGTCCCCACTGTGCACTGCAAAATGAAACTGTATAAACTTTGTAGACTCTTTAAGTTTGTCGCACCTTAAATAAAATTTGAAGTACCCGTAACTATTGCCAGTTAATCTTGAATGCTCTCTTACGCAAGGTTCGTCATCAGTCGCTACTCTGTCGACGATACCCGAACGTGTGTCGAATCGAGTGACACCACGTTATTTTGAGTCGCACTGAACTGTGGAACGGTTGATAACACAGTTTGCAAAACAGCGGTGGGGAATAGCTGCAACAGCCGTCCTCGACACTTCACTCTGACTGTATGACCGGCGTGCGCACACGCAGTCTTCAGCTTTTTGTCTTATAGTCAACGCGGGGATAGTAGAAGGGATTAAAGGCGATGTGACACACGTATGTATGGAAGAAAGCCAGGACTAGATGGTACTCCGAAAGAGGCAAGAGTGGGTATAAGAGGGAGAAAGAACCGTTACCGCCCTTCCTGCAGAAATTATGTAGGACGTCCACGAGAGAATGTAGGGCCTTGTCAGATTTTGGCAGGGTTTCCGCACTAGGGATTTCAATTTTATCCATCTACGGTCATGCTACAATTCAGGAAGGCTTTCCTATTGATATTTCAAATTTAAACCGAATCATACGTAGTAAGGATTCCTTATTGGGATCCCTGTTTTATTTTGTTGGGTATCCTACAGTAAGAATTTTCCACTAGGGAATAACGACAAGCCAAAAGAGTTTCCGTAAAAATTGTAGAATGAAAAGTATAATCAATCCTGTCTTAATCTAAAGGTCGTTTATACATTTCGGGAGATACAAGCATGTTGGCCTCGGTTATTTATTAGCGATTAGTTGTTTAAGGACTTAGTGGGGAATCCTTTATAGGCATTAATAAGAAAATCTATTAAGGCCCCATACTTTCAAACGTAACTAATCTAGTACGGTGATGATTAGATTTTTTTTTAATGGGCCCCTTTTATCTGACCCATCATTGGTCGTATTTTAATATCACTGGAAGGCACTCTCTGCGCAGCTTTTTCAAATTTTTTAAGCTCATCCTTGATAGAATGCTGGTTTTTTTTTCAAAAAAACGTATCTTGAAAACTATAAGTTGCAGAAAAAAGTGTTCCAGCGTAAAGGCTGTAGTTTTATATCAGCTTCAATTAAATGTTACAAATCATTTCATCGATCAGATAACGTTGATTCATTATCCAAAAATGTGAAAGTTATTTTTTTTTCTAATCAAGAGAGACGATTTTATCTTACTACAAAATATACAGAATGTTTGCGCATATTTGTCGATTATTGAATCAACAGAGTCAATTTGCATGTCGTCGGTACGCATGTTTCTCTTACGTTGGAATATGAACACCATTGCTAAAAAATGGACGGCTTCCTCATAGAGGAAGCCTTTTGTTGTCGCGAAAAATATCGCTTTCGAGATTTTCATGTCCATACACTTCAAATTATTGAATACGTCGAGAAAAGTCGTTTAAAACGAAATGTTTGGATGTACGTGTTAATTTCGTTGGTCGCAATTTAGCGCTCGCAATTGTTTAGATATCTTGCTCAAAGTTGGCTCCCAAGTAAGCTAAATGATATTTGCGATTAAATTTGGCGCAAATATGTCTATTTAGAATTTAGAAGAAAAATAGAATTTTTCTAATTTAAAAATATTAAATCAACGTTATGTGACCAATAAAATTATTTATTTAATTTTCTTTAAAGCTTACGTGAATTTACAACTTGTTGGATTCAAACGTCACGTGGTACTAAAGTTTAGCTATTTATCTGAGAGATCTAAATGGGATTAAAAAAGTGGATCAATTGACATGGAATCTCGTATACGAATTTTATGATTCATTCATTCACTATAACATTTAAGTCATAGTTGATAGCGCTTAGACTACGATAGCTTGGACGTGGGCACTAAATTAACAAAAAATCCAAACATCTTGAGTTATTGATGTGTGCGTTTCAAAAAATTTATTTTATGATTCAAACACACTGCCATAAATTGGGTATTTCCGTGTTTATCAATAGTTTTTTTCGATATGATAGTAAATACTAACACAAGTATTGTGTCATTTATCGAGTACTTTTTCACTAAATAACAACAATGGTTATACCGAGATAGCACAAACTGCGATGTCCTAAAAACATAAGTTTTTGCCGAAATGACGCATGACGTCAACTGTTTACTTGTCCCTCCCTGTTCTACGAACTGCTAAAGCCTTTCACGACTAAAGTCGTGAATTATCGCTATAGTCTGCAACATAGTAGGAACATGCTTACGTCACGGGCCGCCGTTCCCCCACTTCTTCGTCTGCTATAGAATCACCAATTCAAGGTCATCGGACTCCTGAACTATACAGCATAGTCTTACTATTTTTGACGGTTCATGCGCTTCTGTGTCCATGGCCAATTTAATATTGATATCGGATTAATTTTCTGCTGGGTATGTCCTCAGCTTATGTTTATATCAGAGTAATCGTCTTACTACGTCCTAGTTATGTTGAGGTATAACTGTCGTATAAAACAAAAACTTATAGGAGTTTTTAATAAATAAAAACTTATTTTAATAAGAAATATGCATTTATCAACTGAATAGACTGTAAATATTTGTTAATTTATAGAAATTGAATACAGTAATGTATTGACCATACGAAGATCGTAACTTGGCAGTAGAATAACGTTTATACTACAAAGAGCGAAATACTGTTTTTTTTAGTTATTTCATTCTTATGAAGTGTCGCTTCTGATTTGGTCTATTATTGTTCCTTAAGGATATGAAGTTAATCATTCCATAACCTTCTTTTTTGTTTTCAATATCTTTATTATTTATAAATGAAATGATGTTTATTCGTCGGTTTTATTTATAAGCACATGACCAGAATTTGTAAGAAACTTAATAAAATAAAAAGTATAAAAAGTGTTATTTCCACATTTCTCCCTGTAAAACATAAACGATTATTTATTCACTTCGTTTTTTTTTATGATTCGTCGATTAACGACACTTCGATTATACTTGTTCAGAATAAATATATTTAGGAAACTCACGGAAAGTCGGAGAGCAACGATTGCAACACTGTGAGGAAGTTTCTTCAAGAGTTACATTATTTTGCGGATAAATTATTTCCTGCTGAATATGAGTACCGGGCTTGTTTACTTCGTTTTCAAATTCTAAAGTGCTGTAGGCTGGTGGTAGCTGTGAAACAATTGAAGGGCAATGTAACTTCTGTTGTCCTGGATCATGATCTGTGTGTGAAGTACTTGCGGTACTGTCATGATGAATATCTTCAATTCTCGAGTGACGATGTGGATCCGCAACAACTTCTGTTGGAAGAGTCTCTGCAGCAATTTATACAAAAAATGTTGTTATAATGTTAAAAAATCGAATGAAATACTTATTCCTTTCTTGGCTCTCGAATCAGGAGCAGCAATAACAATTTTGTTATTGTTGCTTCATTTTTAATTATATTTTGTTATTATAATTGCAGTATTGAGAATGTCTCACGACACGGCATTTCAACATTATACCTTTGTCGTAAATGTAGTCTTCGGAATAAGGTGAATTTTTCATCAGCGGGATATGAATAGTATAAAGTCTTTCAGTTGTCGTGCATGATGCAGAATTATCTAAAATTGACTGGGGTCCGATAGCACTCGTTGTACCCATGGTATGCAGAGTTACATCGTACGTCATCTTGTTTGTAGTATTTGCTTTGTTCTCTCTTATTTTTTGTTAATTCTATTGAACTAGATAAAAAGGAATAAATTAGCAAATAAAAACTGCTCGTAAAACTTAACTCGATATTTCCTTAAGCATCAATCGTATCGGAAAAATGGTATACAATTTTGTTTAGCCGAAAGTGCTATGAATACACACCATAAATATATAATAACGTACAAGTAGTATTAAAAAAAAAAATGTTAATGCACTGATAGAAATCTAAAATGTGTTTTTAAAGACATAACTGAATTAAAAGAGTTACATAAAGAGAGATATGCCATTCGCATCCATAGATTTAAGTTCTTATT
This sequence comes from Cylloceria caligata, assembly GCA_963942595.1. Lineage (NCBI taxonomy): Eukaryota > Metazoa > Arthropoda > Insecta > Hymenoptera > Ichneumonidae > Cylloceria > Cylloceria caligata. The sequence goes on along the minus strand of OZ012709.1, from coordinate 41,179,844 downwards.
ACATGAGGATTAATCGTCAACTCTGAGATATTTTCTTCATTGCGTATGTAGCTTTACACTGATAAAATTACACATTTATTCGCTGATTACATCGACTCACCAGCGGTAAAATTAACACTGTATCATATGAGACAGTCGCTGAATTATCAGTGTATCACGGGATTTCAGGCATAATTCGATTATTCGGCTAATCGAATATTTTTTATCGAAATTTTAACGTACGACGCACGACGGTCCAGCTGAATCTGAGTGACTTAAATGAGCAACGAAACTCATTTTATTTCTATATAAATAATCTAATCTTAACACTTAACTGTATCAGTTGGTACATACAAGTTTACGTTATGATAAGATTTAGATAAAATTAAAGTCTGTATCTATAGCTATTAATCGATACCGTGTTTCGCTAGAACTACGGTGTTTCTAGGATTCTCAATTTTTGCGGTGAGTATTTTTATTTGTTACTTTTGAAATAATTCTTAATTGTTATTGGTTGCGTCTCTTTAGTGAAAATATTATTTACTATTATTATAGATATTTTTTTACCGCAGACTTTCAGTATCAATAAATCTATAGTTTCGAGTCATATGGTCAAGTGTAGAGATTTACTTTTTTCTTGTGTCGTGAGAAATGACAAGAAAGTCTAATTTTAACAAATCAAAAGCTGGAGAAACAATTATAGAAGGATACTGCGTGCAGTTTTTGAAAAATGTTGAATAGGAACAACGGCTGACTGACATCGCTGCAGTACCTGATACCGACGATATATTTATAATTGAACTATATAAAGTTTCAGTCAAACATTAAAAAGATTCTAGGCAGATTAAAGTGCACTTTTTACCATTGCGGACACACGTTTCGTATTGACATTTAACGGTAAATGAGGCGACTTGCATTCCAATGACTTCTGATCGCCATTCGTAGTTGGAACGCAATAGCAGAAACCGTCATCAAATTCCGGATTTTTTTAGTTATGTAAGTATTGAACTACATGAAAGTTACGAGGGTACCTTCAGCACAAAAAATATTATCTATCGGAGAAATAATAATTTACCTTTAGGTTAATTTTTCTCTTTAATTCCTGGAAGATAATAAATACTACTCGTAGTTGAAGTTATGCCTCAATTAAGTCGCAGTTTCTGACACTAAATTTGTAACTTGTTGCATCAACAATTTTGCTGTATCCATTTATTCTAAAGGTAGATTAATTGACCCACGAACTAATTAAAACTGATAATTACAACTGAAATTTCAAACTGCGGCTTGACGAAAGAATTGACGTTGTTGACAACCGAACGTCGTCATTTGGTAACGAAACCGGTATCTTCAAAACCCTTTAAATGAATAATTAAATAATCACGATAGCAAAGTTGGTAATTCACCACACCTCAGGCACCCTCTATATAATCTACAAACGCAAACCGTAACGTGAAGCAAAGCACACGGATAAAAACTAACAACCGTTACTATGTGGCAGCTAAGTATTGCAGCGACGTGAATTTATTGTTAACATATTATTTATTTTGTTAGCATATTAATTATTTTGCTCCGATTGTCAAAATTATTTCCCAAATTGTGTTTCTCGTATCGAAAAATTTAGATGGATAGAAATATTCTAAGTTGCGCATATGTATTTCAGTCTTTGACTCTCTGAACAGGGTGTGCATGGTGCTACTCTATATGAATCATATATTCGAGGCGCATTAGAAACATTTTTGGAGGAAGTGATTAAGGAAAAGAAGGAAAAACAAAAAATAAGATAAATTATGACGCCTTCTCATTATGACGTCTTTAACGATATGATACTTCACGAGGTCTTGATATGAATAAAATATATCTTAATATTTGATTTACATTTTACAAAAGTGAAAACAACATGTTTAGTTGTGTTCGGATAATATGAAATATGTCTCGAGAGTTTTTAACATTGCCTTAAAGATCGTATATGAGAATGTACAAACAGAAGAGTAAGGAGATAGAATAAATGTGAAAGAAGTATACGGAAGCTAGAACAGAATATAAATTCATTATTTTGCATAAATTCTCGTATAACTGTCGTGCACGTTCGTTCAGAAAGTTTTCGTTATAATGCGTTTTCTCGTGCGAGCTGAGAGATACGTACGTGTGTAGACAAACTCGTACGACAGTGCAAAGCGTACTGAGTGCGTACTTCTATATACAAAAGTTGAAGTCTGTCTGTCGGTTTGATAATGGCGGACGGAAGGAATATCGCACTTTCGGCACCTGACTTCCCAGAGCCCTTGTCATCAAATCCGAGAATACAGATGTATGTGGTCTTTTAGTATGTGTTTAATTTATTGCTAGCGAGCATAGTAATTTATATATTTTAAATAAACTTTAAAAACACGTAAAATGTCAAATATTATATATTTATCGTTATGGCCACTATACATGTTGAAGGGATTCGATATATATTTTGAAAATTATATATCATATATCTCTCCATATTATAAAAAGATCTTGCCAGCCCTACCATTGCTGTACATAAGAATCAATAATAAGGACTTCATATGTCCCTATCATTGACCCTCACTACCAGCCATTTTCTCATTTTGCGTACTACAAAAGCGTTGTAAATTTGTAAGAATCAATAATAAGGACATCATATGTCCCTATCATTGACCCCCACTACCAGCCATTTTCTTATTTTGCGTACTACAAAAGCGTTGCAAATTTGTAATATGCACATTGCGTCCTCGTGATTCTCGATCACACGCAGCTTTTCCATACATTTACGATGATTGAATAATTTTTTCTAAATTTTTTGAGACACGTAATCGATTTTTTATATTTTTGTAATACGATTTTTCAGAGTTAATATTCAATCGGCGCTCCCGGGTCGAAAAATTGAGATATCGGGATGATCATAGTCGCATTTTCTTTGTGTTTCTATGTCCTTTCGAATGCCAGAAAGAAATGGAGAATCGGTGCAACCGTTCAAAAGTTATGGCCACTTGAAGCACTAACAAAATCAGTAGAATTCAAGGTTTCTGATTTAAGCCTCTTTTCGCTCTATCTCTCATAGGAGCCGAAACAAACGCAGAAAACAATTTTTTAAATATTTGGCACTTGGGCTGCACTTTACTTGATGTATTTCGTCGCGCTGATAACGAATCTGGCCATGGATTTGCGATATCTCCCTCACGGAACGCTGAGGATCCTTTTCATCTCGTGCGTCCTGGATCAATGTCAGGATACCACACGGAAGGAAATGAATTATTGCTTCAACCAACTACGTGGTTAAATACGGACCGGGCGATTGTTTTGGTTTCTCTAACAAATTAATCGGTTGCGCCAATAAATTAATCGGTCGCGCCAACAAATGAATCACCCGGAGCGTAATTATTAATCATGCAGTTGTTTAGAGCAATGACGTTCTCCTTGTAGTTGGCTCCACAGGACTCGATGTTAGGATGCGAATTATCATTCATTTCTTTTATGTTTCCTTTACGGAATCCGCGACCGGTCGATGGATAGGCGCAAAGGGAAGTCTAGAAGAGTCCGGCATATATTCTTGAAGCTCCTTCTACGCCTTGAAAGACTCATCGTCGTTACCGGAGAAGTATAACGCGCTGCACGCAGATCAACTATCCAACCTGCTAGAGTCCATTCGTCTTCGTTCAATACATGCGAGACAGGATGTCTCAGTGAACGCACGATGGCTTTGCTAAATTCTCGATGTCTTCGCTCATTGCGTTCGAGACAACAAGTCTTAGTCACTGTAGCCCTCCCAGAACCCTACATGCACTACTATCTTATCATCGCATACTCTTGATTGTATGCTCTATGGAACGCCGAGATAGCAAGTGGAGGGACCTCTGAGGTTGAGGAACTATATTGACATTGTATTTTCTTGTCATACAGGCCTCGTGTGTGAGAAGGGATCGTAGTGTAAATAGATTAGGAATCTTCATATCTAGCCATATTCTTTTGAGTTATATTCTTCGGATTCGGTAACTAGGCTCGGAATGAGAAGGCGGAGCAACGGGCATGGTACAAAGAGAACGAAGCGCCTCTAGAACTGTCGTGTAACCAGTGTTCGAGTGAGGACGTATGGCGAGGTACTTTTGGACCTTAGACGGACTGGGAAATCGTTTTGATCTGGGCCTGTGGATTGTGGAACTTCGAAGCAGGTGAGCTTTGCGCATTGAACTCTTGTTAATGAGTACTCGATTAATATATATCGTTTGTTTTTCAAAGTTCGTAGCATAATTTTAACGCGGTTAACTGAGTAACTGCCGAGAAGTCCCCATAAAAATACAAATACTAAAAAATATATTTTAGGTCGAGGATATATTCTGCAAATTACATTAGCAATATACGTTCGTATATATTTCATAATATATCTAAAATATAAAACATATATGGAGAATATACTTTTTTATGAAAAATGAGATATTTTTTTACAAACATATTTTATTTTCATGATGAATGTTTGTACTAATTCTGAGAGTTATTATTCTGTGAATTTTATATATATATAAGTTTTCGGTCAGAACTATTGTGTAATGAGGATAGCGTCTCATTGTGTAAATAAATTATGAATAAATGGATAAACAGTTTTGAGTTAGTGAATTGTGTGAGAGCATGGTGTCTGCTAAAAAATATATGCTACAAGAGTTAACATTTTTCATTAATTATTGCGTCGAACCGATCCTCTTACCTAGATTTAAGGCTGCTTTTATAGCCGTGACAACTTTATTCTCCAATTTCATCCTCCTTTTGATCGGACCATGCATTATCGCATGGGTAGCGCCCTGGATTAATTTTTAAACGGATCGAGGGATTGGGATTTTGGGGAACCTGGAATCGAGTCAGTCGGGTATCGAATTATCGGTGACGTTCATTTATTTCAAATATTACGTTAAATTTATTCCACCTTATTGAGGGGAGTCTCAACCCCCGTAGGACCTTCACCACTGGTTTTAACAAGGGTTTCCGCCCCTTAATTCCATTCCTTTTACGATATACTATACATATATAGATAGCATACGTGTTCACGCGATATTTTTTGCATCCTGTCACCCACCAGATCATTTTTCCAAACCCTCGGCCTATTTTTTTCTTTAGCCTTTAATTCCACAGCTATTTTTCGATTACCCACTGTTGCAGATCTCAAGTTTCTTTCCAAAATCCCTCTCTTTTATTTCAGTGAAGAAATTAATGGCAACCAACTGCGAGTAATTGTCGGGTATTACGCTCGGAGCAATGTAATTACTGGAAACAAAGCATCGCGACGTTTCGTTGGTAATAGAACGCAGCAGTAAAACATGACGACATTGTTTAAACGTAAGAAAGTGGTGAAGCAAATTCGTAGGGAGATTTTGTCTAACCATGGATAAATATAAATATATAATGGCAGTATATTTGCCTTAAGGTGGGAAATTCAGTACAAAGTATTCATTCGAGTATCGCATTTTTAAATATAATTGAACGAATGAAATTGATATTTTTTTCAGTAATGCAATGTACGTCTTGTACATCGATAGATCAGTAAGTCCGTTCGTTTATTAGACAATTTATCAATCAACCATTCATTATATTAATATTACATTCTACAGTTTCTAATCCACACGGCATTTAGAAATTCGTATTATAAGTATGGATGCGGAAAAAGTTTATTTTTTATACCAATTATCCTTAAAACTGGCTGTCAAACTGAAAGTATTTCTACGCAAGAAAGATATTTGTTGTATGTTCTGAAATTCATTGAATCTTAATTTTTCATCAACGGAAATGAAGTAGCGATTAAAAAATCGATAAATCACTCTGAGTGGTATGCATCACATATTCGGTATGATACTGTATACTTTAATTTTCTTGGAGCAAATTATACGCGAATGGGATTTTACTGCATTTACATTGCGCACAAGAGAAAAGATTATAAAGCCTCGAAAGAGAGATACAAAGTAAGAGAATCAACGAAAAATATGCAAACAAGTTGGAAGATCAGCTGTCACGATGCGAAGACGTGCTCACAAGTGCAAAAATACTAAACATGTACTCACATTGTGCACCCTTTATATGGCGTCGATAAAACGCATCCTTGAAAATTCCTATATGTACATCTAATAAAAACAATAGAACACGAGAGATAAGTACTAAAAAGGAAGAAAAAGAAAGAAAATGAATCAGACTGAATCACTGGAACGTCCCTGGGTTATCCTAAGTTTTAATGTACGACCAGAAAAATGTTCCTTCATGTTAGAAATTCCCTTTAATCCTTTATAAAGAAATCTGAAAAAAATTCAACAAGACACATCAACAAATATAAAAATTCTAAAACAAATAAATCTCTTAAGCTGTGTTATCTCTCTGTATTTTAAAAATATGCCGCTGTCACCAAAGTCGTACTATTCACTATGCTTGGATCACGTTCTCTAGGTTTCTAAATAGTGGAGTGATTAGTCATTAACCAGGGACTAATGAATAGCAGCATACAAAGAATCGATATTTATATAGGGCATTCCGTATCGATGTATTATGTATTAAATATTGATTTTTTATTCTGTATTTTGAATTAGGAATAAAGAATTTTTTGTTTAGAATTTTGAACATTGGATTTCGAATTTTAGATAAAAGATGTTGAATATTTCGCAAATCCATCGAAGTGCGGTTCCTCCTGGAAACCACAGTGCTCCGTGTAATACGTCAAAGTGCGGTTCAACCTCACGGAGTCCGGTGGTTTCCAGGTGGAGCTACACTTCGACATATTTACCAAAAACAATCAGGAGAGAAACAAACATCAACCGGAATGGTCGTTTGGCTGGCGAATCGCGAGAGAGGAGAAGTCCCCCAAGTTATTTACATTAAAAATAATTGATTTAAATCATGAATTAATAAACAAATGAAGACAGTTCAATGCAATCAATTATACGTGTCCGATAAGTTGTATTTCATTTAAATATTGTTAAAATATATGAAAAACATTTATCAATAAGATTGCATTGTGGGAATTTTGGACCAATTTTGATTAGAAATGACAACGTATCTTCGGTTGATCCGTACTACCTGCATCTCTTCAACCAAAGATGACAAGGCTTTCCTGAATTCATTAAAAACTCTGTTAACCTCGCTGACACGAAGCCAGTGTCGAGTTGGCGATTACGTATGCCATACTCGGCTCTGCTTACACATGAATCGTCGAAGCGTTGCAGCAATTCCAGCTGCGCTCCCTCTACTTCGTCATGTTAAAGTGTTCAGTGTTGTTGAGACCGTTGACTAGTACAGTGCGTATCTACCGGCACGAGTTTCGACATCATAGTCGTAGTAGTCGATTGTCATAAGACTTATCCACATTGTTCCGAAGTTGTCGTCACAGCAGTGACAGCGTCGATTCGTGATATTGTGTCTCGCGCCAAGGTTTAATTTTTTTCCAGTAATTTCATAAGCATTAACAAATTTCGTTGACGTCGTTCTTTTATTCCTCCTACTAATAATACATCTAGTAACAGCGGTGTTACAGATCTGTTTCTAGGTCACGAATAATCGAAACGCGAGAACGCAGTATTGTTAGTTCTCACGAATCGTCAGCGGCCGATGCCGCTTCGAGTAATGCCCTCCGGTTCGGCTAGAGACAGACGTGAGTATAATTATTGCAATGTTAATCCATGACATGACATGATTTTATTGTCAACTGTCGATCAACGTAACATTTATAATTCACGTGTAGGAAAATGAATTTTGGGTATGTAGTTTTACGTGAATACATTTTGAACCGTAACACAAATAGTGAGAGATCGCGCCGGCTGAGAATGTGTCCTTGAAGCGTGTAGAACGTCCAGACTGCGCCTCCAAACGTTTGGAGGCAGTGAAATAAGATATATGGAAGTCGAAGAAGCATGAACGGTCGTGAAAATAGAACATTGGCTAACAAGCGAGTCGTACGATGCGAGTAAAACTGCGTCCACGGTGACTACATCATAAAAAAGAACCGCTATGCCACAAATGGAATAGAATCAACAGTGTTCATACTGAGGCGGGAGTTCTCGAAACATTAGATCGTGCTTCGCATGCCGTCATACGATGCTTCACTGGCGTATATAAATTGTTATCATGATTGTCGGACGCCGTCAAGATCAATGAAGAATAATTAGTCGATAAATATAACTACAAGAACGAGAAAAAACTTTTAAAACGAAAACAACCGATTAATAAAAATTGCGATTATATATTTAAAATTACGGTATGTTTTGTGAGTTTTTTTTCGTTCATAGAAAGTTTCAGATTTGTCATTTATATATGTTATGTTTTGACAGATTTGTAAACTCAACATTTGTAGAAAGATATGTAGGTTTGCTGCCTAGTGACTTCTACCGATTTTTAAAGATTTAAATTTGTTTTTCTATTTTTTATTTTTTATTATTTATTTTTTAAAAATATATCTTGACTTTAAGTGGATGAATAAAGAAAGTTTTTTTTTTTTTACGAAATTTGATACTTTCTCTGGATTTACGTTTATTTTGGAGGTATTACGATATCCGTACTGCCAAATTTTGACGATGGATAACACATCCCTGGACCAAAACAAAGAAAGATCGAGGATTGGTAAACGTCGATGCATATGTGTGGGGGCAGGGGGGGGGGGGTATAGGGACGAAGCCCCGGCGTGTGTTGAAGGGGGTGGGAGGGGGCAAGCTGCCGCTGCATGAACACCATTCTGCTTTACCCATCTGATTCTTAGACAAAACATACACTTTCTCAAAAAAAAAAAATACTCGTAAGTTGTAAAATTGAGAAAAGTCATGATAATTCGTAAACAAATCCTTGCAGAATGGCTTTACAAATACCTCCTCCAACGCCCACAGAAGCACCCTTAGACCCCTCCCCCCACTCTTGACTTACACACACGACACACATATGCATGCTTAGGATACTCTGCAATTAGAATTTATAGCGTCTAAAACGATAAAAATATCATAAAGTAATCATTGGTTTTCGGCATTAATAGGCCAAATACACTTTTTTATTAAAACATATATATATATATGTGTATTTGAAAATTAACAAGCGTGCAATTTTTAAAAATCTCTTAAGGAAAATATTTTTAGCATTCATTGTTTTCTCAGAAAAAAAAAGAAATGAAAAATTATTAAAAGTCTTTGTAATCGGACTATTTCTACGTAGATACACATTATTATACATTTTTCTCATTTTTATTTTTAGAATTTTCTGGACGAAGACAGATTGAGGAAGAAGAGCCTTTTCTCGTTCAACAAATCACCGGAAGTCCGGTAATAAGAGGTCGAAGACACAATCCTGAGGAAGATCGTTTTCTCGTGGAAGATATACCTGGTAGTCCTATGATGAGAGGGAGAATTCCTAGAGTAATCCCATCGACAAGAAATTCTGCAGATGAAACAGCAGGGCATCTTGCAAATACATCGACAAACGTTCCAGGATTGAACTCAACGAGTGATACAGTGGATGGCTTGAATAGAATGACGCCATCGGTACCACTGTCACAATCCCATGGTTACGCTACCAGTCCCACCCATCCTAGACCACCGGATAACGATGATGCGCCTCCATCGTACGAGTCCTCGATACCGCCAACTCAGATAGGATGGTCGCCGGAAATCACGTCGCCGATTCCGTTTCCCATGCCCCATTTTCCAGGCCAAGATGACGGAAGACCGCCAAACACATTTTCATATCCACCGTCCGATGCGTATCATCCAATAGGGCTGTCACCTTTGGCCAAATCTTATCAATCTATCGAATCCTCAAAGTTTAAATCGCCGATGGGAAGTACATCGCCTTCTCGTACGTATGCACTACCGTTTATAGGTTGAAGCCCATTGATGTGTGATATTCTGTTTTTGACATCATGTGTGTGGCATTAATTTCTCATTATTTATATTCTGCTTTTAATTTCGATAAAAAATATCTTGAGCTGTTTGTGGTTTTAGCGAGTCCCAGTCCTGACAGATGTGGACCTGCTTATAGTTACCAACACAGATCTGTTATTCCCATGTCAGCAATGACGACATCGCCACGACCTCATTACAGAATGGATAATGATAATGACCGCTTTGCAATCAAAACGGAATCAACGCGAAATAAACTCCCACCCAGTAAGTACCAGTATCGTATAGTAAAGTTTAAAATAAAAACAATATTTTATGACCGTGTGGCATTTTTTGCACACAAAAGTTATCAAGTAATAAATAGTTTTGCTATATTCAATCAAATATTCAGGATAATCTTATTAAAGATTTTTAAGTTGATCTTAAAAAATGTATTATCGTTGTTCTTTTAATAAATACAAATATTTTACTTTTAATTTTAATGTTTAAAACAATGTTGTTGACAAACATATATAATGTTTCTTTTCATTTTAGAACACGGACCACTAATAGTTGCAATCTTCTTCATCGTCCTTATAATGGTGTTATCATTTGGTGTAAGATATATCACGAAGACAAAGTTTAAAAGTTAATAATATAAACACTTCATTATACTTACTTATAATTATATGATAAGAAAATTAAATTTCTGACAATACTCGCGATAGTACTTGCAAAATCGCAAGAGTTTATAACACTCGTGATGATGAAATTCGTTTATACTTTTTTTAAACTACATATGTTTTTTTTATGTATATAAATTTGCACTGATTATAATAAATAAAAATATATTTAGTATTCAAAACGAGAAGAGAATTTATCAATTTTCTTAAATGGAGTAAAATAAACGGTCGGTAAACTTGAATAGCGTAAGGTTATTTATAACATTAATCGTAGCTAGTCGATGAATATATGAATATTTTTTCGTCGGGTAATGCATGGAAACCTTAGCAATGAAAATAAGGACAACGAGAAAATCGTAGTGACAGATGTTAAGTTGAGCCATTTGGGCCGGCCGTAGCAGTAACGCCGTCTCGCTTATTCCCAAGTTTGTAATTATTTGCTGAACTCGTTATTCCAGTAACGGGAAAAGTTTGTCGCAGTCTTATGGTTGTAGTAGTTATCGTACAGAGTCGACTTCAAGGAAAAGGGGGTAAAGTAGATGTTGCCAGAGAAGATTAGACTGAAGTAAAATCGCTTTTTGCCAGGTGAAAAGCTAAAAGTGTAAGCAAGGAAAACAGAAAAAGCGAAGGAATGAGAGGTACGGGCGAACGAGCGCAGTGATTAAAAATACAAAATTAACGTTGAACGAGTCACCAGGATCGAGAGGTAAAACAGAATAAGTTTAAAAAAAAAACAGAGATGAGAATGAAGAGAGGAATCTGAAGGAAGAAATGAGGTAAAAGATGTAAAAGGAATCGTCTAGTAGAAGCGCGTTCAAGTATATTACAGAGCGGTTAAAAAATTCGAGTGCTCCAGTACTGACGCAAATGAGGTGTTCGTCAGCTCTTGACGGCATCAGTTAATTACCTTGCATGTAAGGTGTACCTCAAAACACTCTTTTTGCGTACTTGTGTGCTACGCTTTTGCGGGTAGTCATCGCACCCTGTTCCATCTCGACACTCTGCAATGTCGCACGACTTGTATCTGGTCCATCGCACTTTCAATTCCTACAACGCATTATCCATATATATTCGCACTTCCATAGTTTGCAGAAGATACCGAAAATGACAGATGAAAGATCAGTTCTTTGACCATCTACGGAGTAACAAAAGATATGTGAAACGTTATCAAACGCTTATCGAAATTGTCACGTCTAATGGCAATGAGATAACACTAAAATCGTTTGCAATTAGATAAAGATCGTGTGTTCCGTAGTAATAAAAGCTTCTCACCATCCAGACACACGTGAATAAAATTCACCGTACCTGCCCGTAGAAAAGCCAAATAGATGGAAACATATGTTAAAAATTTATAAAGAAAACGTAAAAACGTATGAAAATGTTTCCTAAAATGAATTACAGTCACATTTATTAATTAAACAAATAGTCCTTTTTGTTAACTTCAAATTATCCGTAGTCCGTATTTCAATTATCTCCTGTGTAATTGTATTTTGACTTTAATTCGTCTAACGTTATTTCGATGATCTAAATTTCTATTCAGGATCTATGCATTTATGTAGATGTGTATGTGCCTCTATGTGGATATTCCCGTCTGGATTAACGATAGCACTAGACTGCGTAGACAGCATACATATTACTGTATATAGGTAATACCTGCTAACGCTGGTATACTTAAGAAAGCTTATTGCTTCCCAAACTACTCGATCGTATGGACCTATTCGTGGTTCGACCGGTAGACAAACCCTACCTTGCCGCAGTCCTGATTGTGTAGGAGAAACAATCGTTCGATTGTACGACTAGCACCTGAATAGGTTGAAAGTGCGACAGGAGCGGAAGCGGGGTGGAGCTGGATGCTAGCAAAAGGAGCAAAAGTGAGATAGGGTTAGGAAGCTGATCCTGCACGATGTGAACCTGTAAACCCTCAAACATGAGGGACATTCAACCTTACGACTCAAACTTTCAGCTATACGATTCCGCACATGACATTCAATAGTTAGAAGTGCTTTCGAATAACCCAAAACCCTATCCACATATACTCGAAACTCCTCTTCATAGTTCATATTGAATGGTATATTATTGTATATTACATGTAAATATGTATGTACTAGCAGAATTTGTTGGCTATGGTGTTGTATCCAACTATTCCGAAATAAACGGAAACGTGCATTGCCAGTTCGAAACTAAATTATTAAGTGAATTAGTAATTATTACTGTTCGTTAGTATTGTACTATTGGGTTATTTGTGCTAGGAATTGCTGCCTTATGATTGTTACGATACCAACATATTCCAAATTCATTTACGTTTAACACTTTAAGATTTACAACGTTGGATACATCTATAAAACTTTATGGTTGTCATAGTATTATAATTTGTTTTTCATTTTATACTTTTGTATATATTTATGTGGTTAAAAAATTAATAAATATACTAGTCGTATAATATATTTATGTAAATATAATATACTTCATAAACATGCTGGTTAGTGAATTAATTAACATTTTGTACGAATTTTTGCTTCCTCATAGAAAAAGCTGTGTGATGGTGAAATATTTCATTGCGAGATTTTAATGTCAACGGGTTTTAAATGAGCTAAAATGCCGCTGTAATACATTTTGAAAAAAATGTCTAGACGTTTGTGTACACACATATATGCGCGTGTGTGCGTGTGTGCGTGCGTGCCTGCGAGCGTGCGTGTAATGATAAAATTCGAAAGTCTAACCTCGAGAGTGGATTTAGTTCTGGGGCTCAAGTTTAACAAACAAGTATAGCACCTTTTATTTATTGACCTTTTTATTTATTATAATTTTTTAAAACAATTCGTACAGCGGTTAGATTTTATGACATTTGAAATTTTTCGAAAAATGTCTGTACGCTCTAGTTGTCACAACTTTTCAGATACCTGGTTCAATAGTTATTTGTAAATGAAGTTTTGTTTAAGCATGAATGGTATCAAATTTCAGCCAAATCTGTAATGTGGTTTAGATTTTATGAGATTTTATTTCCGAAAAACAAGTGTGATTATTCTAATTCCCATAAACTTTGATGGTTTTTACTAAATTATTTTTACAAACGTTAAGTATCATTGGTAGGAGCGTTCGGATTTTGTGGGATTTTTAATAAAAAAATTTCGTCACTGCTATCAATTTGAAAGAATTTAAGAAATTGAACTAAACACTTTGCGCACATTTCTAAGAATGTTGTGGGATTTTTTACATAAAATGTTATAAAAATCGATGGAGACGTTGAAATTTTTATACAACATTGAATTTTTTAAATTCAAGATTGCTACATCTTGCAGTCTTGAATTCCAGAATTTTAATAATCTTGTCATCTGTCAGTGTGGTTCCCTAGGCATTGATGTAAACTAATAGACTTGTATTATGGTAGAATTGTATTATTGTCAAGATGTTCTCGGGGAAACCATACTTGTGGTAGATTTAATTCGTAGCAGAGATATCAATTGTTTCGATTTTGATAGAATTGTAAAGGTCGAGATGTTTTCCGGAATTACATCATGGCAGAGATGTTTGTTGATGGAAAACATAATGGGCGATTTATAAATTTCTTTTATCTTTATGTCAATTTGACTTGTGTGACCAAAACAGTAAAAATGATAAATAAAAAGATTATATTTTTATTGTCTTAATTTAATCAAGACGCATTAATTTATGTTAGAACTCTTTCTCAGACTGGCCAAATCGAAGAAGAATTACCTTCGTGCTTTCTCCGTTCATTTTTCGTACCTGTAAAGAGAATGGCATTCACGTATTGCAAAATGGCCAAAACGCCGCAGGGAGTAATATTTTCACGTCGATGCTCGTATCAAAGGGATCACACGTTCACGGCTACTACAGCATACTGTACAGTATAACCTATACGTTTAGGATGAAGGATTCTGTGGATTCGTGAATTTTCTGGAACTAAAGTATGACGATAGAAAGGCAGGGAAGGCAGATGGAAAAAGCAAAAGCTCAGTGAATCGTGATGCCATGAATGCGCCCATGCCGATACATCATTCGAAACCTCACGCCTCCTGCAATCTCATATCGCTTTCCGATCCCACGCACAGCATTCGACGAACTTTCTTCCATTCTTGTTTTTTTCCATCTCTATCTCTACTAAGCCCTTCTCCTGGGGCCTTTATATCCGGAAACTACACGTCCATACTTCTTCAGCCCCTTGAAACCCTCAATTCCGCTCATCCCGCCCTTCACCCTGTACTTACCTATCCACCTCATCGCCACATTTATCGTTACGCCATATTTATGCATGAGCTTTTCCACATCGAGGCTTATTGTTCGAACTGCTAACGCGAACGATACACACTCCTCTTCGCTTTCTATCCCTTTTCTACTTTTCTCATATTTTCAACGATCTCTCGCCGGGTATAATGTTTCTCGGATATTTTGCACCAGCAGTAGCATCAGCAGCAGCAGTATCGGATGTACGATAAATAATGTCGGTAGGATCATTGATCCTCGAAAGCTGAAAGCACGATTATCGTACTTATCTTATTCGAATACAAGCGTGAGATGCATTTCCTTTGTTTCTGTGTTATATTCCCTGTCAGTCGGAATGGACGGAAAAACCTAAGGAACATTCATGTTCATTCGAAAATTGGCTATAGTTTTGAAAATTTGTACATCTATCCAACCGTTTTTGTAATGATACCGTATCAGATGCGTTTAATCCCTCAATTATACAAAAAGTTATTTTTTGTCGTAACGTTGAAGAATAAAATCCAATAGTGGAACAAACATGAAAAATATTTATTATCATCTGCCAAGAATACTGCACTGAGTTTGCACTTCTTGAAGTGTCCTGAAACTTGTCAATATTGTCAAAATTATTTTAAAAAACTTTTTTGACATCAGGGAATCCTAGAACACGTGAAAGTATGTAGCAATTTCATGATAATTAGGGAAAATAACGACGTGCGGATTGACATAAAAATCGTTTGTTTGTTTGTATTTTAGAAAAAGAAAATGATTAACTAAAATACCTGGAGGTTTTCTTTTCCATGAACTTGTACCGGTATTTGGATATTGTTAACGTAATTGATCGAACTTTAAAACGGTACTTAGTTAAGTAGGCAAAGTATTTCAACGGTTTCTTCTAAAGTTGGTCAATACATTTTTTCCAATATTTGCAAACACTGTTCTAGGTTTTTGTTTCCTCACAGAGATTTTCTTCACGTTTTTGATTAAACATACAACTGGTGTTGTACTATATTGTAGTTGTTGTTGTTATATCATAAAAATACCAACAAAAGTATTCTATATAAGTGTACAGTTAATTCCCAATTGAAAATACTTTAAAATTGGGGATAATTGGCATGAAAGATATTTTCAAGAGTAACTTCAATGGATATAATATCCTACTCCGAAGGTAGTTTAGAATCTTGAAGCTCCTAGTGCGATCAAAACAGTTGGTGAGCTTGTGGGATGGCTATCCTCGTTCCTGTTTTTGGAGAGTCGGGGCTATAAGATTTCGATCCTTTGAGCGGAATGGTTGGACGAGATGGAACGCAATGAGACGGTCTAAGGCTGCGGTAGGTTGATCTGGCTGGTGTCGGTAGCCGTAACCGGAAACTCGGCGTATTCGGGAGACTAAACGAACAGGAAGCTCTTTGAAGAGGCCATTTCTGGCTAAACCTGATGCGTCTTAACTCCGTCTTTCTCTATTCCTGTCTTGCGGGGTGTCTTCGACGTTATCACGACAATTGGATGGCTGACTCTATATCGTTTCTGTATTATGCTCAATTCACACAGAGTTTCAACCTAAACGATAATTAATACGAATTGTTCGAATTTCGCTCATCAATATTGTAGAAAGTGAGGTTATGGTTCGAAAATGACAGAAGTCCCACGTAACTAAACACCATTAGCTCTTATTTATTTATATTTTTTAAAATTCTAGTTCAATCTATAATATTAAATATTTTTACAAAGAAGGTTTATTAAAAAGTTATAATCAATTTTCTTGTTGAGGCTTCAATGCCTGGAATCCTCGGAATAATAATGAAGAGAGGGAGTGAACTATTTATTCCATTAAAGTGATTTTTTTTTGTGTTACTTTCAGATACTTCCAAAGTACCGCAGCTGGTATTTTCTTGATGTATTAAAAGAAATATAATCGTATTTTTAAGCACAGTTGACAAGTACTCAATCCTTTGTAAATTCCTGTGTGAAGCCACCTTTATTTTATCCCAACAGATATCTCGCTGCTGCTGCTGCTGCTGCTGCTACTCGACCTCGATAAGCTTCAGAAGCAGCCCTTAATGGTTTCCGTCAGCGATGACCGGGTGCTCGCTACTGCTGCTGCATCGTACTTATTCTCATCCAGAATACTCGCAAATGTAACATCCGGAGAACGATTCTGCTTGCCGTTAGAGCACCCTTTCCTCTTGCAACGTTGAAACCCAACCATACTTTCGTCCATCTCTCACACCATTATACAATTCCCTCTTGTTTTCCTTCCTAGAACAAGTAGAAAGTTGTTATCTTTTCCAAAGGGGTTTCTGCCACATTAAGAAACCACACTGAATTCCATCGTATACCGTAATGCATTTTAAGCGTGCAATACCAATTAAGTTAAATACTTTCCAGAGACGATCTAAAAATCGTCGTACCAACGATATCGTTAGGAATACGCAGTAGCTAGAGGAATATTGATGGCCATTTCGTTTTATCTTTAAATAAGTTTCAATCCCTCCCCTTCTGGATCAAAGGTCGGTGGATGGAAGTCGACTGGAGAGACGAAGGAATTGCAAAGAGAAGGTTGGAAATGGAACGGCTTCCCGTAAGTTCCTGAAGGGTTGTTGCATTTCTTACCACTGATCCTTCTCGTCTCTTTCCTTTCCTTTGCTCAAGGATTCCAAACAACTTCGTTATCAAAAGTTTTTTCGCACTCTTCTACTCTTTTGCGTTTTCCGTATCCCCCCGTGTGCGTGTACTGCATCGTCTCAATCGTCAGAGCATGCAGCTCGTAACTTAATAACGCTCGAATAACCAGGCACGAATTTGCAGACACATGTATGTAAACACTAAGGTAAAAGAAGAGCAGCGAAATTTGATTGGAATGTCAGAAAGCACGTCGATGGATAGCATGCATAATATAGTATCCACGTACAATCTGATAGCTGGTGGATACACCAGTTCTACATTTGCAACCTCCTCAATGCCTGGAGGCTACAGAAACACTGAGACTATGCTGGTTTGCAGCCAATGTACGAGAATAAGCACTAAGTGGCAAGGGGAGTATGGAACTTAATGGAGTGGAATGAATCCGTCCTCTGATTCGTAACCATATCGATGCAATTATCATTTGTTTTCCTTATTCTGATGATTTTCGGTCGAAATTCGGCTGAAAGTTTAATATATCTTGAGCTGTAAAGAAGTTAAATTATAACTTGTAGCCATAGCAGCAACCTGAAATAGAGCACACGTACAGTTACGATATCATCTCTCACCGCATTCTAAGAGTATCGATGTATTATTAGGTTGTGTGCTGTAGTTTTCGTGAAATGTTGTATTGTGATTTAACGAAATTGATTGATCCGATGAAGTCCGAGGAGGTAGCTGTTAAATTGGCGATTGAACACAACGCAATGCTGGGAGGAACTGTGCGCCTAGGAAGAAAAAGTATCAAAATTTTAACGGAAGACTCCGTATCCTTGTTCGCACTTTCGGAAATTGTGTGATATTCTGCGGGGTACCCTGAAGGTATTCAGGGAGTGGCTCAGAAACTGGTACATTGTGTGTTTATTTCGACGTTGGCTACTGTGGTTATTTTGGATTGTGCGATATTCTGAGTGCGTTATCATCGCGTATGTGTTATTGAACGCATTTATTATATGCCTGCCTTGGAGTTGCTTTAATGCTAAATCTCTGAACGCGTTATTGCGTGTATCATTACGTGGATCTTTGAGTAACTTAATAGCTACGTCTGTGATCGTATTATTGCGATTTGCGGGTAGTATTGTGCTTCTCCGAGTAGCTTAAAAGTTACGTCTTTGATCATATTATTGCGTGTATTTAGTATATGCTGTGTCATTATATTCATTAATATCTGGAACTTGTGTTCTTTTGATGACCTATTCCATTCTTCCTGATTGGTTTATTCAAAAATATTTGGTTATACGATGATATTTAGTCTGAGGAGATTCGAGTAGCGGGAATTCGTGTGAAGAAATGTTACGTAGCGTGGATTTTGTCCGAGAAGGTTGTGTTCAGAGGGGATTTAGTCCAGGGGATTGTGTTCGGGGGGGATTATGTTCTAGAATCCTAGTTGACCTTTTAAATTCCTAACATAGTTAAATTCAAATTTATGACCCTCCGTTGAACCTAAAATGCCTGCGATAATTGTACGAAGTCTGTCAGTGTGAAGGAATATTTAGTTTTACATTGGAACTAATTACAAATTTTTACCTATCAGACACCCAAAAATAAAGATAATGGAGGTTCAGAGTCAATAGTACGGTTCCTGTAGGTTGAACGGAGGGTACAATCAGTGTGGGCATCCGTATGCACAAATGATTTGAGGTTTACAAACGGCAAACGAAGGCTAAAAATCTTAATTTCTGTCATAGTTGCCGTCTCGATCTCTGTTTGGCAGGATCTAAGCACGACTAGCAGCCCTATTACGGGAACAACTGTCACCAGGAACGTTAATATGCTGCGTGTTGTAATTTTCAAATACAAACTCCCACTTCAAAGCCGCCACCGAGAAGCGATGCATTATATTAACACCCGGGCTGGGCGTTTTCCTTGACGACCCTTCCCTTTCGTATGTACGCCGCTGTAACGTTTCGTACTCAACTCTAACCGTCTAATTATCTCACGTTCTGGCTTTGCGCTCATCCGCCCCAACGGCCCATGCAGAAATATACTTGAGCTATGTTTCGCTGTATACAGTCGCAAAAATATTAATATCTCAATGTATTTTTATAGTAAGACATTTTTTATGATTTTGCCGATAATTTTCTTTTCATTCCGTTCGTAGCAGTTTTTCAGAATAACTTTTGCCGTTTTTTTTTCTTTAGTCAAACGAAATGAAGTATTGTTGGGTACCATTTTTAAGCTAAATCCAAAGACTTATTAATAAGCAACCTTTTTAAAATACAAATTTATCTGAAAGGTGAATCTTTCACCTTAAGACTTTCTCTTAGCTGCACAACAGGCGGAAGTAAAGCAGACGGTATGAGAAAAGTAGACGAAGCAGAAGCAGCACGAAGAAAGCTGTGTAGCATCTGCAACTAGAGAGCACGCTTGTCGCAGAATACGATAAACTCCTGGAATCCGTCGTGAGTGACAACGTGGAAAAATATTTACCCGTTCCGTTCTCTCGTTCCCATCTTGACTCGCGAGAAACTGCGAGCGAAGATGCGACGACGACAGCATCGGGTCTCCCGCGTGTCTCGACTCGTTTGTATATAACCAGCGAGGTTTCGATATATCCCAGGACCCGCTTCCCAGGGCGTCAACCTAGTCCTTAGTCCTCAAGCAGACGTTCCCCAGCCCCTCAAGAAAACCAGAAAAGACGCATAAGGCCTATCTACTTTCCCGTTTGCTTCTGTGTCTCCTTGCCACCCTAACCTTTTGCTACGTTGCGCCGACCCGCCGACGAAAGACGCGGCTCTCCTTCTTTATACGCAGACTGTAGTATTTACATAAATCAGCTATGCAATCTCTTTTTGTATATTTCTACGCAAAAAAAAATGCCGTAAATTCGAATACTGGGGATTTCTTGCCCTCATCATTTATGTCGAGTACCGACACATGTGCACATAAGCCGACAAATATGAAGTGCTTCTTCGCAAAGTACCATAACCTCTTTTTGGAACATTTTGTATAGACAAACAAAATGAAAAATAAAATGAACGAATAGTTCTCTTAAATCAGATTTCATACTTAACCTAGAAACAAAGCGGGATAGATATACCGTGTACGGAAACTATGATTTGTTGTTACTTTCTCCTCACATACAATGGTTACTTTGAAGTATGTAAAGAGATTAAGTATTGTAATGTTAAAAAAAAAATCGTTTGTCAGATTATAGTGTAATTCCATGTTTTGAGTGTCACACAATATTTTAAAAAAGTGTAATTGCGTTATATCATCTCGCAACTTTTTCATCACATTTTAATTGTTGTGAAGTTATTTTTGTTAAATTACTGAGGTAAATATACCAACGATATTGATCGAAATTGTCGAATTTCATAGAATGATTGTAATCTACTGTTTCTGTTAGCATTTTTCAACGTCGCAAAATACGACACATAACGTAATGTTATGAAACGTAGTCACGAGATGGCGTTGCTTGAAATGGGTTTTGGCAACGAGTTGTCTATCATCCCGATCGTATTATCGACCTCAGAGGCAACCTGCCGATCGGCTACTTCGATAGTTTGATAGATTGGGTTTATTTTTAGTACTTTTGATATCAAAGTTCGATATTGTGCGTAGATTCAATGGTTTTATCTCATTCGCGTGACTACATAAGAGGTAACGAAGGCAACACTATATTGAATTATATTCATTTTTAGCTGGTGATTTGTATGTAAATCTGTCTGTAAGTTAAAAATCAAAACATACTAATCATTTGATCAGTCTGAGGATCGAAAGTAAACGTTTTAACATTTTTTATTTTTGACATTTTAGATAAAGTATCAAAAGAGGGTGGTGTTTCAGTTCAAAATTGAATCCAAGTCGAGAAACAAAAATTTAACTGATCCGCTACCATCCGCTTTGAAGAAAACTGTCAGGATCTTTCTTTTCCTCCCTTATGTATTTCACTCGTTTCTTCTTTTTTTCTCTCTTTGCAAAAATACGACACACTATCGTTCTAGAAGCTATAACGAATAAAGTTATTGATTTTCTTTCAATAAAAAGCTTCACCATTTACTATTGTCTGTGTATTTTTTAATTGCGAATTATTATTATTGAAAAAACGTCATTACTTCCCACGTTTTTAATTATCATTTGCATAATTTCTATATCAACCATAATTCTATGAAATACATTTAGTGGGATTCCAATATTACACTAAACATAGTCACAATTTTATATTGTTTAAGCAGGAATTTGTAACATATCGCTGCGCTAAGAGATCAAAGTTGCTGGTTAATTAACGGAGAAATAATTTTTAGGGGAACTACTCGAATTCTCAAGACGTCCTTCCCCCATCTTTTCCATTTCTATATCTGTAACCGCTTACGAGGATAAACGTCTCTCAGGAAAAAGGGATTACGAACATTTCAATCATCCAGCATTCTAAGTCCAATTCCAAATAATTTTCCGCAACGTTAGACTCAAAAGTGGTGTTTGTGTCTTCAGTGTTTTTTCGTCGGATGTGGTAAAGAGACCATTTCTTCTTAACCAGAATACTAAATCCTACACTGAAACGTCTGCAAATGTTAAATTTGTCAGTTGAGTAATATTTTACACAAATTTGAAATAACAGAGATCGCCTGTTGCTAAAGCTCATTTCACGCAGCGCCATCTCGCGCGTATGTTCCGCAGCATGATGCTATGTCTTGTATTTTGTAAGACGAAGTTCGAATATTCTAACGTGTTGTAAATATTACAATTGTTTTACGAAATTTCAAAATTTTTGTCTATCGTTCGTAATTCTAATTCAGTAATTTTATAACACAATGTCAAATCAATTAAAATGTAATGATATAGTCGCAAATTGCGATTACGGCATTCATCACTTTTTTTCAAGCCTTTCATTTTTAATATTTCATTTTTCATTTTATACAAATCTGTATTAATCTGTTTACCAAAAATTTTGAAAGACATGAACAATTTTTTAAAACCAAAATCATCAGCGTTCGTGAATATTTAATGCAGCTTATAATTTTTTTCTGTTACCATAATCGCTTAAAAATTTATATGAATACAATTTTGACTTCTATAATTTAGACCGCCACACGCACATGAGGAACAATTGTAGAAAAAATTAAACACGATACGAAAAACTTTAACACGATTCACGACGAAGCTATTCAGGCACCGTATGGATTCGAATATAGTTCCGTATTTTACCTCGTAGTTTCTTTAGCATGCTGTGTTTTTACTGTGAAGCAAGATATTTTGATATTCCGTGAAGTGACACTCGCAAATTTGATTTGTTTTCCGCAAGAAAGCTCAGAAGAGAAAGCGGACGTGCCAAAAAGTACGAAGACGAAGCGAGGGAGAATACAGAGCGAAAGTAAGAGGAAACCCAAAGGGCGTTGGTGGTAAGATTTTGCGAGTGGCAAAGGGCCGAGGCACTCGAGTCAAGTGCCAGTTTGGTGAATGGTGCCTATGCAGAGACGTCGGAGAACGATGATGACGACGAAGCCGCTGGTTCGAGCCTGAGAGTAAGTAGTAGGTACAGCTACTACGTGTAAATCGCGCTTGTTGACGTTGAAGTCTTTCGTTCGCACCACACATTGCATCGGTTAAAATCGCGAGTGGCACTTCTCGATAGAAGAGTCCTCGAGATTGAGATAGAAAGAACTGTCGAGATGGTGTTATCTACGATAAATTGATCGTCCAACCGCTTCATTGAATCACCATCCCTGCAACATCAAGTAGTAACAATAATAATAATAATAACCTCTTTTATTTCATACAAGTTTCAAAATGAAAGTGATACGGAAAAAATCGATCCTTTCAACCGATAAATTATTGAATAACGAATAAAATGAAATCTTCAACGTTAAAATTTATGAAAAATTCTCGAATTTCATTTGCGAGCAGTAGAATAATATTTATCAGAAAACCAAGTTGCGCATTTTCTGAAAGTATTCTGTTTCTTAAATGACAAATAAAATATCGAGTTAATTGGCACTCGGAAATAAATGCGAAACGATATTTCCGAGTATTCGGAAGTGGAGTTATCTCTTCCAGAGAAAAGAATAAACCAAGTAAAATGTACTGTTGAAATTCGGCAGAGAGAATTGGAGAGTTACCTTCCACTACTGCAGAGTGTGTGCTGCACGTTGCACTGCAGAGCGTTGTGCACTGCAGTCCTCTCGAGAAGGCTTTGTGAGGGGCGAAGAAGAGACCGAAAGTAGTAGCAACGTGACCCAGAGGATCAGCCTCGAAATCCTCGCTCTCTGATACGTATCGTCCGAAAGTGGGTATTACATCTAGGTAGTAGAAAAATCCGCCAGAAAAAGCGAGAGCTCAAGAGCGAATTGCAGGAACCAAGTCACAACGAGCGAAGCGTTCTACGATAAAGTATAATAAAATGTAGTACTTCATACCGTTGCATTTCCTCATACGAGTAGAATTTCGTATTAATGTAACGATTTACGGATACTTGCAGTTGTCACAATTTGGTCAGTATTTGCGCTAATTCCATAATTTACGAACTTAATAAAATCTCAAACTAATAAAAATCTTATTATATTATTCTACAATCTGCATAATTACATTGTGTAAGCTTACTTCATTATACGAACCTGTACTGAATTTTTCGTCAATAAAATATTATTATTAACAAGTTCTGTGATTCGAATGTAACATTTTGTTTATCAGTTCACTGTAGTTTTACACGACAAGTACATTTACGCATACATCACCGATGATTGTTACTGTTATTATTCTGTAACATACCTCTAATGCAAATTGTGTAGATTAACAATTTTCAGCTTTACGTGATGTGTTCTACGCTATTTGTATAATCCAGCCGTTTACATCCTTGTACTCATGAAATATAATTCTCTCCTTCATTACTTGTTTTCCCGTCAATTTAATTTTCTATGTCTATATGCCGCGTCTTGCTTCTAGCTTCGTTGTAACGACGTTGAATTAGCACAATCTCTCCAGATCCATTTCCCAAATAATCCTATCAGTCTCCCTTGGATATATTAGCAAGAAAGTAGCAAACACAAGGCAAAGGAAACGGGGACACTACTGTCTTGTCTTGAATGCTGATGAAGAAGAATAAGGAAACATTGCTGTGATAAAGAACAAACTTATTGCCCCCAATGCGGCTACTGGTTGTAATTGGCCAAAAGAGTAGTTGGCCTAAGCTTTTCATCGTATTGCACTCGATTAATATATATTATTGCTATAGAAAAACAAAATTAATATATATTTACAATTAATTTTGTCAATATTCCATAATTCGTTAAGAATCGAACGATTACAGGTATCAGAAGCTGAATTCATGATAATATAATTAATATAATCTTATTTTTTGATACTTATATTTTAAAAATAATAATAACAGATGATTATTTACCTGATACAAAATAAAATATTTGTTCTATGAAGATTAGTGATGATTTATGTATTTTCGTCCCTTATGGTGACAGTGGAGCCGAGTTTCCAATGACGCGAAGCCTGTTACAGGGATTCAGGGCCCTAATTCTCGATCTCAAACGAATGAGATGAGTGAAAATGCGACTGAGTGTGAGTGCAAAAATGAGCGTAACTCTTAAGTGTCGCTTCAAACTATTTCCATGCAACGCAAATCTGTGCGGCAAGATTTAAAACATTTCGGTAAGAGTTATTGTTTCGCAGCAATATTTGGCGTTGTAACTACTTTTACCGCAGAATTTTAAATCTTGCCGCAAGAATTTAAGCTACACGGAAGTAGATTGCAACGCCATCTGTAAGTTTTGCTCTTTTCGCTCTCGCTTGCACGTATTCCACTCGTTTGAGTTATAGAATAAGGGCCCTAGAACCCTCGGTTCGTCGCCTCTGGCATATTAGAAGATCTGTATTTGTCGCTACGGGGATTATATTTCCATGAACGTTCTGAGCGAGCTGAGCTCCCTGCCTTCTGACTGGCAGCGATCCGAAAGCAGAGACAGATGCATTCGGGCTTGGTACAGTTGAAGCTTTTCCTGCAGCTCCATTATCTAGCTTATCCGGTATTAGGCTTACTCAACTGGTGGGTGGAAGTGAAACGTCGTCTGGCTCTCTTGAATTCTGCGGACGATCTATCGGGAAGGGGGGTAGGGGTATCAATGAAGAAGGTAACCCATTAAAAATAAAAACATTTCGGTTGAAACTACTGGCATGCAGTTTACTAATCACTCGAAATATTTTCAACTACATTTCAACTTCTTTCTACATTATTTATAACCGTACTCTATCAAATGGCAAGTCGAATTAAAAATGGAAACCAAATAAAAGAAACGTTTTAAATATATTTTTTTTAATCTCAGTAGGGAAAATGTGAGTCCATCGAGGAAGCTGCTTGATAATTCGTGTTTATCTTACCTAGCATCGTACGTGCAATCGTGTGAAACAACGAATCGATCGGTCGTTCTGTTATGGAATGAAAAATTGAAATGTTAAGAGTGCGTAAAGTAGCCCCAGTCTTTTGTATGTTGGACATACGCGGTGCTGAGTTATGTTCCGTTAAGCCACGAAAAAGTATTCGTTAATTTTACTTTCTAGTAAAACAAAGTGATAAGCTACAAAAAGTATCAAATTACTTATTTTCCGAATCTCTCAAATCTTTTTAATGATTCGATAATGATGATGAAATTGAAGTACCAAAAGAATGTAGGAGAACAAAGTTAATCGGGAGAGAGATCGATAAAAAGCACTGATATTCATATGGGAATATCTTATATGTCTGGCTACTTGTATTATAAGAAAAAACAAAGTTATGGTGATCACTAAATCGAAGAATGATTTTCCTTATTTCACATCTAATATTTAGTTTTTTGTGTTGATATTTTCACACGATAAACGGTCGTTCAAATATTTCGAAAGAATGCTCAGTTGCGCGTAAGATGTATTCGTTCAAAATGAGTCTACTTTTTTTCTCTACTTACAATTGATGAAATAACATAGACTTGAACAATGGTAAATAAATTATTTTCATCCAATAATTATAATTTTACCGATTGAAGAAGAAAAAAAAGATCCACACTCACTTTGGAAGGATATATCGCACGATTGATAATTTTTTTAAGGAATATTTTGACTAGCGGTTCTCTTGTTAAATTTTGTAGAATGTAAAAATTCATCATTTGATTTAAGACTACTTACAAAACATTAATGCTTTTCCCACATGGTAAAAAGATCTTTGTTTAAAGATAATATATATATATTTCTTATAATAGTAGCAGCCAACAAGTAAAATCTTTATGAATACCAGTGATTTTAACCTGATTCACTTTCCTTAAGGATGAATAGAAAATAAGAATATGAATAAAATAAAATGAAATGAAGACTGTTCGAGAGGAAAGAATAATAAGTGAAGGAGTAGGGATCGCTCCTTCTTCTCAACGTGAAAACGACAATGGACCTTGTAATGAAGCCATCGACAACACGTCTCGCTCTCAGGCGTCATTCTCATCCCCAACATGCTATAGTCTCCATGTTCATCCCTTCGCACTCCCGTCGCGCGCTGTTTCATCTCTCCTAAATGAATGAATGAATGAATTTCGCGCGTGCCTCATACAATAAGTATTGGAATGCCGTAATGGAAGCCGTCTAGGAAATATCGGGGAGTCCACTCTGAAAGCCGACATGTACGAGGGTGCGTCGCACACCATGACGTTCCCCAAGCGTTTCACTCATTCCGCAACGTAAACAATTTTTTCCCCTACATTAAACTTGGTTATTAATGTTCCCCTGATCTCTATTTATTCTATTTCATTTTTTATAAGAGTCGATCGGTATAATCGCATAAAATCATTTAAAAAAATGAATGGAACTTTAATCAATAAATAAGGTTCATACTTTTGTATAAATTTTGTGATTATTATTAATCCACGTTTTATTCCACATTAGTGTCTGATAAGAGATATAAATTTTTTAAAAAAATATATACAAATATTGACATTAAGAGACGACATTGTTCATCGATATTTCCAAGCCTTGTGATAATCCCTCTTTTCTTGTGAAAATGGTTGATGATCTAAAAGTCGAAGAATGATACGTTTCGAGGTTGTTATCATGACTGTGATTTATACATGCGAACCGGATAAAGGATGGTTCGATGAAACATGAGAGTTGAAGCTTTTTTTGACAATGGCCATTAACATTCTCGCATGATCGATTGTCAAGTGTATCGCTTATTAAAGAGTCAATATTGATGTACGTTTTACCCTCCTATATTTTCTTTATCTCCCTTTTTCTATCTCTTTTTTGTCGGCTACGTCACAAAATTACACATACTCACACATACTCTCCTTCCTCATGGGAAAAATATTTCTATTTGGATATTTGCTGGAAACTCACTCACGTGCAGTGAAGCATCACTGATGATCGTTAAAACAGTTTGGTATTTTTCAATTGTTCAATTTATTACCTTCCTCGCACCGTTACATTTCGTGCAAATATCAAATTACGTCATTTGTTGATTCTACAACTCTTCCGATATCCAACCCAATCAATACCTACACGATATGTCTGAGTAATTTTTGTTTTGTTTTGTATTTAAAAAATATTGAAACCCATTAAAAATATATATGGGCTTGGAAGGATTTTCTAGATATAGTTTAACAATAGCCGTAAAAAAAATGTAATTCATGTATTTTATATACCACTGCATTGTACATGAATGTGAAGCTATTGTTTCATGAAAATGTATGAAAAGTATCAAGTTTACGAAACAAGTGCAAGAGTCTTAAGAACATTGAGCGGATAAAATATATTATACAATTCAGTGCCTAATACGTACCCGGTACTTGGAATTTCTATTCGTAAGACGACGAAAAATAAGAAGCGAATGGAGAAAGTAAACGCATGCGACGGGTTTTCTCACGGTCGAAAAGAAATTCTATTTATTTCTTGTCTCGAGAGCGATGAAAGAAAAAGCAACGATGAAGTGGTGAAGAGGCAACAGTCTAGCCCGGCCATGGGACATTGAGGAAGGGTAAAGGGAAGAAAGCGGACAAAAGTACAGAGGAAATTCAGTGAAATAAAGAAAGAACGAAAGGAAAATCCTCTGCTGATAGAAGAGAACAGCATGGAAGGAAATAAAAAATAAAAAATATAAAGAAGAGCCACAAGTCCGAGTGAGAAACGATGGGAAATGGCGAGAGGAAAACCACCCCGAGTAACCCTGGAGTTGGGTGGCCACTAGCCAGGGTGAATTGAGCTCTTGGCACTTGACTTTTAAACCCAGTAAGCGGATCAGTCTACCTACTCCTAAATGTCTACTATGTCGTACTGTGAGCTCAATCTCACTATACCTATTGCTTTTCCCGTGCTTTCGTTCACCTCGACTCATTCCTGGGTACTCGTCGGAGCCCTCGGACCGATTTTCTCTCTTAGCAGTAGAGAGAACTGTTCACGAGAACGTCAGTGTACTTGGAGGATTAAAAGAGCTGGTATGTTGCCTCAACTGCGTCTACTACTCC
The DNA here is from genome assembly GCA_963942595.1 of Cylloceria caligata. NCBI lineage: Eukaryota > Metazoa > Arthropoda > Insecta > Hymenoptera > Ichneumonidae > Cylloceria > Cylloceria caligata. Next base: position 41,151,023 of record OZ012709.1, on the reverse strand, counting down.
TAGCCTCTTGATATGGGAAAATGCAATAAGTATTGGGATATAACTGCGACTCTTACCATCTGGTGGTCAATTTTCAAACTAAAACTCGAAGATACTTCATCCCGCTATGTATATTTAATTCATAAATCAACGTAACAAGCTTGAAGATAGCAATTTTTGTAGCAAGTGGAAGTGTAAATAAATATCTGTAGGATATTATACGCATGGAATTGTACAGAACTTATTGACTAGCAAATCTCGAGTACCAATTGTGCAATGGATTAATATATTATATTTCTCTAGAATAATTCGCTCATGAAAAGCTTGCCTATAAAATCTATATTTCAATTTTTATATCAATAGATTGAACTTCTGCGTTAATCGAGACCATAAAAATTAAATTTCACCGTCTTGTTCTTGAAATATTGGAGTTATCTGTTCATAATAAAAATAAAAATAGCAAAAAATCTGTTGTAATAAAGTGTATTTTTGTAACAATTATACAAACAATTGGCCGTTCTATGCCTGTGAAGTGTGGTGAAAGTAGTGCTTTTCACACTATTTACTTTTTTGTACACTATTTTAACACTCTAGTTACTTTTATGCACGCTTTCACCATACTATAGGCATGAATAGTCGGCGTTTTTATACATTTATTACAAGAAGTAGTATGCGACGTACGTACGAATAAGCGGGCACTCAGCGAAGGTTGTGAAGTTGTCAACACGAGCTAAAAGCAATTGGGCCTACTTCACACTCTTCGTTGAAAATTGGTTTCTTTGCACTTGTATCACAAAGTACTATTATAAAATATATCAATAGAAAGAAAAAGCTCTAGAAGAATCATATATTTAAATTTGAACACGATTCACCGTATACTTTTGCTTCCTACGTCGTACAAACTTTGGGTATTGGCGTGCTCCTGGCGCCTCTGCGCTTCATGCCTCTCTCGTCGTCGAACCGCTGCCTCCATACCGGTACGATCCAACTACCTTAAGCAACTGTTCTGTTCATATTCAAGCAGACGACGACGTGGGACAGATGCGCTTTAGACTTTCCGAATAGCTTGATCGCTAGACGGTTTTCTTGCACGGCATCGCCGCATAGGCACAGTACCAGGATGGCTTGGCCGAGCGCACGAACTAAGGAAGGATTTAATAATGGAGAGAGTCAGGCTAGACGTTGGGTACACATCGAGATTGGTACACACGGCTCGGGCGTCTTCAATATCTGAACAGCAGTACCAGCTCGACTGTTCGTTGTGCACCAAAGATCCTTGGAGCTTTTCTTGTCGTACCATTGTCTGGGCATAAGGAAAGGACCAAGTCTGAGATGCTGGTCCGGCCGAGTTGATGACGAAATCATAATATAGTCGGGGTTATTATTATTTTCAGTATTATATTTCAGTGCATATTTAATGATTCTTGAGAACATTTCATATTGTCCTGAAAATCCCTTGAAAAATATTTCCTTGGACAAGAATCACGCGACAGAACGATCATCGTGTGACATATGTTTCGTAAAAACCCATTTTGTATAAAGCACAACTGTAAATCATTCGACGTTTTAAACAACTTTAAGTACCGTGACAAACAAATCTCAAAAAAACAATTTTTTTTTTGCGTAAACGAAGTTTTCTCTGTGTGGATGCAAAATGTTGGATATTTATGACAAAAATGATAGAGTAGAACTCCGATTATGAACATCTTAAAAAAAACATTCGGAAACTCAGAGAAATTCATCAGCAAGCTCCTTTCTAAACCACGAGAATCCCGGCATTTCTGATGCAAGCTCGAGCCTCGTCGTTGAGACACCACGAGAGTTCCATTTCAATTCCAGTAAGGTAATTGGAATTGTTTGGCGCAGACACCGAGCAAGCCGCTTTCACTCGTCGTCCTCAACCCCCTCGACCCTTTCCATTGGAAGATTTTCTTCATAGCTATAGCATTTCCGAGTCAACCCTATCCGCATCGACTTCAACCTCAACTAACCGACAGCATCCTCTGAGATTCATTCTGCCTGTGTTTTTCAAAGTAAAGGAGGAAAACTATGATACAAATTTTATAATTAAAGGTAAAATATACAACTGAACCGAGAGATATCATTTTTAGGGAAATAAACGTTACGATGGAATAGAAAACGAGGCATTTTTATATCGTGAAAACAAATAAAGAACTTTATCCGATACTGTTATTCAGTGGATAAGCTGCTGGATAAGTTCGTTGCATTGGATAAGTTGCTGGCCTCTGATCAAAGTATCGGTAGTTGAGAACTCCTATTCGACTGGAAGACTCTGCTCATACGTACTATTGTCAGATAAACTGTCAAAACTTTTAATTTAGTCCCGTTAATCAATATTGATAGCAATGATGTAAAAAATCGTGATGTGGTGGAGAGATTGCTGAGAATCGTGATGTATAGAATCAAAAATGTGTAATGAATCTGATGGTATAAGAAATTAGTGTGGACGATCGGATTGTACAGAAACAGTCGTATGAGTAATCAACTTGTGTCCTAAGAGGTGTGTATAGAATCGAGCGAGTGGAGGAACAAATGGAAAATCGTGTTGTGCAGATAAGAGAAGATGCCTACACCGAAAGTTGTTAATTTTATTTTTCGAGTACTATCCGAGGACCTTCTCCAAGAATATAAAACATTTATCTGCCCGTTAAATGCACGATCCCTATCGCTTTCTGATAACGGGAAATATTAAATAAGAATTTCAAGTATCGAAGATTTAATAATTTCATACAAGAAATTTCATGGAATTTTAAGGAACATTACAATATACGTTACCTTGACTCTGTAGGGAACCTGTCTTGAACGGATGCAATCAAAGTCTGTAAATAAATCTCCTTATGTTTATTTTAATCTCTCTTTCCTTTCCTCTTATCCACGGTGTACAGTGCCGGTCGTCTTATTGAAAAGAATTAATTCCTGTGGTGTACTCGCTTCCATCTGATATTTGAGCTTATCGACTTTCCTATCTCACTAGCAATAATGTTCTAAACGCAGTAGTCGTTATCAAGTCCAACGAGCCAAAGAATTGATGAGGGCAACTCTACTTTCCTTGCGATAGTTCAATCGTTGAATTTTTTCGAAGACGACAAGGAACTAGCAAGAGTAGGAAGAAGATGCGACGATGTTGTTACACGATAAGACATTATTTGCCCGACAAAATAAGTTTGAGATAAATGACTTAATATATAAGACAATGTCACCAGTGAATTAACAGTAAAGCGCAACCGCTTCTTTATCATAGATTTTCGCGGATAGAAATGGTTTTTTGGACAAGCTGCGATCATTTTTTCCAACAACATATATAACGAACTATGTAAAACAAATAAAAATTTAGTCTATTTTCATTGCTAGTCAAATGCAAGATAACATTTCGAATGAAAACAGTGACGATATCAATCAATAATTAACGGATCAGTTTAATGTGCACTTTCAATCGAAATTAAGATTCAATGGCAAACTGAACATCACAAACAGGAAGAAAATGTGTGAATTTAATAGATAATATTGATCTGAATCCTAAAATATTCTAATAAGACTTAAAAAAAAGCCGTCGTTCATCACTGTGGTGACTGTACATTTACTGGTAACTTCGCTCCAATGACCAGCTTTCACGATTCTTACTTGAAATGACTTCATCGTTTTTTTATTATTTCCTTTCTCTTTCGTCGTATGCGAAATAGTTCCTATAATAGCACGTAAATCACTACACTGTGTGTGTATTAGTGAGAATTTATACAACCCAAAAGGTTTATGTCCTCCTAAACGAGCTGCAAAACTTTCGTTCGTTACCACTTAAAGTCCGTAAAGTACCTATATGACATTGCATATGAATAGCTTTTGCAGGGGGAAATCCGACTATCTTCCGCTTCCCCAAAAACCCATAAATTGAAATAGCAAGCCTATTCACCCTATGAACGAATGACTCAGTCTGCGATGAATCAGCGTGAACCGTTGGATTCATTTTAAGATCACAGTTATTTCAATTTCATATAGAGATTATATTAAAAACGATTAAATAACGATGTTTTTATTTTCTAATGTACTGTTTTTTTTGCTAACAAAATATATTGATTTTGGAAAAATGTTTTTGAATATAGCAAATAGATTTTTTGAAATTGGCTTCTTAGACTAGCCCTTCAGTAAGATACAAGTGCAATGCGTATAAGAGTTCTAGAGCAAAAATGGCTTCTATGTCAGCTTCTATAGCCCAGTGCAAGTGTCTACGTAATACAGCATTTTTGCCGATCTTTTGACACATGTCGATGAATATTGGCGAACGCAGCAACATAATAAACACTTTGAAGATTTCTGAATATCTGGCCTTAGCCTGTAGCATAGTGTGGAGATCATCTCTCGGTAATAATTTCATCATTTTATGTATCATAACAGTGAGACCACCAGCAGCAATGCTTGGCTCAGATCTCTCGAAACGTGGTAAATTCTTCCAAAATTGAAATATTTCAGACTGCCAATGGGTGACCCTGAATCCCATATCACGAAGGTATCCAATGATAATAACCGTATGCGGTATTTTTTTAATCTCTTGTATCATAAATATTCCCTGATCGTTGATAAAGCTACAGGTGCTTGCTATCTGCCTATCGTACATCAGATAATCGTAAAATATTTCGTTTATCTGATCGAGAGGCACGCACGACAAAATATCCTTGAGATCTTTCTCCAGAGACGAATTCATTAGCAAATCTGTTAGGCAGCTTCGTAATTCTTCTGGCTGAGGTTGAATAAACCGAATGCTTATCCTGTAAGCTAAGAGGCTTACCATAACCATGGAAACTGCGAGGACTCCGAGAAACGCAAAAGATCCGTTCATAGCAATCTTAAAAAATTAATAATTTAATAATAAACATAAGATGTAAGAGTTGGTCTCGCGATTAATGAAATTTTCTAAGAAGAATTGTCAATAACTTACAAATATGATGTAACTTCTCTGTGTCATTCAAGCTTATCAGATTTTTATCTTTCATGCGTAGGTCAGAAAACATGTTGGAACATCGCCATACATTCCAGGTGTGAATGTGATAATTCAGTACGTAAGAAATCAAATTTGTGTAAAAATTCTAGTTTTGACCGAAATATTTTTATGAATAACCTGGTCTGATTCATTTTGATGTGTCCGAAATGAGGTGAAGTTGTGACAGAAGTGTGCATTAAAATAAAAGCCGCCTACCAAAAAGTTGAACAGTCGATATAAACGTAAATCATTCGTTTATTAATAATATTGCAATATGTTATATATACATAAAATAATATAATTCATACAATAAAAAAAACGTATTTTCATTCGCATTCATTCTACTACGCGGATCGTCTGCTCGAATTTTTCAATTATAAAATGATTATTTTACAGCCGGAAACGGAAGTCGTTAATTCCAGATGGGGTAGCGATTCCGAAGATCTCGAGGAAGAAATCAGCCGTAACCTGCAGATCGATTCCGTGACTATGAAGTCGGTGAATGATTTCCTGGAAGATCGTGTTGACGAAAAGAGCTTTAGTGACTGCCTGGAATTAATCGGAAATGATGACTTCGACGAGGCCAGAGAGCTCTTTGGAAATCTCAACTTTCTCATTGTCGAGAGCTTTGATGTCGTTGACAGGAAGGGCAGCCTTGATTCCTGCGATAAAGCCATCTATTCTACCAAGTTTCCTTACGTATCTGGAATATATGTTGCTGGCAGGCCAATGTGTCTATGAATTTCCCCGATGCAAATATTACTGTCAATATCAGATTCTTCCAAAGACTTTAGAAGATCGTGGTATTCCGGAATGGCGTGAATGTCATTAGCCAGTTGTATGAATTCTTGATAATGAACGTAAGCTATCTTTACTTCTTCATCAGAGAGAACGTACCTGTTGAAAATTCTACTAATTTTCATGATGGGGCCAATAGAAATGTTGTCCTTGAAGTAATTTTAGAAAAATCCAATAGACAGTGGCAGTAGTTTGTCGGGAATTTCAATGTTGAAGACCCTCTTGAGGAAATCAACGATGGCTTTAAGGTCGATACCGAAACTGGCTGCCTGATATCCTAAATTCTGGAAGTCTTTGTTTTCTACAAGCTCATCAACAATGGCCTGAAACTCCGGGGCCTCAAGACGCTCGATCAAATAGCTGAAAGCCTTGGAGTTCTTTTTCTTATACTCGTAGAGAGCTTTGACTTTTTCTACGGGTATAGTAGCCTCGATGGCATCGAGCATTCCACGAATACCACCTCTGGCTCTCATCGTCGTTCCAAGTATTGACGGATTGACTTTCGGAAGTCCCAAATATTCGTTTATATAGTTGATAAAACTAGAGGCAGGTAAACCAGAGTGGTCGAGGTAACCAAGGAAGCTTCGGAACTCATCGTTCTGTTCGGCAGCAGTAGCAAGCTCCTTGAATTCTTTCGTTCCTAAGTATACAATGGCTTTCTGAACTTCGGCATCATTAAAGACGTAGTCAACGGCAATTTCCATTACTTCCTCAGTGGGAATGAGAGCCAAGAAATCACCGAGGTCTTTCATCAGCTCATCACTGACGCGTGACATTGCTGGTGTCGGAAAGTGCAGACCAAGGATGGTGCTCAAGAGATCAAAGATAGCTTGGAGATCGACATCGTGTTCTTTAAGCTTGTTGATGATTACATGAGTTTCATCTTTAGCTAAAACAGCGTCAACGAAATTCTGGAATTCCTGAGAACTCAGGCGCTTGATAAGCGTAGAGAAAGCCACTGAGTGTTTAACTTTATGATAGTAAAGGGCATTGATCTCATCAATCGGAAGGATAGCTTTGATGTCACTGATTAGACCTTTTATTCCACCGGTGGCCTCGGTTAAGCTCCTTTCGGTAAGGTAAAGCGGCTTGAATTGTGGGATTCCCAAGAAATCGTGGATGGTGTTTAAGAATGCGTAAGCGTCGAGACCTGACTCTTCGAGGAAAGCCAAACCTTCTCTAGCTTCTTTTATATTTTCCAGTTCTTGAACGAGTCGATGAAAGTCGGCGGACTCCAAATATTCAATAGCTTTCTGAACTTCGGGATCGTTTTCCAAATAGTTCATAGCTATTGTCGTAATCTGGTCAACGGGCAGAAGATTAAGGAAGTCTTTAAGATCATCGTTGAGGTCATTCCGAGCTATATGAAGTGCAGGTTTCGGGAAGTGTAGGCCAAGCATCCTGGTCAAGAGGTCGACGAGAGCTTCAAGATCGACGCCATGACCTTTCAGCTTGACAATAATATTACGCGCTTCTTCTTTAGCCAAAACAGCGTCAACAAAATTCTGGAATTCCTGGGAACTCAGGCGCTTGATAAGCGTAGAGAAAGCTACTGAGTGTTCAAGTTTATGATAGTAAAGGGCATTGAGCTCATCGATCGGAAGGATAGCTTCGATGTCTTCGATTAGACCTTTTATTCCACCGGTAGCCTCGGTTAAGCTCCTTTCGGTAAGGTAAAGCGGCTTGAAATGTGGGATTCCCAAGAAATCGTGGATGGTGTTTAAGAATGTGTAAATGTCTAGACCTGACTCTTCAAGGAAAGCCAAACCTTCTCTAGCTTCTTTTATATTTTCCAGTTCTTGAACGAGTCGATGAAAGTCGGCGGACTCCATGTATTCAATAGCTTTCTGAATTTCGGGATCGTTTTCCAAGTAGTTCATAGCTATTGATATGATCTGTTCAGTGGGCAGAAGAGTAAGGAAGTCGTTCAAATCATCGTTGAGGTCATTACGAGTTATATAAAGTGCAGGTTTCGGGAAGTGAAGGCCAAGAATCTTGCTCAAAAGGTCGACGAGAGCTTCAAAATCGACGCCAATATTCTTGAGCTCGTCAACAATACTACGCACTCCTTTTGTAGCCGAAGTAGCACTAACCAGTTTATGGAATTCTGCAGAATTTATACGGTTGATAAAAGCTGAGAATTCTGGCGAGTTCGTTAGCTTATCGTCGTAAAGAGCTTTGATGTCAGCAATTGGAAGGACAGCTGTAACAGCATCGATGAGACCTTTCACTCCATTGGTAGCCTCAGTTAAACCACTTTCGGCAAGGTACAATGACTCGACATGTGAAATTCCCAATAAATCGTGGATGGAGTTTAAGATTCCATATGCGTCTATACCTGAATCTACAAGGTAAGCCAAAAGGTCCTTAAGTTCTTCCGTGGATTCGATGTTTCGAAGGGTTTTTTGAAAGACGTCGGATACAAAGTAGTCAATAACGGTTTGTACTTCGGGATCGTTTTCCAAATAGTCGAGAACTATATCGATTATTCTGTCAGTAGGCACAAGTGCGAGGAAGTCTTGAAGATCATCATCAAGAGCCAGTGTTCCGCGAATTTGCCTGCTCGGGAATTGGAGACCAAATATACTGGTAAGGAGTTCTTTGATCTGCTCAATATCTACACCAGCTTCTTTAGCGAATTTAACTAATTTTTGGAACTCTTCATTGGCGCGTAGAGCATCGATCAGTTGCTGAAAACGAGGGGAACTAAGGCGTTCGATCAGCTCAGCGAAAGCAGGTGATGTCTCTAGTTTTTCAATGTACAAAGCCTCGATCTCGTCAATCGGTAGGGTAGCCTTGATATCGGCAATGAGACCAGTAACTCCACCGGTTATTCTGAGTTTCATAGCGTATCCACCAGGTATCAAAGGTGGAAGACCAATAACTTCGTGTAGCTGGTTCACCAGGTGATATATATCCAGACCTGACTTGGCCAAGTACTCGTAGAAGTTGATTACATCGTCAATGCTCTCAACCTTCTTAACAAGATCTCTGAATGAATCACTCTGAACATATTCCACGACGGCTTGAACTTCCGGATCATTTTCCAGATACTCTAGGATTATTTCAACTATTTTGTCCTTATCTACAAGAGCTAAAAACTCTTGAAATACTTCATTAAGCTCATTCGACTTTTTGACAGGACTAGCGTGGACACTTACAGACCCCGACAGGGCCAATGCCACTAGGAACGCCAAGGAGAACTTCATCTGCCGTGAAATGAAAGAAATTTTGTCAATTTTACAATTTTTATTTTCGCGTTATTCACTCTACTTGTCAAATATCAACATTCGAAGCACTTGTTACTTACCGTCACAATGATACACCGTGGCTGATGAGCATGGACCATGTTTTCATGCTTTATATACGAAGTACCCCCGAATCAAGCTACCATAGTTATCAGATGATGAGATTTGATGATATAGATTGTATTTCGATCCGTCGGGTAGTCGATAAGATTATGGGACAGAAGGAGTCAGATATAAGTGGGTTTCTTTTTATAACTTTATTACTTCAACATACTGTCAATAAAAAACAAAAATACATACCGGCAAAACTGGTGTATTCCAATGATCAACCAGAAAATGGTATAATAAATTAGGCTACGCTAAGATATATCACTGCAACAGTGGAACCTAAAGATCCGCAAATCTTGACAAATAATAAACAGAAGAAAGTGGCATACGATTTTATTAACTGTACTATTTTTCTAGCTCGCAACAAAGTCTAATTAATTGTTATCAATTATAAAAGTCTATTCTTATCAGCTACTTACCGCAGCTGCGATTACTACCGTGTCAAACAGTTAACAGCAGGATTATACAGTATTTATGTGTTGCGATTGTCGGTATCAGTACTTGAAGAGACAAGATAATTGAGACAATTGAAACTGCGAATATAAAAGCAACATTGCGATGATATATTCGTAAATACTTGAGATATAGATTTTTTATTTTATCAACCATACGTTTGTTGAAACTCAATGTCTGAAGCAAACTTCAGTTTTCGAAGCCCTCCTTGTTTCGTCCTTCGTTACGTGTAACAACTGAGCAAAAGTTGGTTTATTTCAACGAGAAAGTAAAGAGCAATACGTGTTACAAATGATTATGAGTTTAGTCGTTCGATATAAATAAGAATAAAGTATAAAAGAGACAGAGACAGAGAGAGAGAGAGAGAGAGAGAGAGAGAGAGAGAGAGAGAAAGCAGGGTGCGATATTTGAGTAGATTGCGCTAACTTTTAAAAGGAAAGTGAAACTTGCTCCTTTCTTTCGTCCAATTTGGTTTTCCTACATCTGCCCATTTCATTCTATTTCTCCTCGCCCCCTGTTTCCTTCTGTATTCCCAACTATACTTCAAACAAACGAAGAAAACGAAATACCCGCACTAGCTGACGACGCTGACGATTCGAAGAAAGTACAATAAAGGAGGCACTGCAAAAAAAAAAAAGATAAAAAGACAAAGACAGAAAAGATTTTAATTAAAATTGTTACAATTTAATAAGCCTCGCAATCCAAAGTGCACCCCTTCCTAATGGGAGTGTCGTGAAAGCAATTATATCACTTTTCCTCCCTACTGGGGGGGATGGTTTTGGAGTCGGGCAATGAACAACTATGAGCAATCGACTGTGATACTACAGTGCTGATTGCACTCTGTCCCACAGTTTCTTTGGCTACCTCTTTCACTTCTTCTCCATGCTTCTCACTTTTAACTTTTCCACTCAATATGGAAGACACCCTTGGCTCGCAGGGTTGCTCGCTAAAGGTTTAACGCAATTTCACCCATCCACTCTGCCCAACCTCGACTCTGTCTACCTTACTTCGTTCACCTTTGCCTTTGCAAAAACTGATATTGGTATCACTATAGCTGACGCTCGCTTCAAGAAGAAACTAGAAGATACGGGCTATTTTGTGTAATAAGAATTCTAAACGAAATTGCACGCTTCAGATAGAATTTAGATACACATCTCATAAAAGAGTTTTTGGAAAGTTGATAACGGGGCCGGTAGTTAAAAAAAATTATTCATAGAAGGAATTAGCGATTCAAGAAATGAATAGAAAAATAATTACGAAATAAAAATTTATTTATCGATTAACATCTTACTTGGTAGCTCACGTATTTCACGGTATTGCTTCGTTATCATGACAGATTATCGTGATTGATAAATTTTACCACTCGAGACTAACGTAACGTGACACCGGTGGATACTGGCGATTGTAACGTAGAACAAGCATCACCGATTCAGTACAAAAATAAAAAGGGCTATCCTTTGGTCAATAAGAAAAAGTTTTTATGCCAATTGAATCTATAAATAAATTAAAGAAATAATTTATTGTCTTCGATCAGCGTTTACAAATTGGTGATCGGATGTAAAATGGAACAGGCTAATAATCAAATTTTTTTAAAAAATATTTCAGGAGAAAGGTGAGAGATCAATTACCACATTCATCTTGTACCATTCAACATTCAGTCTGAATTCTGTCACATCGAGTATCTCTTGTCGTCGTACTTTTGAATAGAGCAGTTTTTAGGAAACTACGTCTTAAAAACCTGTCGACGAGAGTCATATGACTATTGTTCAGTCTAGAATAAGTTCCATCATTTACGATGTTATCGTAATCTTATCATCTCAACAAATTGGGACCGTCCGACACATCGTTATACTCGCAACACTTGCAGACACGTTTTGTATCAATTCATCTACTCGAATGTTCCATAGTCTGTGGAAAAGCATCGCGCTTAAATTATTGAGGAATAAACTGAGAAAAATACCGAACGCGTGTGCTTAATCAGGCTGACGAATCGATGATTCATTAATGTTATCGCCGTCTATCGTTAATTCAATTGAGATTCGTAGTTATTAAAAATGTCTATACATTCTATTTAAGAAGTGCGTGTGGTACATGTGTAGTTTTGACTTTCTGAACACGGCAAAGACTTTTCTGTGCATGACACGTACCAAGTTTTAGATAGCTTTGGCAAAACGTTAAACAACAAGATAGAGAGATACTTTAAATACTCAACATTTGTTTGTTTCAATTAGAAGGAATATTTAATTGCGAATTAGTTTTTATCCGGTATCGTTGAAATTTGATATACTTATTTACGAAGTGATGTATCTGAATGGACTGGATTCGTGATACATTTATTGATAATTATTGGATGGTCATAACATTACGATTGTAACTGTGATTATCGCACAGTTATTGCGACTACAAAATCGGAGAACAAGGAGATTCATTACGTAATTATTACCACTATAGACAAAAAAGTATATAAGATATATATACATACTATATATAAAAGTATATAAGATATATATATATACATATATATAAGTATATAAGTATATCAGATACCGTTGTAATGGTGACGTCGAATTCTTATGCTTGTCGAGTAGTTAAAGGGTTTTGAATTCCTCTTCCACGAAATATTACACACATTCAATTTATTTCGCAACATTGGGCAATCCCATCTAAAACATTTTACGATTCGTATACGCAAGTATCATAATCTGACGCGTCAGTAGTTGCTATATTATAATTAGTCATTTCTTGTGCCAGCTGCTTATCTGTCAATGATTTGGACGGTCGTGGGGACTGACAAGGGAAACAGAAACAGAGGAAGCGTTCGCTCAACGCGCATGCAGTTATCGGAGATGTACTGTACTATTAAGTGTACGGTTTTTATTTAAATGCATTATCTTGTACCCTTTTAATTTTAAATATTCCTATTTAAATATTATTATTTAAAACAGCGTATTATTAATACAGTGTAGTACCGTAAAAACGATCGTAAAGTTGATGTCCTATGGGTATAACGGTGTGTCCCACCCTGGTAGGTACTATCTGCCGGCAATTATCTTTCGACAGGATATTGCTCTTTGCAGTTTTCCTCTTCGGCACTGCGGCAGAACCCAATGGATGAGGGGGGAAGAAGGAGCTTCAGACCCCGCGTCCAATTGTATCGAATTATTTTCTACCGTTCAGCAAACTTTCGCCACAGTAAACGGGCGAGTTCCACAAGCATCGAGATATTATAGCAGCACGTGGCGGTAACTGCGCTGGGTGCGGTGTTACTCGCATCGTTAGTGCCCCGTAACAGCTTTTTCGAGACTTCTGACAAAAAAATATAAATAAAACGATAACCGTGCGCAACGCATAAATCGTGTGGTAGTTTCTCAACGAGGTCTTCGGCAAAAAGAGTCCGACTACTTAATATATCATTCAATGCACTTTCTTGGTCCTAAGAATAGAAATAAAAATGTAACGAGATTTACCCTTGGCGCATACGATTGGGACATTCGTGTCTAACGTATTTTTTTCCTTTCCTTCATAATACCAACATCCCTTGGTGCAGTAACGGTTACTGTCCTCTTCTTAAAAAAAAAGCTTGGTAGCAAGGAGGAATATTTGTTGAAATGTCAAAGAATGTATAATATTCGATTTGAAAAATGTGTTAACTTACTAAAGTTATGAAAATCAATCTGGACACGTGTGACCCAATTATTTACAGGGAATGGTCCGAAAAACATCGGCTTCACTCAGGGTTGATAAACTCAGCTTGATAATTAAATAAAGTTATTAATGCTATCTATCTGGAAGTGACTGATGAAAATATTAACCAAAGCAGTAAAAGAAGGCCCGAAGAAAAGACAGATAAAATTTATTGCGAAGCAGAGCAAACCGACATGCTGTGGTCAATCGAAAGCCACTAGTGTCCGTGGTGCTAAAAAAGACCGAGTATAATTTTTTTTTGCTGTATGGCAGTGGTGAAGGTAGTTTGCTAGAACAGATCGAGTAGCGATCGCCGTACGATGGTGTGCTGCGTTTCGAGGGTTCATCGTCGTGTTGGTAACGCAGTGGGAATGGTTGGAGGCCATGACAAATTCAGCTCGAGTAATCGAGGTCGCGCCATCGCAAGGTTTTACACCCGAGCACTTATACTCTATTGCGATTGGATTCTCCACTCGCTCGTTCTCGATCTAACGCTTTCACCACACTGTTTGATCGTTCTAGACTCCCTCTACGACTTGTCCTCGCTCTATCTTCCTTTTTCACTACTTAAGGTTTATTCACAATGAAAAAAACCTGTGAGATTGGTAGCTGACACCCTTTGTGATTTTCCCTTCATATTGATAATATATTGTTATCGAACCCGTTTCGGTTTTTCTTTTGAATTATTAGCTATTTACTAATATTTTTTTTTCGTAAAAATTGTCCTATGATTTTTCTTGTAAATACCAACAAGGGCCCTTTACAAATTTATTTAATTATGTCTAACGTTGAATAAACAACGAACTATGTCGTGTTTTCAGTTTAAAAAAATTGTTTTCCAGCTCTGGACATCCCCGTCGATGTTCAGGAATTTTGAGGGTACTCTATCTCACTTTTCAAGCTTTTATTCGTTTACGCGTTCTCACAGTCACTTCTCGGTCGTTTTTATTCTTGGTACCTTGATATTTGTTTCCTACTAACACCACGAATTGACCAAAAAAGCGAACCAGAAAACGCAACGACTTCTCCTAAAAAGTAAAAATAGCTTTGTAACTTAAACAAATGATGAATTATTTCCCGCTTCGAATGGATATCACGAGCACGTCTCTTTTACGAGCGAAATATCTCCCATACGTTGAATGAGTATCGAAATGAAAAGTCCATAAAAAAGAAATAAACTTCCTAAAGTCAGAGCTATGGAAAATAACAATGAACATTCGATTGATGCCGAGATCGTGTCTACGGTAGTTTGTTAAGATAAATGCTCTTACAACTAATCGGTTTTTTTTTATTAATCCAATTTGTTCATTAAACACAGTTTTCAATCGCAGACTTTCTTAATTAGGATATTTTTTAGATTTTAATATAAGTCAGTTGATGTTGCATTGCCGAGACCCTGCTTTCCAACTGTCCATTTCGTAGTTGAAGAAAAAGGAAGTAGACTCTACACGTAGTTGAACCAGGATGAGGACATGTACAGGCGGCTGAGGTCCCGAAGGGGTTTAACCCATCAGCCATGCGCTGCCGAGCTGCGTCTGTTTCTGGCGAGGACACGCGAGGATGGTCCACAGTCTGCTAGCCCCGCGTGCGTTTGCGGTTATATTTCAACGTCGGTTTGTCCGGTCGGCTGACGAGTGATGTGGTCACTCGACCCTCGCGAATTCAGTGAACATCGTTGGCCAAACACACCTCGCTATATAATATACATACTTTTATTATATGTATAGTGCGTGCACATATACCATTTAGAGTGTAAGTATATATATGTATAGTAAAAGTATATGTGGATAGCGCGTGTGTGCCCACAACGGGTGCAAGCCATGGCAGTCCTTTAACAAAATTTGCCCGTCATTGCCATTGAATAATGCGATTAAATTCCCATTGTTCCAGAGGCAATGGAAATGAGCCATTTTTGACAAAGATAAAAGGATCCACAGGCGATTGCATTGGTATTGCCCAGTGAAAATACGTTTAGAGAATATTACTGGCAATATTTTATCCTAAGTGAAAATGCCTTCATTTCCATTGCGTTTGAAGCAATGGTTTCTAGCTGCGGTAGTCGATGGTATTGCGTCGGTTAAATATATTATATATACATTAGGGTGGTCATTAAAAATGAAATTTTTTCAGGCGCCCCCTAAAAAGTTTCAGTTTCATGTAAAAACGTGACGAACATTTTTTTTTCGTGAAAAGATGATAATAACACGTGCCGCAAGATGATCAAAGTTGATTTTTTTTACGAATCCGCAGATTTTCGGAAATATCTCGCGAAATATGCAAATTTTGCGAAAAATTCACGTGTATGAATTTATGGGAAATTTAATTTTCTATAAAAAATGTCTCATCCATTTTTTTAAAAAATGTGTATTTAAAAAGATATTCCAAATAATGTTTCGTGAACTTCACCTGGTGAATATTTTAAGGATTAGAAATGTCAAAAATATTATGGCTTATACGAAACCATCAATTTTTATTTATTAATCATTCATTAATATTTATTTTCTATGAACAATTTTTTTAATCCCACCCATACAGTAAGACACGTAAAAAGAGACACGTGCGTACACACACGTACGTTGGTACGTGTGACCATCTAGGTGCAGTTTTGCCGATGATGAAACGTCGACTACGAACGGTAGGATTCTGCATATACCGATCCTCGAAATGTAACAACGAGCGGAATCGGCCGGATAAATATTACCAATGCGAGATGAACTCCTTTATACGATATTGCACCGATCTGAGGTGTCGAGATTGGCCCGGAGTTGTGCCACCTTTCGGTCTCTAAAAGGATCTGTTAGTCGATAGTATTGTTAGTAACGACAACCTTGACTGATTTAACGATAGCCCAATGTTTGCAGGTTGTTCTCAATATTATAGTGCGTCACAGGGTCACAGAACTCATGTAAAATATTTATCATGTTGAATTCAGCAGCTTTATTTCGAAAATATAGATATTTAAAACAAAAAAATACCTACACAGAGATCCTATGTACCTCCCTAACGGGTTGTGCGATTTTGCAAACTGGTAAAGTCGAAAAAATCGTCTCCAATTTTGATTGGTAGTGACTTTTCATGTAAAGTCCAACCAAAATCGCTTCAGTCCAATGCTGGAAAAATTGGTAACCAGTCAATACTTGAGTCGAATTTTTCGACTCTACCAGTTTAGAATTACCAATCAAATTTTGGCTCGCACAACCCGCTAGGGCTATCACACAGATCTGGTAATTGTTACTACATTTAGTACAGTAAACTTGGTTTGTTCTAATATTGTGGCGTATATTTCCATACGAGTCTATAACCCAAAAGTACTTATAGTTCTCGAAACGATTACAAAACTTTACTATTCGCGGTACTGTGAATAACAAGTTCCTGCGTATAGTAATCACATTCCACTATTCCTGGTTGTTTTTTTTCAAACAGTATGAGAATTATCAATATACGTGCTTGCCGATTCGCGGTTTTGTACTCTTGAGTCGGGTCTCTGGATGTTTACTTCGCTGCTATTGCCACATTTGCCAATCTGCAATATGGACTCGGAACTTTCACCATATTGACTCTGTAAAATCGGTTTCAGCTATTTCAAAACCTATTATACCTAGTATCTCTTCCTAGCCCCATTCTCCTCCTTTCGAAGAATGGTTACGGCTTTTTCTTATGGTTACAGCTTTTTCATAAGACTGACCGAAGCATGAAATTCCTGAGGGCAGCTTAGTCTGGGCCAGTAGTATAGTGTGCTAACGCTTGATGTATCTGTATCATGGCGTTGGTGCAAGATCCATTGCCAATATTGGCAAAGTGTCGACACGTGGTGCTGGGCCATTATTAACATTCGAAACTAGTACCCACATCATCCCAATATTCGTTATGAGCCCTGATACATGGCAGAAGCTGTAGCAGCCAGGATTGGCCCAGTATCGTACAACTTATGGAAGCTCACCTGGGCACACGTATCCCGGCGAAGCTTTCGATAACGAGCAAACTTCCGGAGCATCCCCGGCCATTCGAGCAAAGTAATTATTCTCGTATTATCCGTAGAGTTATATTCTTTATTATTGACAAACTATGAGAAGCGGTAAGATTGGTAAAAGATATAGTAGATCGAGGGTGGAAAGGAATTATAAGAAACAGACAGGAAAATTGATTACAGAATTGGAAACATGAGATTCTCCCGACGGAGGATCTCTTCCACGTTTTCTTTCACTTGTTTTTACTTACGCTATTTTAGTACAACTGGGCTTTCTCTTCCAATGGAAAAGCTTTCAGATATTTTTTATGTGGCAGAATATATTTGTGAGTGATAACATTCAATCCGATTAGATCCAATATTTGTATATAAATTTGTTGATGAATTTATACTCATTCATTCGTACATTAAAAATTATATTTTACTTCTTCAATAATATTATATTAAATTTAATATTTTATTTCGTTGAGTTATTTGATCATAAATTTCTTCTCGTTACCTCCAAAAGTTCCGGTGGACTTTCGTCCAGTGCAACATGACTACTCCAGGCTATACTATAGGTAATTTAGAATTTGGTATAACATAGTGCAGAATACACAGGACCGAGCCGCAGCCCGCGAATTCCCCGGTGACCACGACGGATATCACATTTTACCTCGATACACTTCAGTCCCTCTTGTCGGACTCTCTACTCTCGATGTTGCTATTGCTGCTCTAACAACATAGCTCCTCTCACCCCTCATCTCTTCTCTCTGTGTATACGATAGCGTAGCATCGGTCCAGCAATTTCCTCGAGAGCAAACGAGTCGAGCTTCCGGCTCGCATTCATTAAACTTTGACGGCTCGTAGCTCGTACCTATGTGCCTCAATCAGCGATACCCAAACGTGCATCAGCCGCAAACAGCGATTGGAGTACACAGTATACATAATACAATAAAACTCCGGTCATTCATTCCGACAAAGAAGTTTGAAGAAACATAAACGTGAGTGAACGAATTATAAAGGAAGAAATTTATTTTTACCCATTTATAATATCATTAATTATCAATACATATATTAATATTTTGTTCATTATCACAAATAACACACTTATTTATTCGTTTGTTAATAATTATTTTATTTACTAATTTAACTTACAATTTAATTCGGCGAGCACCTGTTATTTAATTTAGCATTCAACGAAGAAATCATTATATTTTTATTAATGAAAAAAATAACTTATGACGTAGCTATTTATATTATGTGAATTACTTCACATATTTTGTAATAGTATAAAGTCGATTTCGTTATACCGCCATTTGCAAGTAATTTATCTTCTTCCTGTTGAATAAAACTCGTTCTCCCCTATATATTCCTTCGTCTCGGTCCTAGCCAATCCCCTTGCGTTTATGTATTACAATATAACCGTATATTATTGTTTCATATTTAGCAGTTGCGTGAATGCTACTGGCATCCTTCCAGCTTTTAATCAGCTTCCCTTCGCTTTTCTCTACTCTCTGATATAATAATATGAGCAGGAACGCGCCGATGCTTTAATCCGGGGTCGGGTGTCCACGAGGTACAAAAGGCGTGAGCTCTGGAAATAAGCTGATTAAGAAGTATCCTTTACGCTACCCTTTACCAGCATCAATCGTCCTTTTTGCTGTTTTTCTCTTTCTTCCGTTCTCTATCATTTTCAACAATTCTACTGGCTCCGAAGCTTTCTTCTTTACTCATAGCCGTGCCGTTTAGTTTTCCTTTCTACGCCACTTTTGACTTTTTCTTTTACGCTAATATTATCCATAAACTTATTCTTGATTATCACTATAGCTAATACGATTATGCGAACACTTGACCTCACTGAGATTTCCTTTGATAGTGGTTAGGATCGGTGGCAACCGTAATATTTTTAACCTTAAATTTGGATATTGCGTCTTATATCGGTCGGTAAAGATGGAAATTTGCGAAACACAACTCAGATGTGAGCACGTGAACGGCGGATTCAAATATTCACGAGTCCTTACAAATGTTGATTCTTATTGATTGAAACATTTGATTAAATTTATTAACCAATCAGAGTCGCTGAATTTTTAATTGAGAAAGTGTGAAAAAATTCCACCGTAAGCCGGGTCCGAATTGGGAAGACCAACCTGGTGCGTTACCATAATTAAATGACCGGCGATGCGCTGGTTTAGACCCATCTCTCTGGTTCATAACCTCACTCTCGTAATGTCGGCATGCTAGTGATAAGCTGTGGTTGTAAAAGCAACTCTTTTATAATTGACATTAATCGAATATAGTTTAGCTTCGTTTAAATGATCGAATAACTAATGGCGGATCGAATAAAATCGTCGTATCGCGTGTAAAAATTCCGTCGCCTTAACAATACGAGAGACAAAGTCGTCACTGGTGAACGTGACGAACCAATTGAGAGTGATTTATCTGGAACTGCAAATGCTGTTAGAGTTCTGATTAAACTGCAAGTTCAAGTAGAAGTTCAAGTTCGGTGGATCCTCAAGTATTTCACGTTTTTATAGTGGAAGCTGTCGAAAATATTTAAACCCAGACTATGCCTGAGGAAATACGACATTGGGCAATAATGAATATCACAACATTGCCAAATAAGTAAGTGCATTACTGACTTATTAATTGTCAGAAGAGAAAGTCATTTGGGCCTCCCAAGCATAGTAAAAACAATATTCTGTACATACCACGTACAATCGAAGTAAATTATGCTTTCACAATGATGTGTCGAAGGTAGCTTCACTTAGATAGAAATTGAAGACGCTTTTAAGGGTATTGGTACAGCTAACTCACCTAACTCTTAAATATACAATTGTATACTAAATGTACCGGTTAATAATGGTGATTTATTTCAATATATGAAGTTACACGTATGACGATATATATGCGATTTAATATGCATGCCATTTTGTTGTATTGATTTATTTCAATATATGAAGTTACACGTATGACGATATATATGCGATTTAATATGCATGCCATTTTGTTGTATTGACAACAAGCTTCAAAACTTCATACGTGAAATTTTCTGAAGTTGTTAACATCATAAATACTTTACGTTTAAAAATGTCGAATTTCGTGCCAAAAAAGAGCATTTGCGAGAAGTTTTAATTCATTACCTTATGTTGAAGAAAAGTACTGCTGAAAGTTGTCGTATACTTCGTGAAGCTTATGGTGAACATGCTCAATCTTAAAATACTTGTGAATGCTGGTTTAAATGCTTTAAAAGTGATGATTTCGATGTGAAGGACAAAGAACGTCCAGGTCAACCGAAACAATTTGAAAACCAACAATTACAAGCTGTCTTGGATAAAGATACGTGTCAAATTCAAAAACAACTTGCGGATAGATTAAACTTTATTCAGCAAACAATTTCTGATCGTTTACAAGCTATGGGAATGAATTTAAAGGAAGGAAAATGGGTGCCACATCAACCGAACGAAAGACAAATGGAAAACCGAAAAGTCATTGGTAAAATGTTGCTTCAATAGCACGAAAAAAAAGTATTTTTTGCATCGAATTGTGACTAACGATGAAAAATGGATTTCTGTTGAGAATTCCAAACGCAGAAAATCATGGGTTGATCCAGGTCAACCATCATCATCGATTGCAAGGCCAAATCGCTTCGGAAAGAAGACAATGCGTTTGATGAGATCAGAAAGATGTGTGGTGTATTATGTGCTCTAAAATCAGGTGAAACCGTCAATACTGATCGCTACCGACGACAAATAATCAATTTGAACCCCGCTTTGATCGTAAAATGACCGGAATGGGCCAGAAGACATGGCAAAGTAATTTTGCTTCGTGATAACGCACCATCACACTTCAAAAGCAGTTAAACACACGTGAAAAGATCTTGCCTGGAAAGTATTAACCCACTAGCCGTATTCACCGGACCTTGCTCCTGCGGATTACCACTTGTTCCGATCGATGGCACATGCACTTTGTGAGTAGCACTTCAAAGTGTACGAAGAAATGGAAAATTGGGTCTCAGAATGGTTTGCCTCAAAACACGAAATTTTTATTAGAACGGTATCCACAAATTACATGAAAGATGGAGGAAATGTATAGCTAGCGATGGACATTACTATTTATTTGAATAAGGTACTTTTGATGTTTCGCTCGAAATTATCGTGTTTTCTTTTATTACGAAATCTACATTATTAACCGGTACACCAAGTACATGATATCATGCCACTTGACAATCAAGAATAAATGGAACATATTCATAAGCGAATTCGTTCTTTAGTAGCTCAGTTGATCGGTGGACATTTTTTTTTATTCTTCAACGCTTTGTAAAGTTAAGTTTAACTGATGAACTGAATTAACTTCGCAAAATCTGATTTTCTTTGTGAGAAGACCGTATTCGGTCAATAGTATAGGAATTTTCATTTAAAGCAGTCGATATACTCACTATTCTAGTAAATTTTTCTTTACGAAGTAATTTTTTTTTTAAATTCTCTGCGACTTCCGCAACTTTGTAGACTGCGGGATACTTTATAGCTTCGAAAATGCTACTCAGTACACATCTTATGCCAAAGATATACTTAGAAATTATTTGTTTTTATAATGTAAGCATTTATTCGTAATGAGAGTCAAACAATGAACTTTCAAAGTTTGATCGATATAACAGATTACGTGAAGTACATTGAGTAACGTCTCGGCATATTTCCCTTTGAAAATTAATTTTTAAACTTAATTGTTTAATTAATCTAAACTAATAAAATAATAAAGAAGAATAAAGAATGAAATTCGGTAAAGAAAACGCGAAATTTAATACGGCAACTCAGAAGATTGAGATAAAAAATATTATCAGTTTATCTCGGGCTGGTAACCTCGATTTTTAAGTAATGACAGTATTATTGGATTAAATAAGATGTCTACGACTAAGCGTACTAACATACAAGTCACTTATACTGTGTGATACAAGATTACGTAACAAATATAAAGGGAGATACATTTGAATATCCGCAGTATTCGCCGGTTTTTTAAAGATTTAAATAAGGAAAACTGATGGAAAGATTAATAAAATGTTTCGGTTCTGGCTTTAATTATACAATTATACAGTAATTATGCGTAATTGACGGTTTGTTCAGTTTACGTTATATATACGAACAATATTGCATTAAGTTTCTGGCTGAAGAGCTCACTGTACGAAGAGTCAAGGATTCGGAACGAGACAAATAATAAAAATCCATCCTTATGCAGTTTACGTTGCTAGTAATTAATATACTTAGCCTAACTTCAAATTCATATTTATAAACAAATGAATTATACTCGGCTTACACGATATTTTTCTATCTCGCTGGTGTCTTAAAGAATCGTACAATGCATATTATTGTGTAATATCTAAACGAAAACTCTCCAGATAGTGAAGATTACCCCTCGCTCCGTGGTTGAATTTAACGGATATTAAGTAGGTTTGGTACTACGCGCTATGACTTAACTGGAAGAAAGTTATTAAGCGCTCGAGGATCTATGAAATGTAGAGTCATTGTCATTGTGATACTACAAAAATCCTTTTCTTAACAGAAGTCACAATTATAAAACGAAATATACTTCCCATAGCTTTGCTTTTTACGTAATTAATTTCTTTAAGAGACATTTCTTTATAAAAATACTTCGCAGGCAATAATTAACCTCAAAAGTAAGTACAACATTTATACACGAGATGGGAATACAAATTCTCTCAATCGTTTTATAAAGAATCTTGTTACGAAAAAATTAAACTGTAGGAAGTCAATTTTTCTCGTCTATCCAGCCTAAAACCCAGTAACAAAATCGTCCCGTGACAGATGCCGGCAGAATGCCGTCACGGCACGACTTTGTATATCGCCGCCAGGACGACATTGTGACGTCACGACTTTTTTAACAGCACAACGTGCCAATACCGTGCTTGTACGATTCCAACAAGTTGTGAGGTCCTACAACGTACTACAACCGTACAGACACAGTGTTGGCACGCCGTGTTGTCGAATGGTCGTAACGGCACGAAGCAGTCATGTGCCGCCCGCACACGAATGTACCGTCACGTCGGACCGCTTCGTGCCGCCACCGTGTAGTCCCCGTGCCGTCAAATTTCTAGCTGGGACGTTACTATAAAGGTCAAATTTTTATCAACAACTAGGGATAAAAATTCACTGTTGCAATTTTTATAATAAAATTGATCAATATAAATCTTAATTGAAAGCGCTTTTATGAATACGTCAAAAATGAGGAAGCAATTATCAAAGTTCTACTTTGCAGCCTTGTTTACCGAGTACACGGATCCATTAAATATTCTCTCTCACCCGGTTAATAAAAACAGATGTTGATAAACTCATGAGTATTTTAATTTCGTTGTTCAAATTGATCAATCTTTAATATTTTATAAGTTACGCCACCCGAAACCATCTCGGAATGGGACAATGAATAGCAGAATGGGAATAACGCATTGTTATGGTAGAGCCAAGGAGCGGGGATATTCTTGTGACTTATAAAGGATTAATAGATACACAAAACTATAATATAAATTTAAATTTTACATTGTTTGTCTATGTAAAAAATGTAGATTATAAGTATTGAGAAATATTAATTTTGTCTGTTCAATAATATTTATTATTATATAATATTTATTGTCTATTCTATAATATATAATATTATAACTCATCCCCATCACATACCATCCTGGAAAAGCGAAGTCACGTTCGCAGCTGTATATCAAAGTATTATACCAGTCAATTACGCTTGAGCCTCAAGAATGATGCGGTTATAGGATCTATACGCTCAGAGGAAAAAGCATCCACACGCCTTATTTCTACCTTCCTCGTTCCATAATACCATAATTCCAATGAAAGACTGACTGAAGAACAATAGTGAGTTTATTTCATTTTATATGAACCGTATATACCGTATGAAACTTTCGATTTCGTTTTTATTCTTATATTTTGCTTTTTATTTTGTCTGTTGATATTTGGCGAGCTCGGTTTCGTTAGTTCGCGACTAGAATATCGCTACTGCTAGAGTAGCTCATAGGTCCACAAGCCGAACATGAATTGTGTGACCGGAATCGGTGTGCTTTAGTCTATTTGGGAAGAACAGTGGAGTAAAGAAACTCTATAGCTTTAACTTTAGATACCTTTTATATAACTCTGCGGTACGGTAGTGTTCTAGTGCTTCTTCTCAATCTCAGCCAACTTTTACGACATTCTTTCGCCTACTTCTATCGCTCTGTATTTTCTTTTTTCGATCCCCGAAAGCCACTATACAGCGGCAATACCAAACCAACGCGCGTACTCTGTTCACCCACACATCTATTACTTCGGAATTCTTATTACTTCTCCTTTGCACTCAACATCCACCAAGCGATTGCCACGAGCGTTGTTATTTTTGTCTAACATTGTTTTTCTTTACTTTCTTCTTTGATACACTTACTCCGACGTATCGCAAACGAATCGGGTGTAATGCAAAACAACCTGCGTAGAAAATGTGTAGCGTTACATATCGTGCGAATCGAACATATGCTAAGGACCTGCTGCCCTTTAACAGTGTCAGGTTTTCTACTTGGAAAGTGAACTTAATTTATGCATTAATATTGAGAAGAAACTTGTTCTTATCGAACGAACATACTAACGTTTGCTTTATATATTTAATAAAAATAAATGTTTAATTACGCTACGATTATCCGACAGAAATAAATGTTGTTTTCTAGTTTATTAATCAAGTAAATGTTTTGTTAATAAATAAAACAATGAGTTTTTTTGTTTGTCATATTTTTATAAGAATTTCAAGTTACGGATACTTTTTCAATTCCGAAAATTGAACGAGGACGAATTTTTGCCTTTTGCTTCTTCATGAGGAAAGCATTGTTTCGATGACAAGGTTTTTGTCCTAGTTTGCATGTCGGGATACTCAAAATGATCTAAAACGTCGAAATGAGTGATTAAGAAAAAAAATCCGGAGTAGTGTGTGTGTGTTAAACTTTCGAGAAATTCAAACCTGTATAACTTCACAATTATTAAACCGATCGAACTAAAATTTGGCAAATATATAGAGTAATTTCCCAGTTCAGTATAATTTTCATCAATATTGATTGACGGATTTAAATTTTATTAATCATGGTTTGTATTTATTTTAATTGTTGTTCATTTTAGGCTACCCGGCTGAATAATTATTTACAAATAGTACAATTATCAAGAAAACGTTTGATATTGAAACGGAGCCGAATTTATAAAGAGACTCGAATGTTAAATAGCGTTTAGAATTTTTCTGAAATTTGTCGTTGTACCTTTAACTCACGTAAACCTTAATTAGTTGAACTCAAATTTTGTACCCGAACAAAGTAACATTCAATGAATTAATATATTAAATTTAGTAGAGATAGGTGAAAGGGCCTTGAAACATCTACTAACGAATCATTTGACGAGACGAGCTATTGTTTTATTTTATTATTTTCTACATTTGACATAGCTTCCCGTAGGAGGAAGCCAAAATCGATCAACACACTTACTCACGGAGGTGATTTCGTTGAAGATATTTAGAAAATAATGGGGAAGCAACGCGCAAGGTTCTACTTAGCATACTTTTTTAATATATTATGTTCATCTATATAGCTATCTAAGTATGACTTCTTCATGTATTGAAAATGCGACGCGAAATACCCTCCATCCCCTACTTCGTCTTATTTCCAAGGACATCTTTTGCGATACGATCCTATCTTTTTTTATCTTTCAAAGCAAGCGGATACTGTAGAGGGATAAGAAGGTGAGTAGGGGGATGGAAAGCGAGAAATGGGAATAGGAAGACGATGGGCGCGAATTTACGAGCCCCAGTAGATTTACCGTGGATCGTGGTTTATTCCCTTAGTTGTGTAGCAAGGGAAAGACGAAGGAGACGGGACGAGAAAAACGTCATTCCCTTCGCAGCTCACTACGCTCCGTCATGTCTTCTTTTCCTTTAACCATCCCCAACCCCGGAACTTCGTTCCACCGTACTTGAGGATACGTACGTACCGAGAATAATTTCTAACCTGGAAAAATATGATGCAATGCATACCGATCGCGTTCGGTTGCCCGTTGGCTTCCTTCTAGTAGCGCACGGATACAGGGATGAATGGGGGATGTTGGGTGAACGGGTATGAGAAGCGAAACGAGGGTAGATTTTAATTCAACCACCTCAACCCTCCGCACCTATTTACTTTCTTATATTTATCACAGACTCTCTCCCCTTTCTCGGTTGTTACGGCGATGCTACAGGAGTATAGCAGACTCGTTGCACCCTGGCCATGCAGCTCTTAGTTATGCCCCGCACGCTTTTCCTCGAGAATTTTTGATTGAATAAATAATAGAGCCCAGAGCCGCGGGACATAAATTATTTACGGGAAATAATTCAGAGGTGGAACAACATAATGTTTTCACCTCTTCGGGCTTCCCGTCGATATCGCTGAACGAATGAAGCATAAAATATTCGTGACAAATTTTCGATGTAATTATATAAGTATCTGAAAATATTAATAAGTCAAATAGCTTTTTGACTTATGTAATTATCCATGGAATAAGTAATAAATAATAATAATTAATCATAACGCGCGCGCGCGTGTGTGTGTGTGTGAGAAGTGAAAAAGTTTGCTATATCTTGAATAATCCGATTAGGATGCAAAGACCCAAGATCTATGCGTTTGGGGACGGACATTTCCTCCCTGTGTGTAACGATTCATCCTCATCTCTTATTCTTATTCTTCACTTTGTTTTGCCTTTCTTCGTTTTTATTTTTTCTTCTTTTCTCCTGCGCTTCTACTTCTTTCCCTCCCAATGGACGATAAAGCTTTCCTGGGCAAGAACACCATCGAAACGAAGTGAAAAAAAAGCTTTGAGCGGAGAAGAACTTGGAAGCTTTTTTTTCGACTCGATTCCTGGAGGGACGCAAACTTTTCATTCGATCGAGGAACGCGAGCTCAAGGCAAAAAAAGGAATGGCGGCAAATCAGGTCTATCGGGACTCAAGAGCATACGAAAGGGATATAGTTAAGTATTTTTCTTGCGCGAAGTCTCAGGTACTTTTCCTTAAAAAATGTGAATAATTGCAAAATAAAAAGAGTCTCAATCTCTCAATTTACGTACATGGGTTGCAGCAGAAGAATTTCCGTCAAAATGAAAATTATTTCTTCAAATAATGGTAATCCAGATGAAAAATTACGGATTTGATAAATTGAATATTACAAATTGTTTCTTTTTAAAAAATTTTATTTCACACAAATACGAATAAATCATTTTTTTTTAAATCAGAAGTGACGGAGTACAGAAATTTACCTTTTATAAACCGAACGAAGCGAAAATCTCAGTTTACTCTGTCTTCAACGTTCCACGCTTTACTTTATAATACGTCGCCCGTTCTCAGTGAGGTCCAAAGAATTCCCGAGTCTGGTTGATCAGTGGGGAGAGACGAAAAGATACTCGCGAGTTATTCGCGCCGAAGAGTGAGTTTCGAGGCCACGCTCGATCGATACGGTTTATGACAGACAGGAAGAAAAAATGAAAGCCCGAGAGATGAAGATAGCGAGTGCATGCGCAATAAAAACGAACGAAAGACGGTTAACGTTTCTACTGGCGCTGGTACTTTCAACGCGTTGCGTCTTGACGCTGAAGTCTTGTCGCCGTAATGAGACACAGAAGAATTCACAATAAGCAGCCAGCCGAGTGAAAAGCTTGGATTTCTGGTAGCTACCACTGCAGACGTTCACTGAAAGAATAACGTTAATGTAGTAGTAATAATGTAATGTAGTAAGAATACTTTCTTACGTATATAAAAAAAAAAATTCAGCGTACTTGCTGAATATTTTCTTCTCATTTTCTTTTTTTTTTCTTCTACTCCTAACGTTGCAGCATCCTTTTCACTAGTTTTTTTCGTCAACAATTGCCGCGGCGTATTATTCTACATTTTGTATTATAATACTTTGCTTCTGTGTATGAAACATATTTGTTTCCTAATTTCAGTTTTTTTTGTGGCTGCATAAAATTTTTATTTTTATTATATTTATCATTCTTATTTTGTTTTATTGTATTTTATCATTCTTATCAATAGATATTAATAACAGGTGTAATCCTGATCATGAAATTCACATCTCGAATGATATTCTAGCGTTCGCTAATTAATTTACATTATGTTTACTAGTGGTTTGTAATTGATATTTTTCCGCGGTTTACACTCGATTTTATTCGACTTAACATGATTTTGATTTTTTTTTGCTACTAAAGATCGCTCGATCCCACTCCGGTGATTTTATTTTACACAATCGACACTAACGTCGGAAGGTACTCTAAATTTTACAGCGTAACAACGACGACGTTTTCATCGAAAAAAAAATCCACGGTCGTGAGACGTCCCCTAAACTTTGTAATCATCTTTTACCTATCAAGAGACACGCTGGCGTCTATTATATATACCTATAATAATTATATACCATATATAATATATGAAAAGGTATATAATAATTGAAAAGAAATATTATATACATTATGTACGTTTGCTCATGCGAAAGAAAACGTCTCCCGACTATAATGACATCGGTAAGTGAATCATTATAATAAAAATAATAAGTTAACTAATATTATATCGGCAATTATTTCATTCTTTTTAGATTTCTAATCATATAAAAACTTTTTTAAAGTCAAAGCCCTCTTTATTATAGTTTGTTTCTATCGGGAGTTTTGAAATTTAGTAAATTTATTTCTAATAAAATCACCCACAACTAGGTGACGTAATTTCTACGTAACTTCAACGTAATTTCTTATTCAATGGTTTGCAATTGTTAAAAATACTGCTGATGCCGCAAAGCTTAGCTGTTACTTATTAGTACTTATCCTACTTTTCACTCAACGAGTACCCGTACAAGTTTCGGAAAGAATCATAAATAGATTTTACGTATAGTTGTATTCTGATACATTTTACTTTTAGAATTCGGCGACTTGATATTATAGATAGGAGCTATCGAGTCATTAAAAATGCTCGTTTTATCAGGGCCTCGATCGTTTGAGTATGTAATAAAATGTTATCAATTCGTTCAATTGAAACTTCGGTAAATACATGAACACACGTGTCAATGATATAAAGTTCAACTATATTTCAACTTTTGTTGCTACCGCCTCGATTCTTAATTGATAATCGATCATCACTACACGAGGAGAACTTTATCAGAATCTACATATACAGGGTGATTCAAAAAAAGTGACCGACCCGCAGTATGCCGATAGCTGAGGTCATTTTAAGCACAATTACTTAGCGGTTTTCCGAAAATCTCAAAAGTTTATTAATGAGATGCAATTAAAGTCAAATAATAAATGACCAATCAGGAGCACATACGCTTCCCGCGCCGGAAGTCGGCAAATGTTCGATGGAAACCGAGACCTCGGTCTGCGGCAACGTCGGACGGGATAGTATAGTAGAATGACGCATGTCATTTGTTCATTCGCATGGGTTTTTTTATGCGCGATCGAAGAAAATAATTGAAAGGTGATGTGCTCGTGATGTGTTCCGAAGTGAAAAAATGGGAATAAAATGTTGATAATACTTTAACCAGATGTAATTATTTATTATGTCTTAACCTTTAAACGTTCCAAATAGTGTTTGTAATTGTGTTTTGTTCTCTGTAAATAAATAATTGTACATTGAAATGTGTGGCACTCTATAACTGTTATCTCTATGATAATAATTAAAATGCAATGAATCTCCTAGGCCATGGTTCATTTAATACAGTATTTAATTATGATAAAAATTATGATGTGTTCATGACACAAAATATAGCGTATAAAAAGTCACAACTAGCGAATGCCTTTCGCCACTAGAAATGAGATATGTAGTAGGTATGCGTGACAAATGTCATATTTCGCACCTGACAATACAACTTGAAGCTTCAAATTATTAACGACAGCTTCATTAATATGAGGAGATGTTTTTACCTTTATAAGAAAAGTTAAGTAACACTTGATACATCGATGCATGGCAGAAGAGACTGCGATGCTACCAAAGGTGCCAAATCTGTCTGAAGCAGCTGCATTAGGACCAGAAGACGCTTCCATCAACATCTATAAGACTTTTCTATTAGACTTTTGTTATAGCTACGCATGACAAAATCAATCGCCCTGCCCTGCCGATGCTGCTTGAGTCTCCAAATTGTTGGTGGTTAGTAAGTATAAGGTGATAGCGAGATGATAGTGAGGTGCGAGGAAAGTGAAAGCAAGGTGAGCGGACGGTGAGAGTAAGGTGAGATGAAGGTGAGCGGACGGTGAGAGTGAGGTGAGATCAAGGTGAGAGGAGGTTGTGATCAAGGAGAGGGTAAGTTAAGACGAAGGGCAATTTTCGGTGTCCCTGTAAATGTAGTAAAAAAAAAATCGGTCCAGTTACAAGATGTTATGCCGGTAACAATTTTTCAATTTCGCCAAACGTAGATATTTAATAATGAACCGACATGAGTCTAAAGTTTCACATCAACCTGAACGGTTCATCCATAGGTCAGACTGGCCCAAAATAATAAAATCTAAGGGTACATTCAAACAAGATTGTTTGGTTCCTCGTCGGTAACTCGAGAACATAGCAAACGCATAATTTGTACTTAATTTTCTATTTATATTTCGTAATCAATAACGCAAAGTTGCCGTTGTTTACAATAAACCTTACATTAACTCTGTTATCGTGAATTGACGTTTTTATCTCAGTCACGCGAGATTCAACTCCTTATAAGCGAACGATTCCAAATAATAACCCTTAAAAATATTATACCGTCAACCGTAATATGCTACGAGTATTTACGTGTTACCGGCATAACATCTTGTAACTGGACCGATTTTTTTTTACTACATTTACAGGGACACCGAAAATTGCCCTTCGTCTTAACTTACTCTCTCCTTGATCACAACCTCCTCTCACCTTGATCTCACCTCACTCTCACCGTCCGCTCACCTTCATCTCACCTCACTCTCACCGTCCGCTCACCTTGCTTTCACTTTCCTCGCACCTCACTATCATCTCGCTATCACCTTATACTTACTAACCACCAACAATTTGGAGACTCAAGCAGCATCGGCAGGGCAGGGCGATTGATTTTGTCATGCGTAGCTATAACAAAAGTCTAATAGAAAAGTCTTATAGATGTTGATGGAAGCGTCTTCTGGTCCTAATGCAGCTGCTTCAGACAGATTTGGCACCTTTGGTAGCATCGCAGTCTCTTCTGCCATGCATCGATGTATCAAGTGTTACTTAACTTTTCTTATAAAGGTAAAAACATCTCCTCATATTAATGAAGCTGTCGTTAATAATTTGAAGCTTCAAGTTGTATTGTCAGGTGCGAAATATGACATTTGTCACGCATACCTACTACATATCTCATTTCTAGTGGCGAAAGGCATTCGCTAGTTGTGACTTTTTATACGCTATAATTTGTGTCATGAACACATCATAATTTTTATCATAATTAAATACTGTATTAAATGAACCATGGCCTAGGAGATTCATTGCATTTTAATTATTATCATAGAGATAACAGTTATAGAGTGCCACACATTTCAATGTACAATTATTTATTTACAGAGAACAAAACACAATTACAAACACTATTTGGAACGTTTAAAGGTTAAGACATAATAAATAATTACATCTGGTTAAAGTATTATCAACATTTTATTCCCATTTTTTCACTTCGGAACACATCACGAGCACATCACCTTTCAATTATTTTCTTCGATCGCGCATAAAAAAACCCATGCGAATGAACAAATGACATGCGTCATTCTACTATACTATCCCGTCCGACGTTGCCGCAGACCGAGGTCTCGGTTTCCATCGAACATTTGCCGACTTCCGGCGCGGGAAGCGTATGTGCTCCTGATTGGTCATTTATTATTTGACTTTAATTGCATCTCATTAATAAACTTTTGAGATTTTCGGAAAACCGCTAAGTAATTGTGCTTAAAATGACCTCAGCTATCGGCATACTGCGGGTCGGTCACTTTTTTTGAATCACCCTGTATTTAATTCTCCGAAGAAAATCGTTTTTTTCTTTGTGGTCAACAACAAATGTTTCTTTGATTCTCTTAAATAATTTGTTACTTAATTTTTTTTACAATCAAAGGAATGAAATAAATTGATAATATTTCAATAAAATATTTATATCGTTCTAGTAATTATTTGATTAATAATAGAAAGTGAATAAATTCGAAAATAATGTATTCGTAATATCTAAAAATGGTTTATTTTGCTATTTCGAGGATTTGAACCTTAAGACCTATCAATCTACCAACCTACCTACCTACCTACCTACAACTACCACGCTAGACTAAACGTACTTATAAAATATTCTGATTTAAATGCTTTTATAGTTGTAGATTTAATAATAAAATTAAGATAGATATATCTGATCACAAT
The DNA here is from genome assembly GCA_963942595.1 of Cylloceria caligata. Lineage (NCBI taxonomy): Eukaryota > Metazoa > Arthropoda > Insecta > Hymenoptera > Ichneumonidae > Cylloceria > Cylloceria caligata. Next base: position 41,118,398 of record OZ012709.1, on the reverse strand, counting down.
AAACTGATTATTCAATAGATATTTACTTTTGAAAACATTTATAATATCATGTTGAAATCATTTTCTAGATTCAAATAATCCAATTTTCCTATATAATTGTATCTATCTAATGTTTATAAACCTGCAGTTTGATTTAACAATATTATTATTGAATTAAAAGCGGATTTTATTCATTTAAACTCCAATATATTGTTGACATAATGAATTATTAAAAGAATAATTTTATTTAACAATTAAATATATGTTATCATATCCGACAAATTTTTCTCTTCGTGTTCGATCGATATCGCGGGTATGGTCTCGCCGTGCTTATACCTTTCGGGATTAACATCTCAAGAGGCACTTTGATATTTGATAACAAGCAACTTCACTATCTTCAATGTTTGCTTCAGAAACGCGATCTGAACTATATAATTTTTGGCTGATGTAGTCAACTCTTACCCGTGTTTTCTTGCATTTTGATAACATTATTCAGAAAAATGTGCAATTTTAATCATAATTCCGCGAAAGCAGATCCCAATAGATATTTTGGATATATCATAGAAAACACGGTTTTGTTTTCTTAAAATAAATTAGTCCTCCAATGAAACAAATCAGAAATTAAGTTTATAATTAAAAACTGTTCTTAGTGTTGAAACCAAGAGAATTGGGACGTCGATCAACTGTATAAACAGACAATAGGCAAAATTTCATACGATGAAACTCACCATGAGGTTGAACCAATCATAATTAAGTTGCCTCCGCTGAACCGTAGATGGTTCTTACTTTTTTTTTAGTGTAGAGAAAATCCATCTCCGTCCCGAAAAACTCTGTCCTTGAAGATAAGTGTGTTTATTCGTCAGTGCTTATTATCTCAATATCTATCTGTTCTCTATAGTTGACAACGACTGTTACGTATTCGATTACTTTATCAAGAGACACTCGTAAGAATTGTTGCCTCTCGTTTCTTCGTTCGTGAGTTAGATACTTAACGTATTTTTCAACGTCTTTTATATCGCCGTGCACAGTTTATTCAATTTCAGCGTCGTCGACGACGTAATTCTGAGTAGAAGTGCAGAAACATATCCAGCGAGGAATTGAAACCGGAAGAAAAACCATACTTGGTATACGAGCACCCTTATACGTATCCGTACTTTCGCTCTTTATCCCTTTTTCTGTTTCCAACTGTACACAACAACAGCCCTTAGTTCAATTCTGTTCAATATCAACGAAAATATACTGTTCTCGGACAGTTAACTCATTCTACGAGAAAAATATTATTATTATATTCCATTGTGATCTACTTTATAGTAGACGAATGCGAGTATAAGAAAGTGTGGAAAATAATCCAGGAGAATAAAAGGATCGAAAAAATAAAAAGACAAAGTGGTTGAACTCTTTTATTTTATTAGCTTTGCGAAACTCTGGTCCGTAGATTTTTGTTATAGCTTTGTTTTTTTTTTGTTCAGTTTTTATGCTGGTAAACCTGGCATGAACAATAATATTGAAAGTAGTGACATACATTCACGGGCCAAGTACCCCACCTACACTTTAAGAACACTACAGGAAAAGCAAATTAAAGGATGATATTAAGATGACAAAGAACATGACTCGATACATTAAAGCAACAAGTTGTAAGGTTACAAAAATAGGCCCTCGTGGTTTCACTTTTTGTTTTAGCGCGCCAACTAACCATTGTTGGTTTGGTTAGAGTCGATTTTTTTTTCAACTAATCCAAATTCAATAAAAGTTGATTGCCTGGTGCATCGGAACCGATCAGTCGCCGATCGTCTCTCCGCAAGGGATCCAGCCGTGCAAACAACCGTTCCTTAAATCGGGTTTGCGTATCAATGCTACTGATAACAGTAGGGAGCAAATTCCATAACGCTGCACCTCTCACCGCGAACAACCTCTGATAGGTGGACGTACGAGAAAACGTCACGCTTAGCAACAGTGCGTATCTAATAACGTCTCACCTAGTGACAGCAGCGAGCAAGGTGTCGCGTAAATAGATTATGCATGTAGGTACTTGCCTGAAGCTCGTCTGCAGCCAATCTACGATCTAGCGCGCTATGAGATAGTCGATTACTTGAACGTAAAACAGATTCTTCAGGATCTGTAATAACGCAGACGGTAACGCGATAGACAGAAAGTCGTCTGCTGCATGTGCATTATGTGTCTTCCTTACAGGTCGGACTATTAGGGCCGACTTCCAAAGTGTCGGAAAAGTTTTACTGATGAGAGACTCGTTGACTAAGACTGGATTTTCATTAAGGCGCATGACGCTCTTGCCTCCATAAGTAGAACAGAGAGCGAGGAAGAAACGAGCGAGAGGATGTATCTTTCTCTCTTGCTTCTATCCATCCATGAAAACGTGGCGCAAAAGCGCTATGCGCCTGTAATGAAAATCTAGCCTAAGTCAATGTAGACAGGCAGGACGACTCAGCTGCGACTTTAATGTAGTTAACTGGTATTCCGTAGACTCCAGTAGCATTGGATGCGCAGCCGTGGAGATGCATCGTGAAGTCCTCAGGCAGAATGTACGAAAAGAAGAAACGCTCCTCGACGAACTCTTTCACAGCAGGAATAGATGGCTGAGGTATAATTACGCCGTTGACATTGATATCGACGAAGTGGCGTTGAATTTGTCTAGAACAAACGAGTCGGTGACGTCACTGGCACGAGTTTTGACGTACCCAAACATCTGACAATGAGCTTATTTTAAACAACCGGTGCTTCACATATTGATCATAGCTGCGTGAAGTGCACGTGATGTCAATCTTGATTACCGCTTCTCATATAGTGTAAACAAAAAAATTGATAATTTTACTAAATGAATTTGATTTTTGTGAATCTTTTATTGTTTTCGTGTCTTGTTTTAATGTCCCTAGAATAATCCATAGAATATTTTATTTAAAAATTAGTTACAACTTAGGGTACATATAATTCGATTTGTTATCTGAACGTCCGTACAACTTAAACAAGATTTACTAATTCCAAATCGGCATAATTACAATTGAAATTAGCATGATTCAATTGTATCTTCTACAGTAAATACGAATAATCGGCACGTTTTTCGTTCTACGTTCTGAAGGAAATTCGATACACTTTTCAAAAATCATGAAAAACTCTTATGATTGCAACGTAATTAAACACAACAGAAGGTGATAAAGGTAAATGAATTCATGAATTTTAATCAATTGTTTGCTGCAAGATTCACGGAATCAGCATTGATTTACATCCCTATTTTAAAAGTGGGGTTATGTTATTGAGTTCAACGTTAAATGTAATTAACACGAAAACTGTGCAGTAAATCGCTTTATAATTTTAGTATGCTGTTCATCAGAGCCTGAGTATTATTTTTATACCCTCAAGCAGGCAGATTTTACGCAAACTTTGTTTATTTGTGAGCTGGTACATCTTTTCCGATAAAGCTAATTTGAAATGTTGCCCATTTTAACCCTAATTATATTTTCAACAGTACGGTCAAGAGTCATTTCGTTGGTCTTAATCGATGCTGAAAAATCTACTTTCGCAATGAAAAATGAAACGAAATTAGGGTCAATTTACTACGTGCTTACTGATGGACTACTTTAATTAGATATTTAGTTCACCACCCGCAACATTAGGATTAATGGATTTTCTTTTTTGTTTTTTCAGCGACTGTAGCTCAATCACGCGACAATTTCTCCCTGTAATTAACAATCTTCCTAGCTTCTATAATTAAAAAATAATAATTTTATTCAAATATTGAACCACCAATCCAAATGTCAAGTTTCACGAATATCAGATTTTGTATTTATGCTGAGCATGGCTCCGTACGATAGATGGCAGCAGTTACGAAGATTGATCTCCTATAACGCTTCATGCGATTGGCTCCCTACGTGATGAATACCAGCGCCACGTTTTGAAAGCTTTGGTATTGGAAGTCATTGGCTGTGTTCAACGAAAACTCCTGATTCGTCCTTGGTTTTACTTCATTTAGAACCATTTCATTTATCAACGGAAACAATTGGATAATAAACGTATTTGTGGAATTGTTAGATTGTTCACTTGCTTCAATTCTATAATTATTATTATCAAAATTGGTAGCAATTAATACCGTTTTAATAGTTCGTCGATCAATGCTTTTGTTATAAAGTTTTTAATCGTATCTTGCAATATTATACGTACCCATAATAATTTGAGTATCGTATAGTTAATTCAACGATTACAATTCGATTTGATAACTTCTTATTTTTTTAAAAGATCGGTTGAAATATAAATCTATCATCGGATCATCGAAGAATTCGATGTCATTGGAAACTAATGAACTTTTATTTATTTTTATGGATTTGACAATATTTACGATTCTTAAGTGGCGAAAATGTTATTGCTTCGGATGACCGTACACGTACGCTATTTTTATAGATAACAAAAGAATTGTTACAAAATAATAGATGAATGCGCGAGGTTCTTTCACAAAGAGTTGTCGATCGTTTGGCCGTCTCAAGTGGTCCTACCTGGACGTCTCCTCGACTACTATATTCACCTCCTTGAAAAATCTCTCTGCCTCGAAATTCACTGTTCACTCTAATTCCTTTTTTTCTGCCTTACATTTTTTATTATATCGTCGATTGGTTTCGTTCTTTCTGATAGGCAAGTACCACCCCCGAATAGCTGAATTTATATTTCACTGACTGTTTATTTATTTTAACTGACTAAATGATACCGAGTATAACAAACCGCTTACTACTACGCTTGCGTGCATCTCAAAGATGATTTTGTATGACACAGTGAATAAATAAATAAGAATATCAATGTGGATTATAAATTAATTATTCGTAACAATGAATCACACTATTTTGAATTTGGTGATTCGTTTTGTTACGTTTTGCGTCTGTCCCTTCTTCGCTGTCATCTCACCTTAGCGTTATGTCTACTATCGTCCTTCCGGTTCGATGCATCGATGAGTCGTTGCATAGCTCGAAGAAAGTGCCGTTGGGTTCCTGTTGGTCGAAGAGAGTTGCGGATAGGTTACAAAGGCTCGGGCAGGAATGGGAAAAGGAGATTCCTGTAGACTGGTAAGGGTGGGAAAGACAGAATGATAGAAGGGGTTGAGTACTACAGTTGGGTGTAACGAAACGAAGCGGAGGACGTCGCGGTTTGAAATCTGAACTCCTAAGGGCCTGTGCTGTTCCGCAGTGGCTGGTTCTCGGTGCGCATCGTAGCGCAGTGCCTCGAGTGACGTCCGATGTCTGGCTGGTTCCACCTAACTTCCGCCCTCCGGCAAGCTCTTCCGCTTTTCGTGGTAGAGAGTACATTCCTCCCGTCGAGTACCACGACCACGACGACTATATGTCGGAGACGATCGTCGGAAAACTCCGAGTCTCAGACACCGCATCGACTAGGCAGAGTGCCATCGAGCAAGAAATTTCGTGCGTGTACAACGGTATTCATGGCAGATATAAAACGAAACGAGATATCGATAAATTTCATGCCTGAAAATAATCTTTCGTTGTACATAAATATTGACAAATGTTGTACAGAGAATATTTTTTAATATTTATAAATATTTTAAAGACAATATTTTAGAACCTAAAATAACTTGAAATGATTCGTAATCAATAGAAAAATTCCATTCGCATGAGATATTAAAACATATGAAATGGCACGAGAAAAAAAATCCCATTCTGGCTCTTCATAAACACAAAAATGCTCATTTTTTTCATCCATCTTCAAGCAAGTCTAATTTTTATTGGGACGGACTGATTTACCTTCTCCTGTCGTGATTTATAAACTCAACGAGTAGAATGCTGATTGGTTTATCCCGACATCTTGTATTTTGTAGCCATGAAAGATATTTGAAAGTCTTTGAAAAAAACATAGAAAAGAGTATGTATCCATTATGATAAATTCAATTGTTTAAGGAGTTTGGAGCACCACGTACTAGTCAATGCATTATCTCAAATTGAAAATAATAAACAAAAGCAGTGTCAGCACTCATATATATAATGTTATCGCAAGCTATAAAGATACTTTCTAATCGAAAAATAAGATTAATTAAACGTTTTCATGGTCTTTCTGAATCCCAATTTAACTTCGCCTTGACAAATTTGATAAATGCGAAAAAAATGGATTAGGCAGATGTGCGACGTTGCCAACGATCATATAACGCCGTCGAACTGGTGAATTTCGTAGAAGTACGTCGACTTTAACTCATTAATTTGTGATGAAATAGCCGATTACCTCCCTGCTTAACGGTATCCTTGGAATTTATGATATTTAATTCAATAAACCGTTTTATCTCGATAGCATTTAAATTTAATGGAAATTTCTATACTCGGACCAGATAGAATTTTCATACAAAGAGAAGGAGACCATGCAAAGCCAATTCGGTCTATCAGTGAACGCTACGACAAGCTGAAAATGAAAAAAAAACGACCTCAACATCATTCAGACATACATGACTGGACGTATTATCAGTACCGTCATTTTTCAATCACCGTTTCTATGACTGAATAATGATCTAGAAACGACCGTTATTTCTCTGTCAATTGATTCCAGACATCAGTTATAATTAAGTCAGTACTCGTATTAAATGAAACAACTTGAAATTTTCCAGTTGTTCGCCAATGCCCTTGAATTTACCAGGGTTTGCAAATGTATAAAAAAAAAAAAATAATCATAGCCTAATGAATCATTTTTAATGCTTGATGAATTAAAAAATGGATGAGCATCGGATATACACGATTTTTTATCGAAAAGCAGAGTAACAGTAATTTTCGTAAAACACTTTTTGCTTCGCTAAAGGATTAAGTAACAAAAATATTTGTGCAAATAAATAAAATTGTGAAATAAAAAAGAAGTATCCTAAAATTATTGTACGCAGATTGAGAAAAAAAAGCATTGATTGTTGTACACAAAGTACTAAACTGTGTGATATTGCGTTCACGAAGTATATCAGTCAACAGGTTAAGCATCGCGGAGAGTAGAAGCCGAGTGACATGTAGCTACGATGGGTGGGAAGCCGATGCATCGCTAGTGCTGTGGGAAGTTAAGGGCGAAGGGGTATTGTACATACTATAGCGGTAAACAGTGAGCACATAAACCAAAGGGGGTGAAAGCCTTGAGAGTTCGACCCGCGACACCCTTCCCCTGTACCGGGCCCTCCGGCTATTCACCGCCTGCACTACTAGTTGCTTCGTGAAACTTGAGACGAAAACGTCCGAAGTTGAGCTGCGGATTGCAGGGGTGAAACGCGACTCAATGTTGCATAAAAAATAAAGGAACAGAATAAGACAATTGAAAGCGTGGACGTTTAATATCTAAATCAGTTGAGGTCAGTCTGAATCAGAGTTGGGCAGCAATCGAATGATATTGTATTTTGTAATTGAAAATTTGCTAATCGAGAAATCTCGATTACAAATTATAATTGGTAGTTTGTTAACAATTGAAAAATAAGAATAAATTAAGAAAAAGCATCCAAAGTAAATATCCCAAATATAGCACGCTTGGAACTAAAGAGTTGATAAGACGATTTAAGTCAATCTATGTTAACAATATCCTCTACAGGTAACACTAATGCTGGAAGTGTGAATTCGAAGAAATTATATTGCAAATTATGCTGATTCGACCTTCGTGTGCAAGAGCGATACGTGTGTCATCCATTGACGAGTATACAATGAACTCGCACAATCTGAAATCGGTAAGGGACATACCAATTAGGACATGACAGAAGTGAGCATGCTTCTTTTCCGAAATGAAATCTATTCTGTTTATATCGGAATGAAAAATAAAAATACCTCGAACGTGGCTATACCCACGTTGACTGGATGCCTTTACATCGTTCTTTGCAAACCTTAATTAGTGTTGAAGTTTCTAAGTGATAACATTTGAATTATATTTTGTTTTACAGTAAAATCGGTTAGAAGTTTGATGGTTCAATTATAAGAATTGTCAGGTGTAACTAATTTTTCTTCATCACTGAGAAGCTTTGATTTCATTTTTAAAAAATGTTCAAAATGTCATTTCTGTGTCATCGATTTATTTCGATTATAAATAAAAATCGTAATCGATTAATTATGATTGTCAATAACGATTACGGATAGCCCTTATCTTAATTTCCTATCTGACTATGTAACACTGAATAAAATAATACGCTGAATCATCTTTTACTTTAGAATTTATCATATTATATTAGAATACATTATCTCCCTATATTAGACAAATATTTCACCGCCATCTCCACCGCCGTGTAAGAAAATCAAGGGAAGGAGAGGAGGGGTAAAAGGGCGTAATATGGGTCAGGGGGTGAAAGTCTAGGTTCTCCTAGAGGAGTTGGTGCGCGAAGCAACCAATATAACATAATTATATATTATATTGGTATTATAAATGCACAATGAATTACGTAATTAATCTATTGATTAAAGAAGACAAATCAATATAATGAAAAATGAATAAATAAGCAAATTATAAAAAATAACTTTTCTTTCTGTTCAGTTTTCACGCTTACCAGACACACTCAACTCATGCATACGCTACAGTCACAATCATCTGACGCCTCGCGTCATATGGTATAGCTCGCAGGTATGCTATATCGATTTATCGACCGCGCACTCATGCATATTGTCCATCTGCTCACATCCTCGATCGAAGCTCACTCAAGCGGCCAACGCTGTTAGCGTGGCCCCATCGGCAAGACCACTCATAAGTCTCGCCTTCCATCGCTGACAGCAAATCACAAGCAAGCCGTGACGCACGTCCGTCTTCTTGATACTCTGCCGCGTGGTCGACGGATGTGGCCATTGTTCTCACTCGAGTCGCTCGCTGTACACGTTCCCGCGTAAAACTCACAGAGATATTCACTCGTTCTAATCACTTTAGTGCGCATTCATTTCTATAGTGTAATACATTCTTGGTCAAATCACCCGTGTTTCAACTCAGTGTTAGTGAAAATCACAGCAGATCATCAGAACCACAGAACCAATCACATAAACGTCAACGGCGTGGTTCGCTCGTTGGCTGCACCGACGCCATTCTGCTCAGCACCGATCATCGGCGTCCGGACTCTCATAGACTGCCGTGTGGCACTATTCGAGCTCTACAATCAGACCTTATCACCAGGATCAACCACACGGAATCACCAAGGCAACTCAGAGGCTTGAGACCCAATCACCAACAGTACATCAACACGCAGGCCAGACCAATCACAGTAATATATTAAACACAATCAACAGGTATTTTTTCATGCAGCCAATGTTACATACGTTCAATAAACGTTGAATTTATTATTGTTAAATTACTGAGTTCATTTAATTAGTTATACTTGTCACCAGGATCCTTAACCTTAATATTCGCATCTGTCACTCGACATGCTACGTGCGAATGCATCAACCCGCTATCCACCAACAGCGTAGTAATACTCAAGTGATACAGGTTCACTGTGCAGAGCACTATATTCATTGTTATTTATTATGTTGTACTCAGTCCCAATAGGCACTTACTCTACGCACTTGTTAATTCATCTCATAGTGCCTTGCCGCATCAGTTAGTGTATATCTTAAAGGTTTTTAACACTTTTGTTGGAACATTATCAAATATTTAGAATATACTCATATTCAACCATCATACATTTTTTGGTCCTTCGAGCCGGATATAATGTACTCATACTCATTAACATACATTTTTTGGTCCTTCGAGCCGGATCCTGGTCAAGTATATAAATTTTATGCCTCGATACTCACATAAATCACCAATCAACACATGTAATACACTACAGATTGCGCAACTCAGCATGCATCGATACAAGACAATGCTCAATAATAATAAAATACTCACCCAAGTGCGCTAATCATTTATTGTAAACCATTCAACAGGCTCAACCAGTTCAAATCATGGCTGACGATCAGAAAGCGCAGTCAGACCAAAGCAAATCCTCGCAGGAAGGCGACTCACATGATGGTGATGTGGAAGCAATCGATGAAGCAACAGTCATTAGCGAGACACTCAATGTACCACCCACGGCACAGAGACCACGCACCAGATCGCCTTCACCAAGCACCAATCAAGCTAACCTCATGGAGTATAAGGTCGCATCACAGCATGCGAGGATAGCAATGATCAACCAGCTACATGATCACCTGCAAAACTCACCAGGCAGCGTTTCTGCAGAACTCACCGGCCAGTTAGAGATTTTAAATCGCACTTGGGACTGTTTTTGTAACGAGCATGATCAAATGGGAGAAACATGTAAACGTGCTTTTCTCACTCACCCGTATGTTACAGAGAAGGTGTACCAATCAGGCTTTGATAGTTACTTCAAGGCACTCACACTCATCCTGCGAAAGAAGGCAATCGCAGCAACTCAAGAGACCATATCAAGCAGAACTGATCAACAGAGTCAACCAAGTCAGCACCGATCAACATTGCCAAAAATAACGTTGCCGGAATTTGACGGTGATTTTACAAAATGGCCGGCATTCAGAGACTTGTTTGCCTCAATGGTGGTCGACAATGACCAAATCAGTGATGTAGAGAAACTACACTATTTAAAGATCAGCCTTAAAGGATCAGCCGCTCAACTGATCTCCAATGTGCCGATCAACAATGATTCGTTCAATTCATCATGGCAAATAATCAAGGACAGATTCAACAACAAGGAAAGACTCATCCTGTCTTATGTTGAGAAACTCCTTAGTAACACTCGACCAGTGGCAAAATCTGCAGCCGCACTCAACACATTAGTTAGCTCAACGAAGGAAATAATCAACGCACTCAACGTTCTCGGAATTGATACAGAATCGTGGAATTATGTATTAATTTTCGTAGTTGCTCAACGCCTTGATACATCCATGCGTGAAGCATGGGAATACAAACGGAGTGCGCACAAGCAGCCAACCTCGTTTGAAGATTTGATGGGATTCATCGAATCCAGAGCGAGGGCTTTAGAAGTCATCCCTATCAACCCTGATCAATCGGCTGACAGAGCCAGCAACATCTCGAAGCACTCAACAAAATCTGCACTTCTGCCAGCAAGACCGGCTCACCATGCGTCCACTCAACCGAGGACACACCAATATCCATGCGATCACTGTGGTGGTTCGCATTACATAGTGAGCTGTGCTAAATTCAGAGAGCTACAACCTGCAGATCGCCACAAAGTTGTGACTGAACACCGACTGTGTTTCAACTGCTTTGGTCATCACAACCTCCACTCGTGCCAATCAACCATCAACTGCAAGACGTGCGGTGCCAAACACCACACGATGATTCATTTGCCATCCACCGCAAGAACCACACCAAAGTCAAATCAACCAAGCACCTCAGCTACACCTGCCACAGCTCATCCAAGCACCAGTTCACGTCAATGAGAAATTGACGTGCCATTTTGCCAACTCATCAACTCACACGGTAGAACAGCAGTTCTACTAGCAACGTGTCAAGCATTACTCATCACATCTTTCGGCACTCACCAAGTCAGATTACTCATTGATCCAGGATCAGAGCTCACCTTCGTCTCAGAACAACTTGTATCGGATCATGGGCTTACTCGTCAACACTCATCAATTCCAGTCATTGGCATTGGAAACACGAGATCAACACAAACCAGAGGTACCACCACATTAACATTACGATCAATTCATTCATCACGTGGTGTTACCATCGCAGCTCAAATACTCAATAAATTGACGAGTACATTGCCTTCAGTCCACACTCAACCACAGCAGTGGCCACACATTTCATCACTGCAATTGGCAGACCCTGACTTCTTAACACCACGGCCAGTAGATATCATCGTCGGGGCTGATTCATACGGGCTCATCATCCAGCCTGGCATCAAGAAACACTCGGACTTCTTACCGATTGCACAATCAACAATCTTTGGGTGGATTATTCTTGGTCCAGTCCCAGAGAATTATTCAACACCAAGCAACTCATACCACATCACAGTAGAATCATCAAACAAGGAAATTCAAGATCTTCTCACGCAGTTCTGGGTTCAAGAAGAAACACCATCGACAATAGATCACAAGCTCACCCCAGACGAAGAAGCGTGTGAAAAGCATTTTCAAACGACTCACACTCGAGACGAAGAAGGACGGTACATCGTGCGAATCCCGCTCAAATCATCACCATCGAGTCTAGGAGACTCAAAACTCACTGCTCAACGATGTCTACAACGACTCATGAAGAAACTCTCAACAAATAATTCATACACCAATTTATACAACTCATTCATGAAAGAGTATGAAGAGTGTGGTCACATGATACGTGTACCATCCTACCACCAGTCAACTCAAATGAGCGAATCTGTTCATGACTATTGTGAAACCGAGACGACCTTGGCACATGATGCAGTAGCATCAGGAGGGTTGAGGGTCTCGGAAGATCAATTGTCAGAACACACTTACGCTCATCCTCCATATTATCTTCCTCATCATGGTGTACTGAAAGAAGATCGAATCACAACAAAGTTGAGAGTTGTCTTCAACGGATCCAGCCCAACGACGTCGCAAGTATCACTCAACGACATCCAGCATGTTGGAGCAAAATGTCAACGTGACATCTCAGACGTGCTCTTATGGATCCGACAGCACAAACTCATCTTTTCAACAGACATCACAAAGATGTACAGACAAATCAAAGTCCACCCGGACGATTGGGATTTGCAACGAATCATATGGCGAGATGACCAACTCAATATGGTGCCATATCACCTAACAACAGTGACGTATGGAACTCGCTCAGCACCATTCTTAGCAATCAGATCATTGCTTCAACTAGTTGAAGACGAAGGTCATCGCTTCCCGCTCACAATTGGACCACTCATGAAAGGCAGATATGTTGATGACATATTTGGAGGAGCTGATCAGCTTGACACACTCATCGAAATCTCAAATCAAGTCACCCAGCTCTGCATGGCGGGCGGGTTGCCTCTAGCAAAATGGCACAGCAACATCGAGCAATTCATCGAGCATATCGACCACCACTCACCATCAAACTCACACTCATTCGAAGATAGCAGTACCAAGTTACTCGGCCTGTCATGGATACCTCGTGAAGACGTATTCAAGTTCCACGCAAAGCCTCCATGCTCAAGTTCCAAGCTCACCAAGAGAATCATCTTGTCTGAAACAGCACAACTCTACGATCCACTCGGGTTTCTCTCACCATTCATCATCAAGGCCAAATCATTATTACAAGAATTATGGCTGGAGAAACTCAGCTGGGACGATCAAGTTTCAGATCAGATACACACCAAGTGGACGTTGCTCAGACAAGAGCTCACTCAAGTCGATGAAATCTCAATTCCACGATGGATTCAACTCACAAGCTCAACACTTGTGGAGTTGCACGGATTCTCCGACGCATCTCAAATAGCAATGGCGGCTGCTATCTATATCAAAACAACAACTCCAGGAGAAGAAACCAAGGTTACACTCATCTGCGCGAAATCAAAAGTAACACCACTCAAGCGACTCTCCATCCCTCGACTCGAGCTCACAGCAGCACTGATCTTAGCAAAGCTCATGAAGTACTTGCAAACAACCTTGGAACTCGCCAACACTCAAACGTTCCTGTGGACTGATTCCTCAGTAACGCTCACCTGGATTAACTCACACCCATCACGGTGGAAGGACTTTGTCAGGAACCGAGTGTCAGCAATTCAAGAACTAACTCCAAACAGCGTATGGAAATTTGTTCCTGGCAAAGACAATCCAGCCGATTGTGCTTCAAGGGGCATCAGCATCTCCCAGCTCCAGAAGCACCTCCTGTGGTGGACAGGACCACAGTGGCTCACAGGCGATCAATGTTCATGGCCAACTCAACACTATCAACAAGACTCACAGACTCATCAGGAAGAGCGACCGGGGCTCGCATTCACAGTGGCAACAAATCAAGCCGTATATCATTGGGAGATGATATACAGACACTCTTCTCTCACTAGACTACTCAGAGTAACCGCAATATGCTTTCGAGTAAGTCAACTCATCAAGAAATTGCCAAACTCAACGCTCTTTAACCCTCTCTCGCCACAAGATATTGAGAGAGCAAGAGTATTTTGGATCAAAGCAACTCAAGCAGCATATTTCTCAACAGAGCTCAAATTGATCACCATAGCTCAACTACCAACAGCTCATCCCTTCAATCGCCTGACTGCCTATATCGATACTCAAGGCATCATTCGGGTTGGAGGAAGATTGACCAACTCACAACTGGAACTTGAGGCAATTCACCCAGCAATACTCCCACGACATTCTCACTTCACTACACTCATCATAGCAGATGCACATCACAAAACCATGCATGGAGGCACTCAACTCACCCTGAACTACACAAGGCAATCGTACTGGATTATTGGTGGTAGAGCTCCTGTACGGTCGCATATACTCAGCTGCATGAAATGTGCTCGACAACGTGGCGTCAGAGCACAACAACTCATGGGTCAATTACCAACCAAGAGAGTCACCCCAGCACGACCATTCTTCTATTCAGGTGTGGACTACGCTGGTCCACTGACCATCAAAACCTGGAAAGGTAGAGGCGCCAAACAACATAAAGGATGGCTGTGCATTTTCGTGTGCTTCGTCACCTCGGCCTTGCATCTGGAGGCCGTGAGTGACTACTCAACTGACTCATTCATCGCTGCATTCAGACGGTTCACTGGACGCAGAGGCATCTGCAACACTCTCTATAGTGATTGCGGCACAAACTTCATAGGAGCAGATGCCATACTCACCAAACTCTTCACTCAAGGTACAACAGAATCACTCTCACTGCATTGCTCACTCACCAGTGATGGAACTACATGGAAGTTCAACCCACCAGCAGCTCCACATATGGGAGGAAAATGGGAAGCAGCAGTCAAATCAGTAAAATATCACCTGAACCGAACAGTAGGAGACATCGCACTCACGTTCGAGGAATTAACTACGTTGCTCATCCAGATCGAAGCAACGCTCAACTCACGACCATTGCAACCACTCACAGAAGACCCTGAAGATACTTCAGCACTCACACCAGCTCACTTTCTCATAGGAGAGCCGCTCACAGCCATACCAGAGCCATCACTCACAGATCTGAACGTTACTAGACTATCACGATGGCAACTAATACAACAAAGGCTTCAATATTTTTGGTCCAAATGGTCAACTCAATATCTCCAGCGCCAACTGTCTACATCGAAATGGCATCATCCATCGAACACCATCAAGGTCGGTTCATTAGTACTGATCACTGATGAGAGGTCTCCACCATCAAAATGGCCTCTCGCCAGAGTCACTCAACTCCATCCAGGAAAGGATGGACTGACCAGGGTAGTGTCACTTAAAACTGCAACAACAACACTCGTTCGACCAATCACCAAGCTCGCCATCTTACCAGCTCAAACTGAATGAAGAACAGATCACATTTAATCATCAACACCGTTGCTGATGGCGGGCGGAATGTTCAGTTTTCACGCTTACCAGACACACTCAACTCATGCATACGCTACAGTCACAATCATCTGACGCCTCGCGTCATATGGTATAGCTCGCAGGTATGCTATATCGATTTATCGACCGCGCACTCATGCATATTGTCCATCTGCTCACATCCTCGATCGAAGCTCACTCAAGCGGCCAACGCTGTTAGCGTGGCCCCATCGGCAAGACCACTCATAAGTCTCGCCTTCCATCGCTGACAGCAAATCACAAGCAAGCCGTGACGCACGTCCGTCTTCTTGATACTCTGCCGCGTGGTCGACGGATGTGGCCATTGTTCTCACTCGAGTCGCTCGCTGTACACGTTCCCGCGTAAAACTCACAGAGATATTCACTCGTTCTAATCACTTTAGTGCGCATTCATTTCTATAGTGTAATACATTCTTGGTCAAATCACCCGTGTTTCAACTCAGTGTTAGTGAAAATCACAGCAGATCATCAGAACCACAGAACCAATCACATAAACGTCAACGGCGTGGTTCGCTCGTTGGCTGCACCGACGCCATTCTGCTCAGCACCGATCATCGGCGTCCGGACTCTCATAGACTGCCGTGTGGCACTATTCGAGCTCTACAATCAGACCTTATCACCAGGATCAACCACACGGAATCACCAAGGCAACTCAGAGGCTTGAGACCCAATCACCAACAGTACATCAACACGCAGGCCAGACCAATCACAGTAATATATTAAACACAATCAACAGGTATTTTTTCATGCAGCCAATGTTACATACGTTCAATAAACGTTGAATTTATTATTGTTAAATTACTGAGTTCATTTAATTAGTTATACTTGTCACCAGGATCCTTAACCTTAATATTCGCATCTGTCACTCGACATGCTACGTGCGAATGCATCAACCCGCTATCCACCAACAGCGTAGTAATACTCAAGTGATACAGGTTCACTGTGCAGAGCACTATATTCATTGTTATTTATTATGTTGTACTCAGTCCCAATAGGCACTTACTCTACGCACTTGTTAATTCATCTCATAGTGCCTTGCCGCATCAGTTAGTGTATATCTTAAAGGTTTTTAACACTTTTGTTGGAACATTATCAAATATTTAGAATATACTCATATTCAACCATCATACATTTTTTGGTCCTTCGAGCCGGATATAATGTACTCATACTCATTAACATACACTTTCTTTTTCAGATTCACAACTTTTAATATAAATTTGAAAAATGTTCGAACTTCATCATTTTTCTACATAAATATTTCGATTAAGAATCATCATACGTATAGAATGAGACTTTACTGATCTCGAGGTATGATTAACGCGAGATATAACGAGCTAGTCGATCATCGTACGAAACTCATCTGGACTTGCGATATAAATCGTCAAAGTTTTTGAATTAGGCGTAGCGGATGGAAAACTTGGCTCTTCATAGCCAGGGTAATTATAAAGTGGCATCAGAAACATCAAAGCACCGGGCGTTAGGAAAGAAAGCTTTCCCGATGGAAAGTCTATTTTCCAGAATGGAGTTTAATGGTAAAACAAGGATGCAAAGTAGAATCCTGCAAATGGCTTCCTCGTTATGATTCATCTTTCAAACAGCCACGTCTACGAGTCAGTATGCTTGTCAATTTCATTTTCATCGTCAAAGAACTCCTGTGTAGGATGAAAAATAATATGTAAGATTCTGCTTTATATCCTTATTTATTTGATATCGTTGAAATTGTCGAGAAAATAATAAATTCAAAGTACTCTAAAATCTCATTACTTCAATATATTTTAACGACAATTATAGACAATTATTCTATTACTGCTGTAACAAATTTTCAATTACTTCGAGCTATTTACAAGCTACAAATACTCTTTATCAATGCAAGCCTCGGCACAGTCGTGAATATAAAAATGAAATATTCTATAAAATCCAAACGCCTCTTATCTCTGAATGTTATTACGTTTCAAGCTTAAAAAGTAGATTTTTCTATAGAATCCGAACCCTTCTTCCAACCATAATCAAATAGAATGTACCGTTGAATATTATTTCGTGCCTGTACACAAATTGAATTTAACTGGTGAACGTCGATGTGAGATAGAGCGATAAAGTTAATTATTCAAAAAGTTCAAAATCCTATAAAATCTATGGATTCATCTCATATTTTATGCAGCTTGTCTTTGAACATTACTTCATTTGTAAATAAATATTTAGGTACATAGCTAAAAATTTGCGACAGCTACAACGTGAACACATTTTTTTCGAAAAATTCCAAATCTACTAAAACTTAAACACGTAACTTAATTAATATATAAATTATGACAATCAAAAAGTCATCAATGCTCTTCTTGGATGTCAAATTTTAACTCGATCGCAACTAGATATCTTCGTAATGTACAATTTTCAAAGTCTGGCGTACGCGCGCATACAGACACACACGAGCGCGCATTCAGAATAATTTTCTAAACCTAAATTCACCTAAAAAATTAAATTATAATAAATAATTATTTATGAAAACAAAGGTTTCTCTATGCGGAAGCAAAAAGGGCGAGAGATGAGCAACTAATCAACACTTTTCTGGATAGGCATCTCCTTCTTTAACTTCTTCTTTCACTTCAGCCTAGCGGATCGTTCCGTCTCTTGCCCTTCGTGCTTCATCACGCTTCTGGCTATTCTTGTCCTCGGTGCTACGCCACTTTTTCCCTCAAAGACTTTCATACTATCCAATAAAAAGCTTTCACTAATAAGTTCCGGACACCCAGTTAGCGGACATTTCACAATAATGGAAGACCACGACCCTCGACCGCTTTTTCTAATTTTAAGCCTGGCCTGAATTTATTTTTCCACATGAATATAAATTGCACGCCCCGACCTTTGCTTCGTCTCTCTTCAAATGTAATTTTATTCTTCTTCTTGAAAGCATCCGCTTCTAGTAGATTCATCTCATAACATATCCAGTGTTCGCATATGATTAGAAAACCTTATCTAAGTAAAAGAATCAGAAATCGTTAAAGAGTCCAGCACAAAATTTCTTTTACGTAAACCATTGCGATTCAGACCGACTCTATGTCCTACTGCATTAAACAGAATAATACAGACCGCCCTTTTTAAACATTACTTTAAATATAACTCGATTATGTCAACAATTAAGTTGATTGGGAACAATTTAGTTGGTCCCCAATCAATTAGTTGATTGTGTTAAAAAATTACTTGTTTACCAATCAATTGGTTGAGCTAAATTAATTAATTGGTAAGTCCAACAAACTATTCTGTCAATCCAACAAATAAATTGTATGTCAGCCAACTTAATTGTTGTTTCAACTAAATAATTGGTAAATAATTTGCCATTCAACGATGGGTTGGAGCAATGATACTCTTTTCTCCGTGTAGGATCAATCGATTAATTCAATTTCTCATTCTTTGACATTAATTAAAGTAGTTAATGATTAGTCAATGAAAAAACATTATTTTTTACTGAAGTAATTAACGTATATCCCCTACCTACCCCTGCGATATGTCTGGACAATCAACGATGTTGTTTAAATGTTGATATGACTTTCCATTTCATTTTGTTGAGTTGTTTATGCGCAATGCTTTCTTCGCTTTCTTCGTATGTTTATTTCCTATTATTCTTTACATCTTCGCTTGACTTTCGGTCTACCGTCCATTGTTCAACTCTGAGACTGACGTGTCGTAGTACAACGAGCACAGAGTTCGCGTGCCAAAGTGCCGGACCGTGAAAGAGCGGGAACAACATACTGCCAGAGGGTATGAGAGGCTGAGATTGTGGGTGAAAGAAAGGACGAGAGGGACGATAGAAGGACCGAGTCTCGGCGAGCCGGCGTGCGGTAGAAATTCAATTTCCCGTCTGTGCCAACTGGGGGATGTCAACGCTCCCAGGCAAAACAACTGTCAAGTCGACACGCGACTGGCGCCTAAAATGCGTATTATGCTCCAACTCGAGACTGCAACGAAGCAGTTGCATCCCCAAGATGCACAAAACTTCCGCGCAGATACTCGTTCATTTATTATTTTTACATAAATAATATCTGCTGGAGTAATGTATAACATTTTTTTAAAATGAAATTCTAGTGGTTTCTAAATTCTAAAAATATTCAAACTTGAGTAAACGAAAAAAAAAAGTGTGTGCAAGCGATAATAAAAATTTCAATCGAGATATTTCCTCAAGCGAACGCATTTATGTTGGGTGGCAACCGCGATCCTATGTAAATGCCTCTGTCGTCGAGGCGCGTGCAAGTATTGGCTGTGAATACTGGCGATATTATGAGTGTAATAATATAAAATAATAATAATAATATGTCGTAATAAATAGCGGTAACACAATTCGAGCCATAAGAGGGAGGTAGCGCGTGACAAAACGATAAACGACGTTAATAAGCGGCCTCGTAATTATATCATACAACGGGTTAGCGATAACTATCTGTAATCTGTACTCGTACCCGTCCTACTAAAATCCCAGGAGCGCCTGACATCTTTATTATTTGATATTGATAGTGAAAATAGATAACATGAAAAAAAAAGCTTTCATCAATCAATAATCACGCGTAGAATTAGTTTCCCTTGGACAAAAAAAAATATTCGACATTTATACACTTTAGTTTTGTTTCGTTGTCATTGAATTATTATTAAAAATATTAATGACATTTAAGAGATCGTAGAAATATTTGTGTAAACACAACTGATATTCGTATAATCATATGATACTATATACAAATGATATAAATTATGTGATAATGTCGTATGTATGGTTGTTACACCATCATGCGAAAACGACGAGATAAATTTATAATTTTCTATAGAAATTTCGTTTCGAGTACGAGATAAATAAAATGAAAAATACTCATTTTCCACTCGAATGCAGACAGTTTTGATTTATACATCAATGACAAGTAAATGGTAAAATCCGTTCCGACAATTTCGTTCGTAATGGAAAGTCACATTTTCACAAGTATGACAGCAATACATTCCACTGGATTTCATTTTTATTTAATTTATTTACATATACGTTTTCTTGACACATCATAGTATAACCGAGCACAAATTTGATAAGTGCGTATATTGCGTTTAACAGCTGACAATCGAACTGAGCGATGAAGTCGAGCGACTGACAGGTGTGTATGGTGTCGGTGCCGCGACGCTTGAGAAGGTATTGGTACATACATCGGGGGTGATTGTTTGCGGTCGTGGATTTATTCACTTGCGAACGAAGGGTTTGAGTAAATCGAGAAACAATAAGGGAAATAGCGAACACCCCAGGGGTTGGCTTCAATGAGTTCTGGATAGTGCTATAGATATAAAACTGATGCGTAACGCGTACTACCGCCATAATATCCCATAGGCAAAATCATGAGGCACACAACAATCAAGAGTCATAACGCAAGCTTGACTAACTTTACTAGCTCTACTAATCCGGTAAAATTTACTTAAAATGAAGCCATGCTTTATCAGATAAGAGAAACGTTTAATAATAATTAGTAAGAAAAAAATTATAAAATAATATTCAGTATTCATAATATTAGTAATTAATAATACCTGTCCGTAATTTGATAACATTAACTTTTAATATGAACCAATAATATACATATGATTGCAAAAAATTAAACGTTCGTTGGTAATTTTAACTTGAATTTTGTATTTTTCTGAAATTAGAGACTAAATTGAAATGTTTTCACACAGAAATGGAGTTTCCGAGTCGTTGCTGCCTACCACCCGGTTCGGGCTACTTAGATACATAGAAAGTTCATCCTCTAGATAAACTGGAGGTTCTGGCCGAGCCGGCTTATCCTGTCTACGGGAAAGATGATGTCGACATCGGCAGGAAACCACCGTCTTTCGACGACCAGTAATCCGGCTTTTGCAAGTCAAATCGGTAAAATGGATTTCAAGTACGAGGGTCGAAGGGGCAATAGACGACGTTGCGGCTATACAGTGCGCAGCAACGCTGTATTCTGCGGCTAGCACGAGGTCATGAGGACGGATATATACTTTCGATTTACAGACTGCTTGCAATTCAATGAAACTCGAACTATCTAGTTGCAATGTTACCTTGCTCCGGTGCCAAGGAGAAATTGGAAAATATTTCGTGCGCTCTTCGCTGTCTTACATCGTATGACTTCCATCGACTCCTCGTAAAACAAGAAGTGTTAGTACAAATTCCCAACAAAAAACAGACAAAAGACAAACCTCAATGTCTGTGATGTTTACGATGCAAAGGTTTTTTGCTGAAAGTGTAAAATTGAAAAAATAAACGCACGTCAGCGTGGTTGTAATTAATTGGTTCAACCGACGAAATTAATTTATAGATTCAACCAACTAATTTGTTAACGCAACCAATTAATTAATTAACAATGAACTAATTTCTTGATGTATCCAATTAATTATTTAACAACCAACTAAATTTCTCGATGCAACCAATTAATTAGTTAGCGATCGATTAATATACCAACTCAATCAAAATATTCGTCTCAAGAGGATTTAACTATACAATTAATTGTAGTAACAATTTTTTTTTCTCC
The DNA here is from genome assembly GCA_963942595.1 of Cylloceria caligata. NCBI lineage: Eukaryota > Metazoa > Arthropoda > Insecta > Hymenoptera > Ichneumonidae > Cylloceria > Cylloceria caligata. Next base: position 41,096,461 of record OZ012709.1, on the reverse strand, counting down.
GTGTAATGCGATACTATAAAAGTGACAGGAAATAAAATGATATTTAAGTAGATTATCATCTCTATCAATCCCTGTTGGGATAGTCAGATGGCGTGTACATTCGGAAAATATGTTTACAGAAATATACGACACGGGCTTTTGAAAGTTTCTCTCGTTTCGGCCTTTAATTAAGAAACTGTTCCTTATCCATTATTATTGCTTTCGGTATACCGCGTGGCATCTATAAAATTACCATAAATTCTGTCTTTGTATGTAAATATATATCTTTTTCTTTGCTAATTATATATAAATATATAATCAGAAGAGAAAATGATTCGCTCGATACGAAGATATAATCGTAGCAATGTGTATAACGGTTTGATAAAGTTTATATCCTACGTATTTACTGAGTGCGTCAACATGATGTGATTGACATGTTGAATACAGTTTCTGCTAAAGAAATCGCAGGTTAAAATCTGGTAAACCCGTCAGCTTCGTTAAACGAACACAGTATTACTATATAGAAGTAATATAACGCACACCAACGCTCCAGAAAATTAATTTTTCTTCGGTGGAAAGATGAAGGAGAAAGGATCGTGTACAAGCGAAGACGCACGTGGCAGTAACTGCCCCATGTACAATTCTTCCTGGAAAGCAATGGGGGTGCCGGCGGTTGTTGCTTTCTTTTTTAATATTTCTCTCCTTTTCTATCCGATTTAATGTTCTGCGAAGGAAAAATACTCAATGCTGTAGAAAAGCTCCAAAATGAAAGGAAGATGGAAAAAAAATTGAAAATCTCTTGTAATGATACAAAGTTGTATTGTACGAAGCGTACACTCATTTATATCGTGATTAAAGGTATCTGATACAATAAATAAATTTGTGATAAATGTTGCACGTAGCTTTCTGCACAGAGAAAATGATTTCGTAAAATTGACTAACCACGCGATGCGCACGAAGAGAACGGTTTTGTTAGCTATTTCGTTAGTAAATATTTTGTTCATAGAGTGACAGCAAACGCATTTGCTATATCAAGAAATATTTGGTGGGCCAACAAAATCTCTTACTCCGTATAGGTAATCAACGTAACGACTAACCTCGAAAACCCCTGAGTACCATATTTTATTCAAGTCAAGTGACGTTTAGCATTTTTGTTCGCCATATTGAATCCACCATTATGAATTGCGAAATTTTTTATTCACATTCGTAAATCATCTACCTTAAAGATCCCAGAATACGAAGTGTCATCTAAATCGAATAACTTTTTACATTTTTGATCCGCTATATTTAATTCGCTATCTATTATTTCTGAATTTCGGATTTAGATTCCCAATCGGCAACTTTAAGGGCTCTTGTACCCAGTTTCATCCCAAATCAAGTGACTTTTTGCAATTGTTTATGCCTTCGTATGTGGTATCCCTGACTGTTATACTCGATGCGTCCATTATGAAATTATAGTAAATGAATTCCATGTCTACGACTTGGTGGAGTGAGAAGCGTGTTTCGCGTTAAGTAGTTACATAGTCTTAAAGGTCTTAGGTTTGAATCCTGCGATCATTACTTTTCGAAGAGCGTTACGAAAAAATCGTAATTTTTGACGATTATCTGTTTTTTTTACAATACTAATAAAATTATATTATTACCGCACAACGATCCATTGCAAAAGAAACTTCCTGAAATATAATAATTCATATACCTACTTCTACACAAACAAATATATCAAGTGTGTATGTCCATAGGATATTCAATATCCTCATACGTATATAAAATTTATGCGAAAATGTCATATGGGAAGAGAGATATTATAATGAAAATACTTGAAATGCAAGTTGTATAAAATAACTTCAATAAACTTTGAGATTGATATTTTCAGCACATATGCGCATATATTAGCAACATGCATTGTATACATGGTTATCTATATGTTACCAAGAGACATTCTGGAGCCCAACAATTAGAGCGAATAGCCAGCACAGTCCCAGTGAGACAATTTCGTAAATTCGTGACGCTGTGGCCAGCACAGTACAAGGCTAAAGCGGTAGCCGAGCAATAGACTATCCTCGTAGTTATAAGCTTGCAAAGGAGCTTTTGCGATGGTGGAGACCGTTGACGTCGGTGGCAGTGGCTGGAGAAGAGGATACGCCGCATGTCGTTAACAGGACCAGGGTTAATCCCGGCGGTATGCCAAGACTATATATGTAATACTATATACAGTCTATGTGGTAGTACGTATACGTGGATACGCAATATACGTAATACGCAACAATACAGGAGAAGGAAGAGAAACACTCGTTGTATCTTTGCGGTGTTTGCCAACGGAAGAGACAGGCTTGGAAAATTGGTAATTTTGAAACGATAAACAAGGAACGAGAGGCGATGGTACCGCAACGCCGAGAACCTCGACTACAACGATGACAACGACGACGACGACGACGACGACGACGACGACGACGACGACGACGACGACAGTCGACTAGCCTCTTCAACTTCGTTTGTGAAAGATACAAGGCGATGTTGCGACCCGCCGTAAGCGAAACATTGGCGAGGGAAGAGGCAGCAAGGTAACTTAAGATATATAGCTATATATTTCCTTGGATTAAGCCATGACCTGTCGCTTCCATCAGATACTTCTGAAAATATTATATTAATCTTACGATTTATGCAGATACTTGATGAGCACAATTTATACAAATTTGACCTTTTTGTGCTCCATATTTATTCAATCTAAAGTGGAACAAAGCCGATATTTTGTATTAAATATCTCTCTGAAAAATAGTTTGCTGTACGTATTTATTTCTCAGGAGACATATTAATTGAAGATATATTCTATTTGCAACAGGAAATGCTATAAATCGAGAAACTGCTACTGAATCTCAAACAAAATCTTTATCTTTTACGTTATATTTTCTTGGATTAAGCCATGAACTCTCGCTTTCATCAAATACTTCTGATAATATTAATCTTACAATTCATGCAGATACTTGATGAACACAATTTATACAAATTAGATCTTTTTGCTCATCCATTGAATTTAACACGGAAGAAAGTAGATTTTTTGTAAAAAAATATCTCGAATCTGAAACAAAATCTCGTTCTTTTTCTACTTTTACATCGCATTATCGTCTTGAAGGCACAAGTCTATATCTATCGAGAAGTAATCAATACATGTCGGTCTACTCGAAGCTTTACCCCCCCCCCCCCCGGCCATTGATGGGCAGAGTGGGGATCACCTTTCTAGAGTGAGACTGACCCCCCCTTCCCTGCGGGCATTCTCACCGCTCGTTTTTCCTATTTCACCTATAGGGCTCCCAACTTTCCCTGGTGTAGGGCTGTCACTGACACGACAGGCGTCTTCCAGCTCTGTTTTTCTTCCGTTCTTATCCGTCCTACTGGACATTCCTCATCCCCTGCTATCGCTTTCGCCTCTCGTTCGTTTTTATACACCCACGTATGCAGCCCAGCAACTCTTATCTTCTTTTTGTCACAAGGCGACTCGAGGAAATAACTTTATGTCTTGCATGTCGACAATAACGTTGCTGAATTTTACGAAATATGTTTCACCTATTTTCTTTTATATATCAATAATAGATGAATTTAAATTTTTGGGCTGCATTGACGCCATGAGGCATCGTTACACTATAAACTTAGACATAATTCTGAGAGAGAATAAATTAATGATAGGAACAATATTTAAATTGACTATTTTTATCTCAATTTATTAAACCAGTTGCAATGGTTAACGAAGCTTTTTCGATTTTGTCGAGGTATCGAGAAACAGCGTCGATGTTGATATTCGCACCGCTTGCTCCATCACTAGCTTCGGATTTTTTTCCATAGCAAATCACAACTAATTTCCGCCAATTAGAAACCGCGTGATCCGCATCGTCCACGTTCACTGAACCGTTCATATCAAGTGGACTACAATAAAAATCAAGATGAATCGTAACGATGTGTCGCTGAAAACAAAACGCTCTGATCCAATGTACGTATAATTAAGTGAAATACTATATTCCGATAATCGTACAGTAGACGACGCTATAACTTATGTTCTGTGGTATTAAAACTCCTTATATTTTCACCGGTTATCATAGTTACGCGTGTTCACTATTAATAATCACTCGATACCTGTGAGAGTTGTCGCTTAGTGTCCAGTAAGAAAAAGAAATACAAAACATAGGATTGCGTTCATTTCTGAATGGTTAAAATATGGGATCTTGTACTGTACGGTATGGTACCCCACTTGACTCCACGCGGAAAGAAAATATTGATTGGTACAACCAATTTGCAAAGTTAAGGGAACCGAGACACCTAAAAATCATGAAAATAAAATTGCACATATGAAATCCTGCTACTTGGATAGATGTGTCACTTAACGAAAACAGGAAATAAAACATATTCATAAGGGAATCATTTTTTTTTGTACTTCAGTTCATCGGTGCAAATAGATATTTTTATCATTTTCAACTTGTCGTAGAGTTCAGGTACAACCAATGACTGCGCAATAGTATATTGCGTGACAAGATATGAAACAGGACGACTAGGGTGAAGTTAGCAGCCTGAGCAATAGGCGAGGGCTGACAATACTCGAAGTCTGAAATCGTGTTTTATCTCATGTCACACAGTATATTTTTTATATTATATTATACTTTTTATATTATATTATACTTCAAATTTCAGTGTCAGCAGCCAGTCAGAAACAAGTTAATGTAAGGCCAATGGTGCGGGAAACTATTAACGTTGCACGGTTAGAGCTGTCACTTATGAGAATAAAATATGTAAACTAAAGTAACTAACAAACAAATGACGAAGTTATAGGGCTGAAATAAGCATTAAATTTGATTTACGATTCTTCCCTAGGGAAGAAACACAACTGTTTCTACCCGCTGATTTAAAGCATTCGCAATTTACGCATCCGCTAATTGTTGTCCGCGGCATAGACCTGAAATTAGTTTCTTTCGACTAGCTGTAGAGACACTGAAACTTGAAGCTCCGATGCAGGTATCGTGAAAAGTATCATTCTCTTCGTGAGAAAACTCTGCCAGGCCCAAATATAGTAGGAATTTTTATTTAAAGGTCTTTCGCTAAAGATGCAGAGAACATTTTGTAAAAAACTACTGCGTAAAGCAAAAAAAAACTACGTAAAGCAAAAAACAAATTACGTAAAGAAAAAATTACTACAAATGTGAGAATATCTTAAACGCAAGAACTCAGAATCAACATTTTTATATTCAGACCAGACGCAGTCTTCTTATCAAGGGAATGAGATCCGGTAGCGCCAATTTAGTTCTATGATTCAACGTGAACTTTACGACAGTTAGAAAACAGAAAAAAATCTTTGGCCCGCTGAACGGGAATTAGAAAAAGAAACAGATTCACTTATGGAAATCTTTTATTCATTTCTTTGTGTATATCAAATGCAATTGTAACACGATATAATTAAAATAATTTTTAAGTGTCTCGCTCCCCTTTAACACGCTCGAGACGATTAATTTGTTGGCACAATCGATTGATTTGTAAGCCCAATCAAACGAATCACCTTGAGCGTATTAAACCATTCATTCATTTTCTCCAGAATCTCTTAACTTCAATATCAGAATGCAAGTCTTACCCTGTGATACAAGGACAACGTTATATCGTGTGATAAGGCATATAAATAGAAACGTAGAGGTAAACAAACCCTCACCCTTCATCGTGCACACCTCGCTAATAAAATCACTCGTCTCAGCACAAAATCAGAACAACGGCGTTCAATGCCCCTTCATCCCTCGCTCTCTCAACCCTCGGCCTCACACCTTTTGATGTAAAAATAACAGCGCGGGCGTTATTAGAGCGTAATGCCAGTTATAAGGTAAAAAATTTAACGAGAAGTGCAACAACCGGGGCTCGTCGCTGTAGATGCCTGCACCTATATAATAATCCAACGCAGAGAAGAACAAGGGTCGGTGAGCGTAGCATAGTCATCCTCGCTGCGGAACTTCACGTTGTATGGATATATGAGCGAAGCAATAATGATGCCTCAACTTTATAGGCTGCTGGTACGCTCTGCGTCTGCCTTTACTTTTGCATCTCTTATGGGCTCTAGGGTGGCGAACGTGATACGCGAGACGATTACACCTTCTTCCGCCGTAGGATCATCGTTCACTGAGACGGTGCGAAACGGTACATGATGGAAAGTGCGAGGAGAGGACTAAGGGACACCGGTACGAAGGCTCGCTCGCTCGCTCTTAGCCGGAGTGGATAGTTAGGCTCGTATTACATTTACGCGACGTGCGGCATTAATTTATTATCCTGTCGGCGACGCCAGCGCTGTTGCTCGCGTTGCAAGACCGCTCGGCTATAGGACGTCGTGCGGTTACGGATGAAAAGGGGTTAGAGGGTGCTTATGGCTATGCATCGCTATACCCGCTTCCTCCCACCCATGACGTACTTTATATAACACAGCCAACTCAGCCCAGCTCCTGTTACAGACGCTAAGGTAATTATAACTCAACTCTGCAACTTCCACGCACCCCGCGACACGCGAAACTATGCAAAGCCAATCTAAGCTCGTACCTGGAGTGCGAAAGCTCGCTCTATCTCCAGTGGTCCTGCTGCTGTCCCACGCATCCTCTCAATGCGTCTCGCGTATTCCTTCTCGCTACGACCGCTGGCAAACACTCGACATATTATTATTCCCTCCGTGTAGATACAGTAGTAGCGAGACTAGTGATGGGATTCAACATTTGCCGGTATTCTATTTGCGCATATATGCTTACTTGCGCATCCATAAATTGTACGTGAGTCCCATGGAAATTCGTATAACAAAATGTCATCTCGCGAAGTGAATTTCAACCTAGATAGCAAAACTCTTCATCAAAAGTTGACCAATTAAGTTACTGGACGATTATGATATCGATTATTCCGTCAATAACTAGATGAGTACAGTGAATATTGAAATTAAATATTTTATTAGATAAATACGTCGTATGTTGTCATTTTTTTAAATTAACGAGTCGTTCATTATTTTTGTGGTAGTTGGCGTAAAATTGTCTTCGAACCTGAATTTCTGCTTATCGTGTCATATAAAATGACAGAATTACGACACAGGCACCGTCTACGATTATCTTAAAGGTTCTCTACTAATCTCTCAACTGACTGGGGCGCGGCGCATTAGACTTCGATCAGCTCTACTTCTGGCGGTGCACTTCACTGACGTCAGGATGTATCGAGGCGCAGTACCGATCAATCCTCGTTTGACGGTACTGACTGCGACGGCCACTGGTATAATAGCTTATGCAAGAGACACTGCACGCTCTTCGAACTACCACAATGACGGTATACTATGTATATAGTTAAGGGGATAGAGAGTAACTTCCGAGTACTCGGGTGAAGCTGAAGAGCAATGACCACCGATAATTCACTTATAGAGTTTGGCACCTTAGGGTCAGGAGATGCATCTTCTCGTTGAACACTGTAACTACGTGAGCTTGGCTCAAGTACGTACGACACAATACACTGTAAATTGAATTAATGCACTTTTGTAAACAAAAGTTAACACAACCATTCAGCGCTAGTTGGAAAAAATTGTTGCGATCCATCTAAAGACAAGTACAAAGAGATAAACAATGAAAAATGCTGTTGACATAATGATCCGTGGACAGTCGATTGAAAGATACAGAACCAAAAATTCTTCTGCGAACACTTAATCCATTCACATTAATTATTTTCTTTATACATTATATAATTCTTCATTCATTTGTCTCAGAAAAGTGTTGGTTTTAAGTTACAGCTCGATACTCCGTATTATTGGATTCTGGAAAGTAAAAAAATGTTTAAATGAAATATACATCCGTTAAACTTACTTAATATTGTTTGATATCATATTGGTAGAAAACATTTATTTGACAGTAATTTAATGTTATTTATAAATATAAAATTAAGTACAGTTAATTATTAGTTATTGATATAAAATAAAATATTATTAAGTGATTAATGGATCGAATATTGTCAGTTGAAGCGAAACAAAAGTGAAATGTAATGAAAGCGGAAGTTGCATGAAAAGAAAGTAGGGAAAATAAGCGAAATGACAAAGAGGGATGATAACGACGTAGAAGAGAGATTCATCGATAACCCGCAGGCAAAGTTCGTTTGTCCGATACTTCCGATACGTTAAACCCCGAATTTGTGACTCCGGTTCTCGTGTCATCGTTTTAACTCTCTGTTCTTCGGGGGCGAATTTTAGATTAGCAAAATTGCATTTTACAGTTCTACGGGCATTCCTGGGGTACATAAATTTGCAACTATCGTGACGATCCCAGCCATCGCAGATAGTGGGGGTACGTGGCGTGCCGGTAACGGTTCCCTCCTTGCACCCTCATATTCTTTTTCCTCCTTTTTTTTCCTCATAGAATCCATCCCTTGCTCTCACCTCGCGTTCTCACTTCTTTTATTCACCCCCAACCTTCTCACACTCTTTCGCTCTTGCTTCTTACTCGTTTTCTTTCTTTCATCCTTGTTTATCTCTAACTCTTTCACTTTTGTTTCTTGTTGCTCTCATTTGAGCTTCCTCTTTAGCTACGACCAATAAAACTTGCGGAAATTGTCCGCAGGCGTTTTACTGGCGCCGTTTCTTTCGTTCACTTCGACAAAGCTCGAGTGAAACTTTCGAGTTAGCGCACTCGAGTCCCGTAACTCGAATTATAACTATAGTTATATACTTGAGATATTACGGAAATATTGTGGTACACCACGCTTCAGTACATTTATTGGCTACTGGGATGCGCTAACTGGTAGAGATATTTCCATTTTTAATCTTCTGCGGTTACACCGGAGACGAATTATAATGAATTATCTGATAATTCTCAAAATATTAATTTGCAAGATCTATAACTTACCAAGTACTTACAATTACATTTTTGCTTCCTCATAGAGCCTTGTTCGTGTGAAGACATTTTTTTCGAGGTTTTCATGTCAAAGAATGTGTGTGTGATGGGTTGCAAAATTTCAATGGATACAACTCAAGAACGGGTTGATCGATCATCCTAAAACCTTTGCACACGAGTCGGTTCACAGTAATTTTTGCCTAAATCGTTAGCGTGTATCTCATTGTATGGTTGTTTGAATTTTTGAAAAAAAGATGTACTTTCTCAAACTTTTGTGAACCTTTAGCTATCGAGCTAAAACTTTCTACAAGAAAGGGACAAGGTTTTTCGGTGTCGAGTTTGCCAAGAATCGATCAATGCGTTCAATTCTTATAGAATAATAAATTTTTGTAATTTTTCGAAAAAAATCCATCGTTTTTCTAACTTTCGTAAATTTTCATCTATCAAACTAAAACTGATAGGACGAGAAACACGAAGAAGCAATGTGCAAATTTGAAATTTGCATCCTTGTTTATAATTACAATGGAACTATAAATTATAATAATTGTTTAGAGTTCTTGAAAATTTTACTGAACATAGGGTTTTTGAACTGTGTATTTCAGATCATTTTTTAATTCTCAACTCCTCCATACGTAAGAAAACGGGTTTAGTTTCCATATACAGATCTCACCTCGATTTTGTGCCACCCACGTTTGCAAAAGCGGCCTTCTCAACAAAAAGCTATGCAAACTATTTTCCATAAACATCAACTACTAACGTTAGCTAAAATGCTTATGTGAGTGTTCGTTATTGTCATTGAGTCTAGAAATCTCCTGACTGTGGAAGCCCTGTCAGGGCAGACGTTTTTTTTTTCTCGACGTTTTAGATCATTTTAAGCATACTGATATGAAAATCTTGGAAATACATTTTTTCACGGAAACAAAGCTTATTCCAAGACGAAGCAAAATTGATAAGATAAAAAGAATAATTGATGGAAACAGTTTTTGCGATCACATTGAACACTACACATACTCGTCACCAAATGCTATACGTGTGCTCTATACGGGTGTGAATAAAACTGGAAAGGGAAAGGGAATCGTGCGAACAAACAAGACTATGGAATCACTTTAGCGTGATTGCCAGAGCGAAACAACGACGATGTATCTCGAACATCGCAAACGATATTGCTCGTATGCTTGCGTCACAAACAGTTGAAAAAATCTCTAGATAGAGTCTTGCGCTTAGGGAAAGAAGAAAATCGCTGCAGAGTTTCTTTGACAATGCTGTAGTGCGATACATAATGCACAATATTCGCATTTACTCACCCACCCTCCTTAATTATTTGATATCAACATTGCTTTCACACTTTCAGTCTTACACAATAATTGCTCGAACTTTTACATTTAAAACTTAACTCATGAAAATTTTCACTGAACACATGTAAAAAATGTTGTTAAATCAATTTTTTAAATGTTTTTCTGCAATCCTTCCCTTCATGGCTATTGAATTCAGCAAGCTGTGATATGTAATTTTTTAATTACGGAAATGGGTAGCAAAGTGCCAAACATTGCTTCTTTATTATGTCTTTCTAATAGAGAAAGCAATATGGTTTTGATTACCAACATCTTTATTGAGATCTTTATGTCAGGAAACTAAAAATAGCCTAAAATGCTGTGAAAAGTGCTTTAGAAAAAATCTCCGGATGGATGTTTTTGTACGTTAAGGGATCAAACAATTCAAACCTCTGTATCTCCATAATAACTGGACCGATCAGATAAAAATATATTACACAAGCAAAAACCTCTGATTGTTCGGTATAATTTTCGTCAAAATTCATTCAACGATTTTTATTTTACGACGTTTTGAATTTTGTGTAAAAATGCCTACTCCAGTTATTCCAAATTTTGAGCTACCCAGTTAAATAGTTGTTTACAAATAGAGTAATGTTCAAATACGTTTAGGATTGAATCTAAGCTGAATCTATTAGGAGGTTTGGATTTAATAGAATTTTCAATTTTTCGAAATTTCTCGTTGTCGTTCATGTAAACATTGATCAGTTAAAATCAAATTTTGTACAGAAATGAACTAACGTTCGGAGGTGTTTTATATGAAATTTGTTGAAGATCGATCGAAAGGTTCAGATTTTATAGCAATTTTCAATTTTCTATTTATGATTTCTACTGCTAAACAAAACATCTGACGAACAAAGCTTGATTATTTCATTATTATGCACCTGTGACAAAGCTCCCGTTATGAGAAAACCAAAATCGATCAACATTCTTCCGCGTAGTGGTGACTTTGTCATAGGTGGAAAATAACGAGGTAGCAACGTGCATGGATCTGCTTTGTATCCTTGTTTGTTTAATTTTTCACTCTATCGGCTTCCAGTTTTTCATCATTGTTATCTCACTTCACCACATACTGACCCCACTTGTTTATCAGCGATCGTGTAGTAAAGTTTATGATACTTCAATGAAACCATTTACGTATCAGAACAGTATATTCATATTCCAGTTTTTGCGTGGAGCGGATTAAAATGTTGAAACTTGATTTATTAAAAACTATGTTTTTTATAATATTCACCGAGCTGTCATTGCAACGATTAGTGATATTTGGCTTCAATTTGAAGAACTTACTCACTAGATTATGTCGATATATCCAATACCTCAATCATGTAAACACGTTCTCAGATTTTCTAGTAGTTATCTTTTTTTATTTGAAAAACTCGATTTGTCGTGATTATTTTTGCGATAATAAAAGAAAAGGTAATAAAAATATCGTGATGACCGAGGCACTTGTCATAGCGATAAGTTTTATGAGTATACTCTGTACATTTATGTAACTGAATCAAAACCAATTTCAAATCGTACAGAGGTTAGATAGATCTAGGGCAGGGGTCTCCAAACTATGGCCCGCGGGCCACATTCGGCCCGCGGACAGATTTTGGACTATTTCACTTTTTACCACCGGCAACAATGATAATATGGTTTTGGCCCTCGGAACTTACTGGAGTAATCAGTATGGCCCTAAGGCTGGAAAGTTTGGAGACCCCTGATCTAGGGTATTGGTTAGGCTTATCACATTGTTATCGTAAAAATAACAGGAAAGATCGGTGTGAGATTGATTAAGATTGCTTGTCAATTATCAGCACTGTACCTCTTAAATATACAGATTAAAATGCGACTTTAACATGTTTACCCTCTCATCACCCTCGACTTTAACATGTATACCCTCTCACGAATAAATAAAATATCAAAAGTTGAAAATTTGAAGTTATTTGTTAAATAATTAATACGTTAGATAACTTTAGAGCATCTGGAATAGGAGTAACGAATGATGTTACAATGTAATTGAGGATAGAAAAGAAAATGGACGCAACATGTGTGTCAGGAAGAAGAAATAAAGGAAATTCAGTTCTCAGCAAGTATCTGGTCACTGCAATAACTCAACCCTGTCCAAGTTTTATATCCCGGGCATTAATTTCAGGGTAGCACAGACACCTAGCATCACAATCCATGGGTTGGCAGACAACAGTGGTAGTGCAAGCATAGAAAAGTATCGTCGCACGGCAACGCAGACCTGAGCATTTCACGCGCCTCAGGTGTTGTAAGCTGGATTTTTTATGCGGTCCGACCGCTACCCTTGCATTATGTAGGACTCTCGGCACCTACCCGAGAATTATGTTAAGGGAGAACCATGCCGTGGCATACGAGATAGAGCCTTGCGCGAGTTCCCTTTCCCGTTTGAACCCTCTTTCACTCCTCGTTGTTTACACGGATACTCGGAAAAACTACGGTTGACAACGACTGGTAAACGGAACTTGTGATCAGAATTATTCAAGGATTCTTCTGTTGAAAGGAATTACTTGAGAAAATTATTCCTCGATCGATTGCCTCGTAAATATTATTCGAAAATCATAAATGCTACATAGATAAAAAGATACTTTGATAAAAAGTAGACTAACGGTCAAACGTAACATCAGAAACAGGCATTTCAGTTCAAACTTAACCCTTCGTATGTACACTATGGGCCTTTAATGGTACAGTCGAAATTTCGTTTGATTTAGTTTAAAAATTCTCCGTAATGGACAGAGGGCGTGACTCGGTCCGTTCTCCACATTCGAGTTGATCAACTATTCGATAATCAAGTAGCAATATAAGAAGTAAGATGATTGTTTTCGATATTTCGAAAGTTTATAATACTTTGGAAAATTAGCATGAGTTTGAAAGACCCAGATTGTACACACAGAAGGGGAGAAAAACAAGTGTATGTACAAACGGAGGGTTATAAGATTAAAGAATCTTAAGCAAGATTCTACTTAAGTTCAAACTTCTGTTCAATCTTAATTTCAAACTTATGAATCCAAATTCGTCCCTAAAACTTTTATACATTTTCTAGAGCACACACAACAATCGAAGACATCTAGTGAATTCGTTTCGGTTATCTCGACAAAATGAAAATAACGTATTTTTTGTACAACCAATGAATTATTTTTTCCACTGTAGCCAGGTCTTCCTCAACTTGCTTGGCGGAGATGTCGACCAAAAGCCTCGACGATTCTCGAAAGTGGGAAAAGGACAGAGCTACGGAGTGAACTAAACCGAGATGGAGTGTGAGGAAGCAGAAAGGGAAGCCTCGGTCATATCCAACTTTCGGCTTGATACATCGAAACCCCTGCGGCAACTTCTCGCTTCCCCTTCCTCTCGAATCCCTGTTTATCGCGTTCTCCGTACCCCGCAGTACATCCTTCTCCGGTCCTTCGCGTCGTTTCTGGTCCATGCGAAAGCGATGCCCACCGTGGAACGGACGACAGCACTAGCCAATCCTTCAGCCTCAACTGATCAGCCCCTATTGTGGTCCATGGGCGGCTCGGACAACGTATACCGCACCACGTTTTCTCTTCTATTTCTATACTAGGCGCGGTCTGCGTCTGCTTCCACCTTTCCTTCGTCTCTTACGTATATTCCGTACGTAGTCAGCTATGTCGCCTCCCCTTTCCCTTAACCTCCACCCCGCTTACCATCGTACATTCGCCTCGGTACCACTTGTCCGACCATAGCCGGCACCACCGCTACTCCCACCACCGCTACACTCTATTTGCGACGCGGCGAATGTCGCGGTTACACTTTACTCGACTCTCCCTCGAAATTCTCTGTCCTCCCTTTCAAACGACTCCTCTATTTCTACACTGAAGTCGAGCATCCTCTCCTTTACTCCTCGAAATATATGTCGTGTGTACGCTGAATGCGACTGGATGGCAAGTAAGGAAGGGGGGTCAAACCGACACAGGGTTGGCCGAGGGGCTGAGATTCTGGATAAACTCGCGAATCTCTGAATCTGTCCTCCTACCGCTACTACTGTTACTACTGCTATGGGTGCTTTTGCGCTATTCTAGTCCGGAAGAGAAATTACCCATCCGCTATTCGAGGTAATATGTGGCCGGCGTTTTATGGATCCGTGCATGTATTTTTTTGTTGCATACTTTCACTGCAATGTTAAGGTTGTACGAACTACGTTTAACAATTTACTCGCTATATTTTATTAAAACCACGTGATGGACTTATTTTTCTTGTTAAAATATTTTATTTCGTCTCTCTGTTATAGACCAGGTAATAAGAATTTTTGTTTTTATTACTTCAACCTTCAGTAACATTCCTGGATTCAATTGACCCCCGAGTGAAAATTTCATTCGGTTGCTACTTTTGTGCGATTGTTATCAATGCAACATATTTTCTTGAATATAGTGTTTTCCTTTTTTTTTTTAACTACTTTACGTTTTTTTTTTATTATAAAAATATCATTTTTTTATATAAAAATACTTTTTCGTACTTTTTTCAAACCTTGTTGTTTGCATTTATCAACAAAGCTTTAAATATTATCATCAAAACCTTTTTTGTTTGTTTAAAAATGTTTATTCCATAAATTCTAGTGTTGTGATTATGCAACAAAAAAAAAATAAGAGATCCATTTAAATTTGTGAAAGTAAGAGTCAGTCAAAGACACTTTGAATCCGTTGGACCAACGATTGTAAAACCATGAATAAAAGGAAGGGATGTAATTGTTGGTTAATATTATTATTGAGTAATCTTACAACGTGGAATCAGAAATAGCCTCTACCCTCATTTCATATTCTTTTGGCTGCTTATATCATAATTAATTGAATATTACTTTGCTCAATTCTTCCCAGTATTAATTTGTCGAATTAAAAGTAATCCTTGTGGCATATAAGTCAATCGAAGCACTATTTTCATATCAAGCTGGAAAGAGCATGAACATATTATAACATTGAATATTTTGGGTTGTTCGGAAAGTAATTTCGTTTTTTTTTTATAAAAATGAAAGACGATTTTCTTATAGTCAATTAATATTTTATTCAATCCAATATTGTCCATTCTGATCCAATACCTTTCGCCATCTTTCTGGCAGTAGCATGATTCCACGCTCATAATATTTTTGTTCTTTGCTGGCAAAAAACTGATCCAAGTGACTTTTGATCTTCTCATTTGAATTAAACGTTTTACCGTCTAAAAAATTTTGTAGAGACCGGAACAGATGATAATTTGAAGGTGCCAGGTCTGGAGAGTATGGTGGGTGTGGCAGTATATCCCATCCAAGCTCTAAAATTTTTTTCCAAGTGGTCAAACTTGTATGTGGTCTCACATTATCTTGTTGGAACACTATACCTTTTCTATTGTCCAATTCTGGCCTTTTTTTTTTAAGTGAATCATTCAATTTGTCCAACTGATGACAGTACACTTCAGAATTGATCGTTCTGTTGCTTGGTAGAAGCTCAAAATAAACGATTCCTTTGAAATCCCACCAAACAGACAGCATAACCTTTTTTTGACGAATATATTCTACTTTAGGATTTTTTGTGCTTAACATTGTTGTAGACAACCCATTTTTCGTCCCCAGTAATGATACGCTTTAAAAATGGATCATTTTCTTGGCGTTTGAGAAACAAATCACACACGTCAATGCGACGGCACAAATTTTTTTCCGTAAGAAGATGAGGAACCCATATGTCGAGCTTTGAAGTTAAATTCGATAAATTTAATCTCTCAGCGATCTCACGAACTGTTATTCGCCGGTTTGCATTAATTAATGGGTTTATTGTGTCTTCATCAGCTTCAACTGGCCTTCCAGAACGTGATGCATCTTCGAGATCAAAATTGCCAGATCGAAATTTTGCAAACCAGTTTTGGCACTGGCGCTCACTTAACACATCTTCCCCATACACATCGGATAATTTTTTTCTTGCTTGAACAGAATTTTTACCTTTTCTATAGTAAAAAAGTAAAATATGCCGAAAATGCTGTTTTTCACTTTCAATATTTAAAAGGGTATCAACCAAAAACTACTGTGCAGAATCAATTGAATTTTTTCACAAGCAAGCCTTGCTATATCAGCTGTCAAAATACATATGATTATGCGCCTTAAGTGTGAAGTCGATTGTGAAAAAATACAATTAAGTCCTCTGTTAGAAAAAAAACGAAATTACTTTCCGAACGACTCATTATTTGTATACGCTTCTATAATTAATTTCGAGTCTCATTGTAGCAAGTCCATTACGTCTTTATGAAGAATTTTTACTTGCTTATATCAAATGTAAGTCACTTGGATGATTCAAGAGGTAACCCCGCCATCAATAAACTTACTCGTTACAATAAATTGCACTTTTCTTTGATACTTGAGTATATTTACTTTATAATTCTAGATATATTTCGTAACTATAGATTATTTTGTTCATTTTTTATTTCGTAGAAGATGCAATGTTTTCGGGAAACCAAAATTTCGTGAGATTTTATCGTCAGAGTACTTACAATTTTCCAACACGTTAGAAATCAAATAAAAAATTTTAATGACAATATCTCGAGAAAGGGTAACTGGATCTTTCCGATATTTTGCACACGAGTCGGGTCGCATACAATTTTCGTTCAAATCGCTAACGGGTGTTTCACTTTACGGTTGTATGAATTTTTGAAAAAATTGTGTACTCTCTCTAACTTTCGTAATTTTTAACTATTGGTTTAAAACTTCCTACAAAAATAGGCCAGAAGACAATGTTGTTCGGTATTGAGTTTGGCATGAATCGACCGAGGTGTTCAGATTTTATTGAATCATAGATTTTGTAATTTTACGAAGAAAAATATATTTTTCCTCTAATTTTCGTAAATTTTCTTCTATCAAACTAAAACTTAACATAGAAGTTGGTTAGAGGACGAGGATACTCGGTCTTCAATTTGGTGAGAATCGATTGAGGGGTTTAAACTTTATGAAATTTTCAATATTACTAGATTTTGAATTCTATTGAAAATTTGAATACCACTTCCTCTATGAGGAAGCCAGAATTAAGATAAAAATTAACCATACAAGAAAATCCGTGGATGGGTAAACACGAGGAAGCAATGTGCTAATTTTAAATTTGTATCCTTGTTTCGTATACATATATCGATTGTACAGCCATTTCATAGCCACTGCAAAGTGTATTGAGCGTAATGAGCAAGCAGAGAGAAAAATACATTTTCATACTATTTGACCCACGAAAACTCATTGAAAGTCATTTTTCAATATTTACTACTTTTTTAACTAATCATCGATGAAATTTAATAAACAAAAGAAGTTTCTATATAAAACATCGGGTAATCTCGGTGTTGACACATTCTGTATACACGCTGTGCCAGTAATAACAAAATTTAACATAATAAGTAATTAAAAATTTTAACAAATTTCACATAGTAAAACATAGTTCGTACATTGTAGTGAACGTGTGGAACAAAAAAAAATACATGCAGCGATCCATAAAATTCTCGCTTAAAGGCCCCTTAAGATACATTCAAACTTTACAGATGTAATACATGGTGCTCGATAATAAAAATTCTAAAGATTCATACGAATATTTACCATCTACTTACGTTAAAGTACTACTTAAATTTATTTTTACATACCCAAAAACTTTACAAAAGAAGACAAGTGTATTGAGTTTTCATTTGTAGCTATTTGTAATGTATAACAACGTCCATAGTCTGTATACATATTGTAACATTGAACATAGTTAAGAACTCGTTAATAATGCAAACCGATAATTGGTGAATACTTGATCGAGCATGGTGAAACCACTGAGTGCATTTCATGACGGCGCCTGTACATATATCTAACCGACGTTCACGCTCTTCAACCAAGTTGCCAGAGTTCAGGCGCCTGATAGCCGCATTGCTGCACTGCGCTAGCTCCTCGCTTAAATGCTTCGCTAAGTGTCTGACCACTACTGACCACTTCTACTTCGATCGATGCTAGTACAGAGAAGTTAAGCGTTCTGTCAGTATATTATATATCGATCGACAGAACGTTGTGACGTATAATAAAAACTTTTTATTCTTTCAACTTTTATTTTAACTCGGTATCGAGACTTTACCGGGTCACTCGATCGATCCGGTTATGTTCACATAATCGTACGGTCAACGTTTGTATGATACTTTTATATTTTACATGGGGTGTTCGGCTCTCCTGAAATGAAAAAAGAATTTAACGATTTAACGATCTTGTGTAAATGAAATTAAATCTAAATCATATTTCTCCGTCTTGTGCTCATAGATCAATAAATATAGATGTTTAAACAATAATCCGAGGTTCAATAATAAAGTGATACGAACAACGAATAAATCTATTAAACAATTATATCATTTGCGAATTAAAACAACAATAATTATTAGATTGTTTAACTTTAATCACCATCTCATTCGTCTCAACTTATTGTTAGTCAGACTTATACTAAACTCGTGTGCAATAAATTCATCTGTTTTAATTACCGGGCGATTGAAATACTTAGCAAATATATCGGAACTCTTCATCAATCCTGCAGTGTCAACTAAATATTAAAACATTTTTGCGATAATGTCGACGTTGACGCATGCCTCGTGCTATGCGTGGTAGAAAAATCTTAGTATCAACGCTATTTAACGTCTCTTGAATTCATTGTTTTGAATTTGAGTTGACGGAAGACTTTTAATAAGTTAAAAAAAAGAAAACTACTTTATACTTTTAGGACTCACTCTTTGTTTTATTCAAATGTTCTAACAGGGCAGAAAATACCATTAATCGTGGTTGTTCGGTAAGAAAGGAAACAATTGATAAAGCCTGATTACGATTACTATCTAACGTTTTAATGGTATCTGGGACATGAATCTTCCATAAATTATTCATCGCGCAAATTTTTGGTATTCTCTGAACACGTTGATTAACTGAGTAGTCAAAACAGGAAGAGACTTATAAGTTGTATACTGAGATTTATTAGCCACTTGATCATTATCACCAAAAGTTCCCAAGTATTTTAAAAACGCAATTTGGTTCTCACGTGATTGAATACTTTGAGTTTTGAGACTTGAACAGTGCGATATCCTTAAAAAATCTCTTCGTATACTCATAATTTCTAATATAATCTGTCAATGCCAATGATCATACTAACCAGTGAGTCTTTCGCATTTCATACAAGTTGACTTTCTCCAATCGCATCTTCAAAAATTCACTTACAACATCGAACACTCTTACTTGATGAGATATTCACAAAACTTTCACCATTGTTTGTAAGTCGAGTCATAATGTTTCCGCGTACTCTTTAATAACTATATCCAATAATGATTCGGATACGTCTTTGATACGGAAAGGTTCGCGGATAAAAGTATTATAACCATCAGAGGATGAAAGAACTTGACCAGAGAGTGGGACTCGGTATAAGAATCAGACAATAAATCCTTACGAGGTCCAAAAGCTTTTATCTCAGATGATAATTAGATTCCTGAACGCCGGGAAAACCAATACCGAGTCGGACAGTTTAGAAGAACCATCACACTTTTTGCATTATCGTTAATTATTTTTGGCAACGTACGTGCAAAGGATAATCCAGAAAGGTAGAAATGCATGAACAGATCGTGATATAATAAGATCATCGATGATTACAGATTATGAATCAATTTGTCAAGATTCAAACCGTAACATTTTTTTATTTCTACTCGATGTCAATCTATCAATCTCGAATCTACCAAAAGCCACTTTAATATCAACAAATGCCCAACTGGCTAACTTCCATTACGTTTCCTTCGGAAGATCCCATGACTCAGTATCAGTCTTTGTATTGTCCTAAGTTTTAATGTACGAGGCAAACAATAAAATCTAACAACGTCCGCATTACTGACAACTTTCTTTACTCAGAGTCGCAAGATTGGCATCATGTACCCTGCCAAATATATTTATGTATACGATATGGCAGTAGTATTATTATCCACTCTCGATAATATTCTGCACTTTCCCATGTCCTTAGTAAAACGTTGTATAATAAAATTAATATTCTTATTCTGTTCCTCAGACGTCCACGAATCATGGTACCTTTCTTTTGTCATAACACGTGCCCCGTTCCATCATAGAACCGTCAGTCCAAGGTACAAGTCGACAATCGAATAGAATGTAGGTAGCATGTAGTAGGTGTAAATCGACGATCGAGTAGGAGGCTTGTCACGTTCTTAACATTGCACGTACACGATCGGTCAATGTCAATTCTAGTACAATTAGAAAGTTCCATAGAGTTACGTCCAAGCATTATTAATTGCATCATTGCAGTGTTTTGGTATAGTGAAATAAATATTTTCCTTCCTCACAGAGCAAAAGCTTTGTTTGTATGACAATTTTTTTCTTCCAAAACATCCAAACATTTAGAAAAAAAATATCTGGACGTACATCACACATACACAAATACACACATACATATGCAACCTTGGTTACTCGATAACGACTTGTGCTGTCAATTTGACATTTATAATACAGGCAGAGAGATGATTCCTCATTGCTTGTACTAATTTTCAACAAAATGTATCCAACGATTAAGATTTTACGCAGTTTTTTTAACTTTATCGAAATAATCTGTTCGCATGCTATTTCTTATAATTTTTGAGCGATCGGGCTAAATATTTATTTACAAATATACTAATATGTAGTGATGATCGGTAGTGAATTTGTCGAAAATCGATGGAACAATTTAAATGTAATGAAATTTTGAATATTCCGAATTTTTATAAAAAATTACTTAAAAATTCCTGAGTCGGAATGTTCGAGAAACTGAAAGAACTACTATGGATCAAATATCGTGAGAAACGTTTTAGACGTAAAAATTTAACGCAAATTTAAATTTTTCAAATTTTTCATGAAGTTAGTATAAAGATCCTAAGTCTACATCTTAAGGTATTTAAATTTTAAGGAGATAACGCGTCGTATACAGTATTTTAAAAAGTCTGCAATGTAGATCCTTGCACATTGCTTTCTTATTATTTTCCAATTTTCAAAATCTTATTCTTCATCTTTGCGAAAGGTGAAAAATAATCATGAAGCAGCGTGCAAAGTTCTAATTTCTTTCATGATCTTTTTAACGCTTATCGTCACTTTATTTATACCGTTTGATTAAGATTGCAATCTCACGCTGACAGACAGGACACTCCGTGTCTTGCAAACACGCCTGACGTTCTCCTTATCACCTATTGTCCTTTTTACCGTTTTACTTGTGTCAGCAATCACCCGCAGACCAATGGGACGCTATCACCTGCTTCTCTCTTACGAGGTGTTATTGCACCGTACTCTCGGCACTGCTTTTTATTACTTGTTTAAGCCGTTCATCTCCGCGAACCAACCTCAACAGTCAACCCTCGTAACAACACAGTTAAAAGTCTTACTCCGCCGGACGATCCAAATGGTCAACCCGTCGTAACTTCGCACAAATAGTGTACATCGCTACCCTATTTATTCAGTATATAGTGCTCACGAGTAAAATGTCGCGAGTGTAGTTACCATCTTCAACATTCGAATGATTAATTTCGATTGATAAAATTAATTGAAAGTTCACCTGTAAGTTTTCTAAAAATTGCCTTTGATTAGTAGACAAATTCAGCTCAACAGGATTTAAAAATTCAACTACTTCGGTCACAAAAAATATTGTATATCCTTTAACAGCTTGTTAAATATCGCGATGTGATCTTATTGAACTTTATTCTCGTACATAATGTCTGACACATCCAATCATTTTTTAAAAAATCTTAAGGTCAACGGCTCAGTTATTGACAATATACTAATTAGTAACTGTTGTTTGTTGATTTATACATCTACAAGCTTGTACATTTGTATATATTCTTTGATGAACAGCCAATATAATTGATCGTTACAATACTTGGTGCTCTTTTAAATCTTTATTTATTTCTGTAAATTTTCATAATAAGAGTGAAAGGTTTTTTTTCTTATACTGCCACTAACTGCGCTGTCCATCTTAATTACTTTGATTAACTAGAATGTTTCGTTTGACGTACACTTTGCCATCCCTGATGAATATTTGTGTCTGTACGATTTCCAGAGAGAAAACCTATAGTTTAGAAATATAGAACCATGTGGTATGGTGTTTTTATCGACTATAGTGCTACGCTTTGATTCTTCTTATTTTTATGATTAAGCAATCAAAATTTTCAAAATGTTCACCTATTTGAGCTGACTTCACTTCTTTAGAAATATTCTTTTCACAAAGTAAAGAATCCACTGGACTTTTCATTGCAGAAGATTTCACGAATGAATTAAATCTTAAGAGAATATAGTATCGCGTTGACGTAGACATACAACGATGAAGTTGCAACAAAATTAGTCGAGCATGACCCATGAATTAAAACAGGAGCGAGGCGTTTATGTCACCAGTTGGATTCTCTGCTTTAACAATATCCGACAAAGTTAATCCAAATACGACTATAGCTGCATCAAGATGACTTTAGAAAGGAAACTGAAAATAATCAAAATTAAAACCGAAGCGACCAATCCAATTGCTGACTTTGCTTACAGATTGAAAATCGTTTATTTCATCAAAATATAATTTGCGTTAGTAGGAAATGTCTTCGTCGACTCCTTCCTAGTTTCTTCATCAAGTCCAAGATTAAATATTTTAATCGTCAGTAATCGCCGAGTGCGTCTCCGCTCCTACGTTGAATCTTCTCTCAATAAATCAACCGCTGCAGCGTCAATTTCATGTGAAAAATCTTGTTGATCAGCGACGAATTGTAAGGGAATGTCAGGTTCATTTATCTCTTTTACTTCATGTCACTTAAGATCTATAGAAGCCAAGTGAATGCTAGGTCTAGATGAATTAACACTTGACAACGAAAAATTCCAATTCGGAGGTTAATCACTTCGAGTATGCAATGACTCCGAAGATGTAGAAGATGAATCCTCGAGAATCCTGCATGCAGTGGCGGTAAAACCCTTTCCTGTTGGGAATTTGTATATTCTCAGATTTTCTACAACGGGATCGTTCTAAACGAGAACGTTTTTTTCCTACTGCAGTCTCAATCATTTGATAAATCTTTTTCAACAGGACGATCGCAGTGCGTATAAGTGGCCGGGGATACTCTCTCATCGATGAAGATACGATCATTTTTCCAAGTAAAAAAACCAATAAATGCAAAGAAGAAGTAAATTGATTCGCACAGAAAAACGATATAGCAAGCTTGGGAAACCTTTTGTAAGTGACAAGTATATTCCCACTCCTTGGCTTTATCATAAAAACACGTTACCCTCTCTCTGGTTTTCATAGTCCCATTTCAGAAACGGTTTCAGACGGTTTGATTTATAAATCAAACCTACCAAGTGAAATCCAGAAAGCACTCGAGAAGGAAACATTTTTGTCGTTTAATAGACTGCGATGATTCAAGAAATAACAAAAAGACCAAAAGTCATCTATGAGAAGGAGATGGCAAAATATAATTCGCAGTTGAACTTTTTTATCCCTCGTTCCAAAAACAAACTCGCTTTTCTCTTCCTGTACGAATCATATTCGAATGGCAGTATATTCGCACTGCTTTCAACTTGTTTTAATATTTATTTATTTGAATAATAAAAAGTATTTAATTAATTTATGATGTAATTCACAAGAAATTGTGGTGATATTTGCATTTATAGACATGATACAAATAATGTTGTAACGTTCTTACCATCATAAATATTAGATTTACAAATATTTTTATGAAATACTAGAATGGCTTAGCCCACGTGCGCGCATGGCGTTCCAACCCCCCTAGGAGATCCCGGGCTTCACCCCCTTGCGCTTGCCTGATCCCTCCTGATCGACTTTCAGATTCACCTCCCCCCCCTTTCTGGATTATCCTGAATGGCGGCGGCGCTGACTGCGAGATATTTTTATAACATATATGAGATATATTAGCGTGGTTGGGAATATTCTCATAGAAATAATACCATGAATGCTTTCGATTTTACTTTCCTGTCTGTGTAAAATTATTCTTCCCTTCGTCTTAATAATATAACTTTTCTTTATAGATATTACAAATTTGTTTACGTTAGGTAACGCAATATAGTTATTTTCCGTAGTTTGGTAAACAGAGTGTGTAATAAAGCGCAGTGTAGACGAAACAAATCGGGTTGAGGGAAGAAGGGTCGTTCGACCAAAGGGTCTGCGATGTTTAGAAGGATACAGAGTATCTCTTGCTGCGCACGGGTATTAGATTACAGCCGGACGAACAACAAGATTGCGGAAAGCCCCTCGGAACTTTACAGACCCATCTTATGGTGCTATACTATGTCTACTGTATGTACTAACTATTATATAGTATAATAGTGGTGCGTATGTGAAGGGAAAGAGTCCTGTAATAGTACACGACGAAGGGATCCATTAGCAGAACTGAAGAGTCGATGTCTACGAAAGACATTCTATGTCGAGTAAGCGACTTAATTTTTTAAATATCACAAAGTACTGATACATTTTTTGGAAAAGTAGTACCGACTGACAATAATATAGAAATAATTTCAAGAAAAACTGCTATGGGAAAATGTAATGGTTCAAAATACCAGCAGGAAACGTGGAAGAAAGAAAGCATGCTTTTGTTCTTTAGTTATTATCAGCTACGATTTTTTTAAAGAAAAATATTCATCTACTCGGATTAATTCGAGTGATATTCAATGATTTTCCGTCGCTTTACCTCCCATTTTTTTTTTATAAGAATGAAATATTTCGGACGGGACAATATTTCAGAAGAAAAAGTGGAAAGATAAAAATAACTGAAAGCAGACATTTTTGTCTAGAGGTAAAATCGGTTGATACCGAGTGTTCGTCGAAGATGGGCACAACTCGAAGAAAATACGTGAATACCTATATCGGATATCTCATGTCCGCATAGCGAGAAGCTATAGGTGAGTTTGCTCAGAATCAAAGCCAAGCGCAAAATTAAATTCCTCGTAGACACTTGAGCGCGGTGTTTTCGAATCTCGTGGTGACCATGGAGAAGCAGGGTATGTAAACCTGCGCGTGAAAGTAATTTTTGGGATCTGAGAAGAACGGTGGTGAAGAGGATAGACTGGAGTGAAAAGAGGTCTTACATACTTGGTTGAAGATAAACCGAACGATACGATGTTGGTTCGAGATAGACGATAGATAAGATGTGAAACAAGAATAATAAGTTGAAATGAAATATTTTACAAATGGAATAATCTGCTAATAAAGATTCGATTGTTTTATTAAAAACTGTTATACATTTACAATGTTGCTATCTATAAAATCGTTAGATAGCAAACTCTGTATTATTTATTGAAAATTTGTATCAATGAAATTTTTTGACAAAATAAAATCTTAACTGTAAGTTAAAGTTTATAAAAAAAGTAGAACTTTGAAATATACTTTCTCATTGGACAAAATAAAATCTTAACTGTAAGTTTAAGTTTATTAAAAAAATAGAACTTTGAAGTATACTTTTTCATTATTGTCCATTTTTATAAAATTAACTCTTATGAGGAAGTGTGTAGTTGTTTTATTTCCTCGTCCACACGGAAATGAAGTATATTGAATGATATTCAGGGCATGTAAAACTTTTTGATACAAAATATATTATTTACATCTTCGATATATCTTGAGGTATATTTGATATATATCCAGTTGATATATAAATGATATATAGAGGACATAGAACTTTATGCAGTTATATATAATTATTTATCCTGTATATATCTCGAGTATAATTTATTTTTATGACGGCGTAGAGGCAGTTGCATGAAAATTGGAAAAAAATAATAAAGCAATGTACAAAGTTTTACTTTGCAACTCTGTTAAAAAGAAAGAAGTAGAAACTGAAGCGGAATGAAATTTTAAAAGTGTCAAGGATATTTAAAAAAATGTAAAGGGCACTAAAATCTATTTATTTCAATATATATTAATGATAACTGTCGCTAGTAATGAGAACTTTGCGCAAGAAATCGCTCAAGTTATATACGATTTGAAGAGGCATTGTTATTTTTACAAGTCTTGGCAGTAATAAATATGAGAGTTCAATGTTCTATTTAATTTAATTTTAATCCAACACCTCTGTCAATGTTCACCATAGTTGAGACAAACCATCCTTAAACGTTGTCACGCACGTTAAAATTTAAACTCTTTTCGACCAATGTTTCGAAAATTGAAGCGGTTAAAGCTTCAAAAATTTTAATGCCTAGAAAATCCGATTTCCAAAGATCTTCCGGTTTCGGAAGATTGGTAATTATCGATCTTCACCAAATTGAACATATATCACCCCTGAAGATTAGTTCATTTTTATCGAAAGTTTGTTTCCAAAGCTTATAAAAACCGAACCGGTTTATTGATTTCGACCAATATCAATACCAATTAGCAACATGAAGGAGGAAGCAACAAAACTATAAGAGCCCTGAAAATGCAGGATAACCAAAAAAACATGTAAAGCATGAGGCATTTAGCATCAGGGACACAGGAGGATTAAATTATGTTAAAGAAAATTTGCATTCATCAATGCACTATGTATCAGTTTATATTTATATTTCTTTTAAAGTTGATGCATACTTACTCGGATAACGGAAGCCCCCCACTCTGAGCAATGCCTATTCTGGCGGGGCTAATCGACATACTTGTTAATGTATGGCCTCGATTCTTACTCGATCGGTGCTTTTCTGCAGTACAACCGCGTGCGTGTAGAACTATCGTACCACGCCAATTCTAACTGCAGTTCATTTTTTTATCTCTCGTAAATACCTTTCTAATTCTGCTCCAATGATATTGTGACTGTCATACGTATCGCGTTTGCAGAATATAATTTCACGAACCAAGTATCGATATTAGTTGTATTTATATATCGTTCGAATGAACAGTGAATAGTGTATAAGTTAATTGAATAAATAGTGACTCACAAACAATGATCAGCCAACTAAGTCTTTTCAAATCGTCGGCTTCAGAGATAAGATAATGAAACCATGCTTGTATCCACTTTAGCAAGTACCCGCGTCGCAAATATTCGTAGATAATGCTGAGTTCTCTCATTGAGCCAATAATACCTGTTTTCATTACATATACGAACGAGTATTTTATGAAAATACTGAACATTGCGTAATATCATCGATCGTCGATATTTTAACAAATGGTTTGCTACGATTTTGCCATTTTTACTATCAGTGTTCAAGGGAACAATGCTGCTTTCACCGTAACTTCGTATTTTTAATATACACAAAGTTGAATCTGTAATTAAAGTAATTTTCCTTAAATAATTCAACTAAAGTATTTTCCTTTACGTAAATCTCAAAATCTGTCATAGCGCAAGAAAAGTTTTAATAAATAAAAGAGTTTAATGAGAAGATGAGCGTACGATTGTTGCTGCATTTGCAAATCCGGTTAACAACAAATTAAGGATATCCTTATCAGAATCGCCTTAAGGGGACAACCAGAGATGGGCCTCACTCAATGACCGCGATGGTCAACGTGCGAGAGAGAAACGTATACCGACCGTGTGAGCTAGAAAAAGATAGACGTTGAAAGCTTTTCGTATATTCGACTAATCTCAAAAAGTAGACCGTGAATCATCATCAAAATTTGACATTTACTGTCTTGAGGCATCCTTTTTGTAAAGTTAATTTTTTATTCATATCGAACAAATATTATTGGATAAAATCGATAGATAATTATGTCGACGGTCGCTGTCCGCATCGCATTACGTAAAGCTACGTAATTTGCAACAAACGTTAACTATAAACGATAACCAGTGAATTTTTTTTTGTTATATCAATAAATCTATCGCTTCATTTTATTGTTATTAGCCATTGCCCGCACCGAAACACATGAAACTACGTAATTTTCGTTTATTCCAATACATTTAACGTTTTAAAGAAAAGATGATTTTATACTTACTACATGACACCTGTGAGGGTACAAGCGGAATAAAAAGGTCGCTCGTGTATAATTTCAGTGATAAATCACTTAAAAGTAATACAACATCATCAGGGTAATGATTTTTATGATATCTTTTAATACGACTAATTCCGTCTGAACGTTCTTCTCGTCCGAGTAGGATTTCAGAAAATTTGAAAGAATGTTCGATATATTAATAAAAAAAAGTTAAATTCTCCTATCTTTAAATATCTTATATATTTTTTGACAGAGGTAAGTATTGTTAGTTTTACTTAAATGAATTATCATTTAAACAATAAAATTTCTCCGTTTTTCTTTTCTTATCAAATAATATTTTACTCATAGAACTTGACATTGGTACAAATAAGCTTCAGTAACTTATTGTGAAAGAAAGAATGTATCGGATAGGACACGAAGTGTCTTAATGCCACGAGAAAACTTGATTTTCATTTAACCCAAGAATTGCACCAAGGGCATCAGGATACGTCACGTCATATTTATCCAGGTTGGCGAAGGCTCCTAATAACGAGGAAGAAAAGGAAACCCTATACCCGGATCCTTTCTATCAATACAGAGAAAACGATCAACTTAATTTATTAGAAACATGATGAAATGGGCACTTTACGTTACTCCAGTTTCTCTAGAACTCAACCTTGACTTCTCGTTGGATATCGGTTGGTAAACGAGAGGCGTAAGCGTGTGCGCGAGTCAGATCGGATCACGGCTTAAGAGGAGGACAACGCCGCGAAGTGTCGACGCATGTTGATGTCCAGTTCTCCGTTAATCGCTCGATCGTATACACGCGTGTCTTATCAAATCTGCCTTCACAACGTTGTATGACTGTTAACAGTCTAAGAGGAACTTCCGAGATGACTATGAAAGTGGCGAATCTTGAGGATGACGATAAAGAAAAAATTGAGGCTATAGCCCTAGGACCAAACGACATTGGCCCTGGATTGGTACCACCGGATGGAGGATGGGGTTGGATGATAGTGGTCGCTGCTGGATTTTCTAACGTGAGATTTTCAACTTAATAAAATAAAAAGTGGTTATTGAAATTTTTATAAAAATGAAAGAAATACCATTTTGAGTTTTTTTATCGACAGTTTTGCATGCTGCCAATTCTCCAAAATTTTGGACTAATATTCCGGGACCAGTTTGAACAAGTGGGAATAAATTCAGCGCAAACGACAACGATACTGAACGTTAGTTCAGCGGTTATGTCCTGCGTAGGTAAGTAATGCAATACTAAGGAGTCCTGAAGTTGGTTGAATTCTTCTTGCTTTCGATTGTATGTTCGATTTATTCGGTCTAGTTGTCATTAGCGTAGATAACAAGCTACGCAGAGATGATATAGACAATCAGGCATTCCCCTAATCTCGATCTTCTATTCCTACGACATTTCACAACACCTCATAGTATCATATTGAAAAAGTAGGTGTATCGGAACACTCTGTTGTAATTCCCATTATCATTTATCTTTCGGTCTAATATATTTTTTTTTAATTGTAAACTAATCACAAAAAGCACGTAAAAATACAAATGTTATACTGCAGAAAATGTAAGCGATCAAAATTCATGTACAGTTGGTTTGAAGTTACCGTTGCAGTTGATTAAATAATAAACGAAGAGTTAGAATAAGTAAGTTAGAGTTAATAGTGAAGAATTTTGTTATTAACATCTACATAAGTTTTTAATAAATTGATTTTACAGGCATATCTCGTCAATTAAAATAGTTTTTGAATTATTGAAAAATTGTCAGCATAATTATGAAACCGAAGAATAATTAATCAAATGACGAGTGTACTCGACTACGAACAATAACATTGTTTTTTTTTTTAATTCGCAATAACATCTTCGTGTCGACGTCCCAGCAAATACGACAGTTTCTGAATTAATCGAGAACCAGAGAGGCTGTATCGCTTCTATTTTCTGAACACCGAGCAAATAAAAGTGCCAAATACTTGGCAGTAGTAAACAATAGTCAGTTTAATAGGTGGCCTATTGTAATAAATCAAATGATGAGTAATCGTCACTTGATTGAATTATAAAATTAACTTTTCTTTCTTCAAATATTATTTTGTCGATAATTCGAAATTAAAAACAGCTTTTGAATTTATGAACGCACCTGTTATTTACTTTATAGAAATATTTTCAACTGTGCATCATGATATATTATAGTTTGTCGATACATGAAACGCGTTGCTCCGATATTTCCAACTATCCATAGATGTAGCGATCGACTCTTTATCTTATATGTACAAGGTTAACGTTCGATAATAGATATAGGATCAAAAAAAGTTAAAGATCGAGAGTGGAAATTGCAGTAATATGGGGCCCTGAGCCATTGTTCTTTTTACACAAAAGTTCACAACTGATAAATTATGTTTTTATTTATCAATGATAATTTTGAGGTTCGTTTCTCATTTTTTTTTTAAATTCAAAGTAAAAACATAATCTTCCTTATGATAAAATACATAAATGTTGGGACCCTCATAGAGAAAGCTTTGTGTGATGTGAATAAAAAAAAATGAAAAAGCAAAGTGCAAGCGACTTTGCAACTTTTCTTAACAATCGAAGAGACTGTTCACATTTTTGACAACCTTGAATATAACGTTTTGAGAAATTAAGATGAATATGAAGTAGACGGCAGAATAAACTGTAACATTTAGTGTCGTCAATTGTCTTGACGTTTATATTTATTAAAATTCGAAACATTAAAATCGGTACGAAATTTAGAGCAATCGATCGATTCTCATTGAATTCTATACCGAATATTGATTGTTAGATCATTTTTGTAGAAAGTTGAAACTTTCTAGCCAGCTAGATGAAATTTTGCGCGATCTATAGAGCAAACAGGTATTTAATGAATAATTCAAATGGACACAAAATTTCATTTCCTCGACTTATCCCTCGTTAAATTCAATAAAATTGTTTGACGTTAGTCAAATTCAAAAATGTAATTAAATCTGAATAGGCGTTTTAATTATTGTATTAATGATAACAAAGAAAACATAAATTGTGTGTCAAGTTACAGAGATAAGAATTTTTGCACGAATACCACACACTTTCCCAAAGGGACAATATTTTTACTGTGATTTTTTAATGTTTTAGAATTTTTACAAGTACCCTCACATTAAAATCTCTATTTTGTTAAATGAAACCAAAGATTTCTTCATAAAAAACGGAAAAATAAAATAATGTTCAAGAAAACAGAGGATTTTTCTTTCTCCACAAGAAAAATATTATAAATGATAAATAAATCTTTTAATAATAATAATAATTAATAATAATTTAATAATAATAATTTAATTAATAAAATTTAATTAGAACGCCCTAACCAGACGTATGCGAAAAACTGAATCACCAGCGATATAGGTTAAGCGTGCGTTTATTACGAATCCAAACGTTCAATGTTTTATATCGAAGTATTCCCTTTGTCTTACCCGAATCACTGACAACAATTATGCAAGCTCATTCCAGCAGTCACGCGGTAAGAGATTGCTAAGAATCGATATGACAGAATCAGCATTTGTGTCATGAACACAACGTAATTATATGTATCATACCCACTACAAAGAGATCTTCGATTAATCGGATCACGCGCAAGACAACACTGCGTCTGAGCTGTCTATTTGTTACATACGATTATCGAATTTTACTCGAGGTCGTATCACAATCTCCTTATTAAAGTATAGATTAACCCATATTAGCCATAATATTTCATTAAAGATGAACTACGAAACTAATGTGTAGGTTGTAAAATGTTTTTCAGGATTGGCAAACGGACCTCTCTTCAGAAAATATAGCTACAGACAGGTGTGCTTCGTCGGTGCATTTGTATGCGCCATGTCGATATGCGCTCTATCCTTCATGAGAACATTCTACGGTGTACTTATATTCCTGTCGCTTTTGTATGGTACGTGATTGGACGTTATTAATATCGGCTTTAAGTGTCAATTTAATAGGGTGACGGAACTTTAATTTACGAGACTCAGTAGCGTTGAAAATATTTGATCAAGGCCTCTTAAGGGCAGCTGCTACACATGTTTCATACGTACGATGTTGGCTGTAGTTAATTCTTTCAATTAATGGATGTCTCGACCCCCCTAACTGGATGTGTACATGTAGAAGCGTGAGAAATACGTCTTTATCGCAACATGGTAGTTCAATTTCCGTCTCACACTAATTTGAAATATAATATTTATTCGATGTATTCAAAGAGGCAAACTTAAAACTTTATACACAACTATTATAATCAGCATTGCTGGGGAATGCTGGGGAGTACATTAAATGCAAATGTATTAACTACTTATGTTAGTTAATGAATCGAAGGCTCAACCGTAGCCGTTATACCCGAGTCCAACCAGTTTTTCAGGTTTACGACGAGACAGAGACACTTACTTACAGCTTGAATGACATCCAATCTACGATTACACTTAGAGTATATTATTCATGTTGAACGAGAGTATACAGGAACAATGAAATAATATTTACATTGATTGCGCAGCTTCTGGCGTCGGAATAGGAATGTCAGCAGTTGCATTAGCCCTGAACACTTATTTCAAGAAAAGGAGAAGAATAGCGACTGGATTTTCGTGGACTTGCACCGGCCTCGGACCTATAATAATGCCACAGGTACATCGAGATATTATAATCAATAATTAACTTTATATTTATCTTTTTAATATCGAAGTTATCGAAATGTACATCTCGAAACGTCTAATCTGAAGTAGACATATTGACCTAAAACTTCTTTTATCATCTCTTATGTTTATCTGTAACCATTGTTTGTCATTAGGTAATCACATTATTAATGCCAGTTTACGATATGTCTGGAACTGTTCTTTTGTTCGGAGGCTTCGCATTGAACGCCGTTGCCTGCTCTCTTTTATTGCAACCCGTTAGCAGGCACGCAAAGAAGGAATCCGAGTATGAGGACATTAAAGCTGAAGTACGAGCGGACAGTATTAAGGTTTGTTCCCAAAAGCTTGATTGCAATATTGATAAATTATCAATTGAGCAATATACATGAAAAGGACTCTCAATGATGTAGGAAAAAGTCAAAGAAGAAAAAAGTACATTTGTAAGTAGCTGTAACAAAGCTCGATCGGTTGAAAACATCTTGAACTTGGACAAACTAGCCAATTTGGTTGAAGATCAGCCTAGTCAACGATTTGGAAGTCAATATCTCTACTACGATGACGATCAGAACGGTGCTACGGGTCTTGATGTGATAACGATGGCAACACCGATGATGTCTCGCGCTAACGATGGATGGTAAACTTAATTCTTTTATTCATTTCGCTAATTCGTCGGTCGGTTAATACAATATTCATCTGAAATTCATTTTATTTACCAATTCCAAATGTCTACCTAGCGATTGGTATCGATATAAATCGATACAGCTTTGCATTGGTTCAATGTTTGGCTGAATTTTTATGTTAATAACACTTTAACGTTGATCTTTTCAAACTTTCCTTCGAACTATTGATTTGTACTTATCCGTAGGTTCTCTAAGCGAAATTCTTCAATTGTCTCATTGGCTTCCAACAAAACTCTGAAAAAAGAATGTTCCCAACAACCTACGAGTCGGCCACCTTCGATCAATCTTAGTAGACAACCGAGCTTGAAGGCATTGAGTAGAGGAAACTCTGTCAGAAATTTGAGCAGGTGAGTCAAGAAATACTTTGAGAATAACAATTTCTAAGCGGTATCGAGGAACCTCGATCTTCAATTGCTCTAGATCTACATTTTATTGTGTGCAAAAGATCGATCAGAAAATTCACAAAGTAAAAACTCTTGCTATTTGGAATTTTTCATTTTTTAGGCAGAGCAGCGAGACGGATGGATGGAAAAAAAAAGTCTCGAGTCAGATCGTTCCGGTACCTCAACTGATAATAGTGAATGAATCATGCGAATTAACTAAAAATGACGAAAAAGTTGAGAACAATGAGTGCGCAAAGCTGAATGATGACAACATCACGAAACATCAGTTAGCAATAAGGTCGTCAGTCATCGACAACGAGATCAAGGAGGTGAGTGAACCCGGCTGGAGGACCACAACCAGAGGACGATCGGGTAAGAGAACCCCTCCGATGTGTGTAACACGTCACGTTTGAACGACGAGTGATAATTAAAATCGCAAATATTTTCAATTGCGACAGAAAGAGGTCAAGCTGCCATGGTACACTCGAGCATTTTATACGATAGCAATCTTCTTCGATCTTGATCTTCTTCGTGATCCTGTATACGTAAATTTGATGATGGGAATCAACGTGGCGAATTTCGCCGAAATGAATTTTTCCCTCCTGACGCCATTTATTTTGTACGAATACGGACTTGAGAAGGTAGAAGTGGCTACCATTATGTCGGTTCTCGGCGGAGTCGATGTTGTCACTAGAATCACGATACCCTTCATCGCTACCCGCATCGGTTGGGAGAATAGAACATTCTTTCTCATTGGAATTGGAGCCATAGGTTTAGGTCGGGTCGGTAAGAAACTTTGTTAACTCCCATAAAATCACTGTTTGGTAACAGAATATAAATACTTCTTAAAAAATGTGCATGAAAGAAATTAAGTGACCGACAAATTCATAGATGACAACTTATCAATTGATCCCGCATCCTTTTAATTCGTAGATCAAATATTTGGCCAATCTTTTGGCATAACTAACAAGTTATCCGAATGATATTATCCTTATTTTTCAGTCCTTGCTCATATGGGAGATTACAGTGTTCTCATGGCGGTGTCAGTTCTTATCGGTGCTGGAAAAGCTTTAAGAACTATATTCATGGCTCTCGTGATACCTACACATGTTCCACTGGAGAGGCTACCAGCTGCGAGTGGTTTACAATTGGTAACGAGCGGTATTCTCAATTTAGTTATGGGACCATTGGTAGGATGGATCAGAGATACTTCTGGCAATTACACAATTATGCTGCATTGTCTCAACGCTCTTACGAGTCTGACAATTATTTCTTGGACTCTGGAGGTGTGGTACTGCTCTTGGAAGCGACAACGATTGGAAAGAAAAAAACAAGCTCTCGTTTGACAGTATCCACGATTTTTTCTGATGTCATTCGAGTTGTACAAAGACTAGAATTAAATTGTCCCAGTGTGATTTATTGAAGCCTCGTGAACTGACAGAGATCTGGCGGAGACTGACGAGCATATATAATACTTTGGGCATTTAACCCAGAAATTTTTTTAAATGTTTGAAAAATATATTAAATATATATTTAAAAAAAATATATTTTTCGTGAAAAATCAAACTTTTTACATGTTTCATATAATATTTTACATCCATTATTAAATATGCGCGAAGATCTATTTTTTTTATATATTTATATTATATCGTTCTCCACCAAAGATATTTTCCTGTATATATTCGTAAGATATATCTCAAAATAGATGCAATATATACAATTTTCGATGACAAATGTATTTAATATATGTAGAAAATATATTTTCGCATTTAATAATTATTCCATGCCAGTTCCCTCGTTCCTTATTTTACACTCATAGAAAATTTACGAGTAACTGAGATAGCAAAATGATATTTAAACGCGATACTAACATTGAATCAGGATAATGTTTGGTAGAGTCTGATACTCGTGAATGTTGATATACTGCGTGAGCATATGTTAGGTGTTGCATTTACTTCTTATAATTATATGATTAAGATGTAATATAAAATTATTGAAAATAATTGAATGAAACGCAACATTTACTTCCCATAAAGGAAACTTAAAAAAGACGGACAATGTTCTGTCATATAATATTATTTGTACGTAATATCTTTATATATTTTTATTAGAGATAATACTTTCTCGTAGGATTGAAACGTAATGATGGGTTGAAAAATAGATAAATGTTGTATGCTCGATTTAACGTTGCCTGAAGAATTTCTTATAAAAAATGTTGTTCAAGTGGCATACGGTATCATTTGGTAAATTTATTGAAGTAGCTATACTGCCCGTTCATGTTTCGTTTAACGCTGCATCCGCTTTCCAGTGCGCTTCTTGTGTACTAGCTTCAGTTTCGTAAACTTTGAGAAAAGCTTGAGGTCTCTCGCACGTTCCCGATGGCTGGCCAGACGATTAAGCTTCGCCGTGCGGCACGTGGAGCTTGTACGAGACGTACATTTTTCCTCTGATGTGCGCCTTAAAGCAGACAGGAAGGAAGCCGTTTAGGGGTTTCAGCTCTTTGCTAGTCTCGCGGCCATATTTTTTCACGGCTGGCTGCACGCCTTGAGAGATAGCCACTCTGCTGCTTCTGCCGCTGCTGCTGCTGCTTCTGCCGCTGCTGCTGCTGCTGCTGCTGCTGCTAGTGATGCTGCTGCTGCTGCTAGTGATGCTGCTACCGCTGTTGCTGCTGGTGCTGCTGCTGGTGCTGCTGCTGCTTCTTCTACTTTTTTTACTTCTTAGTCCAGACTCTCGTGTATACTTCGTTCCACCCTCTACCCTTCTTTTTCCATCTACCTCTACACTTTCGATCCCAGACTCAATAATTTATCTACGTAATTTTATACTCATCCTCCCGAAGAAGTCATCGAAGGAAATATTACCGGAACGAAATAAGATTGAATGACTCGTTGAATAGATGGATGAACAAAAAGTTTTCGAAAAGTTTTTGGAAAATATCGGTACAAGCTGCAATCCCTGCCGAATCTACTGAAGGGTTAAAGAACTTTTAAGGCTTTTTCATTTTATACCGATTTTGTTGCTGTTGTTTTAGTTTGTTTCAACTTGGTGAGTGAGAGGACGTGAGTGCAAAGCTCGTTTGTCGAGGTATAGGAAAAAAAGGGAAAAGCTTCCACACACCGATAGAGATAAAAGACAGAAAGATAGACCAAACTGCTTTCACGTTGAGTTCGTGCAGTGAGCTCACTGGCTGAGAATTTACGGCTTCCGTGCTTACCAAGTGCAGTTCACTGTTTCGTTAAAGCTTGCAATTCACCCTCCGCAAGCAGGTGAATTTTTTATCTCTTACGTGGCATCGTCGATGACATTTAAAACAACGACACAAGTGGCAGTTGCAACGCATATCGCACTCATTTTGTGTATGATTTCTTTGATACTACTATGGGATTTGTATAACTATGCAGCATACCTTCAAGTATTTTCAATAAGTTTTGATTCCCGTGATGTTGGCATCAACATTATTTATATATTGTGACGTTTTTTTTTTTTTGCGACGAGCTACAAAAACCGTCATAGTTTTCGCGATGGCGATAGCACAGTTTCCACCTTGATAGATGACACGGCTTGGGACATTCCATAAGATCTATCCGTATCCATGAAATCTAATCGATAATCAACTGTTCCAAAACCTTAGGGTTTTTAAAACAATCTAAATAAAAAAACCGGAAATACGCGACGAGAGAAGAACCTAAGAATAACGCTTATTATTGTTGATACAACGAATACTTCGTTGTGAATCGTTGTCAAGGCTCTCAAATTGATCTCGTCACAGCTGACCGGCAGTGATAGCACCGTATGTCACATATCGCGAAGCTCTACTTACTACCATCATGCTACCATCATCAGACATCGCTGCGAGCTTACAGAATGTTTCAGAAGTTGCTAATATGATCACGATGATTCGGTAACGCATTTAATACTTCTTGCATAGTCTGGATCCTTTACTTACTCATGAAGGTAATTGCGACAAGCTTGTATCCTGTAATGGCGATCGATGATAATTTTTGCAACGATCAATACCGAAGGGCGTTTTCCTTTATATATAGAATTAAACACAGTGAGAATGCGTTGAAAAATTGATAGTTGCGTCAACTAATTACGTGGTTTTATATTTCCCTGTGCTTTTACTTTGTTGTAGTAACTAGTTGATCTGGTAAGTAACACCTGATCATTTAGCCAAAATAATCAGTTGGTTAGAACATTTAGTTAATGAGTTAATTCAACCAAGAATTTTTTTATTGCATACTTAACCTTTTGCTTGGCTTTCACAACAAACCATTTTTCTTCTTGTAGACACGGAAAAAAGTGTCTGATTAGGATTACCAAACGCTTGGTTAAGTATGCGCCAATCGATTAATTTGTCAGACGAACCAAGTTATTGGTTGTCGCGATCAAGTACTCAAGTACTTGGTTGTGATAATCAATAACTTGCCACCAAGTACATGGTTTTGTTACAGAGTACTTCGTTGTGGTAACCAATAACTCAGTTTGTTTAACTAATTAATCGGCTGACACATACTTAACCAAGCGTTTGGTAGTCCTAACCAAACACTTTTTTCCATGTATGTATACTGATGTTCTAAATTCAGAAGGGCGTATAAGATAAGCTTATAAACAGCTGATTATGAGCTTCATATGTTATTAGCGACGCTTCACCTTAAAATGATAACAATAAAGCTGAGTTATAATTGTACAAATGAAATGTTGCAACTTGATAAAGAAAAAAAACCACTTGAAAAGCACTCAAAAATGAAATATTTTCATGAGTTAAATATTTTTTTGTAACTTAGTACATAAGTAGGTAAACATTTTTTTTTATTTTCATTTTTAACTTGTTGCAGCATTCAGGTTGCACTGATATACCAAGTTGGCTTTCCAATGTCTCATTTACTTAGCACAAACACTCTGTCCGATCCGAGTATGATAATTTATATTTGAAGATCTTACACGGAAGATATATTCACTGCGATAGTAAAAAAATTCCACTCTGTGTGTAAGTGGACGACGGATAATTAAAAATTTAACTTACTATCACTATGAAACAGCTCAGCAACTATAAAACTAGCAAAGATATCGGGGGCGCCCAGCTGGGTCATTTGTTACCCTTTCATCGCTGCAAATTTGATTACAATCCTTAAGGTCATTAAAATTTTATAAAACTTGACATTTCGCGGACACAAAAACTGGGGAAAAACATCAAATCATTAATGTTATGGTTACTCGAAATCCAAAAAAAAAATGCAGGACCTGCCATTTATCATTTTTTAGAGTAGATTATAACGAAGTGAGTAAAGCCCGACGATTCTCTGCAATAAGACAGCGTGACGTCGTTATGATATCCGCAGAGTATTAACACGTTCCTCCGCTCACTGATTCCCGCTTAAGCGTAGCGAAAGTATCTGTCTAACCAACTACAATATTACTGAATGAATTTGTTACCATCACTTATTGCTTTATAATTGAGGTCAAACTGTACTCATAAAATGAACATTATGCAAGTACAATGCATGGCCTTTGAAATAATAAAATGTTTTATTAACTAACTTTTATAAATTTCAAACAGATAACCAATGGTACATTGTGTTTAAACAAACCTGCGAAGCAAAACCTTGCGCATTGCTTCCTCATTATTTGCCACCTTTCACAAGGCTGCATCTATGAGGAAGTAAAAATGAATCACGATACTTCCTTATAGATGTGACTTTGTGATCAGTAGAAAATAATGAGGAAATAATGTGCGAGATATTACGTTGCAGGTTTGTTTACTTTTTGTGATGTTCAAGTGTAATTTAGTACAGAGTTGCAAGAATTCATAGATACAGCTGTAAATCAATTTGATTTTTATAATTTTTAGATGACTCGAGCACCTTCAATCATCAATATCATTCTAAAATATATAAGTTGACAAAACAGTCGCCCATCAGAATGGAAGGACGTCTAGAGGAACTTAGAACTGAAACATACTATAAAAATGTAAAAAAAAAAAAAAGGTATTGACGAGGCAATAAAACCAACGTTAACACAGCTAGCTTTCCGCCACAAGTTATCGATGAAAAGGAAGTATCCTTTTATGTATTTCTTTCAGAAAATAGAAATTCATATCTGAACTCGCACAGAGAACCGAGAAGGGAAACAAAAAAAAAGCAGGAGAAGAATCAAGATGCAGATCAAGTTGTATCAAAAAATATATTTATTTATGTACCATTACGTTATATGGGTGGAAAAGGTATCGCGAAAGCTCACGGAGAAGTGCTTTTACAGGATAGTGGATGGAGGGTGAAGGGTGGACGTATATTATAATTTCCCATAAACTGGTTTACGATGACAAAATGTCGTGAACGTTGTCGTGGGTGTCCTTGCTGAGACCGTATCCAGAGCGTAAGACCGCGTAATT
Source organism: Cylloceria caligata (assembly GCA_963942595.1). Lineage (NCBI taxonomy): Eukaryota > Metazoa > Arthropoda > Insecta > Hymenoptera > Ichneumonidae > Cylloceria > Cylloceria caligata. Next base: position 41,056,335 of record OZ012709.1, on the reverse strand, counting down.
TACCCCTATATGCGTGATGAGTCGACGTTATGTGTATAAGGGTGCAAGATCGCAATAAAACCTTTCGTTGCCTACACTCGTGCATTTGTAATGCTTGGTTATAGTCGAAGGTACAGACGGGATAGAATTCTGTGTAAGTTAAGCTAGGGAGGGCATCAGTTGCGTTGCACGGTTCTGTACTCCACCCTAAGATCGGTTTCTACCCTCTGCATCCCTAACCCAACGTTTGATAGATCTCGAGCATCGAGAAAAGAGAACTCGGTGAGTATTTTATGCCACGAGTCGGGAAAATCCGATCGTCATAGAGGTTTTTCCCAATCCATGACTCAGATCGCACTCTCTTCTATACGTTTCCACGATAGAAGAATCCTACGAGTACAACTCGAAGATAACACTTAATGTCACAAGCTTCTTACGCGAATGAATAAAGTAAATCACAGGCCATTGCGAAAAATCAATTTCACGAGAAAAAAAAATATGTTACCATTATTTTATGATACAGATATCGGTGGATTGGATTTTGTGATACGCAGGATTCGATTAAATATCATTTCGCAATTCAACAGGAACGTACGTTTATTTTGCACTCAGCAGAAATACAAGCTATTCATGAAAGATGAGGTTACAGCGGCCGCAAGCCTCCCTGTCCATACATCTCCTTCTTTTCCACCTCGTGTTTTTCAACAATTCATCACTTTGTCCTCCTTTTTCGCACAGCTCGCAAGAACATCAAATTCTTACGAATATTCGCCGTCTCAACTTGTTCTATCCTTTTTATTTTTTTTTTCTTTTCTTCCCCTCTCCGCGCTTTTTTTGTCCAAATACAATTATTCTCATTATAGTCCCCGACCGAATGTAGAAGAAGAAAAATATTACAGCAATAATAATAATTCATGATAATAATGAAATAATAATAATAATAATACATGTACATATAATTACATTTGTGCATTAGGTCATAATTTAATAATATACATAGATGATATACATATACGAGGTCTGTTCAAAAAGTATCGCGAATTTTGAATTTCCGCGGGCTATGTATATTCGATTTTCGATTTTTTTGTGGCGTTAGGTTGGTACTCATGTCCCTCACTTATGCTGACAAAGTTGGCCATTTTTAATGTTTAGTTAATTGTTGACAGCTATTTTGGTTAGACGTGTTTTGGCTTGTTTTTCGATTTTTGCCTATTCCAAAAAATGGATCAAAGAATCTGTATAAAATTTTGTGTGAAAAACAAAATTAAGTGCGCGGACGCATTTCGAATGTTGACTGTGGCATATGGTGAAGCTACCTTGGACCAAAGCAACGTTTATCGGTGGTACAAAATGTTCTCAGAGGGCCGAGAAGATGCGAACAACGAAAAGCGTGCCGGACGCCCGAGCACATCAACAACAGACGAAAACATTGATGAAGTGAAGAAAATAATATTGGCCGATCGTCGAATCACCGTTAGAGAAGTTGCTGAGGGCCTAAACATATCGATTGGCTCGTGCTATTCGATTTTTACCAATGATTTGGGCATGAGACGGGTCGCCGTGAAATTCGGGCCAAAATTGCTCAATTTCGAACAAAAACAGTGTCGCGTTAACATTGCTAAGGAGCTGTTGGACTCGGTCCGCGACGACCCAAATTTACTCCAGAGGGTCATAACTGGTGACGAATCATGGGTTTATGGTTATGACGTAGAAACCAAAGCTCAATCATCGCAATGGAAGCTGCCGCATGAGCCAAGACCGAAACACCAAAACAAAAAAAAAGTGATCGAAAAATATTTCGACGGTAGATGCAGAGAGAGATGAAAATGAACGCGGAAGAAGACGTTCGACTATCGACAAATATATACATCCATCGAGAATATACTTTGACGTTGGATATTATTTAACGGCAGAAATTCGCATTGCACAATCAATCGATTTAATTTTTCTTTAATAATAAACGTACGTGTTACAGTGAATTCCTTTACATTCTATACTCTAGGTATACTCTTTCTTATCTTTCTTCGCTTTTTACAATCATAAACAATACAACGGTAATTCGTAGCAATAATAATAATAATAATAATAATAATTAATAATAATATTAATAATAATAATATCGTTTAATGACACAATTACGATAAAAATCAATTCTCTGTTCAATAATTTACACATAATATGCGATTGCCCTCAGGCGCAATCTCTCACTATAATATTTATACACGTAAGTTTGATTTATTTTTTAAAAAACATCGTCTTAACTGCGTTAATTTTCTCATTTATTCACACATTCTACACTTTCTCACGTATTTCTTTATTTTCATTTCATCGTCGTTTCGCGATTTTCGTCTGAAAACACAAGCGAACAATTGTTCTTTAAATAAAAGTAAATAAATAATAATAATTTGTAGAAACATTCAAGTAAAAACCGTGTGGTTGGCGTAGATTCGAGCAAAAAGAAAAAAAAAACAAACACGAGCAGCGAAAGGGGTGAAGCGAAGTGTAATATGAAAGTATAAAATTTCTCGTTATAACTTGTTGCCACGATAATTAACCAAAGAGAATTCGTCGCAAGTTCAACATTACATTATTCTAATTCCCTGTTCACGAATGTAATTGAGAGGACGTACGACTTGTGAAACTAAGATAAGAAAGTGAAAAATCTTTGGGCGCTAGACTCGAGGTTTTCGTGGATATTTCCAGCTCTTTATTTTCATTCGCAATAAGAAATCTTTGAAATTGAACTATCGTTATGTATCAAAGAAGGCGACTTTCTCTCTTTCTCTCTCTCTCTCTCTCTTTTTCTCTCTCTCTCTCTCTCTCTCTTTTGCATTTTTTCTCTCTATCTGCTACAGAAAAAAAACTTCTGTACACCCCGAGGAAAGCTCATGCAATTTTTCTACACGTTTTTTTATATTATTCTCATATTTTCGTAAAGATTTTCTCTGTCACACTGCAAGCTCAATAATTTTTTTCTTTCTTTTACCTACAATCACACTCGCCTTCTTTTATCCACTTTCAATGTTATGTTCGTTTGTTCGAATCTCTTAATTTTTTAGGCCCTTCATCGCGTAATAAATTTTTTACTTGACATCGAGACGTTACAACATCTCTCGATAACTATTCAATATTAGGCTATTTGCAAGGGATTCCAGGAGCGCAAAGATTAAATTGAATCTAAACAGTTACAAAAAGTAAAGGAATAAAACATTTTTAAATAATTATATTGAATTAAAAAATTAAAGAATTTTTAAAGAAACATATATCCATCGCCTTTATAAGGAAGTTCACGATGTTGGCACATCCAATATGAATATTTGTCTACGTTATGCGCAGATTTTTTGTTTACACAATATAATAAATAATAATTTTCTTCCTTCAATCATTTTTGTGTTATAAAATTTGTTTTCTACTCACTAAGACACAAAAGATGCGCATTATTTGATAAAAAAACGATTATACAACATACTACACTCGTTTGAAAAAATTCCCCCCCCCCCCGCCTCAAGGTATCCGAAGTGGCGTATCAGCACGAAGCGAAATATCGTCTTTAACAGTCATACGCGGTTTATCCTGACCAGTTACAGCCGACGGAAGGACCAGGAGGCGTGGGGGTTCACCAGGTCATTTTCGAGACGAGTCTCAGGATCGGCAAAACTTTGCCTCGAGCTTAATCAATATCGACTCCGCATGCCTTGCTCTCAAAGCTCAGTAAAATAGCTCCGAGTACAGTGATATATGGCAGAGCTTTTTGTTTATTTTTTGTTATTGTTTAAGCCGAGGTGACCGATGACTCTGAAGAGATACTCGAGATTTCAGAGACTCGAGGTTAAAGAAGAACCTCCTTACTTACACAGAGAGAACTAACGAGAAACTCCAGTAGAAAAAGAGCTCACTGACCGGAAGACTAGGAAGAATAAAATGTAGGAGTAATCGATTTTTAAAGTAGAAATACTTTTTTCAGTTCTCTTTGATCTATTAATGTTAAAAAATATGTTTTTCATTTCCTATTATTATCATAATAACGAGGAAGAAAAGAAAAAAAAATTGACGAGACGGTAAAGCGTTCACGGTTGCACGCATATGTATAAGGAATCTCACAATTTTTACATTTTTTTTTTCATCCCGCTAATGTTACCCCAAGCAAATAAGCTGTATTTACGATTCCTCATCAGTTCTTTTATTCTTTCTCTTATTTCTTACTTCGCATTCTGGTCTTAATTATTATTTTTTTTTATTCCGTCACGACCTCTCATCTCTCACTCTTCGATCACACGCACAATCGTTTTCCCGTTATTATCTGTATTGTACAAAATACGTTTAAATACACAATAATCACGGGTAACAATCATTTTATCGATTAAATGTTAATATTCACAATTATACAAATATAGTTATACACAACGAGGTACAGACTTTCGGTAAAGATTTAGCTTTTTTTTTCTTTTTTTCCTTTTTTTTTTTTTTAATTTTAAGCGAGGAATCTGCGAGGTTTGGATGCCATTCATTTATTTATCTTCATTTTGGTTTCGAATTTACATGCGAAAATTTACCATATCGTTAACAATTGTTTACAATTTTATTATCAATTCCTCGCTAATGCCTCGCGGAATTATTTTTCATATCACCGACATTCTCTCGATATAATCAAACAATCAGTCGCACTCGCAATTACACGTTCAAGAAGTAAAGAATCGTTATGTAAATCGCTTTTAGATTAATAATCGTTACAATGAAAAATCGTGTTGCTAAAAAGTCAGCGATGACATTATCGCTCGCGATTTTCTCTGTCTCTCTACCCTTTTCTCATTTTCTCTCTACCCTTCTCTCTCTCTCTCTCTCTCTCTCTCTCTCTCTCTCTCTCTCTCTCTCTCTCTCTCTCTCTCTTTCTCTCTCTTTCTCTCGTTGCCTGTATAAAATACCTAAAAATACTAAGCCTACCGTGGATCGTATAGAATGACGTTAGTTAATGACTATGTGTGTGAGACTTGACATGTCGACCTCTCATCCTCAATTTCTCTTTCACTCGAATGGAGCAAAGAATTTTTCTTGTTTTTCTCTTTCTTTCGTCATTTCACATTTCTATAATGTAATAGTATACCCCAACGACGATTTAATTTTTTTTTTTCAAATTTCGTTCAAAATTGAATTACAAAAAAATGGATTTTCGATTTTTTAGGCCTCGAGGTTATCGATTCGAATCGCGAATGTTTTGTTTGAATCGACGTGTCGCGTACCGAGCCTGAGTCAACGGAATGAAATTTCGTTTCTTGTATATAATAATTTTTTTTTTTCATTCATTTTTTATTTTTTTTTGTATTATCTCGCGCTACGATTAAAAATCCACGTGTACTCTGTATCGTATGACTATTATTTTCCTGTAAATTTCTTGCATTTTTGTAAGTTTCTTTAGTACAGTGTAGATTGAAATCTAACAATTTTATTTTTTTCATTGTAAATATATTGGAGTCGATATTATATTAATGTACGAATTGTTTTATTGAGCGTTCTGCACGTATTTATGTCTGTGTGTTTTAGTGAATTTTTGTGTGTTCAATAGAGACACGGAGAGGACGGACGCCCCTTAATAAACCGCGCCCATGATTTTCGTCTTCTTCTTGTTTGTTTGTTTTTGTTTGTTTTTGTTTGTTTCTTTACTTAACTCGTTGCACGTTTCTTATACAAGTCTTTAAATGCCAAAGGTCACTTTTTAAAAATATAGTTTTATCTCATTGGTTTCTCTTCATTTTTCTTTCCTTCTTTCATAATCGTCAAACATTTGCTCGATTGTTTATTTTTTATTTTATTTTTTTGACACTCGCGCACACAATCTCTCTCTCTCTCTACGCGACAGTTTCAGCTCTGTCACACTTAAATGTCCATCTTTTCATTTACGTTTCACCAACGCGAGCCTATCGAATCGTTTGGTAATATTTTTTTATTTTATTTTACTTTTTTTTAACCCATATCCCGTATCTACACAATTTTCTATTGAGGGAACTTCGGGCGAACTCGAGACTCGAATTACGTCGATTCGATCGCGCGTTTCCTCGATAATTTATTTTTTTTATATCGCGAAGGATTGAGTTTCAGTGATACGAGGCACTCCGGATTAGATGTTAACATTTTTTTTTTCAACGAGATGCACTTTCAGTGCCGTCTCGTTTGGATGGTTTCGATTAGTTTGACTGAATAAGTATTTTTTAATTCCACAAATTATTCATATAATTCACTAAAAGATGCCAAATATCATTGAAATCTTGAAAAAAATAACTTTTTCCTCGTATTGCAAAAAAAAAAAAAAAAAAACATAAACAACCAAGAAAATTACAAATCCGTAAATGTTTATTTTAATCATGTGATATTTTGTCAAAATAACTCTATTGTTTAATCAACATCTATAGTTAATTAATTATGTTTGCAATAAACATATGGAATTTATTTGTTAATAATAAGCTCACAAGCATTTCCAATATTTCAAAAATATCGATCGACATTTCAAATGCCATGAAAGGTAATTAAAACGTATGGATCACCTCGCACCACTAAAATCAGCATAAGGAATAGGTTTTTCATATTACCTGCATTTAAATAGTGAGTTTTAATGCCTGTTTAGCCAGTAGAAACGAGATAATTTCAGACGAATGCGATTCAGCGGTCAGAACGTAAAGATTTTCTGCCCGCTACATTAGTTTCTAACTTCATTTCATCCCTGTCAGAATCGCATTAGTTTATCGTAAGCCTCTGAATATTTAAGTCATTTTAACCATCAACCAATCTGATAGCTGTCTCGTTTCGACTGTCTATAGAGACATTCAAACTCCCAGTTTTAATACAGGTAATATCAAAAATATAGTGTGCGACACGGGATCAAACACGATTTTAGACTTCTTGTGATGTCAGCGTTCATCTTCGGCTCGGGCAGCCAACATCACACTCGTTTAAAATCGTTTTGTTGCATATCCCTATCCACACAATAAACCGTTAACAAATTCTGTATAATTTGTTTGCCTTAATCATCATTCGTACACAAAGTAAGAGGGGGGAGGGCTGACTCTTTCGAATATTCCAAACCGCATTCGACAATCCAGATATAAACAACAACAAAAATGCAGGAAAAAATAATTGCACTAATGTCTCGTTTCGCTATATGCTTCTACTCCACAATTTTTTCAAATGAATCTTCGTTTAATATTTCCTTTTACATATAAACGTCTTATCAACGTCCACGCTGTATCTCTACAATGCTGCAAAGCACAAAAGCTTTCGTCATACCCTCGCTCGCTCCATCCTTCACTCTCAAATAATCGCATCACAAGCACGAATTTCAATCGTCGCACCCTTTAATCCATTTTTTTTTATTCGTCTAGCTCATTTATTTCGATCAAACTTCTTTGTCATTTCAATCATTGCAATTATTCTCACATTTCACTAATATACATATAAGAAAACTCGCTTTTTTTTCTTTTCATCACATACGCACAAATATTCATTCGACTAAACGATGCGCCACCCGAAGCAGTTTCCCTCTTTATTTCCTTACACTTCTTAAAATACTTATGTGCCTATCTATCTAATAGACCATCTATCTAAATTTTCTGTCCATATCAATATACTCGCACCATTTCTCAACTTGTTTTTCACATTCTCTACATGCTGAATCGCTAATCCAATCGTTTATCTAGCTACTAAACTAACGCTTACTAATAATATCTACCTACTTGATCATCGCTATAATTCTTACAGTTACTCATTATTTATTGTTATATTATATTGTATATTATTATTATTAGTATCATTATTGGTATTATTATTATTGTTATTATTATTCTTGTTATAATAATTATTTATACCATCATATCAATGCTATCAATATTCAAAGTTATGTATTCGATAGTAGATTTTTATAATTACACTGTGACGAATCTCAAGCACTCAAACTTTCTTGCCACATGCTTCCCTATCTATACGAGAGGCGGGGGGGGGGAGGAGATATCTGTATGGATAAAAACATAAAGTTTTTGCATCATGGACTGAAACGCTCGACACTCGCAGCTCCGTAAGGATTTTTGTAGATGTCAAAAAGATGAGATTCGTAAAATACGCAAATTTTGGCACAAGATTTCGAAATAATAATATCTGCGTTCTATGAAAATGATGATTTATGGTGAAATTTTTTAAATAAAAATGTGATAATTTATTAACGAAATAGCTAAATAGTGTAATACGACCTGAACTTAATTAATTATCAGTATAATACTTTGAATGAAGTTTTTTTTTAATATTAAAAAATACGAGAAATGTGAAAGCGAATTATTTTCCTATATGTTCGTCCACATATAGAATTTTTCTTTTTTTTTTTTTTATACTAGTTAGTTCACTCGAGACCCGGATCGAAGTCTACAGCGTTACTACCGTTAGACGATTTTCTTGACTCGAGGAAATGCGCCGCAATGGTGAAAGGAGAATGTGGTGAAGGAGTCTTGGAAGGTTGAGGAAGATTCGGGGGTGGAAATTGTTGCGACAGGCGAGAAAACGTTACAGACGCGTGTTCTTGGTACGTCGGGAAAAGTAAGCTTGGGTTGCCGCTTTTCTGTACTACTCTTGTGCTACCGACAGGGTATACACGTATGTATAGCGTACATCTTGTACAGTTGGTGCTCGAGGCCGCGTGACGCCCGACCGGAAGTTCCAAGCGACAATTTCCTGATGCCTTTGTCGGCCGCGACGGACCCGTCGTCTCGCGGCATGGCGTTGAAATCGGGTTTGTGGTAACTCGAGTGAGCGGACGTGTCCCCTCTCCCTCTTGACCTCGGATGATGGAAGGTAAGCACGAAAGGGGCGGTAAAAGGGACATGGAAGGGTGGCAACGGAGAGCCGGTGAAAGACGGGGTGGAATGAACTGCTAGAGAAGCAAAAACGGTGGAACGAGTCGAAGGGAGAAAAGAGAAGAAAGAAGAAAGTGGGAAACTCGGTTGGGTGATGAAAAACGTTCTTTGAGAAACGCTCGACGACTCTTGGATCTCGATTGACGCAAAGCGAAAAGTGTTTACCGCTCGTTCGCGAAAGGATATACGAGATAAAGGGCAGAAAAGAGAGGGTAAGGGAAAGGCGAGAAATTGAGGGAGGGAAGAAACGAAGGACATACAGAAATGTTTTTGCCGTGAGTGCTTGGCCTTACTGCTTTACTACCCCTTTCCTTGCCACTTCAATCTTATTCTTCCCTTCTCCCTGACTGGATTCTCTTCTTGCCAACCGTAACTTTCGTTTAACGTGCGGGAACACTGCTGCGCCTTTGAGCTGTAAACGCCTGGAATATCCTCGAGGCTGTAAAGTACCGTAGAAGGACGATAGTACGTGCCACAATTGTCTTTTTTTTTTATCTATTCCGTCTTCGTGCGTTATCTCACTTCTTCTTTACGAGAGTAAGACATTTCGTTTATTACTGATGAACGGATCAACAGTGAAATATTAAGTTTTTTAATTCGTAAGTCACTTAGCGCGATACCAAGTTCATTTCGTAATTTCATAAATGAATCATTTTTCGCTGTTTCTATTTATCCGATATGAAGATATGCGAAACAATAACGATACCGAGAATTATTTTCCGAATCAAATAAAAATATAGATAACGATTGAAACAGGAGAGGGTGCCCATGGAGTCATAGATTGATGCAACACCATACTAAATGCAGTATCACCAGCAGTAACAGCAGCAGCAAGAGCATCGTTCCTCACGCGTTCAATTAACCGGTCGAACTCTAAACGATTTATGATGATTGGCGGACCCCGTCAATCGAAATTCGAGCTTTGTACAGTCCCGGAATTTACCACATGGACACCGTCGCTCTTTATACCACGTATATGGCATCCCACGACAAATCGATCTGGTTATAACCCTCGGAGTTAGATTATATTTTTTTCTCGATTTTTTTAAATTTTATTCGCATAAGAATATGTTTTAAGTCAACACCGAGTCTTGGAACACGCCGAAACGAAAATTAAAAATTTGCATGTCTATCCTTGGATTTTTCAAAATCCTAAATTACGTCCTTCCCTTAATCGTCGTGAAATTCTAATTTTTCGTTATAAAAATGTTGTTTCATGAAATTTTATCTAAAAAATTCGTTTTCATATAATCGCTGCGAAAAAGAATCTACAAAAAAAGCTGCATGCCCTTTAGGATCATAACAAAAATACTAAAAATTGTGAACCAAATCCTCGAGAGTGAGGGTTCCAACCAGAATGATTTTACATGGAAAACTTCGTATATAGTAGACACACACACTATATTTTGCTGTGGCTTTTGCGAGGTGATCGCTCATCGCTGCATTTGATCCACGGTATGCAATTCACTATCAATGCTGGTATTTATCGAACGCTATAAGTATCCAAAGGGCGTAACTCTAATAATTATTTATATACGTTACGCCCTTTTCATTTTTAACCGTTGATATATAAACTCTTTTAAGGATTGGCGGTTGGCCGATCGACGAGGCGCGAGCCAAGAAAAACAAGCCGAGCGTACACGCGCGTGCACTAGTGAATGGAATGCAACACATCCGTTACGTTGGTGTACATGCAACGTCCAATAATTTATCACGTGGATTCCTCTGCCACGATGAACCTGATAATATCTTGTCGAGCCTTTCGTTACGATAAGCCAGGCTGCGCTGTAGCGTAAATAAGTAAAGTTTTGCGAGGGGAAGCGTTCAATAAGCCCCTCACTAGGGGAAGACGATGAAAAATTTTGCGATAAATTTTACATTTATTGTGATAAATATAGGAATAACATGTCTTTTCAGTAATTTCTCGTTTTTTTTTTACACTAATTTGCGGTACAACTTACAGGCTCGCCTGTAAAAAAAATAAAATAAAATACAGACGCTTGTGAAATGGCAAAATCGCATGAATAATGCAATTTTTGCTTTCTTCACGTAATCAATAATCATTATCTATTGAATTATATTAAAATTTTTGTTCTGTTAAAATTAATAATGAGGATAATCACGAGAATAAATCTTTGAACGACGCCTTTGATGAACTATGTATCGAATATAATTTTACAAGGAAGGATGTTATGGTTGTGAGGAAATCAAGGATCCAGACACTCCACTTTCCGTGTTTAAAAAATTAATGAATAATTAAACAGCGATGGGTTACTCAAGTTGCAATTAAATATGTAACGAGTAAAAGTGCGGAGGCCATGAAAACGCAATTTCAAAATTTTATTTATCTACCTTAAATACTGTGTCACAATTGGCAGTTAAGTAAATGAGGATCAAGCTACAGTTGAGATGATTCTTTAAGTTGAAAAAGAAAAAAAAAAACAAATGCAAAATAGATAAAGAAACATCGACAGCATAATTTTTATATCGAATGTAAACGTTAAGCAACAGTTTCGTCTGTGAAGCCTACAAAAATCCATGGTAACCAATACAGTGGTTCTCGAGTGCAGATTATACGAAAATGGTATCCGTTTCAAGTTAATTACCGCAATACTTTTTAGCGAGAACTATTTAGCATACAAACAGCGAGCGTCGAGGGTCGATTGTTAAATCGTAATCGACGCGTACGGACGTTAATTTATAATCGACGAAAGTAAAAAGAGAGAACAAATTATATACATTAGAATTGTAAACAGAGGATAGACAAGTAGAACGAGAGACGGATGAAAATTCACGACGCACCGCGTCTCACTCGTTAAAATTACGAATCACGATCTCACAATATATGGCTATCAAAAAGACGTTTGGGCTTTATATATCATGTCTGTCGGTCTATCTGTGTGTGCGTGTGGTTCGTTAGAATGTGTTTTCTCCATTTTTTTAATGCTCCATCCACGCGGGGAATCGTGTAACTCGTTACCATTCAATCTCTCTCATTCTCTCATATTCTCTCTGTCCTCCCTTCCCCTCCTCTCTCTCTCTTTTTCTCTTTGCATTTTCCTCATTCATTTATCCTAAGAATTGTAAATACTATTATAATATATATATATAATATTTATATACTCATACGTATATATATATATATATATATATACATATATATATATAATTATAATCGCGTGGAAACGTGGTAACAAATAATGAAACGCTTGAAAAAATTGCACGTTATACAAACTCAGTGGTTGCGCTCTCCGTTATTAATAATCGTTTTTTTTTTTTTTACGTCTATACATTCTCATCATTCAGACAAGCCGCACGCGTTTATTCGTTTGTCTCCATTTTGCTAAGCTGAGTTGGGCAGAATATCTGTTTGGATCTCTCTCTCTTCGCGATCGGTTGACACACCAAAAGCATTTGCGCGCGGCTCTAATTGTTATTTTCTATTTTTTATTTTTCAATCATACACATATCGCATACGTACTTTTTACACACATACACATATATTAAGTTTCGTTATTTTTTGTCTTTCAATGTATATGTATGTATATATACTTTATTCATTATTATATATATACTAGTTATATATATATATATATATAACTAGTGACTTGCGTGACGTCACTTCGATCGATCCGGCACGATCTCTCACTCTCGCACTATTAAATCATTCATTTTGCTTTTCTTCGTTCTCTCTCTCTTTCTCGCACTCACGCTTAATTATCTGCTTTATTTAATCCTAAATACGACGTTTACGCTCTACGAGTGTATCAATTAATTTATTTGGCCACTGAACATTTAAAATTTAGTCCTTTATCGTCCTCGCTTATGTTTTCGACGGTCACCCCCTACCTTTTTATTCGTCTCACAAGTTTTTGTTTCTTTATTTTTTCTTTATAGCTTCGATCATCTCGAGTTGAAGTATTTTTTTTGCAATTTGCTGCACTTCGGTGAGATCCTCGGGCGAATCTGTTTTTTTTTTCTATTTTTTCTTTTGTTCTCCGAAGACTTTGTATGGCTTCAAGACCCTAAAGTCTATTCGTTTATTATTCTTTGATCGATTAAATGGCGAGCGGCCTTAGACTGTCGCGGATATTACGTTGACTGGCCCCGCAGCGTTTCGTCCAGTCTGCCCTTAATTTTTCTTTCCCTCCTGTTCTTCTTTGCTTTTTCTTTCGTATCTAAAACCCTCATAAACTCTTCAATTCCCTCCACTAACGCAATTATTTCTACGCTCGATTTACGAACGTTTCACGAATTTTTCCTACTAAATCCTTTTACTAATAAAATTTTCGTTCTATCGAACGTAAATTTACGTCGGTATTCACGAGTTATTTTTTCTGGCTGAATCTTTTAATAAAGTGACCAACGATTTTTCTATCGTCATAATAAGATTTTGTTTCTTTTATCTGCAATTTCAGTATCAGGAAATTTTATCGATCGCACGAGACGTAAATTTTTATAATCAACAAATCGTGAAAGTTTTAACAAAATTTGCCTAATCCCTCTCACTCTCGTACAGGAATTCATAATATTTAATATTCTGATTAGATTGAAAAAAATTACAAATTTATATTTTATGTTTGATACTTGACGATAATTTAACTACGGATTTAACTATGAACCAATTAGCTCAAAAATTCGATAATCATCAGAAATAACGATTGCAATTTTGTTTAAAATAATCAGAACATTACTTTTTTTTTTCATGCCTGCTTTTATATCCCTATAATTCATCATAACTCAATCTCTTTATCCTTCTTTATATTTTTCTCAAATTACTCTCTCTCTCTCTCTCTCTCTCTCTCTCTCTCTCTCTCTCTCTCTCTCTCTCTCTCTCTCTCTCTCTCTCTCTCTCTCTCTTTCTCTCTTCTTACTGCCATGAAATTCAACACTCGGTCTACCCAATTTACGAAACTGTCCCAAGACGAAGACGCAAATTTCAACGTAATTAATTGGCAGTGATTTACGTTTCTCGGGTAAACACGCTGACGCGATATCGCCAAAAGTAAACGTCGTTTGTTCCTCTCCTCTTCATACTTCGATCTACGAGATTAGAATTTTCCCCGATGAAATCCAGACGAATCTTGGATGAAAATTCCTTTCTCGTTCGAACGAATCATCCGATATCTTGAAATCCATTTTTGGCGTTTTTCTTCCCCTTTGTATACCGCTTGTTCGTAGAACTTATCACATTTGGTAAGTCGTTAGCCACGTTGCAAGAATCCCCGTAACCATAAATCAGACCTTTTCTTTCATTATTTCATCGTGCAATATTTATGTAAAGATTTCTTGAATTTTACAGATTAAGAAATGACGATTCAGTCATTTTTCTATAATTCTCCATTTTCTCGATGTAAAATTTGCGAAGAACTCTGCGAAGATATCCAGCAGCACGACGAAAATGAAGCATACTTCACGAATCGAGGATCCCCATACGCGGTTGATGCACCGAAGATGCAGCAGCAAATTTAAATATCTTTATCCAGAGGTTTGGATTAGACGTGTCTCTTCATGTGAAGAGCTAGGTGATCGCTACGCGAGAAGCATCGGTCACAGTGCCGGCATTTGAACGGTTTTGCTCCGGTGTGCTTGCGATAGTGACGGGTTAGTTCATCCGAGCGCGCGAATCGCCACTCGCAACCCTCCCAGCTGCATTTGTATGGTTTTTCGCCTGAAAAAAGAAAAAGCAAAAAGAACAAATTAATTAAAACGTTTTATAAAGTCGATTTAAATTTTCTACTGCGCAGTCCGTCAAAGTTTAACTCAAGAGCTTTCTCTCTTATTCAGTACATAATTAAGGATGATCGAATGGCCTGGTATTTTAAAATTGTATAAAAAATGTCTGCTCAAGATTCCCGTCTGTTCAAAAATATTTATTCATCCACTTTAGTTATTATTTTAAAGCGTAAATATGTAAGGTTTCATCATTACGGATTTTCCTGAAAGTAAAATGATGTCTCAGGGGTGTAGATAGCCGGAGGTAAAGTTGTCGGTACGGAGGTAAAACGATACGGGGAGGCAGCAACAACAACCCTTCATAAATAATCGGTTCGCAACTGGGCGTTATGGAAGATGAGGCTGACGTTGATGAGCCACGATAGCACGACCAGGGTTGTAGGAAAGCGCAAGGAGGGAAAGGAGGGAGAAAGGGGATAGAGAGACAATGCGGGGTCGCCACCTGTGGCGCGATGTTACCACTCAAGTCGCTTAACAAGCCAACAGGGGGAGAAGGGGGTATGCTGGGTTGTTCTCTTTCAATGTCGACGTCGCTTCGTGGTTGTTTCCTTGCATTAAAAGGGGTCGCGAAGCTAGTGAGAAGAAGAAGGATAGAGTATAAGGTAGAAAGACGATAAGGATGAGCGATCGACTTTAAGATCTTTTCGCAGCGTGTGACAGCTTATATCATTCAACATTTTTTAATATTGCTATTTACTCGTTCTTTTTTACATCTCATTAACCTCGATAAATAATTTTCTAGTGATAAGGAAAGTAATACAATGAACGAAACTATCGCACGACCTTTGCAGAAATCAGAAATGCATGTACAATGTATGTTTAAATGAAAAAAGCCAATAGTTTTATCTGTCAGTAAAATTTTTAATAATACACGAGCAGACTCGATAACAATAAATCTCTTGAAATACGAAGGAAAGAAAATTGATGTCAGACTCTCCTGGTAACTCCTTGCTCGCAGCTTCGCATTTCATGCTTATAGAGGAAAAAAAAAAGAAAAAAATTGGGAGTATCGTGTGCAAACGAACACGATCCTCTTTTGTCTCTGCTCTTTCTCACGGTTGACAGCAAGCTCTTTTCTCAGGATGGAATAGCACTGGTGTAGCGGGGACGCATCTTCCGGTAGGTGAAGCGAACGAGTCGCGAAGGACATAGGAGAGGTCGACGTCGACAAATCCAGGCGGGACGTGGCGCGGCATAACCAAATTCCACCTCATTCACTTCCCTGCACTACCAGTAGTCGTACCCTCTCGGAAAGAACATAGCCAGTGTGTCCTCCCTTCGTCTTTCTCCACCGTACTGAGCAACCCCGAAGGCTTTCCAACCTTTAAGCGCCCCTTGCGCACAACTAGAAAATTCCTCTTGACTTTCCGGACGATACTCTACCCTCGGTTGACGCTACCCGAGTCTACTTCTCAACCCTCTACCCTTCGCACTAATACTACACGGTTTTTCAGCGAGCGGTGAACGAGAGAGGGAACACACGAGTGCCGACGAGTCCGTCTTCCTCTCACCCTTCGCCTGAGAACGAGAGAAATGAGAACGACTTACAACAACGTGAGAGTCGAGAGTAGAACGTTCGGTCGCCTGTTCACTCGACGCTCGCGTACCTCCTCCTGCTCCTCCCACTCGCAATGTCGCCAAGACCGGGTAGAATTACATCGGGGGAGGACGAGACTCGAGAGCGAGAAGATTTATTTTCTCCCCTCCTCGCATACTACACTCCAGCGCTGTGCACGCTTTATATGTTGGTATTGCTAAGAACGTTTCTAAAAGTGAACTGGCACCACTGGGGGTAGATTTAAAGAAATCACTTTTACTAATACTTCAAGATAACAACATTGTACTAAGAATAATTAAATAAATAAATATGGAAAATATGTTTAATACTCAGAAAAATTACGACTTGCAATAATTTTGTTTTAAAAATTCATATTGACCATTGACACGATGACTAAATGTGCATTTCTTAGCTGACTAACTTCAGTCGTACGTTTGTGATAAAAGAAAAAATCGACACAAGTGTTCAAAGACTTGTAAATGTTTATATTTTTCTAAAATCAAAATGCCATATTTTTTCTACACCCTGCATCGATGTATTTTTTTTTCTCCGAATTATGGATTTGACAAAATCAGCTAAAACATTAATAATTTTAAACATTATTTCAACTAGTTTTCGTTTCAATTAGACCCAGTACTCTGTACAAATGCTGCGCAGAAAATGTTATTAATTCATTTTTGCTTTTTTTAATAAATATAAATAAAAAGATATATTTGATAGAATTCCATTGATTTTAATTCAATTAATTTGATAACAGAATCAATAGCGGAGAGGGAATTGAGTGATTGTCATGTATCGCTGTACATTGCACGTTTAATCTGCCGGATGTCACGAATGTTAATACATTCATGCGCGAAACATTGTGTAATCACATGGACACTTGATCGTATATTACACAAAATTCAATTGCAGTGTATCGCGCGTATTATTAATTATATGAGAATCAGATATTAACCCTTTTAGTGCCGGGCGAAATAGAGGTGCCTATGCGAGAAAAACCGGCCGAATTTCACAGTTTTACAAGGGTTCGGGAAAATGCTTATAAAAACCAAACGAGAAACGATATTTACATGATTCAAAAAGCTGCGTATTATAGATGAAATACAGAACTAAACAATGACACTAGTTTTTTTGTACTCATTTGAGAATTATAGAAAAAACAAAGGTATATATGTTTATAAATGAAGTAAAAGTTGAGTTCTCTCGTACAAAACGTACAAACAGCCATCTTTTCACCATAATTTTATATGGGTCAATTATTATGAAGCATATACTTTGTATTTCCAATATATTTTGTAACAAGATAAACAATATTACATAACAAAAATAAAACATAACTTGAAGGTACACGGTAGGCGCCAGGCGGATTATCTCTTTCGAAATATGTAATTGTTATCGGTAATATAACATTGCTGAAACAAAATTATGTTGTCATTTATTTTTTTTTAATTCTCTCATAATGAAATTAGATCATTTATAACGTATTACAAATTTATTTTGAGATAGATTTCTCCCGCAATGCGAATAGTAAAGCGCTACGAGGCGCGGACCGATATATCGGCTCTGGCACTTCTCGCCAGTGTAGCAGGAACCGATATATCGGCTCCCGGCACTCAAAGGGTTAAAATAACAAGAATGTTCATTTATTCTTCAAGAACTCTAGTTACCGATGCATTCGCGATTCGCTTCAATTTGCAGTTTGTTGGATAAATAAAAATGTCATTGTAACTTTCACCGCAAAGATTGTTTATTTATTCTTTGCATCAGGGTAGTTAAATCGATGTTAGTGAAGTTGTTAAATTTTTTAACAAATAAAAACGTAATTTATCTCCGAGTACAATGGTGTTGCGGGTTGAAAATCGTTACCTGTTGGTCGAGCGGAAGTGAAAGGAGTAATAAAGCCGCATTAAACAAGGCAGCCTTCTTCGGTTTGCGTCGGAACGACCGTGACGAGGCTACCATCACCACGAGCCCGTAACTGCGTCTAAACCTCCCTTGAAATTCCAATAACTAAACCATAATTCCGCAGCACACCCCTTCTCATATTTCCTCTCCTTCACAATTTCACTGCTAATACCACGTCTTATATTAATATTAATACCGAGTGATATTAAAGATGATTAAAAAAAAAAGGTTTTACGACGAGGTATTGCTTCGTCTGCAGCTTCCGGGTTCTTTCTACGTCGTGATGAAAAATTATCGCATATTATGTGCTATGTGTACTGAATATATTGTGTCGCAACGTTTTAACGTTTATGCGAAATTTTTATGCATAGACGATTTTTCAAATTATATTTTCGTCTGATAGCTCATGTAAAAAATATCTGAAGAAGGTAATTTTATTTTCTTTTTCTTTTTAAAATGTGCGTTTGCCAATTATTTTTTCTTCCGTTGTTAATGAATGCTTTTGCATTTGATAAAATGTCAAATACATCTCTTTTAGGTTTCCTAACAGTTAATAATATTTATTGTTTAAAATATTTATTGAAAGCAATTATTTTACTTTTTTCTACCAAAAGAAAATGCACGGAATCTTTCTTCGAGAAGGTTGATGCATGAGTACCTTCGTGTCGTGTCTACGCTTCGTAGGAGTTAGAGCGACTTCTCCTGAGTTTCTCAGAGCTTCGCTCCACCCTCAACTCCACCACCCGTCGACATCCGGCACGTTCATACCCAGAGAAGCGACGGGAAAGCAAGAAGGGTTGGTATTGCGTCGATATGTCAGTCCGTCGTGGCAACGCACGTGCAAGCCTCTCTCGCGTCGTCTTTGCATTTTATTAAGTTTGCCGTCTCTACGTAGCGGGATCTAACATAGCGTATAGCTCTTCCAGAAGCGTTGGCGTCATGCCGTCCGCGAGACTCGTAAGAAAAGACACCGAGAATTTATAGTCAGTGAAAGACTTGCGGAGTAAGGGTTGGAAAGAGCGAGACCTATGAGTCGGCTTTTGGCGAATGGATACTCGGCTCAACTCAAGCTCGAAAGCGTTCGGACACTGGCGATTCCAGATTCGGGGATTTAGCCGGTTTGCATGTTCTTCATTCCCACGGGATTTCCTAACTGGATAAACCTCTCGACCTCTCGCTTCATTAATAGCTCGTGGAGATTCTCCAACGACGGTATTATACCGGTATTACATGGCTAAACCCAATTATCCAAGCACACACTAATTTATTGTATCACTGATGCATTAATGCTTTATGTTCTTTCGAAATTATTTCCAAAATTCGTTGAATTAGGTGGAAAGCAAATATTGGAAAAAGTGTTTTATATATTTTATTTTATTAGTAAATTTAACGGCACGAGCAAACGTTCGAACGCATCATGAAGTTATCGTCAAGTGCAGTGAAACAAGTAACGCAATCTTCGCCGACCTTTTGTCTGCAAAACCGAAGTGAACGTCGATCCCTTGCCAACGTTTCTGAAACCACATAGGTGTCTGTGGTATCAAGGCTATATACTTATGAGTGCAGTGTTATTATTATACCATACTATCCAGACATTTTGCGGTTGGCTGTAATACGAGACGCGGTCAATCGCTCGGACGCACCCCAGGCTCTGTATACGCTCGGTCGCGTCTGACTACTAACGTCGTTACTACTACAACCCACTTCATCTCCACTTCGCGAACTCTTCTTTTTCCCTCTCGCCATGTAGTCGTTCTTTCGTCGGTTTTTTCCTTCCAGTTTATTCTTTGCTCTTCATCCACATCCTCTTTTACCAACTTTCTTCAGCTGTTGCCCTTGCCGTACATTTTATTCCGCTTCATACTCCGCCTCAAGGATTATTTACGAATCATATTACCACAAAGATGAACGTAAGTTGTCAGGATACGGAGGCCCCGAAGGATTGGAGTTTGAACAAAACTCTCGGATCTTGGTATACCGCAAAAGAAGACGAACCAGTACCATCGGTACCACCACAGTGTACCATCAGTACCAGCCGTTAGCGCTATAGATATAGAATCTTCCGCGCGATGCGCTTCTAAACGGATCAAAGTCCTACCATCGCAGTAAGCGAGAACAATGGCTCCGGGAATGGAATTCCACAACGGAAAGTCCCTGTAATTGGAAATCTCTCCCGATGCTGGCTGTCTGATTCTCTCCCTCGCCGACCTCTCTTGCTCTCTTCGTCCCTTGCTATCTCTGCCTAGCTGGCTGTCGTGAGGTACCCTGGTACTGAGGGTAGAGAGGTTGCCGAGCATGCGAGCGAGTCCATAATCGATCCTGTCTCGATTCTCTTCTGCGTCTGGTCCTGGTGCACCGTACACGCCGTCCCGACGGTGACGTCGACCAGTCAGGATAGGCATAGCATTGTTCGAAGTCCGGGACATCTCCACTTATCTCGCAGAACGTCTCCGACGTCGATAAACTTCTCGCAGAGTTCATAATTTCAACTAAAAAACTTGATAACATGATAACATGATATTGTCTCGCAAATTTGAAATGTACGATCGTTCCTTCATTTTTCAATAAAAAACAATTATTTTCGTATAAAAAATATAAGCTTGGATGTTACGTTTGGATTAAATTACGTTGAAAAAAAAAATTGAAGTGAATTTACAAATTTATTCACGAAATATGTTTTTATCTATCTACCTATCTATCTGTGTGAGTCTCTCCCTAAGTGGATTATTGCACGAGGACTGAGCTGTTTGCCTGATGCTTGGTATAATCTACTTAACGTCAAGCGTACTGTGCAGACCGATTAATGGGCAAGTTAACCATAGCTCGCCCATTCGCTCTCTTTGAGTGTATACCCGTATTGAGGGTGTTTGTGTTTGTGCAACACCTTTGATGGGATTTTTTGGACGTCTACGATTATTGCTTTAACAAGAAAGTGGAAGGAAATTCTTGAATGTTTCATCTATTTCCCGGATTATCGGTATTGCGTTTATCCCCTTGATACTTTAGAGATAACGATGCAAATATTTATATTGATACATCGACAACATTTAATAAACGAAAATCCGTATTGAGTTAAATTTACGTAAAATTTTTAAATGTAAGTCCTTTAGAAAAATAAAATGTCATCGCAACATGATCTATTTCAAAGTCTCTTTCTATGTAAGCTGCAAAATCTATTTTAATATCTTATGGGATTAATTACCGATACAAAATGCACGTTAGTATAGCGCATTATAATTAGTAGCAACAGAATGCCCGGTAGATTCGGTCAGATCTAACAAGAGTGAGGGAATAGTAGGAGGATTGCTGCATTACCGGTACAGGCGCGTCGTTTTCGTCCTCGTCTACTTCCTCGTTCGTGCGGAATTCATAACAGAGTAATAATCGCTGGGACGAGCTCAGTATGCATAATCCTCCGTAGTTAGCAGTTCTGCTTAACGATCCTACCGCGCGCTGGCGAGAAGCAATCCCGCTGTTCTCGCAGGCTTTCTGGCTCTCAGGAGCTCCTGCAGGGACAACAGAATCCCGCTACGTTGCGGGATGCTACCCAGACCCGGTTGTTCCGTCGCCTCTACCACGCGGAACGCCTCGGCATCACCCCTTCTACTCTAAGCGAACCAAGGAGTAAGGATACTGGGTACAGTCGAGTTGAAATTTAAACCCTCCGAATGTCCTAAATTCATACGAAATGTATGTTTTACGAAATCAACGGAAGGTATGTCACCTCCGTTTCGCCGCATCTATCTTATGTAGAGATTGGAGCTTCAAAAGTTCGAAACTAAACAAAACTAAACGAAGAGTCTAGGGTAGTGTTTAAAAAATAGCCTCGTATCGCCGTAATGACAAATCATAAAAATATTTTCAATAAATAAAGCTTCCACATGGTAATTTAGTCGTAGTTTTGATACCTTCGTTTCACTCTGCAGAGTATATCAAGGGCTTCAAGATATCATCAAAGAAAATAAAGTTTAATCAATGAGATTCATTGATTTCAAATGTAGAATTCACAATAACAAAGAGTCTGGCGGCTAGTTTGATCCTCCTGCCTCTTAAAAATGTAAACTGAGGTTAGGGTCTAATTTTGCCTCCGTTATGAAGACTCGGAAAGAAAATGGAACGAGGAACGGCCGTCGGACGACACCTTCCTATTACCTGTCATCCGACGTACTGGAAACGTTATGTCTGCGCCGACAAAGGCTTCCAGGGTACAAGACACATAGAAGAGAAAATCCCAGCGAGGAAACTGCGGTGTCGTGTGTGACGCAACAAAAAGCCGTTGGCAACAAAGAGACGAAGGACGGAATGGGTAGTCAGGTCGTGGAGAAGAAGGAAGGTGGAGGTAGTTTCGTTAATTACAGTCCTCCCAGTGTCGTCCACCACGAACGACCACCGCACCAGCAGCGCTACCAGAATTCAGAAACCGGAGGGTTGCCCACGATGCACAGTACACAATGTAAAAGGATGTAAAAGGATTCGGACCCACGCCATAGTTGTAATGTAATGTTCATGAGGAAGAAGAGGACAGACGTCTCATGTAGACAACTCGGAGGCAAACAAATCAACATATTGTGTTACAATTCTGATTTCGGGCTTAGCAACATGATCAATTTTACTTCTTTTTTTAGAGTCAAAGTACTATTTGCGCTGCTCATTGGCCATTTACCGAAGACTATGTGCTACATGCAATAACCATAGATCCTCCACGGTAGAAAGTTTTAAAATGTTAAGAGGGCTACCAACGTTCAAGGACGTCGCGATAAATACGCAATTTTAATGTACGATCCGTTATATACGTTTTTCACTCACACAGTGGTTATCAACGGAGCCGTACTCAATTGCAAGACAATCGTACGATCTCTATGATGCTGATGGTACTGATCCTTTGGGTCGTTTAATTGAGAGACCGATAGTTTAAGGTAATTATGTCGATAATGCATTTCAAACTCAAAAACTTGATTTTTTTTTAGCAAAATTAAATTTTAGTGTTTAGCATGACTTGTGCGAAACATTAGAATCAAGTTCCGAGGATCAAAATACGAAATTGGATCTTGAAAATTGAAATTTTTAGCATGACGCTTATTAAAAAAAGTAGCAAAATCTGTATTCGAGACAAGAATTTTTAAACTTTGACCGAACACGGTGGCCTTTGATAGGCTACTGTCCCTATCTGCTTCTATTCCCACCATAGCCTCCCGATATAACTATCTTAACCATGGTTAAGTTATATCGAAGCCTCCAAGGAAAATTTTTGTACAATGCAGCGATGCAATTTGCCGCCACGCTTATCAAATTTGAACTATTCCCCACCGATCCAATGTGCAAAACTGTCTTATACGAAGCAAGTCTAATCCAATCCCGCAGCCTAAACCCTGAGAGACAATCTCAATTCAACTTGGCGCAGATTAATTATGTATTGTTATTTCCGCGATAATTCGCACCCTTTACTTACAAGTGTTCAGAGACTCATCCCTACGTCTACCCTACGTTGTCCTTCCTACATCTTCCATCTCCTATTATCCTGACGTATTTCGGGTTGATTTTCGGTACGTATTCACGCTACCCCTATTCCCTATTCTCACTGCTCCTGATTTCCACTTCCCATCCCCTGAAGCGTGGCTCAACGGACGGACAGCC
This sequence comes from Cylloceria caligata, assembly GCA_963942595.1. NCBI lineage: Eukaryota > Metazoa > Arthropoda > Insecta > Hymenoptera > Ichneumonidae > Cylloceria > Cylloceria caligata. The sequence continues at coordinate 41,032,635 of OZ012709.1, read as the reverse complement.
GCTGAAGATAATGCGCGAGAGCGAGTGACGCCGTACACAAGGGATGAAGAGGGTGCCGAGAACAGACGTTCGGGCCTTCTATATCCTCCCTTCGACCAAATTATCCGCATAATCGTTGTGCGCCCGCGCTTCCGAGTGTTTGTACGTTTGTTGTAACCCCAGCAGCACACCCTACGAGTCTCCGGGGTTGTTAATCTACGAATTACGATCAGCGAAACAGAACACCAGTCACGCGTGAATTCCGCATTCCCATTTGATTGTACCATGCATCTTGTACCATATGCATCATTATGTGTTCGTACATGTGTAGACCAATTGGATACAATATCATTATTTTCTGTCAAACAAATGATAGAAATACAGATATTGACCAAAAGAATATGATTTTCTTCAGTTTGTAAAAAAAAAAAAGCGCAATTCTTGATAGTTTTGTCAAAAAAAGTAGCTGTTAGATAAAACGTCATTATTTTAAGAAAAGGTTTCTCTCAAAAATTTTAATCTGCATTCGAAACTACAGCTTCCATTTCTATATTCATCATTTGTTAATTAGATATTACTTACCCGTATGCGTTCTCTGGTGGGCCTTGAGATGGGAACTCTTTGTATAAACTTTTTTGCAGCCAGGAAACTGACACTTGTGTATCCTGCGTTTCGTGTCCTGGGGACTGTGTTCGTGACTCCTTGCATGGTGTCTGCTGGCCATCGATGACGCCACCGTCGGTGCTGTACCTACGTGACTGTGCTGCGTACCGGTTACCGTTGGAAAACCGTTCGCCGTTACGGAGATCAGTCTGAAAATTTATTAACAAATAATCAATTGACTATCTTGCCGGTTCAATAGTTTTAGGAAAATTTCGCGTTTGTCGATTTTATTATAACCGTTTTTTTTTTTTAATTCTTTCTCACCTGGCGACACCTTGGCCGTTACTCGCTGTAACCCTCACGATTGCACTTCTGCCTCCCGTCCCGTGAAGATTGAGGTTGTGAACATCGAGCAACGAGCTGCCGCTCGATGAGTGACTCGAGTTGGAATGACCTTGTCCCGATTCGGGACTCGATGGTGGCGTTAGAATTTGGCCCTCGCCCTCGCAACCACTATCGTCCTCCTCCTCGATTTCCTGTAAAAAAGAAGGTAACAATTTGAAGATTTTTATTATTCCATCTCTGATCAAACTTATCCGTGGTTTTCACAATCAAAAGAGTTTGTACGTAACCACAATTTTCTATTAATTAAATATTTGGTGACTGATGGTATTAGAGAGAAAAAATCCTTCATTTGTATTATGTAATAACTCCGTACCTCGTGTTCTTCGTCCTCTTCGAGGTCTTCGCTTGGCTCCTTTTTGAGGATAAGAGCTCTGCACGAGAGGGTAGACGAACAGTCCCAAGAGAGGGCTGAACACGCCGAACTCGCTGAGGACATGGATAAGGAATCGAGGTGACGATCCAGGAGATCCCTGTCCCGTCCGTTGTGATTGTGCTCGCCAGGACTTAACTTCATATCATCCAGGCAGAGGGGATCTCTGTCGTCTGGTGACGTAGTGACCTGAAGCAAGCACCACACTTTTTTTTACCAATCTAAATCCTTTCAAAATCTTCTTGCTATACAATCAATGATGCTCATATATGACCTATCGGTTGATAGGTCATTCATGAAGATAAAAGAACTTTTTTATCTTCATGAATGCCAAATATAAATCGACGACTTACCTCCATTTTGATTTGGGGTTCATACTGTGTGGTGGTTGTGCAGGTCGTCGCCGTCCAAGAGATCGGTGGCGCCCGGAAGAGGTTCCACGGTGCCGTGTCCAGCTCCGCGGGCAGCTTTTTGTACGATTGTAGCTTCGGTTCGTCCTTCAGGTACCTCTCCATTTCGTAGCATGTCTGGAATTAAAGTAAAGAAAAAATTAGCTGTTAATCCAATGTATCCATCGGTAAATATCAACATTTTGCAACATTATATGCTAGGTGTATAGCAGGAAATCGTGTGATAACTGAGGCTGCCCAAGTTGTAGTTGGATAAAGCTTCAAAACGCAGAATTTCTATCGAGCGCCAATGGAAATGTAGGAACAGGGTGGCAGAAAAACGAAGAAAAACTCATGGCAAAACTCCGTCGGCTCCAGAGCTTACGCAATGCGAAAGTTATGGTGCGGCAGGTGGTACAGCACGATGGAAAGACGCGCCTTCCGGAATATCAAACGAACCTTTGAACGGGAAAGATCAGAGTGAAGGAAAACTCGAGGGTAAAGACAAGTTTTTTTTCTGGCTTCGAGTATTTTCGAATCTTCTCCTACTGCGAGTACTACCGGTCGAGCGGTCGACTACTTCGTATGGAAAAAAGTTTCAAATGAAAATAAAAGAAACCACTAACACTATAAGAAAACCTACACTTTCCTTTGTATGAAGCTTTATATAAGATAGCTTGAAATTTGAATAATTCATCAATAACATGTTGTCATTTTACAAAATGAATTGTGACATAAAATCTGATTTTATAACGATGCGGATGACGTTGATTACAGAATTGGTGCAACGTTGCAAAAAAATATAACCATTAGCGATATTCCTCGGAAAAGGGAGAAAAAAAAACTCGTACAGTGCTCGCAGTAAAAAAAATTTCGCAGTGATGTTATTAATGGAAAGAAAACTATGAGAAAGGGAAAAGTACGAGATGGTTGAAGACCAATGACCGAGCTAGACGTTATCCTCGTAGCTAGCCAGTCTCTACGATCTCTGAAAGTCCGTTCTTCGTCAGAAATAATGTGGTCTTGGTCATAACGCTCACCGAGGGCGTCGGTTTTTCCATTATTCACGGTTAAAAGTTTTTCACCTGCGGGCCCACTAGCTAACGTATAGTATACATCCAAAAGGAGAGAAAAGGAGAGAGAACAAGAGCATCGTCGTACCGGGACGCCGGAGGTCCGAGAGACCAACGGCACTATTATAACTTGAAGCTATTTTATCGTCCGCCCATGGAAGACCAGCCCTCGGCGCGCATTACTAAATGCAAGCAGGGCCAAGCGAAGCTTGCGGTTACAAACCGGAATTTCTAATCGCAAATTATGGGCTCAGTGCAGTCTGGAATTTCGAGGACCCAGGAACCTCGCGCAAAATCACGTACCTCGTGTACTATACTTGTGCCAGTATCTATACAAAACATTCTTAACAAATTCTAATTTATTACAGTAATTAACTTCTGCAATACAGGGCTCGTTAGGAAATTTCATTATTTGTAGAGTCACGAAACCGTAAAATTAATATTCTCTACGAAATATGAAGATTGAAAAGTCAATCGGTGCTTTAAAGTGCTTCTAACAATGACGTTTGTTTAAAACTCATTATATATTTAATTATAACAACAAAAAACAAATCTGAAGAATTTTGTTTTGACCGTATATTCTTCGGTAAGATTAAAAGATAATCAATTTTTCGAGGATTCTGAACGTTATCAAAGAAATGCAAAATAGAAATAATTGACCACTTCTATCGAGACGAAAAACTAGATTGAATATTCTCGAAAGATAAATAAAAAATATATATATAAAAGTAAGAACTGAGGACTTAATGCATGAGCACCTCTACACTTTTCGTCGCATCTCTTAGCAAAATACTTGGAAAAAGTAACCGCTAGGCTTTCCGGTTAAGCGATCTGTGGTTTTACGACTCTGACAGGACGATACGAACGGTACGGGAAGAGCAGCAATATAGCAGCAATGCGGCAAGCGTCGTGTTCAACGCCCAGCCACTTGCATTTTGCTTTGGTTTTTCTCTTCGTTTCTTTCACGCCTCTATTGGCACCATTAAATTCTAAACTGCGTGCGATAACTCGAGAATCCCCTTGGTGCATAAAACGAACGCCGATGCGCCAGTCTTACCATATATTCTTTAGAACTTCTAGTTACATTCATGTCTGACTAAGAATGTTCATATCTACACGTGACACTTTACCACCGACCGTAAGCTCTTGTTTTTTTTTTTTTACTAATGCTACGTAAAATACTTTTATCTATAATGTACGCTGATGATGAACTATCGTAAGTTACCATGGTAGAATTAATAATAAATTGGTTGAATTTTGTTCCTACTATTGTCGGGATATTAATGTAATCCAAATTTTTACGCGAACAATTGATCTTTCTGTTAAAAAGAGAACGGTGAACTGTGTTCCACAGTTCTACAGTTCAACGTATCGTCTTTTATCCAAAATATCAATCGTGGCAATGAAATTCACGACATACGACAGTAATACTTCTCTGTGTGTAGCACATTCTCTTAGAACTAATACGAATTATCGTTCGTACCCTTATCAGTGCCTGGTCTTACACTTCCTTATTTCCTTAGACTTTAAGCTCGCCTATTTTGCAGTTTTTCACTAATTCTGCTATTTGCTACGTACATTCGGTACTGCAATTTTCCTTCTTTAAGCCGTCCACGGTGTATTTCAACCACTGAGAGACATCATTTACAACAGCTTCTCAGAATTTTCGTGAGAAAACGAGAAAGATTAACGCATATAACGAATACAAATAGACTAGAGCAGAGTGCAGATATGCCTTTCTTCATTCTTATTCGCATGCTTCCTGGTAACTAAAGAGAGCAGATGCGCTTTAACGAAACGAGAAAAGAGTGAACCTCTGAGACTGAGATAGACTGCTGAGTGTGTTGCAACGCTATATGCATGAAAAGCAAAAAGCGGTAGAACTGTTGGCTTTCTTCACGCGGTAGTTTTAATGAGTATTAATAACAGCAGCTGCTTGGTTTTTCGAAAATACGAGTATACGCGATACGCATGTAGCAGCCTATTCCGTGCAGACCGTCATTCGTCAGTATGCGCTACAGTGAATGCTCGATTGTGGTAATGCGAGAAAGAGCAACAGAGGTTAGTCTGGGTGAAAACTTTGCAGGTGGGCGAGAGTCTTGAATAAGAAAAAGGGAAGAAAGGGAATGGGGCTTGCGGAAGGAAAGTATCCCGAGGGACGAAGGGTACATTCAGGCTTGGAAGATCCTGGTGTACGTATATACTGATATAGTACGTTGCTCGTGTGTGTTTGTGTGTGTAGTTTAAAGTACAGTTGAGTGACGAAGGTGTGTCTAAGGAGAGAAAGCAAACGGCTACGTCTGTTTCGTCCTCTTTCTCGCAGACGTACTATAATACGCAGAAGAGCAGAGCTTGCGAACCACACAAAGCGAACTCTGTTCATTCATAACGTGCGAGAAAACGAAACCATGTGCTAACTCCCTTTCTGTTGGCACTTCTATCTGTGTGTGAAACTTTTTTAGACTGTACACGGGACTATGTAAATGTCGATATTCAATTCTATCTTCTTGGATGTGAAATATTCTGACAACAGTCTCGTAGGTGTGAATCTGCCGTTCACTGATTGTTTCAATGTAAGTATCTTATTATGTTGGCTTGGAAGCGTTATTTTCTGAATTATTATCCTGGCAGGTACGTCTTTACGCTATTTATAAATGGAATAAGAGTCAAGAAATTGAATGCCATACATAAATTGATAAAAAAAAGACGCAGGAAAGGTGGTTGATTAAAATAAAATAATTGATGTTTTCGTATTTTTCGTATTTATCTGGAGACTTTGTAGTTTTCATCTATTTTTCGCATCGATATACTGTTTTTATAAATCGAACGATTACCAATTCTACGCTGGACTTTTCAAGAAGTCAGAGTCAAAGACTACGAATAAGAATATGTGTTTCTCTAAGTATACGTAAACTATTTTATTCGCCCTCTCCCATCTCTAAGTTAGCACCACAATCCCCGAGATTTCTCCGTGCAGAAAATATCCAGAAACCCTTCTCGCCATCTCGCCTCACTGTGAAATTGCTTTATCGTTATTCTCGTTCTCCCAGTCGAAAGGTATCCACCTCTGGGACTAGCGAGAAAGCACTGGAAGCCACTACGGCCACTGGTAGAAGCTGAACCGGTAGCAGTAACTATAGAACCAGACGCGCGTATCTTCTTCATCCTCCACTCAGCGCCTTCCTCGACCTCCAAAATCGCGTTATTCACCGTCGACACTTTCCCCAAGGATCTCAGCGCATTGCACTCCAAAGAAGTGGATATAAGAATATAAAAAGAGATAGAAAAAAAAACAGCATACATCTCCTAAAGAAAAGAAAATGGTGTGCTAAAGCACGTACTACACAGGGACAAATACAAAAGAGTGAGTGCCTAAAAATAAAAATAATAATTTTGAGAAAAAATATTCCCGGAGTGAGCGAGAAAGCTCGTACACGGCTAAAAAAAATATAATAAAAAAGTAAAATAGAACAGAAGATATACAATGAGAAGCGCTCTGGTGGTAACAGCAAAATAGACCATTCCGAGTACGACCATGACACTCAGGCGAAGTAGAATGGAAGCAGGAAACACGAAGAAGAAGGCGAAGTAGAAGACGAAAAAGAGATTACCCATCCATAGACTCTCTGTCTCTTGTTTCCCACTGGGGAGCGGAAAGTGCGGTGGATGAAGAACGAGGTTAGGTAGGTGCTGGCTGCTTGCGAAAATGGTGAGTGAACTCTGAGGGTGGTCGTAGAAACCTCCCTTGCCCCTATATTTCTACTCTTATTCCCTGCCTACCCTCTTTTAACGCTTTGCTCCTATTCCGCTCATATATAACTACATAGCTTCTGCGGAAGGCCAGCAGAGTGGGAAGAGTGCAAAAGTAAAAAGGAACAGGGAACGTAAACCACTTGGGTGAAGAGATAATCTTCCGAGGGCGCTAGATTCGCACGAGCGCAGTAGATATACGTAACCTGGATATAGTACTACACACATACAGCTTATATCAAGAGTACCCTAGCCTAGCATCAAATAAGAAGTTCCACCGTAATTCCAGCCGACTGTCATTAACAGTGAGCCTCCTCCAACTTCCTTCTTCGCGTCTTCCTATATTACTCTACTTATTCTTCGTTCACCTTCTTGTTTGCACCCTGCAAACGTCCATAGTCGCATCCTACACTGCAGACGAAACGCGTTCGGTCGAGGGAAAATGAATGATAACCGCTACTCGATCTTTTCAGGTCCCCGCTTTCCGTCTTCTATTCTCGTGGTTCATCCTTTTCCAAGTTCTGTTGAAGCGTCGATGACCCGCAGCTCAATCCATAGTAAGAAAGGATAGGGAAGAGAAAGGATGAAAAGGGAAGAGAAAGAGAGGAAAGGGAAGAGAGAAAGAGTTGGGAAGGAAAGCGAAGAGAAGAGTATAGAAGGGCAAGGCATGACAGAGAGAAGCAAAGGACGACCGCAGCAGAGCTAGGAAGTAGGAACGTGGTACCAAGAGAGAGAGAGAGAGACAGCCCGCTATGGCATCCTGCCAGACCGTTAAAGAGATTCCCGCAACTTTAAGGACGCCGTAAAGCCGCGAATTTATTTCGCTCTTCGCACAGTGTCAAAGCGAGAAAGCAAGGGATAGAGAGTGAGCACTACGTACGGGCATGGAATTTCTATGGTAGATGACCGAAAGAGCCACTTCTCTTCTGCTTTCTTCTTCTCTTGTGTTATTTTTCGCTTATCTCATTCTTCGCTGAGAGATAGATAACTATTCTAGGAATAACGTTGCAAGAATCCAACCGAGTGTTAGATATTATGCATCATGCGGAAGGTCCGCAGAAATAGAAACAATGCTTCACCGAGAAATATAGTTTTGTTATTCCAAGAAAATGTGTTTTCCTGATAATTACCTTGTTCTCGCAGTAAAACTATAAATACAGACAGCACGAAATTACTTTGCGGCAGCAATTGGTTTTATTATTACGACAACATTTTTTTTTTTGTTAACTGCAACGAATTAGTTTATTACGGGAACAAACTATGCCTGCTGCTCGAGCAAGCGAATACAGGATTGAACAAACCTAATATTATTTAATTCCGGAGCTAAGCTGTTTTATTAGAGTAACAAAATTTGTTTTGTTGTGGTAGCAAATCGCTCCAGTCGAAAAATGTTGCTACGACAATAACGTAACATACTGGTTTTATTGTTCCTACGTTAAGTAGCCAAATTAATTACATTAACAATATTCTTGATGACCCAGCAAACATTTTTCTACGTACTCATCCGATGTACTTAAATTTTTCTTTAACGACACGCGAAGAAAAATATCAACGTGATAAATAATATTATAACTGCGGTAAGCAAAACGTTTTTCATATATTTGGGGAACTCGTGCCACGTTGTAAAGATCTCAAGAGCTTTGTCAACTCCGTAATATGAGTTTTACGTAATATCAGTGGAAACCTTTTTACTAAGTATAATAAATTCATCCCTCGGAGCCTCGACCGTACTCGAAGAATAAGTTTCTTTAAATTTTTAGGTAATATACATATTGACGCGTGGATAAAATATATTCTGAGTAGAAGCTGGAACGCGCTCGCTGTTACTCGTTGAAGCTCGATATCACTGAAGAACTCATCGATTAATAAACAAGAATGCTACAGCGCTGTCAGATCATGCAATCGAGCAAGCGAGTTCTTTTCATAATCATCCTTAAAACGGATAATTGATACTAAACACAAAAAACTTGAGTTCCATTTTTAAGTTTTTGGAGGTAATGAATGAATTTTGTTTTAAATCACCCAGAATTTGTTCTTCTTGTTTTCACAGAATCATCCTTTCATTCAGAAATCAAGAAAATTCACGACTCCCTGGTCTGACAATAACCATGGGTCAGGGTTAACGACGCTAACAAGGCAGGTTTGAGTGACTTACCCCTAATTCGGAGCTCCCTATCCCTACACTCACGTGGATACGGTCGTTTCGAACACGAGACAGTCACAGAAATGCAAATCCGTCGTTATTCATCGACTCGTGCATTGCCACAAAAATGTCCAGCAGATAACTTGACTTTTATTAAGAGTCTTGCACGCATAGCGCATCATAACCAGTTACCCGAAAGAGATTATTTCTGATAGTACAGTACGAATAGCAGTTGATATACGTGTGCAATTGTATTTTATTGTTCTATGACGTCAGCTCGTTTAGCGAAAACTTCTCGTGCAAAGTCTAGGCTCGTTAGCGGACAATTTGTAAAGCGCCATTGCCTCGCTGCGACCATTCTGTCTTGACTGCCTTTTCTACAGCTTCTGATGCTGGCAGAGCATGCAGCAAAAGATTGGCCATCACACGCACGCTTGGTCACGATGGTTGCTGAGCGAGTTCATCGAACGTTTCAACTACAGAAGTACATTACGTAAACATAAGACGAAATATCATACCGTTCAGTTTAATTCTACTGTAATACAATACATTGGATAAGAAACAAACTGCACCCCACGGTCATTCAACTACAAAGCATTTTCAGAGTCGATTTCGTATCAGGGGTACAAATTGAAAATGCGGGTTTGATAACAGATGGCGTTACTAACGCTATACGCATCAGGCAGTACTGTGACTATGTTCATGTCAAAGCTACGTCTTATAGCTTTAATTTTCAGTATGTGTCAATTTGTCGCAGTGTCAAATTCATAGTTTTTTTGAGCTCTCAATATGTCGAGTTTCGTGCCAACAAAACAGCATTTGCGGGAAGTTTTAATTTACTTCTTTAATTTGAAGAAAAGTGCTGCTGAAGCACATCGATTGGTCTCCGAGGCTTATCCGAGTCATGTTCCATCGGTTTCAACGTGCGAGAGATGGTTTGTGCGGTTTAGAAGTGGTGATTTTGACGTTGAGGACAAAGAGCGGCCGGGCCAAGTGAAAAAGTTTGAGAATGCTGAATTGGAGGCAATACTCAATGAAGACTCGTGTCAAACTCAACAAGAGCTCGCAGATTCATTGGGAGTGACACAACAAGCCATTTCCCATCGTATAAAAGCCCTCGGAATGATCCAAAAGCAAGGACATTGGGTGCCGTATGAGCTGAAGCCGAGAGACGTCGAGCGCCGTTTTTTTGCATGCGAACTGCTGCTCGAACGGCAAAAACGGAAGGGTTTTTTGCATCGCATTGTCACTGGTGATGAAAAGTGGATCCATTACGATAACCCGAAGCGCAAAAAATCATATGGTTACCCCGGCCATGCATCATCATCGACGGCCAAACCAAATATTCACGGCGCCAAGCTCATGCTCTGTATTTGGTGGGACCAGCTGGGTGTGGTGTATTATGAGCTATTGAAATCGAACGAAACCATCACAGGAGCACTATACCGAACTCAATTGATGCGTTTGAGCCGCGCACTCAAAGAAAAACGGCCACAATACGAGCAAAGACACGACAAAGTAATTTTGCAACATGACAACGCTCGGCCACATGTTGCAGCGCCGGTCAAAACATACCTACAAACGCTGAAATGGGAAGTCTTACCCCACCCGCCGTATAGCCCAGATATTGCTCCTTCCGATTACCACCTTTTCCGATCGATGACACATGGCCTAGCTGACCAGCGCTTCCATTCTTACGAAGAAGCCCAAAAATGGGTCGATGACTGGATAGCAGCCAAGCCGGCCGAATTTTTTCGCGACGGTATCCGTAAATTGCCAGAAAGATGGGAAAAAGTTGTGGCTAGCGATGGACAATACTTTGAATAATTCATTTGTTACCATTTTTTCAGAATAAACGTTCAAAAATAGAAAAAAATCCCGCATTTTCAATTTGTACTCCTGATAATTAATTTTTATCCGAATATAGACAAATAAATGTCTATTTAATTTCATAAATTCAATGCAATTTTAAGAACAAAAAATGAGTTTCAAATTAACTTGAAACTCTGTCGGAAGAATCATTTTAGTTTTGAATTTTTCCTTCTTTAATCGAAAAATTTAATAAAAATTTTAATAACCTTTACACAGTTAAAAATAAATGTTAATCTTGATTCAACTACATCCCCCATGGAAATAAAGTATATTCGAGATAATATATAGAATATATCGACGCTACTTACGAAAAGTAGCACGATTCAAATTTCTTACGAAAACTAACACGTTTGTAATTCCACCGCGAAAACCAACACGTTTCGATATTCGACGCGAAAACTAGCATGTTTCGGCTTCCACCCCGAAAATTAGCATGTTTCGGCTTTTATAGCGAAAACCAGCATGATTCGGCTTCTGCCGCGAAAAGTAGCATGTTTCGGCTTCCGTCGTAAAAACTAGCATATTTCGATTTGCACTGGAAAAACTATTATATTTGCCGAACTAAATCGAACAAGATTCAGAACTTTCACAAATGTTTCAATAATTTTTTCGGGAGCGCTATAAGGAACGAATGAAAAACATTAAGGGTGTATCGCCCGTACACTCTTGAACATTTATATTCGTTTTCTATTAGAAAAATAATAACATTATTGAAAATACGATTCAACAAATTTACTGAAATCTTAGAGATCGCTATCGTCTTATATTCTCGAATAAGCTTGATTATGTTCCATAGGAATGAAATCTCTGTCAAGCATTGCTTGTAAATCTTTTTTTTTTCCTTGGAGCAAGAGAGATTTCTCGATCGAAATCATATTTAACGCGGACTGTATCGACGTAAGGTTGAACGAATATTTCCCAAATACTCGCAATTTTAATTGGTGTCCAGATAAAATTTTTGAGATTTCTACGAAATCGTGAATTTTTCTTTGTGCTACTTCATTGACGGAGTAAGGCATTGTTGTTTTGGCCTCTTTGCTGTTTGCCATCTTATGATAAGCCTAGCAGACCAAAATTCAAACAGTAAAATATGTATGAAATAAATTCAAACAAAAAATAAAACAGTATCAAATAACAAGCAAAAATACTTCGTCATTTGGAGTAAAAAAGGATGTTCAAAAAACGTGGAGTGAAAAATGAGAAACAATTCCAGTGATACTGAAACGTGCTCATTTTCGCGGTGAAAGTCGAGACCTGCTAGTTTTCATGGTAAAAGCCGAACCATGCTAGTTTTCGTGGCGAATATCGAAATGTGCTAGTTTTCGTGACAAAAGCCGAAACATGCTAGTTTTCGCGTTGATATCAAGCGTGCTTGTTTTCGTATGAAATCTGGAACATTCTAGTTTTCGTCGTCGATATAATTATATACAATGGCAAAAAGTTCTATATCCTGTATATATATTTTATATACACACAGGATATATCCTAAAAGATATGTCTCGAATATTTTCGTGAAAAGTCTGGTTGTATGAAAATTTTTCGCTTTGTGCTTTATTTTTCATTTTGCTTTTCACTTTGGTCGTCGTTTTGTTTCTTCTCGCACGTTCATGCGATTTATTCGTTTCATCCCCAAAAGCATTTTGCCAAACGCAAGCACGCAACTTTTCTTTTTTTGATGGACACTGCGTTACAGTGTATAGTATTTTCTAGGTCGCACCCACGTTACTGGTTTACCACCGCAGTGAAAAACATGACGATATATTGCGTGGATAAAAAAAAGTGACGGGTCTGTAGCACGGCTCTCCTCAGTCGAGAACGTAGTGTGACGTTGCGATTGACGCTGCCGATGCGTGGATACTCAAGCGAAATAAAAACAAAACCATGAGTTGTGGTCTGGGTCGTACCTGCACCTGCAACCATTCAAACCACCACCAGCAGTATATGTCCCTGGACAGGATTTTCCGATACTCAAAATCTATATACGAGAAAGAGACCGCAAATTAATAATATTGATAGTGCTGAAACGTTTTTTTTTTTTTTTTTTTTTTTTTTTTTTTTTTTTTTTTTTTTTTTTTTTTAATATTCTTTTAGAAGAGTCGAAAAAGAGATTATATGAAAAAATTCGTCCGTTGAATAATTCAACTACCACTCATTCGGTTTATACAGTTTAGAATAATTTGGTTAGATCCGAAAATACGTTCACGATAAAATGGTATTGATTCAATGTTATAACGAGCTCTGAATGCTAAAACATTTTATTCAAACAAATAATTGTAACTCTGATGCAATAATGACGACTGTAACTTTAAATACGATGAAAAAATATATTGAAATATTAATGAAAAAATAATAAACGTATATCTTTAACCATTTCTGAGAATAATTGCTTTTAAAATAAATAACAAAATAATTCGTCACAAATATAAACAATTTTCCTGAATATGTATCTTTACCATTTTTTCAACGCTAGGGCGATTAAAATGTGATAGATTATGGCATAAATAAGACAATGGCTTAATTGATTAAACAAATAGTTTCTAGCATCTTGATTTACAGGAATGTCACAGATATGTGTAAGTGAGATACTGGATTAAAAATCTAATCTTTTGTTCAATCAAGTATACGTACAGTAACAAGTGTACAATATACACTTGTTATATAATAATAATAAATGTATAATATACACTTGTTATATATAATTGTGTATAATATACACACATTATGGTCCACGGGTTGTAAACACGTACATACGATAAAAACCAGTCATGGTTCACTACCACAGTAATGCTACATTGTGAAATATGTATCCGTCTCGTCGAGAGTTGCTGAAGACTCTGGTTCTATTCAATGATAAGTGGCGCGAATAAAACCGGCGGCGGGCAATGAGATTGTAAGCACTGGTTGGAGGTGGGTCTAGGTGTCGATACGTCAACCACTCTCCTCCACCCCTTTTCCATATTCACACTCCCTCATTTTCTACCTCAGCAAACAATTTTGTTATTAAACCCGGGCGCTTTCTTAGCAGAAACGTCAAAAAGATCTGAATTCAATTTTTTCCTACGATAAGTTGCAGTCATTAGTACGGTGATCAAGAGACGCGGTAACGTCTCGTGAAAAGTACATTTATCTACATTACCGACTAACCAGCGGGACACTCGAAATTCTCTTACTCGAGCCAACTCAATTTAACCACAATTTAAGAGAGTTTGAGATAAAAATGGATGCTGTAGCTATTTCCCATATCGAAGATCCATTGATTTAAATATTTCAAAACGATGTTTCTTTTATCTATTATCGCAGTGGCCGTTACTCGGTAATGATATTAAATTTCAATATCGTTACATTTTCGGGAATTCGTGTACATAAAGGATTAATACCTACGTTCATAGATTAAGTATTGAAATGGTACATTTTTTTAATCGTCCAATGATGAACTAGACATAAATATATGTTTTTTTTTCATAGAGCATTATAAAAATAAGCCGAAAAAATCTTGGTTCTTGATATTTTCTAGGAGATTCAGAAAACTGTAAATGCAAGAATGATTGAAAGTGGGGTTTAGCGTGTGAGGTTGCATACATAAATTTCATAGCGACAATACATATTCACGATGGAATTCATACGCTGTCAGAGGCAGTGCTTGCTCGAGTGAATAGATAGATATTATGGATGTCATACGGGCGTGGAGTACATAGACCAAGTGTGCGAATATGTGCGTGCTTCGAGATAGAGACTGAGTGAGAAATCCGAGTGAGCCTTGGCTCGGTCGACGAGGTTCAGCGACGGATGGGAACGTACGACATACGTATGAGCTTCTACCACGCGATAGGTACCTACTATTATACTACTCGTACCATACGTATATTCACTCTCGTAGCTGCTGAGAACCTGGGTACGCGCGTTCACGTACGATTCACGCTCGTACGAACGGGAAGTGGGAGTTGTGTGACACGCTAGGCTGATGCTGAGAGTGAGTGAGAAGCTTGAGTTGAGGAAGCGAAAGGTATAATACAGAGTATTATAGAAGCTGCTGGTATGGCACAGAGAACGGAGCACGTTCACGTGACGTGACATCCTATCGTCTGCACATACTCAGAATATAACGAAGGATTTTGGATTTTGGATTCTTGGGATGTTGCATGAAAAGGATTCCTGAGTATCAAATTGAGGAACAGTTCAATACGTTCAAGAGGTTATATTACGCGTAATATATATTGCATTTTATAATATTGCATTGCATTCAGTGATTTTATCTAGCATTTTACGACATTGTATTGTATTCAGTGATTTTATATTGCATTTTACGACATTGTATTGTATTCAGTGATTTATTATTACATTGTACGCCATTGCATTAAATTCAATGATTTAAAAAAACAGTATGAGCCACAACATATTAGAAGATGAATCACGTATTTTGAAAATGAACATTTAGATTACAGTTATGGTACATGATTGTATTAACGTAAAAGTTTTTTTTGATACTTTGATTTGAGGTGAGTGTAAGACACTGTTAAAAATTCAATGTTAAAAATAAACTTTACGCGGTGCTGACATCAGTCTTCTTCGACGACAGTGTCAATTGTTGATGTCAATTTGTATGATAACATTTTTTACATACATTACTTGAAAAATAGGTGAATAAAATTCAATGACATTATTGAATTTAATTCCTGTCATTATTCTGCATTTATTGCTAATGGTTTATTGATTTTTATCTCTCCGTCTCGAAAATTCATGTATTGAAAACCTTGAGGTGGGAGCCGAATAATTTTAATACACTTTAGTGTGTAATTTTTAAAATATAAAAATTGTTTCTATCAACACCAAATCGGTCAAGAGTGATCACAAGTCCACAGCAATCATCTTAAACGCGCTGAATATTTAACTGTGCAGATAAAATGTAATTATCATTAACATTGATACGAGTGGTGCATAAAAATAAATACTTTTATTCCATAGTTATTTAATGCTAATAAAAAATCTTGAAAATTCTTTCGAAAATCATGTAGAGTATACCCTAGCTACGTTATGCGTGATAAATTATCAAAAGAGATTTAAGAACCGCGCAATTTTTATCAAACTTAGCATTGCGTATTAAGACGTTGCCATTTCTGGCACGGACTTTGATAGATGCGGCTCGTACACTCGAATGGTTTTCGTGTTAAACAGACATTACGTTAGAGGATGTGTATCGATGATCGAGCCAGAAACGCCACAGGAGAAACTGGAATAGGACTCGGAGAGTCATGGAAGCCCGGGCACCTTGTGAATGTGCATCGGCCGCGAGCTTCTCGATGCTTTGCAGGAAACGCAATGGCTCCTGCTTCTGCTTCTGCTGCTGTACCAGGCCAAGCTGACTGCGGCGTAGAGTGCAGTGCGGAAAACAGCATTGCCTTCGCTGTCGGACGGCGGGCCACATAAATCCCGATTCCGACTCGAGCGAAAACGGTTCCTCCGCGTAGTTCGAAGCTACGGCCATAATTCCAAAGTCGCTCGAGTTCCCGGACCGTCTACGAAGCGACTGCCTCACTGTAGTGTACCAGACTCTACATCGGTAGGACATTGTACAGCTCAGCATATCTCAATAGAACATAGCACGGTCTAGAATATAGCGTCGTACAGCAGTTCCCATGGCATGACATAGTCCCCCAATCTGGTCTTTGCTGCTGGTTGGGTGGTTCTTCAATGTGAAATTAACCGATGTTTGTTCTCTGTATTGTCTAGAAGTATCAGGTATATCCCTCACCGTTTCCTCTGCTCTGTTTCAGTCTGAATAAACCCCTAAGCCAGCGTAATCCGCAGCGGCTTCTATATGTCTAGTGATCTTCTTCGCAAATCAATCAACCTTGTCACCGCGGGGCAAATGTGCCCGTAAAGGGTCATAATTAAGAATTTTAGCCACGATTCGTGATATTTCTTCTTCCATGACACATAAACTCGGTAACCGCTACTGTTTTCATCCAATCTTTGTTTTCTAGACGATAACTGGTTTCGACATTTGAGTTGGATACATGAGTCGTCATATTCCGAATTTAATATTTTCGTTAATAATTTGATAGATTTTAATGTACTACAAGGAAACCCTAGATATAATTTCTTTGTTCTATATTATTCAAGCGTAATTAATCTCCACTAACGACAATTGAATTGTAAAAATATCAGCGTTAATCAATTTGAAGAAAACGATTTAGGGAGACTATAATATTCAAATTTACCAATTTTTATGCTGTACGGAGTGAAAAAAATAGTTAACGATTGCCAGCTATCAGCTGTATCAACCAATGAATTGTTTCATTTTATCAATGTTTTGGTAGCTTGATCAACAATCGGTTATCACAACTAATCTTTTTTCTTCTTATGATTTATTCTTCTTCTTATTCAACTACAATACTCGTAGAAAATCTTAATTTAATTTATCACTTCAAAGGGTATTTAGAGAAGTCCCCAGTTTTCTCAGAGTCCTCGAGAGACCCTCAGCTCATAAGCAATATCTAGCGGATAATTCAAGACATTCGGTCACTTTTGTATTCCGCTCCATATTAATAAAGCTTTTTCCGGTTTCTCTATCAAAAATCACTTCTGTCACGGTCTTCTCCGAGACTTCTTCGTTGTCTAAGTGCACGCCTCACAATTCGCATTTCCTGTAATTCTTCGGTAGAGCGCAATGGGATTCGATCGGTCTGTTCATAATTTCTTACAGTGTCCCTCGAATCGTTCGATTTATGCCCGGACGACTCGAGTACACTGGTGCGGCAGTTCATCGAGAACGGACTCTTCGTTTTCGGGCTTCTAATCGAACGCTTCTATTCGTGTACGGATTTGTTCTAAAGGATGCATCTCACTTGCTACTCTCCGGGTTTTTTATTTCAACCGGTAATTCTTCAACGTGCATCATGGAACATCCGACTTAGGCCCGGACTACTAGTATTCACTCGTGCGGAGCTACTCAGTGACAATACAAACAATTTGGTACAGTTCGTGAAACGGTCTCTTCTCTCTCGGAAGCCATTGTACCGGTTCCCGAGCCTCGCAGTGCGCTTCGCCAATGTTCCGGAACAAATTGACACTAAATTCGCTCATTCTGTATACTGTGTTGTTCTCTCAATCTTACACTCATACACTTTGTTCGCTTTAATCACAACGAATAAATCTTCACATCCGTCCAACTTGAACGTTAACCCAGCAATTTCCACGTGTTCTATTCTTATCTATCTCATGCAAATTTCCTTACGTTAAATCTCCTGAAAGCCAGATTTCCTTCACCGTCCTCAAAACAAAGGGTGACATCGACAGGGTTGACATGGCATTTTGCAAAATATAAGTTACGCCAAACTATTCGAAAAATCAATTGGTATTTTTTGTCAAGATATATATATATATATCAGATATAGTGCAATTAACATTTGTCTCTCGTCGTAGCCTCTAATTTACGAGGTAGATTGTGAACTCACTCGTTTGACCTCATCCCAGTTCTCTTCGAAAGCATCTATGCAGGGAAAACCATTCCAACATATCCAAAGTACATGCCGGCAATTTGTGCTCAATGGTTGTGGCAGTCGGTCAGGTATTTAGCCTGCAATTGCTGGATCATTGTGTAGGAATGAATTGGTAGACCAAGGGGGAGGGAGGAGGGAAATACCTCTCAACCCTGTGATCCCAAAAGCCAGCCACATCAGAACAGAACGTGCATACGCGAACACGGATATGCACGTGTATGGAATAAACATTCGTAGAACGCGGAAACGAGGGAAGCTAACGCGTAGCCTACTGCCCCATTAACGGCCTACATCCCTGGCTAGTTTTATCCTCCCTCGTAATTTATTTTGTGGAAACAAAAAAAAATAAATAAATAAATAAAAACAGTGGAGAATACAACGATTAATTCAACTGGGAATGTTACATTGTCCCAGAGGTCTCGCACTGTCTTCCTCATGCTTTGCCTGTTTCCACAGCAATATTTCTCTCGCGTTGTATCTTTTAAACTGTCTCTTTCTCTTTCATTCCCCTCGCATCTCTTCGGACGTCTCGTTAACACTGCGAGGACAGAGAACGAAAAAATGAAAGAAAAAAAACAACAAAAAAAAAACATAAAGGGTGGGTTTGGTTACACTCTCGACCTACCCCTCTTTCGAGACAACATGCATTATTCAATTTCCTGGTTCACAGTCTATCGTGCGTCACAACGTGAAACGCAAGTGAGTCACCGGCTCATTGTATATATAACATCATTTTTCTCGGCTCTCGATGAATTGCACCGAAACGTGAATATATAATCGAACTGAGATAAAAATAGAAGAAGCGGACCTTGTGCTCCGAATAATAAAGGAATTGAACATCGTTTGTAAGAGAAAAATGGAATCGCAATGAAAAAATAAAGTATCTGAAACAAAAATTTGAGAACAATATTAAAAAATTGCAAAATTTAAACTTTAACATTGCTTCCTCGTTTTTTAATCCGCAATAGACACGTTTGCTTTAATGCGAAAGTACGTTTTTTTTTACATTTGATTTCATCATAGAATAAACTTTGCTACTACGGACCAAAAAAAATGAGGAAGCAATGTGCAAAATTCTGCTTCAGAAGTTTTTTTTTCATATAAAAGAACATTGCACTTTCGGAAGAGTCTCAGTTTTATTAAAATTCGAAAAATTCTTACCAAATTTTCTACTCTATATCGTCTGATGTTAATTCATTCATTTTTAAAAATTTGAAGCTCTACTTCGCGAAAATGATGCGAGGTACATCCAGGATTTTAAAAAAATCAACAAACCAACAAACAAAGAAGAGTAACTACTTCACTTGCGTACCAAATGTCAGCTCGATTAATAAAGTCGTTCCAGTGATTTCAATTTTACATGCTTAGTACCCCCCCCCCCCCCCCCCCCCACACGCGCACGCCCAGATAATTTTCTAAGCGTGATTTCTGGACGTTTTAGAGTATTTTAAGGACCCTGATATAAAAATCACAATTTTAATAATGGAAACAAACTTTCCTCTAAATAAAAAAATTCAGGTTTAATTACAATTTATTTATTTAAAGTTAATTTCGTATTCCAACATTTTTACCTAAATACAAATTTAAAGTACTTCTGCATTTCTAAGGCTCACTGGATGGATATGTTCGTGCATTTAACGAGAAATATTTCCATTTTTTCAATTCTTTCGTGTTTTCTTTCCTTTTTTGATTCCATCTTTCCTTTGTACCGTGAAGTCTTTCCAAAAGGATCCTATTCCGCATAGAAGCGTTCGACGTAACGTTAAGGTTGAACGAAAGGCAAGGAAGTCTCAACGAGTACGCGTTTCTTTTCTCTTTCTGTCTCTCTCTATAATTCATGTTTTCCCTATCACTGTTTCCCTTTCGCCCTTTCTATTTCGCTTTCCATCCAAATCTCACTCTCAGTCGCAACCTCGGCGTTCAAGCGGCACCCATGGGACTACGGTAGACAAAAATTCAATCTCTTTCACGTCGAGCTAAACAGTTTTTCCTGACGTTTTTATAATGCATATTTTTCGGTGTTTTCCCCCAAACAACCAAGAGAACCGTATCGCTATGTTCAGAAAGAAACAGACGTGGACGTAGAAAAAACAACCGAAAAATAACAAATATAAATAGGCAGATGTATGCATACGAGGACAAAGTCTCGAGCTATGAGAAAAATGCCTTGAAGCTTGGACGCTTTTCTTTCATTGGCACGCTGTTGCCTTTCCACTAGTTTTCTCTTTACTGCCAGACACCTAGCATGACATCTTTGAGCCTTTTGCCATGGCGTCAGCTCGTCGAGAAAGAAAAACGAGAAACAGAGGAAAAAGAAAAAGAGATACCAAAAGGAAGATGATGGAAAGGAGAACGGACACAAAGTGCAAGTGCAAGTACAGAATGAGGTAGAGTAGACCAACTAGAGTGTCTGGATGTGTTCTCTAGCTTAAGAAATATGTAGCGTAGAGACGCTACAGACGTAGGCTATACAGTAGAGTCCGTCATAAGTAATCAACTTGAAATTTGTGTCGTATTTTGATGAGTATTCCATCCCCTTGCATCACACATATTTCCGACTCGGACCAAACAAAGGTGCCCATCTATCCTTGGGACTAAATATCGGGAATTGCCCATTGGAGTCATCACTACAGCCTGTCGACATTTTTTCCTCGGAAAGTTAACTTATAGGAAAATATACTGTAAGGTACACGTAGATGCGAAGTTGGATGGTTATACTACGCAGGAGTAGATACATAAGTTGGGACACAGCAAGGACGGACGAGGCTGAAGCTTGAGAAGCACAACAGAGAGATGGTGTGAGTGTGTGATAGAGAAAGAGAGAGAGAGAGAGAGTAGAGGAATCTGACTTTGTAGCTGGAAGGTTTACACGGCCAATCTCGCTTTGATGTTTCCAGGCTCAGCACCTGGCCCCTGTACCCCCTTCCGACCCAACGGCACACTCGCATGGAGCATCAACGACGACGAAGACGACGATGCGGAGTAGGACCGACAACAGGAACTCCCTTACAACGTCCAACACGTTCCTCGTATTACGCGCTTAGATACGCATAACGTATGTATGTACCACAGTCGTATACATACCCCCTTACGTAGGAGAGTGCATCGTTCTACATACAGATACTCTGACTTTGGAGCTGGGTATGCTTGAATAGTCACGTAGCTTGATGGCAAGACGCGTGTTCAATTCGACGTAGATATACGACGTTGACGCTGCATTTGACCGACTTGGTTAATTGAACATACAGGACATGTTGTACGGATATAGTAACTTTATATAACTGAGATACTAAGTTTACTTTTGCTATTTCTATAATTTCACGAAGAGTCACAGGAGTCGGAACACTGAATAATTTACACCCGGCCATCTCCAAGATCTATACGTGTTCAATTTCCCAATTTAATCTCGTACGATTCGATCCCTTACCGGAGTAATTTCTTAGGTGAACCTTATGGGTTAATCTTATAGTCGAATATTCAAGGTACAACGTATCTTATCACCGTACATTCG
The DNA here is from genome assembly GCA_963942595.1 of Cylloceria caligata. Classification (NCBI taxonomy): domain Eukaryota; kingdom Metazoa; phylum Arthropoda; class Insecta; order Hymenoptera; family Ichneumonidae; genus Cylloceria; species Cylloceria caligata. The sequence continues at coordinate 41,011,041 of OZ012709.1, read as the reverse complement.
GAATAAGTTTTCAGTTCTAAGAACAGCTGCCTCTATTCAAAGATGAATTACTCGGATGCACTTTCACGTTCTGATCTTGACACGGGGTCGTATTAATTTATCTATATCTCCGACAGCGTTTATCTCGTATCAAAGATTTTACTTAGGCAATCCAGTGTCAGCTCAGTGAAGCGGTCGACAGGAAAAACGAACGAGGATCTAGGAAAGCAGGGGATGAAGAAGATAGTGTAGCAAAGACAAGGACAGATCCCGAGGATCGTAAAGCCCGGAAACACGATAAGACGTTAAACCGGTATATGCGGTGAAGGTGAAGAAGGATCCAGAAGGAAACGAAGGATCGAGGGAGTAAGAAGAGTTGGAAATGTAGCAGAACAGAGAGACAAACGTGTTACCCGATACGCCCGGAAACATTAACGTCGAATTATTTAATTTAATTATCGAACGACGTTTAACACTTGGTATTAAATGTCGACGCAACTGTTGGCTCGGTCTTACACTCAACTCCAAAAGTCGTTTGGGGTGAGATTAGCGGTTGGTCCGACGGGTTTTAACTGTGATCAATTTGCGAGCTAGATTCAGGCTATCTCCCATTAAAGACGATATCCCAGAGGATATCATCCAGACATTCGTATCTTATCCTCTATATTTCGCTCTATATATATATATAGAGCGAAATATATATATATATATACTTGAGTATATCGCTTCATCGAAATCTCGCCCAATCTGGAGGAATTCTCTCAACTCAATATTGGACCCAAGTAGACCAATATAGATTTCTACTCGTCGAAACGAATGAATCGATATTCCAAAAGCCTCAAGCTTAGTTCCTTTCGTCGATCAATTCGCTCGTTTCACCCCATCGGGCGATGCTCCGAACGTGCTGGCTACGAATATGCAAAGTCGGCGACGATTCTCTGCCAACCGGAGCACCTACAGCATAGTCCTGTGGGAATTATTCGACTAGGGTAGAAACAGGAGTGGCAACGAAAGGAGACGCACCAGAAGTGGATGCTCGTGCGCGAGAGCCAGAGCTTTCGCATTAAAATCGGCATAAAACGTTATTATCCGCTGATGTAATCCAACTCCTGGCTCAACGATAGTTTCGTCTACAGCGCCTCATCCACCTCCGCTCGAAGCTCTCGAATAGTTAGGTACTATCTTTCGAACCTCTGGCACAGAGCAGAGAGAAGAGGGTGAGGAGAAACGATGAAGAGAAAGGCAGGATCGAGGAACAGGCGCCACGGTGGGTTTTTGGTAATGGGGGATGATAATGTGATCCTCACCATCCTGTATTCCATCCCGCAGATTCAACGATGAATTGGTAAGTACCCCAAGGATTTCAATATCAATTCTTTCGCAAATTGTTAGATGAGAGAGTAAAAACTCGTGCTTTTACCCCCCTAACGAACGAGTGCGAATGGCTGTGACGGGAGCCAGAACAAATAAAACAGATTTTTAAATGCAAAAAAAAAAAATTAAAGGTATTTCGCTGAATAAGACAGATTTCAATTCGTTCTATATGTTGATACTTATGTACCATCGATTTCATTTTTATTGCCAAGTTACATTTCGCACGCTTAAATCTCGACTACAATAGAAAAAACCACGAAATTATTTAGAAAATATATTTTATTAACATAAAAAAAAACATTTTCTTCTAGTTTCTTAGACTCCAGAAACGAACAAAAAAAAAAGAAGAAAACTTTCTGAATTTTAGTGTAGTCACCGAGAAGTACGTTCCTTCCTAACAATCACATGTAACGTTTCGTCTTCTGAGAATAAAGTATCACGTCTCAGGGTGAAATGTCTAGTTCATACCGTCACCCCTTCGAAACGAGATTTTTCCATCGAGAACCTTGAACCCATGGCCCGTCCGGGAGCACCAAAATTAATCGAAGTCCCAGAAGTCAGCCGTAAATCATCCCTTTACCCTGAGCAATCCGAACCTCCATCGCTGCCTCGCTGCTATCGGTGCCCTCCTTCAGCACCACCCGTTTCGCCACGTTCATGCTGCTACTGCTACTGGTGCTGCTGCTACTGCTGCTACTGCTACACGAACGCAAGCCCGGGTTGCGCGTGATCTAAAGCTCGCACGACCGTAAAGAGTTAACTCTCGTACAGCTGGCGGGCTCGTAAACTCTCTTCTGGAACACAAAATGGTACCGCGCGACCGGGTTTGGCACTATCCCGTGCGCTACGCGCAACCTCCTGCCACTGGCAACTAGCTCCTACCCCTTGTCTTCTTTCGTCTAGTGCTTTTCTACTCCCACCCTATCGTCTATTCCCCTATGGCACACAGTTCAACGTGCGAACCTTACCGAAATGTCGTAAACCTCAATCTATCCATCTTTGTCATAGGTTGAAAATCCTCCTTTTTCGGATTCGTTGGATAACCCACGAAACTTGATCCTAAGAACGCTGTCATGATCTCGGTCTTCATAAACTTTGTATGCCGATCGTAGTGCTTCGCCTGAGAAAAGATGTAGCCACAGGTGGGCTAAATTGGAAAAGATTCTCTTTAGAGCTGTTTCATAGGGGTGAAAAGAATACTCAAAGTTATGAAGGCAACAGATGAGGCTGTACGACAGGGGTGGTGACTCGTTATTCAGGAGAACCAGTCAGGTCAACGTCGAATACTTTCACGAGGGAACATAAATGAAAACAGTGTCTGTGTCTACTCGAAGAAACGTCATTACTTGGAGTGTACATTATCACAATTAAGAAATGAGTTATAACTCGAGAAATTAAACTAGATATTTCACCTGATATAGTAACGAAATCAAGCATGAATAACGTACTACACAAGTACTTACAGCTGTCTACTACGAAGAAATTTCAATGAAGCTCAGCCTTTCGAAAAGCAATTAATGGTCCCTTTCCCCACCTATCAAATTTTCGTGTTCGCCAAGGACTCACCCTGTCTCTCGCTTCCTTCCAGCTTAACGATGATGTATATATATAAACTCACTCTGATCTTGCCTACCCTCGGCGCTTCGACGCATCCGCAAATATCTACAGGTTGTCGACATTTCCGTGTGCGCCAGACAGCCATGCTTTTACTCTGACTTTCGTGTGCTTGAGAAACCTCCGTGCGAGCGAGTTAGCCGAGCTCAGCTTAGTTTGCCCCCTCTTCAACCCTCTTCCAACCCTATATATTCCCCGCTTCGCCTTCATCACCCTCGTATGGACTTCACCTGGCAGGTAATTCGTTTCGCGTCTACGGATTCTATGAAAATCCCCAACCAGGCCAGAGAGTAGGGAGAAGCAAGAACTCGGAAGTCTTGACAGAGACGCAGGAAACCTTTTATAAGCACATTACTGCAGAGAAAGTAAATCGACCAAAGTAATCAGATAGCCCGGTGTACTACAAGGACTGAATTCAAACTTCTTACTTTAAATCATATTTTCTACAACCAAACCACAGCGATGCATTTAATATCCTCAAATTCGTGCAACTCCAATTACAATCTACCCACGAAAACCTTGAAGCGGTATGTTTGCCGAGAGTTGTTCTCTATTCTTATTTTCTTGGGGATGGAGAGAGGTTACGGCTAACCGTATTCCTTACGTTATGTCCTTCTGGATCACAATGACTTTTACTCAGAATTTTCGACTATCTCGCTCACTCTCTCGACATTAGATTGCTTTTCATTCCTGTCGCATATATATATATATATATCTGAATTTTCAACCCCTACTACGTCCCGCACACAAACTTCTCTGTCGCGACTACCTTCAACTTACTCCTCACGTTTATTTCATTCCTCTCTCTCATACACGTTTGGCTCAGAACAAAGTAGCGCGCGCCAGCCCCGAATCCAACCCGTCTCCCTACCAACATCAACAAACATCTTGATTATACCGTGAAAGCCACCCCTACAGAATCGAGTCAACTGGAAGACTGCTGGCTCTACACTCCCTGCCTCACTGCTGTCACTATACTAAAAATCGAGATTGTTTAAATAATTTAAATTTAACATCAAGCCACTTCAAGAATTCGTAAAATAATAATAATATCAGCAATATTGTTCAGCAACTAAGTTGTAAGTGAAATTTGCAAGAGGTACTTGCTAAAATAATAGTTAAAAGTATTTCTCTGGTATGTAGAATTCAACAATGTACACAGATACAACATTTATTAGAATATCAGCAACTTTATGTGATTCGATTTATTCATTTTATCAGATCCATTTCAGTTATTTAATTCATTTGATAAAAATGATGATTTTATTAGCCTCTATTTTATTTGATAAATAATTTATGAGAAAAATGTGTAAATAAGATTGCAATTAAATGGTCAGAACATGTAGACAAACGTGTAGCTCCAACAGCTAAATAAATACTTTCATTAGTTTTGCCTCTATTCCCACAGCTGAGGTTTTCTTCCCTCAATCTATTTCCCATCTTTGTTTTTGTGTCTGTCCCTCAATGACGATTGGACGGGTACTTCTTCAGGCTCGGCAGTCAAAGTGCCTGAGAATAAAGTACAAACGATAGAGGAAAAGCGTCTCGCTCAACGCTGTTAGTTCTTCGTTTCCAAACCCTCGCACCACAGTTAAAACCAAACGAACTCAAACTCGTCGGGGTTTCGCCAGCCGAATATTTGCATCCGAAATTAATGCCTTTCTATTTCCCCCGAATTAAATGCAAGTTTGCATAAAGAAACGACGATTTATTCGTTTATTCTCTCTCCCAGGTTTGTATAACCAGAGTATGGGTGTACGTCTACGTCTCGTCGAGAAACCCAATCCCTCTTTCCACCGTTTTTCTTCCTTTTAGTACTCGTCACGCTTCTCGACTATCACCAACACCAATACCACGCTTCGTAATCACGACGAGGACGACGAGAGACGAAGCATTATTTTTTTTTGTCGTCCCTTTTCTCATTCTCATCGCTTTACACATTTTGGGGCATTTTCCTTCAACCAGCATACTTTTATCCGACAAACTTGACTAATGACGAAAAACCATCCTACATAAGTTTAAATCTCTTTGAGATATAAGGCTATTCATACGAAATTATATTTTTCCAATTAAAATATCAATTATTTCGGTGAATAAATAAAATTAAACTTTGCTTTTTTCCCAAATTTTTTAGTGTACTTGGCTTTACTGATTGAATTGCAATCAAATACAAGTAATAAATTACTATTTTTTTATCTGTAGATTTTATGCTAATCACCACGAAATAAGTTTCCATTTGTTCAGAAACAGAGAAAATTACATGGATACATAGAAAGGACAGAGATACGATGTAATGGTTTTAATTTGTCATTGAGTATACGCAGACTATTTTTAATCGCATATCGAACGATTGGTAAAGGGGTGTACGGTGGTTAAAACTCTGCTGGCGGAGTCTATAGGCTGAATGAAGAGTGGCCCTGTAAGTGACGGGCCGAATAGCTCGGCTCAGCGGCAGCAAAACCAAGAGCCAGCAGAAAATGTAGTTCTAACACAGGACTAAAAGAAGCGGTGGTAGCAGCAGTAGTCGCTGGCGTGGATGAATGAGTTCGTTAAAAAGCAACGTCGACCGATCTGAATGACCAATCAGGCATCCCTGGTAGCATGAAATCAACGATGGCTCGAGAGCAGTCGTACATATAGTATACATGTCGAAAGGGAGCACAAAAAAAAGGATAAAAGGGATGAAAGCAGCAAAAAAGGGTTCGTTGATTTTTCTGTCTTTCTTTATTTATCGAGTATAATCGTTCCATCCTAATTAATATTCAAACTCTTAGTAAATTACTTAAAAAATGTCTAGAAATATGTACTACCCAGTGTAACGAAGACATCAAATGATAACTCTTTTAAGGCTTAAATGTGATCATGGAATATAATGTGACGGGAAAGCGGGGGAGAAAACGAAACTTGAGGGTAATATAAAAAATAAAATAAAATAATTCATTAACCAATCGAAGTGCGATGATGTCTCTTTTACGAAAAAGTGATAAACCAATTACAACTTTCAAATGAAACACTTTCTTATTACTTTTCAAATAACGTATAATAATACCCTTTGGAGTCACCATAGAAAACGGTAACTTCACACTTGATAACACCGTAAACTAAAACTTCAATTTCGCTTGTCGCATTTGGTAAATTTTGCAACCAGCAGGCTCAGCAAGGTAAGAATGATCTCTGGCAGAAGGGTATGCCAAGAGGGGCGAGATGGATCAAGGGACGATACAACAGAAACAGAAGGGTAGAGGTATCACAATTATCTCAGGAGAAGTTCGATCAGACCCCGATGACTTCTTAATTATTACCTGTACGAACTGTAAAGCCAAGAGTGCACTCGCTTAATTCTATTTTACGAGGGGACTAAACCCCTGGGACACTGGCGCAGCACGCTTCAAGGATTTCTTTACAGTTTAAAAGAGGGAGGTGGCGTGCATGTGAACACGTGTATACCCGTGAGTATACACGTGTCCACGTGCTCTTACATATTGCTCATAAAAATAACACTCATACGAATTGCCGCGGCAATTTGTATCCGTTTTCTTACTCGAAATTTGGAATCTGTGAGTACAGTTTATCGAGAGGGTCATACATAGACTACGATATTCCAGTTTCACGCGTGTATAAAGGTTCCATGGTCAATTTCGGCTTATTTCTAGGGTATCCCATTGCTTTTATATGTACATAAGTGACGTATAGCAGACGGAAAATGACTTGCTTAATCTCGTCTCGATACAATCCATCTCAATTGATAGAATATTTTATTTTTGACGCTTTCCTAATAGCGGTTTGATACAAAGTGATGTACCTCGTGTCATAAGAGTCTTCGCTTCCGTCTTGTTCGTTCTTTTTGTCTCGAATTGGATGAACTCGTCTTATGCGGGCTTTGATCATTGATCGGTCATGTAAGCTTCCATTACGCGCCCGTAATCGATCAATGCGCCAGTTAGTAAGGTCGATAAGGGAATCCAGAAAGCACTGGTCACCGGTAGTAGACGGTCGGCAAGATGGCTACATCCAGAGCTGTCGTGACAGCTAACCACTTTGCAAATTTGTGATGCGGGAGTTATCGAATCCTTGAGTTGTTTAATCCTTTGTATGAGTGCCCAACGTTTGTAAGGGCCGACGGCCGACTACAGATGGGTCATGTGGGCAGATGCTGTTTCCATTGGTCAGATATAATCAGTCGAAAAGGCTACCGAATGACGTGTTGCTCACTTGGCCGACAGCGGATCTCGTCCAGGAATTTGTAGGGTCTCAATGAGCTCTTTGTTCTTCTAGGTTCTGTACAAAGTTGACTGAGTGTGGATGTCACAACAGTAATGCATATCGGATACATGGATCGAGTTTCTAAAATACGCTAGTTTCATACAGATCGCACTGCCAGGACTCTTATGATCCATTCCACATATGTAAAAGGAATGGATTACCCCAGATTAATACTGAATATTTGTTTTGATTTATTCTACGGTACCTTTCATTCCGCATTATGCCATTCGTCGGTATGTCTGATGAGTTCTCCCTTGGGCATATGAGTGGAGCCACTAGGCTGTTTAGAAAGGTCTATCTATTGCGTAGGAATGCTTACCCGACGCTCCACTGTCCTTGGACGAGTGTGCAAGACTACTACCAATCGTACACTTATACACAGGGAATATTAACTTTACTGCAGCCTTCGCATGAGTCCTATCGAAGAAGGTACAGAATTAGGCGTTGTAATATACACTAAACAAACAAAAAATGTTCGACAACTCAGTAGTAACCCTCCGACGGGTTAAATACTAAAAATAAGTGGTGAAATGTAAACAACGTATCTTCATTACAAAACGTATGCAAGGATTGGAGGTTGCAGTGATTTATTGAGTTATATAGAACTGTAGAAGAGTACCCTCATGTACCCAAGAAAAAAGTTATATGTCTTCGCTCTACGTTTGTCTCGTCAACCTAGATGATAATCCACGTCCCCGTGAAGAGTCACATATTTCGCAATTTGCCGTTAAAGCTTCAGCTGAGTGAAGAAGTTTTACGATTTTAATAAAAATTAAAGGGTAAGGTTTGTGAAAGGTTGTGTTGGTAGTGGTAGGAGCTAGTGGAAACAGTAAGGGGCGAGATGGAGACTCGGTAGCCGAGTAAACGCATATCCCTCCACTTTTTCCGCTCTTATACCGCGCTCGTTCGCGTTTTCCTAGCTGGAAACGAGGCACAAACTCTGCGACATAATATGAACCTCGCAGCAATACATGAAAGTACGAGACTCACTCACACAACAACTTTTCTCACCAGCAGCCTGTGCAATACCTCCCCCCTGACCCTTCCCTCGGTCGACCTGTAATTTATTATACGAGCTCTCATTACTTTTTATTTCATTTTTCCTCGTTAGCGAATGTACGAAAAGTATCCCTTACCTCTGCCTCCATTACCACTCCCTCATATCCTGCTCTACCGTCTTTTAACCTCCCTGCTCACTCCGTCACATCCCTGATGCTCTCACCAGCTTTTTATACGCGTTTTCACCTCCTTAAGAAAAGACAAGAAGACAACTACATACCTAGTATGTCTTTTTGCTTTAGAAGTATCACGTTTCGAAATAACTTGTAGTCATGTTGTCAATGTATTTTTAAGTATTATACAGTTTGGTGCAACTTTTCCTGCGCTTATATAAATATTTAAAAAACATTATAATAACTTAGAAGTTTATCCACCTAAAGTCCTAATAGACTATTCTACGAGGTCCCCTAAGTATTCGGATCAAGAAATTATGTATTCCAGTGATGTTCAAAGTATTAAACACCACGCATCGCGTATGTGGCTTCGCTATCGAATCAAATAATCGTTATTGCGATAAAGCATCCAAGGAATTCAGCATGCCTACATCGAGTTTCCAATAACGCGGTTTCCCATTTCCCTATTCCTTCCCGTACATCGGGACGATCGCGATCGGGCAGTTGCATCGATCATGGAGAAGGTAGAGAAACGCGCAAACGCTGACCGCTTCACGAACCAACTCCGTGAGACAGATAGAGGACAGGGGCCAACTGGAATCGTCGTCTACGAGGAATGCGACCGCCATCGGGCCATCGGCTTCTCAATTCCAGAATTCCGATCGAATCCCCTCCTCTCCTTGACCCCTCCTCACCACCTTATCGTGCAATACAGCAATAATCCGTTCTATTCGCAGAATCCTTCGGAACCTGAGAAGAGATCGACGCAATTCTTCGTCCACTCTAACCGGATCACAAATATTTGAGATGCAAGAGCCAAGAGCACGAAGTTCTATACGGATCGAAGAAAAATTTAATTGTCGAGACAATTAACTTTTCTATTACTTCAACCCCTTAATTCTTACGACGAATAATGACATTTTGTTGTTTATATAAATATTATTATACAAGAGAACTTTTTTTCATTAATTTCACTTCAAATGTTTTATTTTAAATGCAAAAGCGTCCAGTTGAATCCGAATAAATTAGATTTTAAACCAACTTTATTCTTACATCATTTGTAAATTTTGTTACCAAAAACTGTTTCATTATTGCAAAGAGTTACATAAGATTAACAAACACGTACAATTTTCATAAAATCAGAACGTGTTTTACTCGATAAACATGTATCCGCGTTAAAAAACGACGCCATACTTCGATTAAAGAAAAGAGTGAGAGCTGCTAAGCTCCAAAAGTGTAGAAAAAGTAGAGCACAGAGTAATAGAGAAAACCTGAACAAGCCCTACTGGTATAAGCTGGCATGCGTAAAGCGCTGAAGCGTGCCGCGAATTGAAGTCGTACCGAACGAGCGGCTGGGTAGCTGCTCGTTTCAAAAGTTTTCCTGGTGCTCGGACGTACAGAGGATATAGTAGTAATATAACGGGCATGGTCCATAACTCGATTTTGTTGGCGATACTGAAGCTGGCAAAAGTTGGATTATAAAATAGAGCCCTGCTGTAGAGAATTGGGGGGGGAGGGTCGTAATACATAACTTCTGTCAGATGAAACTGTACTTTTCCTGGTCTACAAGATACTATCTTCTGTAGTTCTGATTCTATACGCAATATGCAATATATAACATGTACGCATATGACAGATATAATACGATGTGCGTACGAGTCTAATGATGACAGAAAAAATTATATAAAGCGTGAAAATATGGCATATGTCAACACTATTATGTCAAACATATGGTTAAAATATATGGCCACGGTATAGAAAAAAAATGTGAGGAACGTACGTCAAATGTATGATCCGTATGCCACTGATCTGAGCAAGAAAAATGTATTTCGAATGATGAACTGTACCATCGCTGAAGTATGGTAAAATCTGAAACTTTGATCTCATCCTACATGCACTTTACCATCGCAATTTTTTCAATATTGCGCGTCAACACAATGTTTATGTAATCTACCACGACACGTCTCGCGGGACGTAAATACGAATAATTATTAAAATGCAAAATGATTTTAACAGGAAAATACATCTCCACGAGGAAAAAAGCAAGGAATTCCAATTTTCTCGACGAATGTAATTATATTGCTGTTTGGATAAATTCATAAACCACGAGATTCCAGTAGCATTAACCATGGCCGATTAAAGTGAACGATTGACCAAGCAATATGTAACATTTCTGTGTATACTCGTGTACCATATACGCACAGAGTTCTATTTACCGAATGCGAAATTTCTCTCGCTAGACGAACCGCGCTGACGGAAGCACTGACTCGTGCATTAATTACCATCGCCCGAACCGTAGAAATTACGAGCTATACTAATACCATAGGAACGCGAGTATCGTTAATTACCAACGGCGTTGCGACTCGGTGAAAGGTATTTATGATACTAACGACGCGCATATGCAAGCACTCGTGTCATCGACAAATGCGTCGGTCGGTGCAGTTTCTTTGAAGCGATCCGCACATTCCTTCGTTCGCTATTCCCTCCCATTTCTATCCAGTCCGCTCGATTCCTCATTGGGCGAGTGACGAGTGAGATATGTTCCGGACACGTGTTCTCAAAACTTGGAAATTCTCAAGAGGAAATAAAGATCTTTTTCCATACGTGAAACTAATAAAAACGTAGACGACCAAAGAGGAGGATTAAATAGAAAGACGAAGAACATTCAAATAGATCGTTTGGACTTTATAGCTAACAATTTTCCGCGTTAGCTGTACCATCCACGGAGCAATTCGTTTTCGCCCATGTAAAATACGATTATACTTGACGTCGAGACGCTACCGCTTCTCTTGATTTTCAGCGCAACATCGCTATTAATTACTGTCTCGTCCGCAGGGGGCGGGGGACACTCCTGTCTCGAAGGATTTATGAAACGAGTATACACTGCCCTTGAAATATCGTATGCATACCCAACAATATTTTTATTTCTTCCGATGTGAGTTATTTCACGTTAAATCTCACTGAGATGTACATCATGACTTATATGATATTTGTATACTTTATGCGTGACTGACATTATACCGTTAGAATGTAAATTTTTGTAAATGTTTTTCTCGGTGAAAATTATAGAAATTTCATTCCAATAACTCGGGGGTCACGATTGATCTTCGACCGCTGCTGAGTCTGACGTTATCCTGCACATGCCGTTTCCTCTCTTCCTTCGCTTGGAGCGATCCAAACGATCGGTCGATCGATCGATTAATCTGCTTACGTACGATTTCCTGTTGAGCTTCCTCGCACTCCATGCACTCACCCTCGACTCAACCACCTGGGCTCTCCCGCTTCCCTGAATCTGCAGGCTCTCGCCAACCTACCGCGATCCAATCAATGCCAGCAAACGTTAATTTAACGCCAGAGATTTCAGGAAATCCGTTTTTGCGATACGGTACTGGGGTTAATTACTGAAATAGCGGAGCTGGTAGAATTTTAATGGGTTTGCGAAAGATTTTGGAATATAGCAAAGGGTTGGTAAATTCAGACAAAAACGTGATTCACGAAATAAAGAACGTGAGGGAACGATTACAGTTTCTTAATTATTTTCATTGACAATGTTGAACTCTCTGATTAGGACAAATGTTTACATTTTCAATTTGGCTAGAATACACAAAGAATATAATAAATTTTCAAGCAGCTATAAAATCAGAAATAAATAACGAATATGTTGACCGTTGGTACAAAACTCAAATTCCTTTTTGTATTCGAGTCAAATTGATCCGACGTTATATTTTTACATCAACAGTTGAGAAAAATAAACGTAATTCTGGACCAGGTGCCAAGACTGCCGAAAAAATTATTTAATTAATAATATTCAAATAAACAATAATTATTTGAATAACATCGAAAATCAACGAGTAGATGATTTTGCTGTCATCGGAAATTCGCATGAACCTATCAAAGAAGGACGTTAGTTCCAAATAATTTTCACACTACATAAGCTATTTGTATTAACGCTATGTACAGGCTGCGTGTGAACTTGTTTTCACTCTATAGAAAGTATACATAGGTGATTTGCGCCCCTTCAATTGCACTCGACACCAATGGTCATCTTCGTTATCGATTCAGCGATGAATTGATTAAATTAATGGAAAATATGATTGAGATTTCATTATTGCACAAGGATGTAGTAAACTTCATTTTCCCTGTCTTTGTTTTGTTATCATTTGACGTTTCTCTCTCTCTCTCTCTCTCTCTCTCTCTCTCTCTCTCTCTCTCTCTCTCTCTCTCTCTCTCTCTCTCTCTCTCTCTCTCTCTCTCTCTCTCTCTCTCGCTGTGTGTGTGTGTGTGCGTGCGTGCGTGCGTGTGTGCGCGTGTGTGCGTGCGTGCGTGCGTGTGCGTGTGTGTGTGCGTGTGCGTGTGTGTGTGTCACAAGCAGGAATACATTGCAGATGATTACAATCAATTGCCAATGGAAATGCGAGATATTGGACTCAAACTTTCACTCTGGAGATAATTGTATCGAACTTATGGATTTAATTCACGCGAACTGATAAATTTACGTGAATATAAAGGGTGGTTAAATTTGAAGGGCCGATGTTGATTTTGAATAAAACACAAATTATTTAGGAAATTATTGTCAATTCTTTTTATTATGATAATATGGTATGGTTCAATTATGTATGGAACAAAATATCGGCCAAATGGCCGCCGCGACCTCGGCGGCACACCTCCATCCGATGGTCCAAATTTTCGATGACGCTTAGGCATAATTGAGGTTCTATGCCGTTAATGTGCCGAATTATCTCATCCTTTAGCTCTTGAATTGTTGCTGGCTTATCGACGTACACCTTTTCTTTCAAATTACCCCAAAGAAAGAAGTCCAACGGTGTCAAATCACATGATCTTGGCGGCCAATTGACATCGCCACCACGTAAGATAACACGGCCATTGAATTTGTCGCGCAAAAGAGCCATTGTTTCGTTAGCTGTGTGGCAAGTGGCACCGTCCTGTTGAAACCACATATCGCCCACATCCATATCTTCCAATTCGGGCCATAAAAAGTTCGTTATCATCTCACGATAGCGAACACCATTCACAGTAACTGCCTGACCAGCCTCATTTTGGAAAAAATACGGCCCGATGATGCCGCCAGCCCATAAACCGCACCAAACAGTCACTCTTGGTTTTTCGACAATCACTCTTGGATTATGATTCGCCCAAATGCGGCAATTCTGCTTATTGACGAATCCACTGAGGTGAAAATGTGCCTCATCACTGAAGATGATTTTCTTCGAAAATTGATCATCCACTGTTGCCATTTCTTGCCACCATTCTGACCATTGACGACGTTTGGAATGGTCAAGAGGCTTTAGTTCTTGAGTCAATTGCACCTTATAAGCGTGTAAATGCAAGTCTTTATGCATAATGTTCATCAACGACGAGCGTGAGAGGTGCAATTGTTGGGCACGACGACGAGTTGAGGTGGACGGCTCTTCAGCCACACTATCGCGAACAGCAGCAATATTTTCTGCAGTACGAGCTGTACGAGCATGCACTGGTGTTTTAATATCTCCTACAGACCCGGTTTGCTCAAATTTTTGCACGATTTTTCCGATTGTACGCACATTTGGACGATTAAATTGACCGAAAAAATCACGAAGTGCACGATATGCATTTTGATTTGAACGCCCATTTTCATAATGAGCCTGAATAACTTTAAAGCATTGCTCGATTGTGTATCTTTCCATGGTTCAAATTGAGTTAGTCTGAAATTGAGAAATGTCAAATGAAATGCAGAAAAAAACTTGACGTTTAGGTGTGGTTCACATTCAACATCGGCCCTTAAAATTTAACCACCCTTTAGATAAATTTATAGAACTATGCAGATAAAATCTACGCTAGTTAAAGTTTAGTACTACGATGTAGAGTTATACTGAACAAAGCTGTGTACATACGAAGCGACACCCATCGTAAAAGCATATCCGGTCTCGACGTCTTGTTATCTGAATGGGACGACGAGTTATCGTGAGTAATTCAAATGGTACAGTAGCCTGTTCCGCGAATCTGTGCTATGCATTGAGCAAAGGAGCAATCCAAAGCTCTTTCTACGGTGGAAATTTACTCAATCGCTTGGACGTGCGCACGCAGAGTGTACAGATATGGGATTATCAGTTTTACGACGAAGAATACGAAGAATATCGTTTCTTTTGATACTAATTTTTCACATCCCATATCTAAGAAACCAAAATTGCATACATCGAATTAGGGGAGCATCCATTGTAGCGGACCAAAATGCTAAAATTTGACTGAATTTTGGATAAAACTCTGTATTCAGGGGTTACGAATCTGAACTTAAAATCCAGCAATTCGAAATAGCAAAGCCTACATGGAGAGCTAAAATACAAAAAGCAACACAAACACACACACGTGACTCTTAGAGGTGTGACAACATATGTCGAAAAGATCGTTATCACTGACCTTGTGCCTAACCGTTCACCTCCTCGTGATGAGAGTCACAAAAAGGTAGATTTGTATTATATGGGATAGTATAAATTATCGTCCAAGGGATCAAGGGCTTGCTTTAATTTGTCAATATAAAGTTTCTGCTCAATCTTTCAAATTTTTATTATCTTTGTTCTCATTGAAGAGTACATTTGCGACTTATGGTCCCATTGAGCCTTTTCATACTCTCAATAAACAGAATTTTTTCGAGTGATAATTGAAATTTAAGGGGTACGAAATCGCATAAGTTCCAATTTTGCAGAGTCAGATTTGAAAGGGCGGGGAGGGGGAGAGTGAGATCTTTGCCGGACATGAGATGGATAATCATCTGGTCGAGTGTTGAACAAATATTTTCTATCCACCATGTACTACATAGTTTTTAAAAATCCTTTTCTTTCATTCTACCAGATGTTCGAACAGTACGCTGTGTATATGATCGCGGTTAAATTTTCCAAATCAATTCAGACGACAGATTCAACGAGCTCTGGGTAAGAAATCATTTCCATAGACTCTGGAGGTAATTTGAAATTACGTCAAGTCCGTTTCGGTGGGTCCAGTCAAAACTTCAATTTAAAACTTCGACGTCCCTAGCCAAGAGTTCTATCTCGGGCTCATTCACCCTCCGTATCTCTGCACGACTCTCTACCGAAGTGTGCTCGACTGGTTCGTCCGGAATTGGAAAAATGTTTGAACCGATCGGAATTAATTATCTCAGCAAAAAATTTGCCGAAGAGTATTTTATGTCTTTCTATTTTTTCTTTGCCTACTCTCCCCATTTTTCATACCACCATAATCATTCAGAATTGGTAAGAAGGAATGCCTGCCGATTCCTGACCTTTCAAGCGCAACACCGAAAAGAATATTTTCTACGAATTACCGATAATTAAATTTGTTCAATGACCTCGTTATCCAACGGTGAAAAGTTAGACCAATAGCCTAACTTTTTTTTAACACAGAAAATATTAATTTTGGTTAATATCATAGATAAAAACAAGCAAACATCAAAACAACAGTATTCCTTTTGATATTTTTTTAGTTCGAGCGGAAACGTTTTTTTTTTCTTGGGGTGTTTGCAAGGAAATTTTTTAATTTTATCGAAAATGGACAGCGACTTTATGGTCATCACCCATAATCTGCGTTACGTCTCATTTCATCTTCACTATTTATTGTTTGATGAGCTCTGACAATCAGAATTATCGGAGTCGCGCATTCCCTTTCGTGACAGTTTCACGGAAAGTTACCAAGAGCCAAGATGAGCGAACGTGTGCCTTGGAAAACTTTGTCCGACACTTCGTCCAGAGTTACTTGCCGGATGTCTTATATCTAACTACTTTCCGCTCGCTTCATTTTTCTTTTCTCGCACTATCGGTGCGACGTTACTGCTTCTCAGCCCTTCTTCTTCTTCTTCTTCTTCTTCTTCTTCTTCTTCTTCTTCTTCTTCTTCTTCCCCTTTCTTTGACAAATTAATGAGATTGCTACGCGTCCCGCTCTTTCCAACCCGTCTTCGTCATCGTCGTTTCATCCCCCATTTCAGTCTGCGTCGCGTTTTAACTCAAGCGAGCCTTTCAGACTCTTCGCAGCAATATTCTCCACCTAGGCAAAGACGACACTCTTCCTTTCACTCCACGAAATCGAAGAAAAACATTCGTATTCCGTGATCATCGTTGGTGCAGAAATACTGAGGCAGACCCGAAAGGATTTGATGAATCCAATTTTCATATTATTGGCAATCTCATTAAAAAAACTTAACGAATTTCTTTCTTACATTTCAATAAAATATTCCCGATTGTAAACAAGTAGAAATCCTAAAGTTAGAACTCGAATAATTTATTACAACTTTAACACGAAGGTTCAAAGTTTCAACTGAGGATGATGTATTCCACGACTTAAGAACAGCTCAAGTCATTTATATCTCAATAAAAAAAAGCTTTTCTTTGGAAATATATCTCAGTAGTAGCGAAGAGTAAACGAGTATTCCTTTGTACTATAAAGAATCTTTGCGATGGTAATATCCAGCTATACCATGTACCAAAAGAAAGGAGAAACGATACGAAACATACCTAAAAAAGGAAACGATTGTTTACGTCGGTCTGGTTGACTCGCTGCTCCACTTACCCGAAATGTTAAGGAATTTTTCTGGGGGTTCATTCCTTCAACCTCCAAATACATTCGTTCCTCTCGCTGCCAGAACATGGTAACACTACGCCTACTTTGCTTCCGAATATACTGCGGCATATATATCCAGAAGAAACACTTGATCTATCTGCAGCTACGTAAATGGACGAATAGTACGAAAAAGAATGTAAGAAACTCCGATGTAATCCGTTATTTTTCAGACGGGCTGAGTGGATGCGGAGTAAAACTCAAGAGAAAGAACGGAACGGAAGGGTAAGAAGACGGGTGGAAGAGTGGGTGAAGTATATAAATTCCACATCGAAACGAGTTTAAAATCGCCGAGTAATCCGCTAGAGTGTCCCCGGCGTGCTTCCTTCACTCTAAAGGTACGTCAAAGTTTCCGGGATAGTCGGACAGAAGGCCGACGGTTGGTTGAGGATGAGGTAGGAAGGGAAATGAAAGTTGGTCGACGACGTTTTCGCGAAACCAGTGGAACCATGGATGAGGACTTCAGATATGCGGTAAAGGTACGAATCAGGGAGAGAGTATCGAAGGACAGAAGGAATGGGAAACCAAGAAAAGGAGTGAAACGAAGGGATGAGGAATTCGGAACTGCTTTTTGGCCCTCCGACTCTCTTCTCGTCTCACATCCTACTTCAATCTCCATAACTGCTAAACCTCGTACTTCCTAGTCTTATCAACTGGTCCACGATCTACCACTGGGGTTCGTAGCGCGCCATTCGGAATATTTTCGTGATAGCAAGAAAGGAATCTCATTAATTTGGTGCGACGAGACCCACTCGGCGACGCTACCGACCCGTCAAAACTTTTAGCTAACGCAGGAATGCGGAAAGGTCTATTCGCTTCGTCCTTCCTATATACCGGTACTCCTCCAATGGCGAGGAAAACTTCCTGTCCAGCAGGAAGCATGGAAGATCGCGAAATTGGGATTTATCGGAATTCTAGAGCTCGGACACTCTTTTCCATTTTCTTCAAATCAGATTAATGGGAAAGCTTTGATACTCGTGAGACTTGGATTTAATTACAAAATTTCCAGATATAGGTAGATGTCATTACCGACTTGAACAGTTCAAACCATTATCGATAAATTCATGGCGGTATATCAAAAAATTAGTTGACGAACTATTTTGGCATTTATCCACAGATATTTCAGTTTAATTCTTATAATTATTTAATTGAAAAATTTTTTATTACAGAAGACGTTAATTCTTGATCTGACATCAACACAAGATTCAAAGTATGGCTAGCCATCATTATTTGAATACTATTTAAACATTAAAAACTTTTTCTTTTGAATCGTAAAGTATTTTTTTAAAAAACTATATCAGCCATAGATATGTTTATAGTTCCGAATATACACTGTTAAAAATATTACAAAGTTCCAAATATGTTTAATATACGAAAACCATAGGGAATGTACAAATTAAATATATAAAATTAGAATTAGCGTTCATTGCATTGTAAAACTTAATAATTGAATCTTGATTTCAATAACTATTGATGCAGATGACATTGAAAATGAATAGATCCGTGTACTGAAAGTGATCTGCTTTCTAAAGGGAAAGGACATGTTTATGAAATTTCGTATACCGTGTGTGTATAAAACTTTATATCCGTATCATACATTTTAAAACAAATTTTTTTAACAGCGTCTGGACAGTTTATAGTTAAAGTGACGTAATCGAGCAGTAAGAAAGGATAGTGGGTTCGTTGATGGAGGTCGAAAAGGTAGAGGATGGCGTCCCTGTTCGCCAAGGCTCGATTCCCCTGTCTCGTTTCTCGAGTCTCGACAGCCAGCCCGTGGTATCGACTCCTGCTTTCGCCGACGGTATTACCTCACCTTTTCCCTCGTAGCGAATTCAGGCTACATTGAGCACGAACCGGCAGCGATTGCTGCGCGAGGGGACGGAGCGGTGCAGAACGCAGCGCGATCTCCTCTGGGCTCGCTCGACCGGAAACTCGATTCGCTGTCGGAACAAGGTCTTACGGTTTTGCTCCGTGGATGCCGCAAGTGAGGAGAACGAGGAAGACGAGAGAGAACCGACACGCAACCGGCTCCTACGGGCATCGCAACCCCGTGTCTCTCTGCAAAGACTGAAAAGCTCTGATGCGGGCACTCGAAGCTTATAAAAGCATCGGAGAACGAATGGAAAGATGAGAAAAAAAAAGAAGGAGACAAAGCGGTACGATTCTGAGATAAATATTCACTGAACCGTAGGCTCGAGATTATATTCAGTGAATCATTGATATCGCAAAGCCGTCTGAAATTGTCTGTAACACCTGCATAACGAACTTGCAAACGTATCCAAAAGTAACACCAAACATATTGATATTATAAGGCAATCAAGGTTCCATGTTGATCTGAATTGAAAGCTACGGATCAGTTATCAGTAACGAAATGTCAGATCCTCTGTTTACCATTTCAAAGTTAACTTATGTTACGAAAAGGCAACTTTTGTTACTGTTTATTAATTGATTCGTTTGTACTTTTTTACTTCATTATGCGAAAGCGGACGTTGTTGCAAGTCCCAACTGAGAAACATTGGTGTAGCATCCCGATCATTCGGAGCTGAGTATTCGAGATGTAGCTTCTCACTCAGCGCGTAGAACATCATTATCATCATTCCTGAAGATCATTGAAACGATACAAATTTTAAGAAACGAAAGCGGGTGTCTCGGTAGTATGCGGAACAGTGCACAGGGTAATCGGAATCGACTGTGCAATATTTTCGGGAACAAGAGGAAAACTGAGAACAAAATAAAAAATACGCGATTGAAGAAAGTAACTAAATAATACGACGAGAAGGAACGAAGATGGTGCTTCTGATGTTGCGGCGATTTACTGCAGCAAAATTAAGGAACAGAGGCAGATGCGGTCGTAGACGTTGACGAGGGTCATGCTGCGAAAGAGCTAGCTGCTATCTTGAAGCTGGATCGAACGTACAGCCACCCTGGAATCTTAATGGATCCGAGGGATTGCCGGAGGGAAATCGCTCTCCTCGTCCGGATGGCAAACAAACGTAATTGCACGTGCGCACATCCGCGAATGGTTCAAGAGCTTAACTCAACTTTGTGTCTAATAAAACAAGCAAAATGTATATGTATATCTCTGTATATTATAAAAATATCTCGCCGCCGCCCCCACCACCTCCGTGTAGTAGAATCGAGAGGGGGGGGAGATAAAAAAGAGGTCAGGAAGGGGTCAGAAAGGGGCGTTAAGCAGAAGGGTCAGGAAGGGGCACGGGAGCGCAAAGACGCAAAGCCCTGGATTTTCCTCAGAGCCCGGGTTCTCTCAGGGGGATTGGTGCGCGAAGCAGGGTGGCAGTGATCCCATATATATATGATATATATATTTTTTTATAATTCTGATGTTAAACGAACATTTAATTATTATTGCTTCTAAATGTACTACGTTTTAAGTCACAAACAGACAGAAGCTATTAAATAGTAAAGAAAAAAAATCTAATTCTGAATCATAACAATCATGAAATGAAAAAAAAAAAAACAACCCAAAGAAAATACGTGGAAGCGGGCAAAGGCAATCACGACACAGTCATGATTTAATCGATGGAGTGTAAGATTATTATCGATAGTGCGCACCAGGCGGTTAATGGAGCCGGGAAACAAGCCAAGTACGAAGCGTGAGAGGAAGGGAGAAAGTAGCATAATAGATAGATAGAGGAAAAGAGCAAGGAGGTCGACAGCGTGTCGACGTTTCGAACCGTGAGAGCGAGTAGCACCTGTCGGAACGCGAGCAGGAATGCATCGTGCGGCTTGGTATCGTGCCCCCTCCCCTGATATTCCCATTCAACCGCCACTCACCCTTCTTCTGATGAAGTATAGGGAACTATCGAACTGGACCGTTACATCACACAATCCATCGTATATATACCGTGTGTATACTATTATCGCAATGCATACGGGCACAGCACGGGTCGTTGTATCGGCTTCGCTTCCGCCATTGACCGACCTTGTGGATCGAGGATAGAAAAGAAGAAGGAGGCCATGGCATTCTAGTCATCATCCACTTCTTCCTCAATCGTTGTTTTTATTATTTTCTGATCGGATTTTTAGTAACATTCGTAATCACGATATTCGTAGGTCAACTATTATTATATTCATTATCTTTTTATGATGCATCTGCAACTGAAGATGTATCAACATTTCTATCAAGTACGAATATTAATAAATCATGATTAATTGGTAAACACTTTATTCCTTATCCCTTTATTTATTATTTACTTTCTAATCGGCACTCGAATGATTGTGTACAAATACATATTCTCATTCCAAACAAAAGCGTATTTATTCATTACTGTCTTTTTGTATGTACCGTGCGAACACATAATAACGTTTTCTAAAGGTTACAAACCGCAATAAATTTTTGTCTGTGTCTTGAAAGTAGATAAATGCAGTTTTGGTATTAGTAGCAACCTTAAAATGAGACACGCGATAGCGATTTCAGTGAAAATTGAATCAAACGGAGGAGAGTTGCAACCCGAGATGTGAATAAAGCTTCAGAAAGACCCAGTATTCTCGAGATATAGCTATTCCAATTTTCGAAGTTGAAGACACATACATACCACACGCGCGTGAACGCGCGACGAAAGGCCATTTTTTCTAAATATGATTTCTCTATATATGTTGGAACATTTTAAGTACTCTAACAAAATTTCAAGAAAATGTTCAATGAAGAAAACAAAGCTTCCTCTACGTGAAATGGAATTTCTCAAAATGATAATAAACTTATTTCTTATCCAAAGACTGTTGAAAAAATTATACTTAGGTTTGAGAAGCGTAGACAAACTTGTATGCAATTAGTCAGTACACAATGAGTGATCCAGTATAGCAGTGTCATCGTAATCTTACGCACTTATTTTTAATTGCACTGCACACATATTATGTTAATAAATATACATGTTGTATGTATATTCCCCCATATGTATAAATATTGGGCGTATAAATTATGTGGTACACCCATCCTAAGGGCAGTCATACTTCGCAGGTTTAGCTTAACCGTCGGATCTTCTTCTCCCAGATGCAAAAATGCACTCACAAATGTAAAGGGTCAATTTATTAGTAAAACCGCAACAAAATTCTTCACCCCGATTAATCTCAAATACTCGTTCCGCATGTTACAATTATAATTACACGTTCATCAAGTAATTGCTAATATTAATACACTTAATGATTATATACAAGGTGAGTTGTTTATCTTGAGGCTTCGAAATATCGCAAGAAATTCGCATCGCACAACAAAATGTCCGGAATAAAACCTTTTTTCTCTCCAAGGGGAAAACCGACCCCGTAAAAATCTATCCCCTCACCCCAATCCCTGAAGGCGGGAAGGGTAGTTAACATTTTATACGGAATCTTTATTTTTTATTCGTTACTCGATATCCTTGCTATGACTGTTATCATAATCTATAAATACCCTTGATTGAATTCTGACGTACATTGAACGTTTTGAATATTAATCAATGTTAAATTCGTTAAAATAAAAATTGGTTATTACCACCTTATGTATTTTTGTTAATGTTATCAGGAGAACAATTCGATTGTGCGTAATTTCACCTCATCCCGAAGGGAACAGAAAACTACTACGTTCAGGTCGTTGTTCCTGGATAACGCTAAGAGAAGTTCTTTCAATGAATCTTTCTATCCTTGTTGTTGCAATGAGAAGCTTTGTTTAAAAAAATTAAATTGTTCTTTCTAATTTATCAAACCTACCCGGGGGAGGGGAATGATAGAGATGAAATTACGCATAACAGAATTGTTCTCCTAAAGACATTCAACGCGTTCTTCCTTATCTTCGATTCAGAGCGCATTTCTTTAAATAATCAAAAATTTGATTTTTTGCAATTACGACGCCATGTGTCTCGAATCAAAAGAAATTTTTCCAATAAAACTTCCGCATTTTTTCATGAAGAGCTCAAATCTGCAATAAGAAATAGGGATTCTCATTAAAAATTTCGAAGTACTACCCCTCCCGGCCTCAGGGGTCGGGGCGGAGGTTAATTTTTACGCGATCAATTTTCCTTTTCGAGATCAAAAAGTTTTTATTCCGGATATTTTTTTGTGTGATGCGTATTTCTTGCGATTTTTCGAGGTCTCAAGATAAAAAAAAACTGACCCTGTATATTTACTCTGTACATGTACATTATGGCGTTGCATGTTATTATATAATTCACTTCACAAAACTTTAATGCATCCAGCACTAGAGGTAAATACCGAAGAATTACATTCGCGAAAATATAAACACATGCACGACGCGAGAGTTACTCCTGCCTGAGTCAGTACGTGCTCACTCCGCTAGATGGATCTCGGCGACTCGAGTTCCCACGAGCTATACATCCATATCTCGGAATAATAATACGGGGGAAGTGTCGATTGGTGGTCTACAATAGACATTCTTCCAACTGGATCATCTGTTCAATTACCCACTGAGAGTAATAATAAAATGATAGGAACGAGTACCCAGAAGACTTCTAAGCCCCCAATTATCGAAATGTAAGTACAATTTGATACATTTTTTTTTAAATATCTACATCATTCAATTATTGACTCACTGGAGATTTACAACGATGACAACGAAACGCAAGTATCAATCGGGATGAGAAAGTTACGGGTTACGATTACGTCGTTCCCAACTTATTTTTTACAATGTTAATGAGGAATCCACTTTTTTGTATTTTCCAAATAACTTAAATAGTTTATGCGGAAGAACATAAAAACGGAGGGCAGCGTGAAGGGAAAGAAGGTTGCCGTACGTTTGTCAATGACTTCTTCGGTAAAGTTTGTACACCATTGAGCTATCCAGCTTGAACTATGGCTACGACGTTCTTACACGATTCTATGAAATTTATCGAACGCTATTTTTGACGGAATTATTTCCACGACTATGGATAAGGATACCCTCGCTTACAAAGTTCTCAGATCTTACCCCACTTCCGTCGAATTGTATCTTTTGGTATTATGTCTCTGATGTAGGAAACAGCTCGTTCTCGCAGCGATATACTATGAATATATAATGACCAAGCCTTTTTCGTATCGTCTTTATGCACTTTTCAACCGGAAAAGATGGAGAGAAAGAAATAGAGTAGACTCTAACGTTCTTTTTTCTTTTCTTCTACCTTCTTCGTTGAAAAATTACGCTTTATTCGAAGGTCGATCGTCGAAAGAATATCGTTGAGCAGTGGGTGGGTTAGGTAAATTCTTAATCGAGCTTTGCCTCGTGGGACTAGAACGTCGCATCGGTAATTGAAATGAAATTGCATTTTTCCATCGCGTACTTTCATGACTAAAACTCGAGCAAGACGTGATCAAAGTCATGCCCTTCAACGAACTCCCGTTATCTCAATCCATATTGCTACTAAATATATATGAAATAAGTATAATAACTAATGTCCCTGCAATTTCGTATCGCAACTAATTAAAAAAGTAAAAACTTATATCCAACCATAATATGCATTATTTGACTGTAGCGTAACGATCCCAGATGATAGTCGCGCCATCGCAGCGGCGATTTACGTTATAACTTTGTTGGTAAAATAAAATAAATGATGAATAATTATTTTGAAGAAAATTAAATTATTTTTTTTTAATTCAATCCCATAATTTTAATTATAGCTTTACGCAAACTAGTTTCTATAAGTAAATAATGAAGTACAAGCACCGAATGCAGACACTTGCAGACGAGACTGCCCGTCTAAGACTTTCCCATACATCGAGTTTTTTCTCTCCTTTGCACTCTTCCGCTCCCCCCACCCTCCCTAAACCTAACCCTTTCATCGTCCTTTTCATGCGGAATAACGAAGCACAGCAGCTGCCTGTAAAAAACCGAGTCCACCAGCTTCGGAAAAGCTCGAGTCTGTGAGAGGGTCGAAGGTGGACGTGCATACGTATTACTGTGCATGGGCGTTACTGTGTGAATGACTTACGGCAGTGCGCTCGGGTTAGCAGCAGGTTCAGGAGCCTTCTCTCGTAGCTTTGGATAAACGTGTGTGGGCCTGGTACCCAGGCTACAGCGTCAATGCACACCGAGAGAGCAAGCACCAGAAGGCAACGAGCACAAACTATGCTGGCAGTCTGAACGTAGTGGTATAACCGCGATCAAAGGCTTCAAAGAGGCCGTGTGTTTTCTCGAATTAGGCCGTGAATACGCTCTCGCTCTCATCCCATCCCAGCCTACTTTGATTAAGACGCCCAAGAAAGAGCTGCTTGTTGCGTATCTCTCCTACTACAGTTCTGTAGATACACAGTTAGTGTGTCAGTACTGACTACAGTAATATATAGTAGTATCGTCAGTCTTGGCAATAGGGAAAGCTCGAGGACGGAAATGCAGAAAATAAAGCTAAAGTGAAGATAAGGGATAAAGAGAAAAAGTAATTATCGGACCAAAGGCCGATCTAATTCCAGTCATTCGTCATACTCAAAGGTTAGCAGACCGTTTACGAATATCAACTTTATTAGTTTTTATTCTCGATTAGTAGATACTGAATATTTTAATTTTAATTAAAAGTTTAAGGAAAGCCTTCAACTTTATAAGAATGACTACTCTTGCAAGAAGTCATAGAATGGGAAATGTTTCCATCCATATGGATTGGGAAAGAACTCTTACGATTGTAAAATAATTTCATTATCTTTGCA
Source organism: Cylloceria caligata (assembly GCA_963942595.1). Lineage (NCBI taxonomy): Eukaryota > Metazoa > Arthropoda > Insecta > Hymenoptera > Ichneumonidae > Cylloceria > Cylloceria caligata. Next base: position 40,985,416 of record OZ012709.1, on the reverse strand, counting down.
CCAATGAAAAGGGATTTTCGCGCAGTGCCATAATACATTTTCAATGCTACAATTTCTCAGTTGATCTCTCTCCCTAATTGCAGGAATCTATGCAAAAGAAAATATTTATTTTAATACCAATTACAACCGAATATGATTCGTGTACCAAGTAAAATTCTGTACTCGAGGTTATTCTAATTCAAATAAATAGATTTCCGTAAGCAAATACCACTGTAGGAATGTAACCTCAAATTAATTTCAACGAGAACCTGAACCTTCCAGAGAGAAGTAAATGTATTTATGCTCTAAGAAATACGTAGTACGTGAATTTGTAGAAAGAAAAGACGATGTACTGCACAGCAATGGGTGCGCGAATTTCTCATTTTAGTACACGTGTCTCGCGTTTGCTCCCTTATTTCTCGCCGCTCTCGTTCACGTGCTAGAGCCCTTCATAATCTGTCGCCATGACGACCCGTGCGGGGCAAAGCACAGCAAAGGGTACAGACGCCTTTCCTTCTGAATTATTTACGAAAGCATCTACTCTCTAGAACGTACGTACTGCGATGTACCTACAGACTCACGACACTACGCTACTCCCTCTTGTGTTGATGCTCGTTCTTCTAAAGAGTAAAGCTGGAGGATGTAACTATTCTGACCCGAATCTCCGGGGTGTGCCTCGCTGGACTGTCCAGTGTATAACGTCAAGCCGGAAATTACGAGGAGCATGCTACCTCTCGACGCTCAACCGCGACAACTTCGTTAATTAGTTGCCCGAGAGTTAACTCATAGTTGTATCACAATGACGTCAAGTACGACAGAGTATGGATCAACAAAAACATTTTGACAAACTGACGCAAGACAAAACTTTCATGAAAGTAAGGAAAACTACAGCATTTCTACAAATATAGATTTTTTGATGGAATGACTAAAAAAAATCTCGATAATTAAATAACAGTTAAATCATGTGCAAGGAAAATTGTATTCCTTACCAATATTTATTTAAAACAAAAACAAGAGCTGAACAAAGAGCTTCGGTTCACTACCGCTAAAGCTAATAATACAACAACGTCAATTGGTTCAAAGCTTCAGATAAACTAGACGAAACATTTTAAGTTTAGCAGTATGGGATCTGCGCTTTTTTCAAATCGAGTTCGAGTGGCCGATTTTTCATCTCCGTCGATCTTGCCACGTGGAAACCACAAACCGTGCAGACTAACCATTTCATTTAGCCATTCGAGAGAGCGCAGACAACGGAAGCGTATACTCAGTCGGGGGTAGTTTCTCCTTTCCCTTCGGTCCCTCGCCTGCAGTATACTCTCTATGTTACTTCCATTCTCCTTGAGAGAGACATTTGAGCTCGCCGCGAGACGACGGGATGATAGACGAGGACGATCCGAGCTAAGATGCTCCGGGAAGAAGAAAAGGTCTGTTCTCTTCTTTCTTCATCGTTTTGAATCTCGTCGTTCCTTTTCTTCTCTCGAGAACTACGTAGGCTCGACCGTTAGGTGGAGAGCTTGGCCGACCGGTCGATAAGACGACGAGGAAGAAAGGGTCTGCCTGGCGCCCCGCGGCAGATTTACGTCGGCCTCGATAAACCTCCGAGATTAAGAGTGAAAAAGATAGAAAGAGAAAAGAAGACGGTACCGGTAGCGAGAGAGCTGATATAAAGCATACGAGGGCCAGCACTCTTAATCCACTAGGTAGGAGCTTTATTTCGATGAGGGGATACAAGCGAGTCGGTGGAGTCTTCGTGGTCCGACGTCCGAGAATATATCCGGACGTGATGAAACTCGGCACGGGTACGCACACCGTATAATAATACGTATATGTGATGTAACAGACTAGCGTGAACCAATAGTTCCACGAGCCCAGAAACTTCTACTAGCTTATTTTTTTGTTGGGTTAAGGGTGCTTAGATTGAAAGAAGCTGGATATCTCGTCTAGACTCAGCTGTATTGGAAAATGTATGTATGCTAAGGATATAGGTATACTAAATTCTGTCTACTTGCTGGTTGTGGAATAATCAAAGTTTCCGACTATATTATCTGCGATTCACGTATAGCACTGTGTAATTTCTACCTGCACTTGATTTCATTCCGTATTACATTGCCCAATCGGAGTACATCCAAATAAATTACGGATAAAAATGAGAAAACGTACAACTGATATAAAAATTGATATTCTTAAGTTCCAATGATGGTTGAATTCGTCATTGTTGAAGATTTCTTTTCTAAAAATCACCGAGAGAAATATATTGATATACAGTTTAACTATTTTTTCCGTATTACGAATATTTTGACAAATATTTCCAAGCGGTCTTCGTGTTTTATTTAATTTTGTTTTTTCTTTCATTTTTAGTTCTGGAGTAACCGAAGCGTCTTTCTCTTATTTCCAGTTCTCCGAGTCTGAGTGAAAGATAAAAAAAAGGAAATACGCAGGCATCAGAAAACGAGAAAGGATAGAAGCTGGTAGATGGCTGCCTGGATGGCGCGTATACCTAACCTCGCCGCCAGCGTAACGTAGTGTACATCGTATAACGACGTCGTTACCCAAGATATACAGACGTCTTGGCCCCGACGTTCACCTACCTCCCTTCGTCCCATCATCCCTTACTCGCGTTCTACCACCCGTGTGCACGACGCGCCTGGACTGCGATTATAGCATACCGCCGTGGGGCATAACCGGTACGTTGTGGCTTCATAACCCGACCCTTGCATACCTTGCGCTCCCTACTCACTCCTTTGAGCTGTATCTCGCTTACTCGTGACCCTTCTCCTTTTATTTATTTATGTAAATAATTTAATTATTAAACAGAGCCAGGCATTAAAGTAATTTTTTGATAAAATAAAGTAGGTTCGTATAATTAGAAACTTTAATCTATAAATCAGAATAATGTGAGTTTTTTCTAGGTGACCAACGTAGAGAGGAAACACCGGACAAGCATCGGAGTTGAAAGCTCCGATGTTATTTCAGTTGGGGATTTTGTAGTGTTAATTTTTACTGTTAAGGGTTCAAACTTTTAAACGGTGTTTGAAACATTCCCGAAGTGTCCTATACAAGAGAGATAACAAATCCATTCGTCCATTTCACTGCATAATTTTTTTCGCTCAACCCCTCGGGTTAGCTTGACCCGAGTGTCACGCTATGGACGCTGTAGTCCACGCTTCTTCGTGCCTCTGGTACCAGCGGAAAAGCCCCATCACCATAATCGCACAGGTCACAAGCCCACTAGCGATTTCGTGCGCGTGAACTCTGGCCTAAAGAATCGCCCCATTAAAGCGATTTATGACCTGCTCGCTGCCTACTGAAAATTAAGTATATTGTACACAGTGCGGGGACGCTCTGGAAGTAGATGACAGGGAGGTATACATGCGGGGAACGCGAGAGGTTGGAGAAGAGGCATAGTACCTGTCCGGAGTATCAAGTCCAAAAGCTTTTCTGGGAGTAGAAAAATTATAAGGTGATAACAAAGTTTTACACGTTTTTATACGTACGACGTACGCATCGATGGAACGGTAACTAGGTACTACCGTGTTATACCACACATACAATACATAGCCTGGTATATGAAGTCTACCAAAGGTACGAATATATAGGAAAACCGCACATTCGTGAGCGCACCCCTCGAGTTAGGGTGCACCACGGATAATGGACACGTTTCAGAGTGGGGTACTAGAAGCGTCCAGTTCAGTACGTGGTACGTACGCTGGACCTACACATTACGCTGTCCCCAGTGAGGACGTTCCGGCAAAAGTGCTCAACCCGTGAAATTGAAAGCTGTCAGGGGTTGGTAGTAGCCACTGGTAGCTAGACAGCAACGACGCGATACCAGTCGTGGGCAAGTTTCCTCCAATTTTACCTTTGTGATGTACGAACTCGAGGTCTTTCACCCCAACTCCGCATATGCGGAGCTTCGAATGCAGCATTCAATCAGATACAGCACAGTTGAAATATTCCTATGGTATATACATACAGATAACAACATTGTAGATAAGGCATTTTATAAAATAAAACGATTTTAAACACGATGCAAAAATCCACTACGTATTGTGCATTTTTTTAGGCTAATATCAAAATAGTAGAGAATTAGGGATCACAAAGATTAAAAAGAACACATTTTCGATAGAATTAAATTTATAGCACGGAATGATAACTTAGCAGTCTTGACAATTGTGGATGTCCAAAGAGCATTTTACAAAATCTTCTGTTGTCTGGGATAATACACGATAATATTGCTAAATATTGTACAGGCGAAGAACATACCCGAATATTCGTTTTACATAGATAAACCCTTTTTCCTTCCTTCTTTCCTTCCCGCCCTCATCGCCGTTCCGTTTTCCCTTGCGTATTGCGCTTCGCTCGGAACCACTAAATACAATTTCCACGACTGCATCATCCTGAGAGGCAGAGAGGGAGAGAGAGAGAGAGAGAGAGAACGAGCAAGCTGTAGCAGCCGATAGAGTTCTCCTACCAGAGTGCAGCAGCAGCAGCAGCTTTTCGGGATAGTAGGAGCCCGCGCGACAATGCCTTTAATCAACAATAATTCTGGCGAAGCGTACGAGCCGCTAGCCGCTACTACCGCACCGCCACTGCCGCTGCCACCACGCGCGCCTCTATATGTATCATCCACTATATCGCATTTTGCCACCCTTCCAGCGAAGAGCTTCAACAGCACATCCAGTTCAACCCCTGCTATGCTTTCGTCTCTTTTGCCTTTGCCACCGTAGCCCCAGCTTCGCGGCCAGACTCGACGGCCTAGCAGAAGCACGAGGATGAAGAGGAAGTGGAGGATGAAGGGAGAGAGACCCAGTGAGTTTCCGGCGCGGGATCGTCCACTGGAAAATTAACACCGTCCGGATTTTCGTACGATAGGACGTCCAGAGCTTCCCTGGACCGGTTATAGCCTCCTCGTCGTCCTCCTCCTCCTCCTCCTTTTCCTAACCCTCTTCATCCCCACTTTTCGTTGCCCTTTCTATTGCTCTGTCGCTTCCTATTTCACCCTCACCAGACTCCACACAGCTGGACCAACACTGGACACTCGGAGCCTCTTTGTTACGCTTCGTAACCTTTTCATTCGCGTCCCACTTCCACAAATCGACTTTGGAATATGGTTATCCGATAGGAGTGTCTCGTGTGTGTCTTTTTATAGAGGGAAAGTTAGTGGCATTGTTTCTTCGATTAAAATTCTATCAAAAGGTCATCCTATCGGATCAATCGTTTCATAGTCCGTTTCTCGGTGTCGTTAAGAGAGGACAGGGAAATTTGTTGGTTGTTTGTCTATTTTTTCTCTCGTAATTGCCAATGACGTGAATCCTTCCCAGTGAAAAAAGATTGTATTGCATCATCACAAGGAAAGTAATCTTCAATGATAGCAGATTATGAAATCAAATCTTTCTTGTTAAAAAAGCAAAATCAACTTAAGAATTATGCCAGTGGATCAATCAAACTCTGATATCATTTTTTTATCCATCACAGACCAAGATCATTTACGTACCAGGTCTATAAATATGAAACCGGAATTTGCCCATAGATGGCCCTAGCTGTCAATGTAGTTACCGTCAAACCGCGTCATTGGCGCCATTTCCTTGTTGACATCTCTGACAAAGATTTTCAACTCACAACAATACAAGTTTCATACAACAGAATAGTTTGTAATAGCGTTGAACATGTCGAATTTTGTGCCTGGAAACTACGATTTGCGGACGCATTGATTTTCTGGTACCAATTGAAGATAACTGCTGCAGAATCGCATCGAATACTTGTCGAAGCTTACGGTGAGCATGCTCTTGGTAAATCACAGTGCTTTGAGTGGTTTAAAAAATTCAAAAGTGGCGATTTTGACGTACGAAACGAAGAACGTGGAAGACCACCGAAAAAGTTTGAAGACAGCGAATTGCAAGCATTGTTGGATGAGGATGACGCTCAAACGCAACAAGACCTCGCGGATCAATTAAATGTGACACAAGAAGCCGTCTCCATACGTTTGAAAGCCATGGGAAAGATCCAGAAGATGGGAAAATGGGTTCCACATGAATTGAATAAAAGACTGCAGGAAAACCGAAAAACCACTTGCGAAATGCTGCTCGCCAGGTACAAAAGAAAGTAATTTCTCCATCGAATTGTGACTGGCGATGAAAAGTGGATATATTTTGAGAATCCTAAGCGTAAAAGATCATGGGTAACTCCAGGCGAACCATGGACATCGACTGCAACGCCAAATCGCTATGGACGGAAAACAATGCTCTGTGTTTGGTGGGATCAGAAGGGTGTGATCTATTATGAGCTGCTAAAACCTGGCGAAACCGTTAACACTGAACGCTACCGACAACAAATGATCGATTTGAATCAAGCTTTGCGTGAAAAACGACCAGAATATCAAAAAAGGCAACACAAAGTGATTTTGCTTCATGAAAATGCACCATCACACACAGCAAAACTGATCAAGGAAACGATTGAGGCGTTTAGTTGGGAAATACTTTCGCATGCGGTTTACTCATCAGACTTGGCTCCGTCCGATTACTACTTATTTGCATCAATGGGACACGCACTTGCTTAGCAGCGCTTTACTTCTTATGAAAATGTACGAAAATGGCTCGATGACTGGATTGCCTCAAAAGTGCAACAGTTTTTTTGGCGTGGTATCCACAAATTGTCAGACAGGTGGGAAAAATGTATAGCTAGCGATGGGCAATACTTCGAATAAAATATTTTTTATCATTTTCATACAATAAACGTGTATATTCTATATAAAAATTTCGGTTTCATATTTATAGACCTGGTAGATGAGTGATCAAATATTTAATTGTCTTGTTAGACGCATAAGAACTGCAAATAGGTAAATATTATTAATAAATGAATAAATAAATTGTTTCGAGTTTTGACAGTGCGTCGTTCGCAATATTTTGCTCGACGAACGTTTCCTAATCACGAAATTCAATGGAGTGTGTGCAATCGAGACATTTTCTCTATTTCCATCTTAGTTCCTCTTTCACTGGTATAGTTATGGTTATAGGTATAATCTTTTGATATAGCTAAGGATGGATACATAGAGCCGAAGGGTTTGTATGGGACCAAATGAACACTAGGAGCTGGGCTTGTTCCCCACCAGCGAAAAAACGGGGAAGATAAACGCGAAGCAGGTTCATCGTACGTTCGGAGATTCCTGAAAGCTTCGAAGTAAACCTAAAACCACGGGGGACGTCATATGTTAGCAGGTACCCTGGTGCCCTATGGCGGGAGAGAGGGGGTTGGTATACGTGTCGGAGATGGTTGGTCGGGAGTCTGTCAGGGGATGTGAATGGGGTGGTCTGGCGAGTAGGAGGAACCGGGGTGGGAGGGTGTGGGAAACCAGACGCCGTACACAAGGGAAATACCATGCTTCGTCAACACTGCGCTGCTGTAACTAATGGATATTCCGGAGGAATCGAGTGGAGAAACGGCAGCATCCAACAGAGAAACTTAGCAAACTATAAAGTGCAAGATGAAGAGGAAATTAAAGGAATAAAGGAGAAAGTGGAGAGAAGTAAAAAATGTTAGAAGTTGCATGGTATCATTCGATGGTACGAATGGGCAAAATAAAGGCAAATTCTAATGTAAATGTGGCCAGTGAGCTTCTTTCATGCATATGATAAACGATGAATATCAAAGAAGAGATTTAGGGAAATCTTGAGAAGGAATCTTATATTTATTTAGTACATTACCATAGCAGTAATATATAACAGCTATGCTCAGAATAAAAGAATGAAATATTTTGATGAAACTAAAGAGCTATTAAAATAATTATTTAAATATTTAAAAACCTGACGGTGATCCTAATTCTGCTATTTCCAAAATTAAGAAAGACAAAGAAAAGTTTCGTTTCGTTGGGATCTTTGAAGCATGTAAAAATGTAAAATCATAGAGATTTCTGTCTTCGTCAGAAGATAAAGATGTGAATAGCTTCATCATGAAGCTAAGATTTTCGACGATGCTGAAGGGATTCTCCGCAAGGGAGTCGAACAGTCAAGAAGGATGCCGTGAACGACGAACTTCCGTGTGTTTGGTCGGACTAACGATCTACGAATCCTGTGAGCTTCAGTAGAATAGGATGTAGAATAGAAAGAGAGAGAGAAAGTAAGAGTAGAACGTTAGAGAAGAAGAACTACGGCGAAGAAAAATCCCATGACCGAGAATCGTACAATGCCAGTACTTTTAACCTTTACAGGTCAGACTAGAATGATCTTTTATCTGTATACTTTTCAGCTCTGCTAACATCGTTCTGCCTCTAGTTTCAACTTTTTTCGTTCTCTTTTACTCTACTTCATATCTTCTCTGTCTGATTCTTCTTGGTTTCAAGCTCCGTTTCTGGACATCCCCCTTCGTTCGTTTAGTCTCCAGCAGTAACGAGCTCACCAACGCCACCAACGTTCGACTTCCGCAAGAAAAACACGCATTCTACCAAACTCTCGCCAACGAACCCCTCGTTTTCTCTTCTACTTTTACCTTTTCCTCCTCCTCTTCTCCAAGGTAACCTCTAACTCGTGGCGCTGTGGTAAAGAGAATGGAGTTCGGTAGGGGAAGGTGAATTAAAGTCCTGCCATGCATCTCGTTCTCGCGCTAATAACGCGAACAAACTTTTCCATAGTTATAACTTATTGCCGAGGTGGAAGGGTAAAAGATATGCGGATTGCTGAGTTGGCTGGAAGTAGTGGTTGTGGACCAGCAGTAGATAGTAAGGTAAATTTAACAGCTCTAGAACCACCGGAATCCAATCTTGACTACCAAGTTCAACGTAATAGAATTCTCAATATAATAGAAGTCGGAAAATATATAAATGGTATTAGAAATGCATTGTGTTACATTTCAAACGAGTGCTAAACGAGTAGTTAATGGATTTTGTTTCTTTGTGCGGCAATTATAACAACGCTTTTTCAATTAGAAATTTAATTAAAAATGAAACAAACAATTGTTGCTCCGCCAATCGCTTGATTTTTTTGATGATCTAAAAAAATATAGCGTAGACGAAATGAAAAAGAAATATTATTGAAATAAACCTGAATCCCAATGAGAATATAACTTATAAAATACATACGTATAAAATCCGAAGAAAAATGCACCGTGTCATCGTCCTCTCTATCCAATGTGCAACCCGCTGGATACACGAAGCGAGAGGGAGAGAAGGAGAATGAGAGACCGAGTGGTGTTGATATGTTTTGGTGGAACTCAAGCGAGTTCCCAAGCGTAGAGCGAAGACGCGTGTATATCGTTGTATTCCCGGAGGATTGAACACGATCGTGGCGCGCGTCGTATCGATGACCGCGGCAGCGACTATGGAGGCAGCACCGTCGCTACTATGAGCGAATATGCAACGCCATTGGGATATCGTATGCACTTCGCGTGCACACGTAAGATGGATAACGCAAATATATCGGATACGACGTATCGAATAACGGGCGAAACGAGAGTTGCGTTCGAGATGATGTTCTCGTCGTGGCGCTACCACTACCACTATTACCATCACCACCACCACCGCCACCACCATCACCACCACCACTGGTAATGTCACCAACGCCACCGCCTCGGGGCCTCTAAATGAGATAGCGGCTACTGGATTCTTGCGACATATCCATCTTACTTTCTCAACCTTTCTTGTACTCCTTCGAGAACGATGAAGAACGTGGAACGCATTATCCATCGCACAACTGTTCGCGTTTTCTTCAACGATCAATAATAATCTTCGTACCTCAAAGTTCCTCATTTTTATCATTTTTCCCTAACGTACTAACGATTACGCTGTACATTGTTTCAATAGTTTACATAAAAACTTGCGATTATTAAAAAAATACGAAACGACAAAAGTTTTTACGATATTTCATGTTCAGTTTTCTTCTTTCATATTATTTTGGATTAATTATTTAATACTATGAGAAGGCTCATCGCGGACTGATCCATTGACAACCACAAGTGCAAGAGAAACAGAGCTAAAAATTTCCAATAAATTTTTTCAAATCCAGATTTTTTTATAAGTATCGGAATTGTGAGGATCACTCCGTGCTACATTGACGCGATGAATCCTACTCTTTGAGCGTCTCTAAAAAAATATCTGATTCCGAGAAAAAAATTATAGAAAGCTGTCAGGTGAAGAGCACTACAATTTATTATTACCATTATTAATTGCTTATTATTTGTCAAGTGGAATTGGTATTGTGGGCATTGCAAGCTTTGTCACTCGAACAAAGTCTAATCGTATATTTAATAAAAGTCTATCAATCAATCACGTCACATATTCTGCTTCTCAAATGAAAATGAATGAGATTGGTCCTCTCGATCACTTACTATGTATTTTTCAACAATGCAGGCATCACTATTTCTGCGTCAGAGAATTCATTTCCTCCCTTTTTATTTATACTTTTTTTTTTCTCATTTCTTTATCGTTTCTGCCATGGAATTCTATCGCGATCGAAGAGAGGTTGTAAGTGACACGCGATAATTGACAATTTTGCGAACGAGTAGTCGACCCCGCGAGGTCGAGGGTAGTGTAAGAGGGTACAGTGACTCTCATCAGCCCTGACGAACTACGTGCCTCTGTATATTAATATAGAAATAGCAACCGCGTGCAAACGCTAGTTCTTGGTTATTCGCTCGACCGAGGACGAGGACGACACGTCGGCGCCGCGACTTCCGCAACGAGCAGGTGGATATAATGCGAGTCACACACGCGACTTTATCGATTTTACGTTGCAAGCATCAGATAGAAGGGTAGAAAGGGACATACCGAGGGGTTGAACGCAACGACGACGACGTTCCATTCACGTTTGTACTCGACGCCACAGCGATAGTGTAGATTATAGTATACAATGAACGTGTAGAAAGTAAGAGTCTACAGTCACTTTCGAAACTTTAAACTGACCTTTTTTACTTCTGTACGTACAACGGTTAACAGAATGAAATATAATTGAAAAATGTATGGAAAATCAATGTTGTTATATAAATAATACAATTGAGCCAAACATTGTTAAAACTATTCACATTTTGTGACAGACGCGTCTCGATTAATCTCGACTCTTTTACGAAGAGATTAAAAAAAAAGAATATTGACGTTTTTTTAAAAGTCAAATAAAACTTTCCTTCCAGTGCTGTAAAAATCCTCAATTATAATACTTTTAAGAGAATTGCACGAAACGAAGATGGTAAAAGTTCACAAATATGGAAAAGCATAATTGAAGCATAGAGGGAAATCTAAGAGAATGTTAGTAGATATGAGAAAAAGGATTTAACAAAAAATCGAATGACTCGAAGGGGTAAGTCCAGCGAGTAGACGAGCCACAAGGAATAAGCGGAGACCCGAATGAGAGGATTCGGTTCCCGGGTCTCTCAAGTGGAAACCGACGGAGAGGAAACGCAAATAATTGCCTCGTAACGTCACTTAGGGGACACTTAAAAAGTTTTAAGTAGCTTTTTCCACAGCGGGGGCGCCGCGAGACTCTTCCGTCTTTCCTCTCGTTCCCCCTTTTTTTGCGGGTTGAGCAGCAACCGAGCGACGGCATGCACGAAGGCCAAGACCAGAACTAAAGCGCACCACGCGAGCGTCTTAGCGAGCCCTGGCACTCTAACTTATAAATGATATAGAGTCTTGCCGTGAGTCAAGTTTCAGAGGTGGCTTTTCGGGGGACGAGAGGAAACAAGATCTTGGCAAAGGTGAATTTTTCCGCCCGTTCTCCTCTTCCGCCAATGAAACTCCTTCAACGAAAGACACCAAGAATGAATAACGAGTGATAACAAATGTGGATAAAAATTCTTCAGGACTACCGAATTTGCGAACGGTCCAAAAATTCGAGATCATTCCATTTCGATAACTCACGAATGTGTCCAGTAAGGTGAACAGTAACATTAATTCAGTGAGGTTTATGATCTCATAGCGCAATAAAGATGACACTATGAAATATTGTGACACATTGTTTCACACATTATCACGTTAGACTGCACTTGAACGAGTCTGACCATTTACAACTTCGACTACTTCACTGAAAATTAATCGGCGTCTGTGGCAGAACGGCAATGCCGTATCTACTAATATCGGTATTCATTCGCACAGGAATTTAGCTGAATTTCGATGATTCATATTTGAATGATATTTATAAATAGAAATATAACGTTACGCTATCAAATGAAATGAAAGTGAACCAAAATATATTAATTAATAAGTCTTTAAAAAAACATTCTGAAATAATAGTGGATAAGTTTGAACAATATTTTCGTCAGATAGTCGTCTTGTATCCTGGTACATTATTTCCAACATATGCTTGAACTGGTGGAATGTAGTTGTAAAAAGATTTTGCTTTCATTAGCAATAGCTATATAGCATCTAACATCGATAGTACGAGTTACTGGCTTATGAACCTGGAACATGGGTCGTTGGATTGTTCCTTATCAATATTGATTGATTTCAAGCGAAGCTCGTATTTTGGTGTAGAAAGAGACAACGAATTAACGGAGGGAGATAGAATATGAGAAAGGAAAAGCACACACGAACACGCGTACCAGCAGCAGCATCAGCAGCAACATACTGGACACTCACGCCGCGAAATTGCCCGACCTACCGCAACGAGCAATTCCAGAGATACGAAACATCGATAACCAGCAGAGGCAGTAGCCAGCAGCCAGGCACCCTTCACTCCCTCCAAGTTCCAACCCCTCGAACGTACAATATCCCTTTCACCCGCAGTATACCATGGTAAAGAGAAAGGGGAAACGGAAGAAGACATGCTGGGTACTCGGATTAACCAATAATGAAAGCTCCAACATGATCCCACCGCGTGGTGTAGGACATAAATTTCCGTTTCAAGCTTTCGCCGTTCCAGGTAGGAAGTAATCGATATCACTACCGCAAACTCTTAATTGCCGTTCGGAAAAAGTTGATCTCACAACCCTTTTGTGGCATAGATCATGAGGAGAATGAGCAAAAGCGTATGAGGCGGAAGACGAATAGAACCCCAGTGTAATCGATACACATTCAATCCAATTGGTAACAGTGATTAAGTCTTGAGGTGAAAGACATATACACCATATTAGACAGCAAAAGATTGACTTGGACATGTAACAAACTCTTTGCAAACGGTGTATACGGCAAACACTATCTCCATTAAAAAATAAACACGACTTAATTCTATCCTGGTTGTCGAAGCAATGTTGTGTGTATTTCGTTCTGTTTGATCAATCTATTATCCTCTGCCATAATTACATGATCCAAAATCTTCTACCGGAGGAATTCCCATATTCTCCTTAGTATCTCGCTTGCACCAATCTTCTCCGCTTCATAGTTAACGTTCCGGGAGTGTAGGGAAGCGTGCAAGGCGCATTATTAACCGAAGCGGTTGCACCAGCAACTTCTTGATGGGATTCTAAGCTGGTTGAAGATGGTATAGGCTCAGCGTCAACCTGTTTCTCGTTGACGTCCTTGGTGGCAATGTTCCTGACTTCAAACCCGCTAAAATAGCTATCCAAGCTAGGAGCATCGTCTCGCTAGCTCGACTCGATCACGGAATGTTTGGCGGCGGTACGAGGCTCACACGCCCCAAGGGATGATGTCGACGTACCAAGGGATTCGTTGCTTAACTGCATAAACCCTTCACGGCAGCTACGAAGTAGACGAAGATCTTACACGCTAACCATCGAGTATCTGGTAGCTACAACGTCTTTCCTATGTACCTTGCGTCCTCATTCAAGGTACTGATGACGTCATAACCAGTTGCTCTGATGAGCAACACCGGAATCGGTAGACGGTACCTTTGCCATATGCGTCACGGAGTTGAGTTCTCTGTTCCCTTCCCGTGAGATTCATCTTCGATATAATCCTTCCTCGACTCTTGAACTGCCTCACGATCTAGTTCTTGCGCCGGATTTCTTAAATCTTCGTCCTTCAAACTCGCGTGACAGTAGCGCGCGGTGAAACCCGCAAGCGTCGCGTCAGTTCCAACCAGACGACGATAGCCCGCTACTCGCCATCTTTAGCATCCCCACAGCGTATGCCTTTGCACCCTTCGCTGTTTATCTTAATCCTGTGTGGCAGTGTCTCCGCTGTCACGAACGATTTAACCCGCAGCCACGAAAAGCCTCGCCGAGAACTTTGGCCACACTCGAATCAGCCTTTGTCTTTAATCCCTTGGCCCCACTACGAGCTTCCTCGCTAGATACTCACACTCGGGGCTAAGGGTCTCCGGGAATATATAGATTCATCACGTTGGGTCGCGGTGTCGAGGAGATAGAAGACAGTCGACAGCCGAGAGTAGAACGAGAATCACGTGACCCGGAATTTCAATCACGGTTCAAGCAAAGCGAGCTGCGGAGACAATTAAGAGCGGAGTTTGATTAGAATTTACTGTTGGCTTTGGGGGAGAATATTGAGAATCGAACCATTATTTCTAGTTCATGGCGTCCCACTCTACTCTGGGTCTGCGAGGTCATCATTTTTTTATTTCAAGCACAACGGGAGAAAGGTTGACGTTTAATCTGCTCTTTAATTTCGATTCAAATTGAACTCTTTCAATGCTCTCTATTATTTTTTCTCCAGTCATTGAATATATCGACGTTCAATAAAATAGTTGGTACAGTTTTTGCGAGTGTCATTGTTATTTGTAATTACTTACAAATACAATAATTAGTTTGCAGGAAAAAAAAACGTGAATTTTTTGCCATCAAATATCAATTTTATTTGCTACCGTCTAACCGTTCATTTACTTTTAAAATCGAGATTCATTTATCATTGACAATATTTGTAACCGGCGATGAAAGGATTACTTCCTTTCAACGTTATTGATACATGATATAACTCATTCGAGCTTTCAATTTTTTGCATCATACAAGTATGCAAGTTGAACGTTTAATCCATCCTCTCATTTAATTTGAGACTGATATTTTTTAATCACTGCCTCCAGCAAGCACTCGATGTGCTGCACAAACGTACAGTATATAACTCATTCAATAATGAAATGCGTGGAGCTTGAACGTAAAGCGAACGTAGTTGTCGCAACCAGTCAGTGAAACTTCTAAAGCGCGGCAAATAAATCTCGTAAAATCCAACACGCGTCAATTACGCTCGATGCGCTTTAAAAAATATTTTTTCGACCGGCTCGTATCGTCTGTCCGCGTGGGTACTTCGCGTCAAGCTCAACGCAAAAGCCAGACTAAAAAAAGTAGGGACATTTCACCCTGTACTATTCAGCAACTACGAGGACGGATAATCCACCGTGAGGAGAAAATCAACGGGGTGAGAGGGAGTCGGAAGTCCATGAAAAATTCAACGAACGCCAGGCATGGTAACAAATGAGACTCTTCCCAGGTGTATGAATTGTGATTGCAGCGCAAGCGAGCGGCGATGCGCGACTGCCTTTGCTCGACCGGAAGGTGAATTTTGCGTGCACGCCAACAGCTGATCGTAATTACTGTTCTACCAGGGTAAATGCAGTTGAGTCGCGCCCTTCAACACTGGGATACTATTGCTCCTGTATAACAAGTAAACGAAATAACGAACGCTATGCATTCCTAGCAAACTAATAATCTATCCACACCCTTGTACAGCTGCGAGCAACTCCTTTCCACGAATTTGCCGATGTATTCGCTTACGAGAATTCACCAAGTTGCAAGGGAGTGCTAACTCTGAGGGGGATATTTTTACCATTCACTTTTGCAATTATTTCACTTACTTATTCCACTTTTTTCAGAAAAATATTTCACCGTGTTTGTCGATTTTTTAAATGAAATATTTAAATATAAATATTTTATTAGCAACCTACCTGACAATTAAAAGGTAAAATAAAATCATTTTTACAGTTTTAAATATATTTTCGTCTCAAACACAGACTCTGAATTGCAGTACAAACCGCAGTACCATAACTGAAAAAAGTTGTTAATGACGTAATCCAAACTCGTGAATTTATCATCCCAATTGCTATTGGAATCTCGTAAAATAATTGTAATCTACGTTCCTCGCTAAAAATTTCGAGCGTCACGTTATGAAATATGAAACGTGCTCACGAGATAGCAATCCGTGAAATGAGCTACAGCAACGATCTCTCATCTTGGCCTTATCACTGCCGTTGCAAGTCCATCGCTGAATGTGGCTACTTCAATAGTTTATCAAGTCTCTTCTTCTTCTCGGTACTTTTCGTATCAAAGTTATAGAAAGTCATAGTGCATAGCCACAGCTGAACACGCTTATTTGAAATACGATGATGAATCATTGTAATGAAATGTTATGACCAGCACAATTTTACTGGTGTGAATAATGATCAGTACATTCCTCAACGAAAACCTTGTTTTTTTTTTAGTAGACCTACGACCAGATTTTTATTTCACGCGATACAATTTTTTTATAATCGACGATTGTTTTTATCTTATTCAAGTGAATACATAACGGAGCGAAGGCATCGTACTGAATCTTTAATTTTCTACTGGCTATTTACATGTGAATCCGTCTGTACGTAGTAAATCAATGCACAATAATTTCTTAATCACTCTGTAGACCAAAGATAAACCTTATTATCACGTTAAAAATTAAAATTAAAAGTTACAGGTTAAGTATCAAAAGGGATTAATGTTTTCATTTGAAATTCGATGGAAAAATCACATTTTTTGTAGTATCCTTCAAGAGCTATTATGCTTTTCTGACGACACATCCAAACAGACAGATAGAAGACCCCAAATATATGTTTACAACATATCTGACAACTGAATATTAATTAGTTTGCAATAATTTTTCTCTTTACATGCTTACATGCGAATCTAAAAAAAAGAAAGTACATAACGTAGTAAACGTGAGTACCGAACAGGAAGAAAAAGATGAAAATTTGATTAGTTAAGGTGAGAGGGGTACGAAAGTGTAATGACATAACCAGTAGCATCAGGAAGCAGAGCGACTCGCTGACAGAGAATTTAGAAGTCATAACTATTTACCCAGTGTGCATACACCGGATATTACAGTTTCAGTTGCATGGAACCCACCAAGTGCAAAAGAGAGAGGTGTGGATAAACAGTGATGGTAACTGAGGGCAAACAAGGAAGCAAGAGCAAGAAAAATCTAGAGCTGGATGCAGCGGGTAGCTGGAAATGCCAGAGTTTTGAAGGGGTGTAAAAGCGAAGGAGTCGAGTAAACCGAGAGAGAAATATAGTATTGCCAGCCAGCTTGCAGGCCACACGGTAATTTATGGTACAACTTGCAAAGTGAGAAAAATTACGCTAGGTCGGCTGCGTTTCGCCGCCCAGACAACGCTGGTTTATGTTTGTGAGAGAGGACGCAGCGCGTGCGGTCTCACTAGCAAAGGGGTGGACGATGTTTACGACTTTTTTACCCCCGCGTAGCCGTGAGGGGCTGACTCCGGTGATGGTACGGCGCGACCAAGATATAGGTGGAGGGTGTGGGTCGAGTCGCACAATGCAACCAAAAGTTCTCACTCGCACTCATAAACTGAAATGCACGCAGTTGCACGCTAAAACACATGGAAAAAATAAATATAACGCAAAAACCGTAGTGTGGATGCAATATACAAATGCGTAGATATATAAATATTCCTACACACAAACACACACACACACGCGCGCGCGCGTATAAGATGATATATACCTATGTTGAATTTTATTATGTTCTTCTTTGTCTTTCTAATAGAGTCTCGTTCCATGACAAGAGCTCGCCTCGCACAGTGTTATATCTACAAGCTCTGGGGTTGAAATTCTCTGGTTTCCCGTTTCCCAACGAAACTGCTGTTGCGATGTGTACTTTCTATATATATATGTACAGTATAATATACATATACAGACTATCAGACATCCAGCAACCCCACAAGAATAACGTATTCCAGAGAAATATGTATTTATCCGGCCTCAACTGTTTTTTTTTCTTCCTTGCTTGTTCTTCCTCTCATTCTCCTCTCAAAACAACCCGTGTTACACGTTACACCGGACGCATAGAGAATGTGGCAGCACGATGGCAGATACCTGGAAGTTGAACGCCAAGTTGTTTTATGGACTCCAGTGACATTTAATTTAAAAAAAAAAAAAAAGAACAGTCGATGGAAAAAAGACAGAAAATTAAATATGGATTTAATTATTGCTTGGGACGATGATATAGAACTACGTTGACATTTCTACTGCACATAGATATAGTGTTTAAAATTCCTCCTTTATTTAAGATAGTAAAAAAAAATTGACATGGATTTATTTTCACGTTTAGGGATGCAAATCGAGAGACGAATATAAATCTGTGCTGCGAGGAATCGAGTGAGGATATCGACGTACCCTACCAACGCCAGAGTGCTTCCTTACTAAAGTGCTCCACTGCCTCCACTTTCTATATTATTCCGATAACGCAAAGCTACGTTCACCAGCATGGTGATTTAAGCCCCTCGGATTCGTGCCAAATTTTCTTCCTAGGAGAAACGACTTTGGAAGAGGTCGATGGGCAAGTGATGGTAGGTTTGAGGGCTGGCGAGTGTACGAGAAGGAAATACCATCGAAGAGTCGTTAGCATCGATTAGTAAACTGGCAGCGTGCTGCACATCCCTTCTACCGATTCTACATTGTCTACAACGATGTCACTGTATATGTATTCTGTATACTCGACGTACACTCGGAACTGTATACGTTGACGAACGACGACATTTTTCTGGATAGTGTCGCAGCTTGTGCCTCGGCAAAACTAAAGAATTTTTATCTACCCTCACTAAACCGTCTGAAACTCTATACTATTAGCTTGTACTAGCTGTCGTTCTGAACGCATCGAATAATAAAAACTGCGATACGTTTCTTCAATTATTTCTCTTCTTGTCCTGATTGTTAGACACTTCAACGAGGTTTTATTTACTACCTTGATACGACCATCGTGCCTCAGGTTCGAGAGTAAACGACCAGTCGTATCGTGGCGTTCCATAGATTTCAGTATAAAAAATTGTTTAATTTTTTTAATACGTACAAAAAATCATATTAAAAATCCCACGTGATTAATCGTTTTGTAACGGCGTTCCGATCGTGTCAAAAAAACCCGCAAGTTGATTTTTTGTTTTTTTTTTCAAATTGAAAATAATATTGAATAATAACGAAATTTCTTGTACATTTTGTTACATTGAGTTCTGTGGACTTTTTAAATATGATCAGAACGCCGTTATGAACAATTAATCTCATGGGATTTTTTATGCGTTTTCTTTTATCAATAAAAAAAAAATTAAACACGTTACTGTACCGAAATTTTGGACCTCATCTCAACACCCTAAAGAAAAAATACTCTTTTAACAATATTGTCGAAAACTTTTTGATAATTTATGATATGGAGATAGTTGATTCGACAGTTTAGGAACAATGGAAATTTCATTGTCTGGAATACGCATTACAATAACGGACAGGACAAATACTCCAGTGAGATAAGGATGAGATTGAAGAACCTGGGGGATTCCTCGATGTTGGAATGAAGTGTGGTTAAAACCATCGTGCAAAGCCTCGAGAGAAGCGAGAGCAATCCGCCGCAGAGAATTCCAGTGGGACCTCCCTCATAAGCGAATTGCATAATGGCAGTCTCCAACCGAGGAGCTTATCCGATTCTGGTAGCCTCGCTGGCCAAGCAGACGGCACTATGTGTGTGATAAACCGTACTACATGTATCAATTCGTATACACAGTACACAACAAATAATACTGGTTCAGATATATATGTAAATATGAATTCCGTTCGTGCAAAACCACACTAATTCCGTTAGGTTGCGGCTAGCGAGGAAGCGTTAGAATTCTGTGGGCCGAAGGAAACGCAACAAGAGCTCTTTCCTTCCTCCATTCTCTCGCCAAAATGGTATTTAATGCGATTATGTATGAATTCGTGTGGCGAGTCGTGCTTTTAGTTAAATAGACTAACGATAGCAACGAACAAGGGGTAGGTGCGCGATGTGTACTCTTCCATTGTCTACAGATAGAAACAGTGGAAGAGAGAGAGAGAGAGAGAGACCTTTAGATTATAGAACCAAGCCAGTAAATGTATTTCTCTTAGTTACTGACAGCTTGTATTGCTACGTAGATTATATGTGAAAGAGGTTGGATGATTAGTGTCAGATTGGGATATATGAGAGATGGTTCTTGATAGAAACTACCACAACCATTTCTGTAATCCTTTCACTGGCAATACCAGTCATTCACCTCTAAATGTACAACGAGGTACATTGTTAAATGTACCAACGTATATATGATCACAATTATCGTCTAAGTGTAGGATTGAAATTAGTGACATGCTGTATAGACGGTTGATAATTGCTATGGTAATAAATATATTCAGAAGGAAAAGAGATGGAGCAATGTAGGCGATGGATGAAAGACGCATTTGCTATCTGTAGAAAGAAAAGAGGAAAATTTAGTGCCGGTATATAGCAGATACATGCTGAAGTTGGTAGTGTACCGAGAGCGTGGGAGTTCCCCAATGACATATGGAAATAGAAAGCACTACGTAAAGAAATATATCACGCGGGGTTTCTACGTTGAAAAGTTGCATGTACTTACGAAGTTTTATGAGTTATGAGAAATATTTCTTTAGTATGCAACATATAGGAGTCATACTTTTTCCTATAACTCAATCCATCTGGCTACTTTTTTTTCTTACATTTAACAGTTATTCGCGGTAAAATACCGACAGATTCGTTATTAATTTAAATAAAATAAATTACTATGATACATTAATTTGTAAGCTTACTGTGTCGAATCTTTTCCACCAAAGAGTAATAACGTCTTGCAGTTCTTTGATTCTTACCTGAAACACACATGAAAATATTTTGTTAAAATCGTATCCAATCAGTAAGTTTCATTCGGTTTTTTTTACTATCGACGATGAACGATCGGCTATCGATTTAATTTAATTTAATTTAATCCCATTTACATTTTACGCACTAGATAAGATTTTTTTTTTACGAGTGCCGAGTAAGACGAATGTATTGACGACTCCGTCGATTTTATCGCTCGCAGGGTTTTGACGGGCGCGTAACATGCTCCGTGCTATTGCGGAGGAGGATGACACTTTCACGGTGATGAAAGATGTTGGGGTTCCGTCGCTTAGCAAAATAATAAACTACCATGAGTTTACCGTTACGGGAAACACGTATCTACACAGACACACACAAATTTATTTGTATTGTATTATTATGTGCAATGGAATAACGTACGTAGCGCAAAAGTATACAATGCGTGAGGGTGAAACGCGATCGAAGGGATGTACGATGGCAGAGAGGAAAAGAGGAGAACGCACGCGTTCGCAAAACGATCAGCCACGGTAGAAGAGGCAGGAAATTGCAAATTGCCGAGAGGCACACGGGCGCACCATACACACTCCTAGCGTTCAGCCTGCTCTCTGGGCTTACCATTTGGGTATCATTCGCTATTGGTACAGAAGAGATAAAAAAAAAAATAGAGAGACAGAAAAACTGCACTGGAAACTGCAAATATAGCGAGCTCGGAAGTACGTAGTGCATGGTCACCGATTGAGTATGAATCGAATCAGATTTTCGAATTTCCGTATCGATTTATTCGAGAAACTATGATATCAACTTAAAATTTATGCTTTTGTATAAATCAACAAAGTAATGTTTATACGAATGGTGTTTATCAAAAAATTTCATTTTTGTTTACTCCAATTGCTAAAATGATAATTAATGTATCCGAGAAACACATTTAATTGCATACGAAGAGAACATCAATATTAAACATTACTGATGTTTATTTTGACTGTGAAACTTTTAACTTGAATTTTCCGTGCTGTAGATTTTAGTGCACAAGCCTCGCACAGGTTGGTGATTTTGCGAGCCCCAATCGCAGCGAGATAGAGCTGTGCAGGATTGTCGGGAATACTAGGGAGAGGAGTAAAACTAGGAAAGGAGATAAGCCAACAGACCAGGTAGCTGTTGAAGGCGACCATAAGAAAAGGACAGGAGGAAAATAGGTAAAGGGAAAACAGGAACATTATGCCAGAAGCGCTCTTTTCTTTGGTTACGCAAAATTCCTTCTGGTTGCAGCTGTTACTGTGATGTTATAGTCCAAAGACTTTTTTTCTCTTCAAAAACTCAACTGAATCATTAAAACTTTCGGGCCGTTTCTGCCTTCCCGTAGAAGGGATATTTTGTTAATAAAATAATGGAGATTATGAAGAAAAAAAGGACAGAAATAAAAATACTGACTTCTCTGCTGAGATATTTTACATGTTGAATGCAAAGTCAAATAGTCAATTGAATCCATTCAATTAAATATTACAGTCAAACACGTGACGTAATACGAGTATATGACAGAGTATTCGTTATATTGGCAAGAGGCAACTGCGGATGTGGTCAGAGGACTTCGATTTGGTTATAACTAAAAATTAGAATTTTGATAGAAATTGATTTAAAGCAAATTTTTAAAATGAATAAACATTTCCACTGGAATATTGATCGATTGTAACTTTATATATTTTATAACAACTGAAAAAAATGTATTCCTAATGAACTGTAAAAATAAATGTATTCGGAAGGAAAAGATAAAATATAAGTATTTCGCATCGTTTTAACGAGAAAATTCGTCGTGAAATAACGCAAAGCTTCGAGGATTAACCGGCGTTCGCCCGTAGACACGTAATGCAATGCTCTACCTATTTGTATAGTAAGCAAAGTATGCACAACGGTGCAATGGATGCGAGCGAGAGCAAGCCGACAAGCCAGCAGCAGCAGGAGCCAGTGTGTCGAGGGACGTAGTTATATAGTGCGTCAGCTAACGCGTCCCCGTTTTCTCCCGTCTGTTCACTACAGCCCGGCTCTACTGCGTCGGCCAAAATGTCGCACGCCGCGCGATCCATTAAGGAGTTTTAATTAACGCAGCTGCACACTGCACGGCATCGCTGCATGCGACCGCCCCTACCTTATAACGCGTCTACCTATTAACCGTCACCGTAACAGTTCATCTCAGCGTACCGTTGCTAACGCTCCGGTACGCGCAAGGAACCTGGAATTCAACCAACGAGACAAGGGGATTTTACTCCATTTCTATATGCTGAATAATACGTTGATCAATATTCAATTGATCAGAGGAAAATACATTGATTTTTCCTTTTAACAACTATCTGGGAGATTAATTGAAGCGAATTCTCAATAAATGTCGACTGTTTATTTAATTTATTAATTTTTTTTATTATACATTGAACATTTTAAAACGGTACTCATCGGTTCATTTTAATGAGAAAAAAAAAATGATTTCACTGAAAGATAATGTTTCTAAAATTAATAAATATTATGTTGTTTTAAATACATTTTTCGTTAATGAATTAAATATTTTTAATAATTTGTTTCGACGATAGAATTAAAGGAAATAATTAGTTATTTTTAATAGAACATTTTGTATATCTTTTCATTGGATACGACAAAAACACAACGAGGATCCAATTTCCAACTTTAAACAATGTTAAACCTCTTTTTAGTGTTCAAATTTGTTTGAACACTTGGTGCACTCGATAAATTAATGATTGCTATACAACACCAACTTTCGGAGTTTAAATCAGTTCTCTATAGTACATTTCGATGTATCTGACGGATTATAAATGCATGACCAAATCGTCGCTCATTTGCCGTTCGTTGGTGCACACATCGCTGTCCTTTCTATTTGTGATCCTGGAATTAACGCATGATTGAACGCTGTGGCTCGACTGTTGTTTCAAACTCTCGTGCAGTTTTGTCAAAGGTTTAATTTTCAAAGTACGGGTTAGGTGATTACGTTCGAATTTAAGCATAATTGAATTATCGTAAATGTTTTGTTGTCAATTTCTCACCAAAAATGGACGAAATTTTCCTGGAGAAGTTTTTTCATTGACAGAGTTTTAAAGAATATTTACGTTGTAAAGTCTAAATGAATTTTTAATAAAAAACTATATACGGTGCACATGTCGTTTTAAATAGCAGCATGACTCTATCTGACTCGACATCTGAATTAATCATGATGGCAGATAAGGAATAAAATATTAACGAACAAATTTTTTTTATCCCTTATTCTATGACATTCGTTATTATTACGAAATATGCTTTAAATCGAATTCAATCTTATTGGAGAATACACTTCAATAGAGACAAAATAAATAAATTATTTAACTAATACTAACGATGGTAACGCCAAGAGACGCAGAGATTTACGAATCATTTCGTTAGTTATACGAACATTATGTATGCGTACATAAGGTAACAAGGCGTGTACATTTAAAAATTGCACATTGCTTCCTCGTGATTCTCGCTAAACCACACATTCTCCTCTACTGAGAATGGTTATCTCAATTCTGATTTTCTCATTGCGTGAGTGATATTAAAATTATAAATTTTATCAAGTTTAAACCCCTCAATCGATCCTTACCAAACGCAAGACCAAGCTTTCTTGTAGCCTACCCAATTTGTATGCTAAGTTTCAGTTTAATTGATAAACATTTACGAAAGCTAGAGCAAAAATGGATATTTTTCGAAACTTTACAAAAATGTATGGTTCTATGAAATCTAAACGCCTTGATCGATTAATGCCAAGCTCAATACCGAACTACCTTGTCACCTAGCTTATTCTTGTAGAAAGTTTTAACTCGATAGCTAAATATTTACGAAAGCTAGAGAGCGTACATCCTTTTTTCGAGAAATTCAAACAATAGAACATCAAATGAGTCATCCGTTAGCGATGTGATCGAAAATTGCAGCAAACCGACGTGGATCGCAACGTTTCAGGATGATCGCGTAACCCCTTCTCGAGATACATTCATTGCAATTTTGCAAGCTGATCATACACACATACACACACACACGCATACGCACGGACATTTTTTTTCTAAATATGATTTCCCGACGTTTTAGGATTTTTTAGCTACTCTGACATCATAACAAGAGAAATATTTTTTACACGAAGTCATAGCTTCTTCTATGAAAAAAAAAACAAAAATGTTATCGTAATTACATTTTTAGTATTTTATTTTATCGATAACAAATGTATTGTAACATTACGTTATAACTCCATCGCACGATAACTAACGGTAGTGCCTCGCTACGATATAACAAGTACCACGAAGCATATTGTCATCATTTACTAATGGAGAACCCACGTGTCAAAGATCACGATCATTAATCTTTTAGGATCGTTCAAACTTTTTGTATAAGATTCAAATTTGGTTGCTCGATCGCGAATGCCCAATTTTGTATTAATCATCAAACATATCGAGTTAACGTTGATATATATAATAATCGAGGTAACGTTAACGGTTGAACAGTTAACGTTATCGCAAACTTAATTTATCAATTTTGCAATATTGATTTTCCTGTGTCATTTTAATCGATGAAATATATTTTCCCCTACGTGCCCTTCAATTTTACAATGATGAAACAGTCGTTTATGTAAATTTTATTAAAATCATCCATTTAACAACTTAAAATACATAAAAGATGTCAAAGCGGTCGAATCCACGGTGAAAAAAAATCATTGCAATAAAATATAGCTTTTGTAATGTCTGACATATTTACAGGGCCATTTCCTTAGTCGCTAAGTACAAAAAATGGAATATACCAAGGAGTGTACATAGCAGAGTTATATTACTGGTGCATGTAGCTTCGTTTTCTCTAATGGCCAAGGCACAGTATGGTGTCCTGTCAGGTGCTGGTTCCGGTTTATCGCGACAAAGAGAAAAGAGACTAGAATGTGGTGCACAGCATACACAAACTTCTCTCACTCTCTTTCCAGTATACTCGAGAACAGAAAAAAATACAGAAAAAGGGGAAACAACACAAAAATAAATACTAAGAGCCGAAAAAGTAAATTACGAGAATCGGAGTGCTCGGAAACACTTCGTGTTCGAAGAAAGAGAAAAAGCGAAAGACTTGGAATAAAGTGAAGGAAAGAAAATGGTGGAAAACAGAGCGTGTGCGTCTGCACGACGATAAAGGACCCAGGGGGGTCCTTCCATTTGGTCCTCGCCCCATGAGCAATGGGTGGATTGTTCGAACGATCATTAGATACCCGAGGATGTACTACAGATGCGTATCGTACAGGACGATATGCATGATCATATAATCGTATTGCGCAGTACTATATCTGCATTTACAATTACAGCTAACGCATAAACCATAAATGACGTAGCCGAGTTCATCCACACGCAAATCCCATATGTAGAAATGCCCGTAACGTAACGTGAGAGTTACCGGGAGTTATCGTAACCTAGGTTATATGAAATGTAATTTATATGCTGGTACTGTAACGGTAAATACTCGCAGGTAATTCCGTTTAACTGATAGGGACAATACATGCAAAGGTTACGGAAGGAGGATGAATATACGCTTCAATAGTTGTTTTTTCTACTTTGACATAGTTTAGCTTATCCTTTCAGTGATTGAAAATTGCCAGAAATAATTAAGTACAAACACAAAATCTCCACGTCGTTTCATTTAACGTACGACTGAAAAAATTGTAGCTTCAGTTCCCTTTGGAGTGTGACAAATAGGTCATAGGACAGGTAGAAGGTAAGGAGAATTATTGTGGAAATTCTCTCATTCGAATTGTAAGTACTAACGTTCGAGATAACCAACAAGCAACCAACCAGTTGAGCTACCAAATTAAATATGGAAACCAAAACGTGACGATTGTCGAAATAAAATGATTTAGGCACGGTCGGAGGGGGAGGGGGGGGGGTGCCAAATCAAATCCAATGTAAAGGCATTTGCAAGATTCTTCTTGATTTGGGACACAGGGAATATTGCCAGATTCCATTAGTACGTTTGACAGCCCGACAAATCGGCAATACATTCATTCGAAACAAATAAATTAGACAGTGGAGAAGTAAATTTGTAGTTTTGTTGTCATTATTCTCTAGTAAAGTGAAAATAACTAGCGAGAAGAATAATTGTAATATTTAAACACGAATCGTTAGAGTACATAAACAAAAACAAAAAATTGTCAAAGATTTGTAAAATTTTAGGCTTTAAAATAAAATTATTGATTTTTTCTTTTAATCTTCAATGCTTTGTGAATTGTCGAAAATTTTTATATCTATCCATATTGTAAATGTTCTTCAACCATGTATGAAACTTTCGGTATTTCCATTTCTACATTATTGATTTCTAGAAAAAGTGGTAATAATAAAAATAGAGAATGTGAGAGCGAAATAGATGGAATCGTCATACACTATGTGTTGAATTGTTCCTTTCCTTCGTTCCGAGGAAACCGGCACCCCCTGACGAACGGCAGACGGCGTCGAAAGATCCGGTGAAAATCGTATTCAGAGGAAAAATTTCAATGCACGACGCTGAGGCGTCAGAAGAAAAGATGAAGCGCACAAAAAAAGAAAACCATGCTGACTCTTCTGCCTCTTGCCTTATCTTCAACATTTTTCTTGCTTCTGCTTACTCTAACATAAAATTCTTAAGCAATAAAAGATATTAAAAATATCACGGAAAATAATAGAAAGTTGCGAAATGAAAGTGCACGGAGAAAAAATAATAATTTGAAACGCCCGATGTCTTTGTTTAAGCAGAAATTTAGGTAATAAAAAGCTACAGAAGCTTATTAAATTTCACGAAGAAATTAAAGTACATAATGTAAACTTGAAATATAAGAAATTACAATGAATTTATTGGTCTTTTTCCATTTTGTGAGCTCTTTATTGAAAAAAGAAAATACATTCCAATACGAAGATAGTGAATAACGACGGATTCAGTACCGAATAATGGTTTTGTAGTGAAGCGTTTCCACACTCTAAGTAGAAATGGACGCGCAAGAGCGTAAAGCGCAGACAGGGCATAGGATTATACGTCGCGTTCAGCATCATGTGTGCGTACGAGAATTTCGAGTGAGTCTGCATGTAGGGAAAGACAAAGATGAAGACGAAATGGAATTGAGAGACGCGCACACAGAACGTGTATAAATAGGTGGGCTTGAACAAGACCGTGAAAGCTTGCGGTCTCGTTTCGAATAATTGGATTTGCTCGAACGCGAGAGGTGGATGGAACGACAAAATAGCGAGCAAGGGAATGAAAAAAAAAAAGAAACGAAAAAAAAACAGAAAAGCAAAGCTCAGTGGTTGTTGTCATTCGCCACGAATCTTTGCACTTTTCTCTTTCACCGTAGATTTCTGATGAGCTCATATTCCAAACTCTCTCACATATGTGCAAACTTACACAAGGACAAAAAAAACTGTCTCATTCCGCCTATCCCCTTTCTCTCGTTTTTCTTCTTCCCTCTTCCGCCATCTTTCTCACCTTACTTTCTCTCTCTCTCTCTCGTGTGCATGTGTGTGCATGTCGGCGTGCGTGCGTGCGTGTGTGGTGAACCATGACACCTGGCTACCCACACTCTCGACATATTACCGGGTCAGTTTGAATTATTTTTATTACCCGGAATACTTTTTATTATACTCCATTGATTAAAAAAAATTCTTTATAATGAAGAAGTGTACACGCCACACATTTGTATATACTTGCATTTAATGAGCGAGTGTTTTTATGAAGGATCCATTATAAATAAGCAAAGTTCTTGCATATGTGTGAACTCTCTATAGCGAGGCTGTAAGCGATGGGTAGTACGAGAGGCTGACACAATGCAATTTATTTACGTTTAAAAAATATAAAATCTCGTTTTTTTCTAAATATATTAATAATAAATCATTTGTGCCTTCCACTTGGTACGATTACATTGTAATGCTGTTCAAGTAAAGACTTTAATGATGGAGGCAAAATGAACGAAGGGCTGTTAAGGGAAAACGGTGAGTCATATAACATAGTTGCATGCTCGCGTGCTGCTTTTACCGCTGTTTCTGTCCAACCCCCGTGGTGGCACACGCGCCACGATATAGCAGCCAACGTAGTTACAGCATACACGAAGCGGACAACATTGTTGGAGCGCACAGTTGACCGAACTGATGTTTCCTCGCTTCGCGAAAAGCTAAAAGAATAAAAAGATTCAAAGTGCAGGGCTCGATATCGGCTTGAATAAAAAATCTTGAAAAATACCGGCAACATAGCTCTTTGAAGGGAAAAGATAAAGTAGGATTAACATTATTGAAAAAAGATGCAACTCTAATAGCGTAGATTTGTTAAATCTCATTCGAATACTCTGAAAGCTCATATTTATCGAAATAACAAAATTATTCTACAAAATCATAAATTAAGAAATAATTATCAAATAAAAAAATTAAAGCCAAAAATAACCAAATTGTTATTTTATACTTTTAAAAAAAATGTTAATTCTCAATTTATATAAAATTCATGTACCGAGATGATCACTTACAAATGGGAATATCATTTTATTGAAAGCACGATAAAAGTAATCGTCGGATGATATTTAATCAAACAAAAAAATAGATACAGATGTTATCGAAGAATAATACAGTAGACAAGAAAAACGAAATGATAAATGGATTCGTCCTGAAAATAATTAGTCTCCGGTAAGTGATTTCAGCGACGTTGAATTAATTTTTAATTGATATTCCGAGGTGGCATGAATGGGACACATTAGAGCTAGTACCTTTTTACGTATATTAAGAGCGGTGGTACGCGCCTAATTAAGAAATAAACTGCGGTCAGACACGGAAAGAGGTCGAGCGTTGAAAACGAAGGAAACAGAGTCAATTTGATTACAGCCGATAATAATTAATTGATCGTTAAGAAGCATAGCGACAGCTAAAACGCATTTATCTCTGTTAGAACTGGCTGCATTTCGGTACTGATTTCTCACTCACTTTTCTGATTCCCCTCGCACTCTGACTCGTTTTATTGTATAAAATATCCTACTTCCACCCCTCACCTGCTGTGCCCACACACTGCCTCAACCGGACTTCTATTATTTTTTTTACCACGTTCACGAGCTCAGCTAGGCCTCCCAGAGTACGCTACGTCGAGAACTACTCTATCATGCGAGGTTCATTAGATTGGACGTGTCGCGACCGCACTCGTTTTTCAGTCCTTCCGAACGTGTATCATCAATTCCAGTGGAAAACAAGAATAAGTGAGAACATTAGAAACGTGATGTACGTTTATTCAAGGGTTCAAAGAACTAGTAGCTATACCGTTTTTTTACCGTAAGTACTTCGGTCGTTGAATAAAAATTTAAAAAACAAAATTAAAGGGAAAAACATGCGAAAAAATTCTCCAAAATAAGTATATAGACAAGCTCGGTATGGACATTAATTATTGAAAACATAAAGGTGCTGTATTGGCATTTCACAAAAAAAAAAGTATTCTACACCGTTCACACAGCAACCTCTATGAGAAATTACGTTGATCGATTTTAGTTTTCTCATGGAGGACGCTTTGTTAACGGTGTAAAACGACGAGAAAGCAATTTATAATGTTTTGATTGGCAGGTCTGTTTGTACCGTGTATACCAGTCGCGTTTAAAAACGTCGCATTTGCGAGAATCAGAAAAATCTGATATTATCCTTTTTAAAAAATTCGAAATTTCATATCAGGTTAACCGATAGTGTCGTATCTCGCGGAATTCGATGCGTTCCATCCTGTAATTATATTTTATTCATCTACAAAATTTATGTGCGATATTTCACAAAATCGGATTCGTTTACACGATTTTCGCGAAATTTAACATTAACCATTCTTCGATCATGTTCTATTTACTTTATTGGTTGGAGTAAAAGCGACCTCAAACATTTTTTTTAACATTCCGAATGCCGTTAAATTGCTGTATAAAATGTTAGAATAATTACAACAAATAAAAGGCTCCTACTGCTTTATTGTTTACTTGTTCTCGAATTAAAGACGTTGCAATTTTTTTAGGCCCATTACACACGAACACACGCACGCGTGGGTACCGACATTTTCCTCCAAGTGTGATTTCTAAACGTGTTGGCACATCTACGAGGAAACAAAAATCCGAAAATTATTATTCTAGACCGAAAATATTTAGACAAAAATTCGTTTTTCCATTTTTTTTTTATTATTCACGATGAAATGTAGGACTCGTGATTCGTGAACTTTCTCATATTAAGTATGACGTAGGTGTGCGTACATGTGTCCATGTACGTATGCGTATGTTTGTTGGTGCATAAGGCTTTTTGGTCCAAGATTCGAAGCGAGTAATCGTTGATGATGCCTAAACCGAGGAAATCAAAATATTTGCCGACTGCTTTCCGGTTCTGATAGCGCGGATTCGTGAGTTTATCTTTCTTTTCACTCACGAAGACGGACAAACTCATGGAACATTCCTACATCCACTTCTATTTGAGCACCAAAGTAGATATAAACTCATGGACAAACACGGTATCGGCATCGTATATAAGGTTCACCATTAGAGAAAATCGAAAACGAAAACCCGTGCTGATATACAAACAGTGTATCACCAGCCAACACATACACAGACAAATCGTGTGTTTCAACATAATATATCTATGTGTTATGCGACAGTCTGTGGTACATTCACTCGGTATGTTATCCGGTAAACGCAGATTTAAGCTGGATTGCACGGATAAATCAGCGGTCGTGTTATGATCCTATTATTATTGCTATTGAAGGGTCGTACAGTTTTGGAATTTTCAATGACGTATGAAAAAAATTGTTGAGAAAGCAACAGAAATAGAGTGAATATTTGTTAAATTTCAAATCTAAAAATCAAATTGATTTTATGCAATAATAAACTGACAAATGCATCACCCGATATGTTAAAACTGTCATTCGACATTTCCTTCAGTGTAAGTAAAGAAATAAATATTTGCAGTTCCAAAACAGTGATTTTTGTATGTCATTAGTAATAAAATTGGTTAGTACATAAATAATTGAAAGACACTATTAACTAGAACGAACCTTAAAGTACCGTTGTGTAAAGTATCGAGGTATAAGCAGTCTGGAAAAATTCAAAATCAGTAATCGATGACATTTCCGCGATACACGCTGCCATCACTTCTTCCACAGAGTCGGATAAATGGATTTTGACAGACGTAGAGTCAATATTAGTGAAAGTTAAAATCTTAAGATGAAACTGTCATGTAACTCTTCAAACACAAGTTAATAGTGTGATATAAATGTGATTTATAATAAATATTTGCAGCGTCCATTAAAATTAATATTTTATGAGAATAGTTATCAAAAAATCAAAGGACCCGCCTACGTACACGATGTTTTCTTAGCCTACCACCTCTGCTTTTCGACACTATGTCCACTTTTGTGTCCGGATCAAAGTCCATATGCTACACAGTATAGATTGAAAAGGGTGCATTTAGCGAGGGTGAATTTGACGCTCGAATAGGAAATCAGAGTGCGCGGCATATGCTGCCAGAGCGAGGGAAAATGAGAAGCATCGGTGAGAGGCAGTTCTCACTTGGAGATTGACATCGTCAGGGCTGTCTATCGGAGAGCGGAGGGTTCTAGCTTCGCTTTCAGAGGGAAAGGGATGAATTAAAGGGACAGTAAACCCGACAACGACGTGCGACGTCAGGTCCATCGTTGAGTGCCTCATACCCATCTACAACCTATCCAACATCATGGTATATCCGTTAGCAGGTGAAGGGAGGATCGGTTAATCGTCAATATGCTAACTAGGTTTAGGGTCGGAACTCGGACTCAATGCAAGCAGAGTGGAGATGAGAGTATCTGGCGGCTCTGCTCGTGCAAACCGAGAAGAGAGGATGCAGAGCTACTGGATCATCCACCTGCTGAGTGCTGTAACCCTTGAGTTACTGAATTGCTGATCAGGATCACAGTCACCTCCTTTCATTTTCACTTGTTCGTCTGATCCTGTCTGCTTTCTCAGTCGGGAGCTTTAACTTCCTTATTCTTTTATTGACTCGAAGAACTACGTACTGAATATACTAAATAATTGATGTGCAATACGAATGTCAAATCAGAATAAATCGAATGTATTCGATAGCTTAGAGTCCCATAAAAAAACGCCAATGGAAAAAAGTATCGGCAATATATAGCGAAGATATACATCGGATACGTGGAATATATTGTGACGACAAATTCTATACTTCAAACATATTTTATAATATATCTAAAATATATCGAATGTATGGCTAAGATATATTTTCGATGTAAAAGCGATGAAAATTTCTTTGTTTCCGCAACGTAAATGTGCGCATGATCATGTACATGGTTATATAGAAGGGACTGGCAACTCTCGTCCGACAATCCGAGCAAACGTCATTACGAAGCCACGCAGGGTTTTCAAGGGAATCTGGTATGGTTGGATGGCGGTAGCTGGCTAACTGTGCTAGCCAGTGCATACACTGGTACGCACTACACTATTGAACATCGGATACCACCAGAAATGGGATCCATATTGTCGAGTGGCAGACAGATCGCTTGATCATTAATATGCAAACAAGGTTTAGGCTCGAGTTTCTGTCTCTATCGCTCGTTCATTGCTATTTCGCCACTGATGAACACCAATTCATCTCCTTTACCGATTCCAGTCGTGAGAGTAATGCACTGATGTATTTACACCATGTGTCTAATGTGTTCAGTGCTGCTTATAGTATATCGGTTATATTATTAGTTGATACATCAAAACAATCAACCTTGTTGACCTCTTAATGATCAGTTTTGAGGAACCATTAGGTATCGGTTGCCTTTGTTTTTAACATAAAACATGAAAGAAAAAACAAATCTAAAGCATCATAGACATTAACAAATAAAAAATACAATGCCGCTGTTTCCTTAATAGCAATCCAACCCAACATTCCAACTCCACATTCAAAATAATGCTAAAAACCTAGGATTCCAATGTGAAATCCTTGTTGTTCTTTTTTCCGCTTGTCTCCGGTTTTTGGTAAGAAAGCGCGTCACGGTTACCAAGCTTCTTTCTTCCATCTTCCATTTTATCTATTTTATATCCCATACAGATATTCCATACATACTCGATAATTCCTGCGCAGTCGAACGCAACGAGGGAAGATGACGAAGAGATACGGAGGCTGCCAGAGCAGTGGGAACAGCGGTTCGTGCCTCTCGAAGCGTTTTATATTTGAAATACGTCCCCGAGGCGAGGGACGAGGTGGGCATTTGAGCGGCCGGCGACGGTAAGGGGAGGGAGGCACCAGCTCGCCGGAAACACCGAGGCACGCCAAGCGGCCGAGGTCGCGTTTACGGAATACTAATGCATCCTATCCCCTCAGCTATTCTAGCAGAGTTTGGTTCCTCAGCGTGGAGCTACTACTATGGCGCTATAGTTCGCCAGTCCCGACGGGGCTGTTTCTCGTCGGGCGACGCCATATTGTACCACTGATCGTGTGGAATCCCGGAAAACCCGGGGACCCATGCGTCTTTTCCTGCCTACTTCTTCTTCACGTCCCTCCGACCAAAATTTCCATTTTTATATAGAGTCTAGCACGGTCGACTATGTAACGAGGAATGTGGTGGAAACTGTGGCTTTCTTATTATTATTTTTTTAATATTACCTGCGTTATTTTATTTTTTCGGGACATTAATTGGCTCGCGCTATCGCTGTCAGGGGTTGCACAAATTATCAACGATGACCAAAAAATAATTGGTGATTTTCGCAATGCTACGGAAGGGACGATGAGACACGATCGTTCTAATATATTTCTCCCTTTTCTGTATAACATCCCCACGAAATTCGAGTATTCTATAGGGGATACTTGTATGGAAGTTGGAACCCACCCCATCTGTTATATTTTCTACCCCATGGTCATGTATCATTATTTTCGTTATGTGAACATTTTGCCATGGATCTGTGCACCGACCAGACGGAATTTTCCCTGGACGTACATGCTAACTTCTTACTTCTCTTCCCAATTCGGTGGAAATACGACCAAGCGTTAGATTGCTCGCTTTTTTTATATTATAGTTTGCCCGATAGTTACCAGGAACCGAGAATCGTCCGAGCTTCTTGTCACCAGCGATAATCTGATAGAGCTTAGTCCGACATTCCATTGACCACCAGCCTTCCCTATTTGCATTTTACTCGGAAAAGCATTGCGAGCACGCAAATTTAGCGTTTGATTTGAAACCGATCGTTCTCATGGTCGAATGTAAAACGTTCGGGTCCGAGCGAATCTTCAAGTAAAATTAACGAAAATATTTACAATGCATTAATTCAGTCGAATAGCAATCGGAAAAATTATAGTTTCTGACAACGGTTCACATAATTGATTATTTTGAAGTCATTTGGAAAAAAAATTAATTATCAAGTTCAGATATGTAAATATAGCTTCTAATATTTATTATAGAAATATGTTTGTTTGCATCAGATGGAGGTAAAACGAAGCACCTCCCGATTGTGGGATAATGATAGCCGCGTCATCTTCGTCCCCCTTGAAAAAACTTAAAAATAAATAATAAATATTCAATTTTATGGAATAATATTCATTAAAAACTGTTATTTAACATTTTCAAAAATATTGACTTTTGCACGCCATTAGTAATAATAGTGGCGGGTACATTAATAATTTAAAGACACGATTTACTAGGATGAACCTTTGAATACCTCTATCCAAAGTATCGATGTACAAGCAGTCTGGACAAGATCGCATTTAGAAATCGACGACATTTCCATGACGCACATTGCCTCCGCTATTTCCACAGAATCGAATAACTGGATTTGTCTCAGAATCCCACGTAGATCGTCGAATTCGCAATTCTGGTATTTGCCTCTTCGTTTTTCCGTTCGCTTTTATACTATCCAGAGATGCGTTTCTACCTCTCGATCACTGTAACCAAGCGCGCAAACTCCCATTCTACCCGTCTGGCCGTTAAAATACGGGCCGATGGATCACAAAGCGATATCCGGAAAATCAGAAGAAGAAGCAGGCGGAAAAGAATGAAGAATAATGGCAGCGAGGTAGATGGAGGAAGGTAGCAAGAGAAAAGAAGAAGAAAATAATAGAGGGAAAAGGCACAGTATCGTAGCGAAGGAAAGATAGTGTTTGAATATATATATTAAGTATATCATGACAATGGTATAGGTACCTACAATACATAAGTATCAGTAGTTTCTCAAAAGTACTTATCTAAAGGCAAAAGAAAAAGCATCGAAAGAACAGTATAAGATCTAGGAGCCTTAGGTAATCCCTAAAGATGATTATATCCGAACATGAGACATTGCACGAAGTAAACCCTTAATAAAAGTAATCAAGTAATAGATACCGTACGACCATTACACATAAAAAGAATAAAACTAAATAACAAGGTTAAGGACCAAAGTAAGACGATCAAGAAAACCCACAAGTTTACTTAACTTTCGACCAAGCTACGATCCTCATGGGCGGGTGGCGGATATGTGAAAGATGAAGAAAAAAAAAGTGTGTGAACGCCAGAAACGAACGTAGACAGAGATGGGTTCACAGATAAAAATGAGAAAGAGTAAGGAAAACGATGGCGTGAAAGTAAAGTAAGGAAGAAGTTAGAATTGTGAAAGGAAGCGAAGAAAGAATGAAAGAACGTGGGAATGAGAAAGGGATGAAACGAGGTCCAGAGTCCAAGAGCGTTGGTAAAGTTACGATAGACCCTGGCCATAAGCCAAAATCGTCCAGTATCGGTACGGGAAATAAGAGTGAAACTCGGCTCGAGTTCCAACTACTGTATGAAGGCAACGGTGTGGATACCGGTGGCGTTAGATGGAAACGGGTTTGCCTGGCCAACGGGTGAAAATTATTCGAGATATGAATTTACGGTCGGCACACGCCGGTCTAACGTTCGCCGTTTGCCGTTCCGGGAAGGATCGGGTGGAGAAAGAAGCCGCGAATCTAGGCTATCGTGGGTAGGGTTGACGGTGGTGGTAGCGGTTCATGAGCAGTGGAAGCACGAAGCTCTGGCTCAGGTTCTTCAACCCCTCCCGAGACCCTAGATCGCTTCCGAGAACGCTTCGCGATAAGACGAGTCGCGGTCTGACTTAATAAACTTAGGAAGCTGAGGGCACCCTCGTACACTCGATGCCAGACCGAAATTTGGTTCACCCCCTCTGAATTTCACAGGTATCCCGGTATCCATAGCCATCCCGGTAAACTCACGACCGACCTTACCCTCGATTACCGACTACCTCAAGTGGGTTAATTCCTCTTACTTGACTCGAAGATCTTTCGAACATTCGGGGCATACTCTAGAAGCGGTACGTGGCGTATAATTTAATGGCATTACTTGTCAATACTTTCGTATATTTGTATAAATAACAATTGAGAATAGCCCAATTAATATTCGAGAAACGTTTATCGCACTTAGTATTTACTCAATTCTATTAAGATTTTCTTATTACTGTTTTTAAATTATAAATTAAATAATGATTACAAGATTATTCAAAATGAAAAACGCCCCAATTTTTCGTTCGTTTAACCATCCCAAAATTCACGTTAATTAAAGAGCCGAAGGATGAAGGAAGAAAGAAGAAAAGCGCAACCTCTCACCTCGTCTGAGACGCGAAAACTTTGTGTAGGTACCTTCTTCGTGCACCCCATGAAGTATGCATGGATCTCGCTCGTGGTTGGCAACGAGGTTGCTCGACTCCGTCGTCGCAGTGGTGTGTGGTCTGGCTCCAAGCCACTGCGACGAAGAGCTACGTATACCCAACCAACCCTTTTTCCACGTAAACTGATCAAACTTTTCTCGATATGTTGAGATTCGAGATTAGTTATTTATACGTAGTTCACGGGTTGGAGGGTCGAGCCTACATAATCCCAGTATAACCCGGCTAAAGTATGTAAGAAATAGACGAGACGAATTGACGTACGAACGTGGTTTGCCACGCTATTCCTTAAAATAAATTCTCTAAAAAAGTTTATAATTAAATCGTCAATCAGATCTCTGCAAAGAGGTGAAATATCTAGTGCTCTACATCTACGTAATCAAGTAATTATATCACGATTGATACTTAAACATGTATGTACTATCGAGTCATTCTTTGTTTTTATTTTCCTTTTCGTGTGACCCTCTATCCGCTTTAGTGTCTGCACTACATTTTCCCGTGTGAAAGGGTCCGTGAAAGAAAATTGAAAAATAAAGACCGCAAAAAGAACTGAAGGGAAGAAAAGGATAAAGTATTGCGCAAAGAAGAAAGAGGAAGACACAGAGGGTCACATTGTTTTTCTCCCTACTTTGTTATGCACGACAGCCTGGATGGTAGAAGGGCACGAAAAAACAAGGCACGGGAACAGGGAGGTGGGACAGAGCTGGGCCCAGCCAACTCGCCAACCTACATCGGGTACAATGACGCTGGTTGGTACGTGCAATTGGAAAACACGCGGCCGGTATGCAGCACGAACAATGGCCTGCAAAAACATACCTGTGTGTGCCCCTTCTATGCTACAGAGTATAGCACAATTCCCTCTGTACATACTATCGTACTCGCTGCTGCACTCACGGAGTAGAAGTTGTGCATTGCAGTCGCAGTGAAATGCGCTCAGGCTACTTGCATACTACAATCCAATACTGACGTTGTACACGGTAAAAACTTGCATATATACAACCATAATCATTTGTATGTACAACGGCGATCTACCCAAGTATGAAGATCGTAAAATTGGACACTAAATAAACTACATAAATTTCGATATATTCACATTATTGGTAATTGGATTAGCAGTAGTAACGCCGAACGTAAGAAAATCGACTATGTTTTTGATGCAGCGAGCATTTCTTACGTCAGATTTGATATTGATTTCAACGATACTGACATTTCTAATTTATTATTAAGATTGATGTTATTGTATCTGTTGATTATTGAGACTGAAATGTTAGAAGTATTATCTTGTAAAATCAAGAACGAAGAGCCGCTTAAAGCCATGGATAAAAGTCGTCGCTACCAGACTATCACAGTAGCTATGGTGATGGACACCGTGAATCCGGCGCATCACGATTGTGCGTAAATGCATTCCTGAGTGACGCAGAACCTCGAAACGCACTATACGCAGCGCGAATTTATAACAAGAGAGGGATATTACATTTTTTGAATGATTCATGACATGTCGTGGCACCAGTTACGGTACTGGTTATGCGAAAAATACGACATATTGCGTCGTAGTGCTGCTCCGTGTAGGGTTTGGATAAAGCCAATTAAAGATTTAGCTCGAGTATTCGTGAAGGATGTCGCTCTTCGTTGCAATTAACGAAAAATTTCCTCGTCCCACCGTAAAGAATCTTTGACATCTGATGGGGAAGGGTTCGGGATCTCTCGATGGTTCATTCACTCACTCGCTCGAGCTCATTTAACCCATCTCCTATCTTCGCTGCAATTTTGTCCGCCATCCAACCCTCGCATTCTCTACTTTCTCACAGACCGGTAGCTGCTTCCTCACTCGCAACGCTTTTTCAAGAGCACTCACCTGGATATCGAAAACAATTTCAATTTGAAAAGTTTAAATACCCCGAACAACGATGCCTCCGGCCTGGGATCGGACTTGGATAATGTTGAAGAGGAGGACCGCAATCGGTATACTGGAACTGAAGAGAACGAGGGTTAAGATAGGGACAGGAGCCAAAGCGAAGGGGTTGAGGCGAAGGACCTCGGGTTTCAGAAGTGGAGAGGGCTCGAACTTTGAGGAAGATATTTCGAATTTCCCTTTAATTTAAAATATAAAGGGTAGGACGTATATCGTCTACTGTCGTGACCAAGACATCTACGGTATAAAATCTTCTCGATGCTCTCAAAGGTGTCTCTGTGGGAGATTTGTCAAACTTTCATCTTTCTCTTTTTTTTTTTACGATATTTCACTTGAGTCCACGTATTCTTTATGATGATATTCTTATCAGTAAAAATACTTTCTTGAATCCTAATTTAGCGCTACACAGTTGGCGAATACTGTTAACATTTGAACATTTTTTTTTTTCGAATTTCTTATTCATTTTTTTTCAAATATAATGAAATTGATAAAATTTCGTTTAATCGTTGATAAAAGATAACATTTGTCGAGTATTTTTCCCCATTACCATGTACCTACGATGCACGCTTATTCACACGTCAAATTACACAAACTATTTCAGGAATACTCGGAAAAAATTCATTTATTTTTGTCCGCATCATTTAAAATTTAAATTAAAAAAACTTATGTTGTGTTACATTTTCTTGCAAGTTTGCTTTTCTGTTTCTCGTTTTTTCATATCCTCCTATAAATTCTTGTACAGAAGAGCATATTCACCGTAGATATATAATACCCATACCACTCACTGCCCCCGAGGACTTACGAGTCCAACAAGAATCTTCAGAAGAAAATCTATTTGCAAGTTCATGGCCACCCACTGTTATAGCAATAACGGTGTTGGGTACTGCTAGAAGGTTTCAGAAAGCGGTTTGCGCGATCGTGTGGTGTATAACTTTGTCGTATCTACGGTATATACATATACTGCATGGTTATATGCATGATACATATATACGTTCACGTATATATATATATTCGTGAGTGAATGTTAAATAACAGACAAGGATGCAACGCCCGGCGTCACCACAGGACGCCTTCAGGCAACCCGAATGAGGCTTCCCGCAAGTCGCGAAACTTGCTCAGTTTCCCATGCGAGAATCATACTGCGAAGTTGCGGACAACGGTGGGTAAGGGCGCGTTTCACCCTTACGAAACGCAAGGCGACTGAAGGAAGAGAGATATGTAGAGAGTACTAGCCACTTTGGAAGCTCTTCGCTCTTCGAATTCGAGTGTCGAGAACTTATTGTTGAGTATTTGGGTCGCCGTCCGGCGTCTACGACGAATATCCATTATCGCTAATTTGCCCGCTGGCACTTTTCAAATATTTCACATATATTTCCTTTCTTTTTTTCGATTTTTGACGAAAATTTCCCGAAACACACATTTTAAATAAAATAAAATTATTAACCATCCTCTGCTCGTTACTTGTTACTACTTCGTATCCGTCATTCCGTGATTCGTTAAATTTAGTTGAATAATTTATTCATAAAAGAAATATAGTTTCCCAATTCGTATATGAAACGGCGAAATAAATTGAGAAAAAAAAACAGTTGTTTCTTGCAATCCTTCGGGTACATGAAGGTAATCTCAAGAGATGGGGCAGCATCTAATTTATTATTATTCCTGATTCCTCTGCACTCGTCCCGTAAGTTATACAATCGAGAGAATTGATTATAAGAAGAGTTCACAGACAGACGAAAAGAATCGAGGGACTAGAAATAATCTATCCTGGGCTTTCCGCCCCTGAAGGGAATTACGCTAGGGTTGAAAATAAAATATTTTACTGCTGTTAAGTCTGTGAAAACTGTCGTCCTATAGTTTTTGAGCCTTTGAATTTTCTTTTTCATCTCATCAATCGATTCGATCCAAAAAATGTATTTGATCTATCAGGAAAATTGTATGAACAAGCGAGAGAAAGAATTTAATGGTTCTCTGTGATTTCTGACCCTTCGGTAAGGCATCTGAGAGTTTGTTAAAAAAGGTTTCACCGCAAACGGTTGACGAGATAAGGGCTCTTGAGGTGCTCTCGTCTTCCTTCTTTTTCCTTCTAACACTCAACTACGTTAATTTTTGCTCTTCTCTCTTTCCTCTCTCTTTGCAGCTCATCCTTCCTTCAAAACTTATCCCCTTCGTCAGAGTCAGCTCTCGACTTCAAAGCGTCACAATTAAATTTGAATGGCCGATCAAGCGAGCGGGTTCCACCGGAGCGCTCTCTCAACCCTTTACGGCAAAGGCAAACAATGGGGTCGAAAGAGTGTGCACGAGACGGAAGGCGTGGGGTAAAAGTGCGGGAGTCTGGGGATGCCAGTTACCATTTGGGTAAAGTGCACCGCCTGGCTTGTGCACTTTTAATAAAGGACTATGAATTCTATTACGATACTCGATGCACCGACGTCGCGTAGGCGTATGTTTATATGCACCCCCCCCCCCTCCGACCCTCGGGGGCAATATTAAACAGTTTGTAATATCGTCGCCAATGGGTCGACACGCGGAAGGGTGGAGAGAGAAAGTATACGCTAAAGAGAAAGAGAGATAATATTCGATGCAACTGCAAATACCATAAATTGTGTACCTCCATTTTTATCCTTCTCGCAATGTTTATTTTTTCCTCTGTGCTTTTATTTTTGGTCCTAGTTTCCTGCTGTACTTCCACCTACATAAATCGAAAAGAGGGCGGCAAGTGAAACAGAGTGTTAATAACAGCCTCCATTAACGACGAAAAATTGGTCGACAAATAAGCGAAAAGAGAAGGGTAAAAGTGAAAAGTGTAGCTACAAGCGAGCGATGCGTTACTCAATTCGGAATTTCGACAGACGGACCTTATTCGACTCTTCAGAGAACCACGATTGGTGTATATATATATGCATTACTGTGGCTGTACAATAACCAACCGTCTTTTCAAGATACAAAACCATTTAGTACGTTGCAGCTTACGGTACAACAATTAAGAATTTTACCCTATTTCGTTGGTGGATTTCACGCATTGCACGTTCATACATCGGATACGTGATGTAATTATTTTTCGTAACGTACATAGAAATAAAAATCCGTAATTGTCGAAAGCAAAAAAGAAGAATCGGTTAATATGAGGCGAAAGATTGCAGAGTTGGAAATTTATTTATACAAAAAACGTGGTAGGACCCGGGAAAAAATGAGAGGCGAGACAGAGGCAGGGAAAGGGTGGAAGATAAAAAACGAACACGTTGTTAAGTCGTGCGAACTCGACGGATGTGAGGTGCAATCGGCGTCCGCGTTTAATTAACTTCACGTAACTCGCGATTTTGCTTGCGCATTCCATCTTCTTCTTCCCTCATCCCTTTCCGTTTCATTCCATCTCGTTTCATCTCCTCGTTTTACCGCTTTCTTCCTACCATCCCTTTCCCAACCGACTCAACTCTCTACTCTGCATGTTTGGCCCAATCCTCCATTCCGCCCTTCTTCCTCTCTATGCGTTCTTCGCTTCCTCTACTTCGTAGTCGACGACGTCGTCGTCGTCGTCGTCCACTGAAAATAATTGCCGCGCGTAATTACCGAGTTTCCTAGTTCTGTCTTTTTCTCTTGCACTCTGTCGTTTCACTCGCTTGCTAAAGCTCCACGGGGGCTCCCTAGTTTTCCATACTTCAACTACCCTGTACGTTCTTGACGGCTCGTTACAAAGAATTTCCTCAATCAAGGTCTGACGAGCAAGCACTTCACGATCGTCCACTAATTTGTAATTTATCGTCCGGCGGTGACGTAATCGAATTCTATCAATTCAGAGCACCGGTGTTGATCGTCTGAGTATACTTTTAAAGGGATGGATTATCAACTGATAATCTAATTCTAACTAGAACCAACAATTGTGTTAGCGATGTCTCGTTCTCATACGCTCATCTTGGTCGAATCGAAATTCACCATTTCCTCCAAATTTGATATTCTGTTAATGGCTTTTGATCAAATACTCGAAAAATGTAGTCGGAATATACAGCCAACGAGAGTTTCATTTGGCATTTTGTGGTGTCGAGAATAACCGAAGTTGGTTCAAAAACAAAATTTCTCGTATAAATGTACGTTTAGAGAAAATATTCGATTGCGATTACCCACACTCTTTAAACGCTATGCAACAATCACGTTTCAAAGCAAAACCTAAGCGTATGGAGCCTCACCGTACGACTTTCAAAGGCCCAAATTAATGCCAGTGAAATTCTAAAGGTTTCGATAGCTGTAAAAATTCACGTAGAAATTTCACACTCTATAAAATTCTCGTCTGGTGGTGGAGATTCTGTACTCCATTCAAAACTATATTTGAGGTGAGTGCAAACGAGCTGGGTAGGGTTGGTTAGAGCTGAATGTGAAAAATGAAGAGGGAGGTGAGTGCGAATGGTCGGAGACGTTTGATCGACTCGCGAGGGTCCATGCGAACGACCGCTATGGCCCCCGCAAGTGGGTAGAATGCGGGAACGTAGTCCTCGTGAAAAGAGCGCGACGAGCTACGCTACGTCGTTGGCGGATGGATGAAAAGCAACCAGAGTTGCAATGGAAGCGGGGAAA
This sequence comes from Cylloceria caligata, assembly GCA_963942595.1. Classification (NCBI taxonomy): domain Eukaryota; kingdom Metazoa; phylum Arthropoda; class Insecta; order Hymenoptera; family Ichneumonidae; genus Cylloceria; species Cylloceria caligata. The sequence goes on along the minus strand of OZ012709.1, from coordinate 40,941,568 downwards.
GGGGTTAGACGGACAAAGAACGGAGGGAGAACGACGAGAGGAAAAGAGCCCGCAGGTTTTTGCAGGCGGTACCAAACCAGCCGTCCCGTACTACGACACGAGCCGAGACTCCGTTGCCGAGGGTAATGAAATTCTTCCGCTTTGGCACCTTCTCCGCCGCACTCTCTCTCTCTCTCTCTCTCTCTCTCTCTCTCTCTCTCTCTCTCTCTCAGGTACTATCCCTTTCGGTTCTCTTCCGCTTCCGTTCTCTCGTATCAATCCTACCCTCACTCGCGATGACGCGAAGGACAGAGTAACGGAGTCGCTCTCGTGAAATTTTCTCTCCTATCGATTCCACATGCCATGAGTAGACGAAAATACGTGGGTTGATGATAAGACGCGGAAGAGGAGAGAAAGCGGCTTCTTCCAAACAGCTCAGAGTTAGGAAAAATGTTTGTGATGGAATATGCCCTTATTTTCAAGAACGTACGTGAATTGATTTATCTACGAATTGACTTACCAGAAGTTAGAAGAACTTATAGTTTACAGTTTGCTAGAATAATATGCACGATGATTAAATTATATTGGAACATATCTACATATTTGTTCTCTTATTATTTTCATTAGTCAATCATGTTTAATAAAAATATCTGAATCATCACAGATGGATCAAAAATAGACTTTATGCCCATGTTTAACTGAACAAAAAATGTTGTTTATGAGGTCGATCTGTCATGGTGATTGGTGAACACAGTTAATTTTTGAAGTATTACCAGACATACCTCCATCATCATCAACCCTCTACTGTAATTCAGACCACGAGATAGATCGATTTTCAGTGCTGCCATGTACGTGCTGTATTACTCGAGATGGGAACGAGAGTTAACCCACCGTTCATCCTCGCATGACACTCTTGGTATATGTAGTGTACGTACGCATCAACCGATATACAAAGTTAAGATCCCAGCCATTTTGAAGATCGCGATTTTAGTGAGATCACCCTTAATTAACCCGGCTTTAGACTGGCCGTAAGCCCCTTATCTAAATCTGGGCTGGCGGGAAAAGTAAAGTACGAATACTCTCGTACTGTGTACACGCTGGTTCTTATCAATGGGCTGTGCGGTTTAATTTTGGTTGCTTTTCTGTTGACACGTTTGACATGAGGGCACGTTCTCGTAAGGTCGACGCGACCACTTTCATCCCCATCAGTTTTTCACTACCCCAACGAAAGGGAGTCGTTGACAACGAGTGCGCGCGCGCGCGTGTGTGTGTGTGCATGCCCTTCTCGGTCTGCCTACCCTTGCTGACATGTACGCTCCTCACAACCCTGGATTATTGTACTCTGCTAAGGGCTACGAAAGTGTAATGAGAAAAAAAAGTTGCACGGGAGTATAACATGTAGAAAATGGTTGGACTATGGCGAATACGACACTTCGGGGAGAGGAGGCATGGGGTTAGTGACTGGGAGGCAAGAAAAACAGTGCGAAACGCCGAATAGAACCCTTGAGGGTGGTATAACTTTGTGACGATGCGAGATATTCTCGTGTTGCGTTTAAACATAAGTTAATAATACCTTTATTTTTCACAGCGATTCTCCTAGTACTTTTCTTTTTACAGAGCGACGCTATGAAAATTGTGAATGAAAATGTTATGAGGGAAGGAATAATAAAACATATTTTAGTATGCAGCTCCGGTATTCCTCCGAGTTATGCAACATTCCGAACTGCTGCAACTCGGATGGGTGACCACTTAGTCGTGCGCATCTGGCGCATCAATCAGTGAACAGGAGGCCAGTTTTTCTGAGATTTTGGTGTCTGCACTTGAGTAAATTACTTTTGTGCATACACCGGAAAATCAGAAGAATGTCGTCTACACTGGTACGAGTTTTCCGTAGTTTCTCTGCGTCGACGACGAATGCGATACGGTGTAGCTTAGTCGACGGTATAAGCATTGGAAGTTAATTTAGCTTCGAAAAGTGCAGGTAGAGAGTGCTACGAGGGAATTAGAATTAGGATGGGCTATACGTAGAAACCCGCAAGGGTATACATTGAAACGCACGAAATAATAGTAAAATAATAGAAATAGTAAAATATTTTAGTCGTTAGTCGTATTAGTTCGTTTTATAATTTAAAAAGTTAAGTTAAGTTTAATTTAATAATTTATATAAAAGTTAATATTTCTTCCGCAGACAGATTTTCTTCATATTTATTGATTTTTATTAACGTGACAAACATATTGAGCACTGGAAATTATTAAACCGCAAACAACGAACGAGGGCGTTACTCCGCGAATGATAAAAGAAGCAGCGATACCGCGCCTCGTTAAACATCCATTCGTCATGTCATTAGTGGAGTTCTGTCATACAAAATCACCTCTGTATCTTGTTTTACAGATTCGACGAGGGTACATCCGATACACAAGTACAAAGAAAAAATAGTTTGAAAATAGTAAAATGATGGTAGTCCCGAAAATTGTAAGCACGATTCTCGTTTATACGACTAACGAATGGGAATGGGTTCTCGCATTCTCGAAATTTCTCTCATAGTCATGTGAACGAGGTAAATACGAAGGAAAGGGGAGGCTTCCTATGACTAGGTGCCTCGATAGGAAAGCTACAGACACGAAAACGCTGACGTTGGTAGCTTACCCTGAACGTCTGCCGAATCCTAATGCCGAGAGAGAAATACACAGACGACAACAAACGAGAAGAAGCAGAGAAAATAACGACGAACCATTCCTTCCCGTTTCCTTTTCCTTACTCATCCCCCTGGTACCCAACTGGTTTATTAAATGTGAGTTGTGGAATCATCGAGAAGTGTAACGGCGCAGTCTCCGAAGAACCCGCCATCTCAACGTTTCAACGTTGTGAAACATGAAACGAGAAAATGGCAGAGTGAATATGAGCTGAATCGGACAAAGAGATGAGAAGATGCGGACAGAAGGGAAGGAACAAAAAGTAAATAGAAAAATGAAATGGAAAGCGGAGTGCATTAATTTCCATAATTCATAAGAACGTATACATAAAGAAAAGCGCAAGTTTCTCGGCTGGACTACAAGGACGAAGACGAGTGAAGAGACAAATATAAAAAGCTCTGTAATATCAAAGATGGAAAGTACAAAAATATATAAATTATAGAATATGGAGATCGGTACAGACTAAAATTATTTTCAATAAAAAAGACAAACAATATATACGCAATAAATATTTGTTTTAAATACTTTCGTAAGAAAGCTATAAAAAAACTCAGTGGAACTTCTAATAACTCCAATAACTTATGTACATCTCTTATACTCGCACAAGGCACCGCTCGCCACCCGTTAGTCGTTAACGGCGCAGTGGGGATTTCAGAGGAAGTGTAAGTTAAAAGAGGTCACTTGTCCCAACCGTATAAATTATAAGAAGAACTGTAATAAAATTTAGCATGCACTTCTATCTTTAAAAAAGTGACCTTTTGGTTTTCTGATTAACAATAAAAGTTTCTAAATGTACTGTAAAAATTGTCAGAAATGCCCAAACGGACATATTTAACGAGATTATTTATAATCTAATTATAATCTGATGATTGATTATTAATGATCGAGAAATAAAATTTTTATAAAATATTTCATAATTATATGATTTTGACCTCGTATCGATAATTTTTATTTTCTCTTGTGTCCCAAGACTTTTTGAGATAACTTTCCAAGCGAAGCTAGTGGAATGCGAGCTAAGGAACCAAGACTTCTCGAAGCATGCACCAACCATACCGCACCGGGAGAAGAACTTCGTTCCTGCTATTTCCAAGTGCCCTCGGGTCGAAGCCTCTGAGCTCTCTCTCTCTCTCTCTCTCTCTTCTCTTCTTTTCTCTTCGACTTCCCGTTCTTTGCTATTATGCTTCGCCATCTCGACAAAGTCGCACGCTGTATTTACGCCACTGATTCGGAAGCGCCGACAGGGAAAGACGCGGCTCGTTAGACGCTACGCTTCTGCCTATCTGTAGTTTCGCCCCTGAAACTTATTTTCTTGTCTTCATAACTTTTTCTTATTATTTCATGTATTTTCTTTATTTTTTCTTTTTTATTTTAAACCCGTCACGCTCATATATATTTATGCATAAATATAAAAGTTAAATCATAAATATAAATATTGAGAAAAACGAGTAAAATATTTTCACTTCCACATAGCGGAAACTATGTTTTTGATCCATAATTTAATGTCAAAGTACTTAAAAAGTCCCAAAACTACGAGAAATTATATTTACAAAAAATGTCTGTACGTGTCTCCCCCCCTCCTCCTCTCATTTTATGGTTGTTTACATTTTTTGAAAGAAGAAGGTATGCTCTCTGGCTTTTATAAATTTTTAGCTATCAAACTGAAACGAAACATATAATTCGGCTAGGGTACAAGGATACTTGGTCTTGAATTTAGGGAAAATCGATTGAGGGTTTTAAATTTTATGAAATTTGCAATTTTATGAAATTTTTTTATTTGATTGAAAATGTTAATACTACTTTCTTTAAGAAATGTGAAAATTTCAAGTTTGCACACCTTGTTTTACTTTTATTTTTATTTTTTACACGTTTCGAATTTTAAAAAAATTTATGGTCAATTAACATTTTGTTTCTCACAAAGTAAAAAAAAATGTGTAAACAATTTTTATTCAAGTATAAATTTGTTTACGCGAAAAATGTTCATCAACTTAAATCCTTGACAAAGCTCTTGAGACATTTTCCAATAAATTTTCGTTATTCACGTGAAAATGATAAATTGAGAGGAAAATTCTTATCGAATATGGTCAATTGGGATGCGTGAGGTGAAGAAGATTACGGGATGTGAACGTTGAAAGGAAAATTCGTCGGGGATTTGTCGTCGTTCTCGACGTCGTCAGCTCGAGATGATCGTTGCCTTAGGAGGACTGAGAGGGGTTACCAGTAGGATGAAGGAAAAGCAGAAAGATGTTCACCGCTGATGGTGATGGTGGTGGTTGCGATGGTCGATCTAAGGATATGAGCGCGAGCGTTAAACGAACGCACCATCGTGGAAAATGAACTCGAGACCAATAAAAATGAACCTCGGATTTTCTTTCACCCTGCTTACCGTTCAACTCCCCTACTTTCACCTGCTTTCTCCCTACTTTCTTCCGTTCGTCTCCGTCGACTTCTCTGTCCTACTCGGCAGAATCTCGTTCGCACACCCCTTCGTCACCGTCACGTCATCGTTCTCTCGTAAGCCGTATTCTATCCCACCCCTTTCGCCAGCCTCTTCACCAGCCATCTTCGTCGTCCGTTATCTTCGTCGAGATAACGCCTTGCGTCGAAATATAACGATGGTGATCGCGACGGGGGACGAAAAGGTCTAGATGGAAAGCGGTTGAACGGGGTGAATTCATGGGAAGGCGGACGATATTAGCCCGATTATACCCTCCGATTCACAATTTTCTGAATCACCTGGCATCACGTGCGCCATTATAGCCACCCTCGGTTTTCGTTTCTTGTCATTATTTCTTTTTTTTTCAACCTCACTCACCAGCTTATTTTCTATTTAATCCTATTCTTTATTCTCTTATCATTTTCCTTCTCAATTTTGGTGGTTTCACTTTCGTTCTTTCTTCATTTTCTATGCGGTCGTTGAATATGCATCACCGTGTAACAACTAAGACGACGATTAGATAAAAAGTGGTCAATACAACCCACAAAATGTTTTGCTTTATAGTAACTTTCATTGCAACTTCAATCACAGTTTTATGTGTAGTAGTACAAACACACGCGCTACTCGAGGATGTTTGTCACGGATGCAGATCTACTAAGGAAAAAAATAATATCACAGATCTATTTTAAGCAGTTATACTGTTAATTATTCAAACCGAATGTTAAACACGAAAAATGCATAGACATATCAGATTTTACGATGAGCTACATTGTGATTATTAACACATATTTACTGCTAGTCTTTATCTTTGACATATAATTTCATAAAAATAGTTCGTGATCGTATTTCAAATCATCTTATCCAGCTGTGACTCAGGAATCTACGCACTATAACTTTCAATATCTTTGATATACAAAGTACCGAGAACTAAGCCCGAGCTATCGAACTATTGACGTAACCATTCGGTAGGGCGCCTGCGGCGACAATAAAGTGGCCGAGAAGATTGACAGCCCGTTGCAGAAGCCCAAGGTCTCTGGATATCGTGGCACCACCTTCCTGCAAGTGAATTCTGAGAGTACGGTTAATCTACCTCGCAAGCATCGCCGCCAGCAGAAGCACTTGTGCACTATACACAGCTTCACTCTTCGCGCCTCCTTTTGCTCGTACTCTCAGGATAGTCACGAAAGGAAAAGAAGGGTGTGGGTTACAGTGTGGAACGGGGTGAAACGGGATGCAACGGCGTGCTTCGCTAGGATCGCTAATGTGCCTCGAAGACGCGGCGTGTACCGGCATATTAAACGCTCGTGAGCGCTAAATCGCGAACCAAGAGGATAGAAGACTGGTTGTGGTTTGGGTTGTTGGCTACCACCACCGGCAACCACACTACCATCGCGCACTTCCTTATGCCGCTATATACCTTTCACGCTAATGCATGTCGGAGAATCCCCTTCTTGCAGCCACCCTACATCCTATCGCTAGCGACGATAAGAAAATAAGGGGAAGAGGGAAAAAATGTGCAAGGAAAGGGAATAAATAAGAAATGATTATACTCTCGAAGGGCGATAGCGAAAAATAAAAGAGAAGAGCGAAAAGCACTCGGAAATTACGTTGGAAGTTATGATTAAACATCAAGGGACACAGATGAATCTACACTCAGAGAAATCGTGGTAGGCCTGTCGACTATTAAGTGACAATTACTTATCGTTAGTCCGTTTACATTAATTTTTTGTATTGTTACCGTAACTACTTATTTCGTTACAGTGATGCAACGAATTACAAGTAGTTGGTAATAGTCACTTAAAGGTGCCAGGCTCATTCCACTTTCACTGCTTATAGCTTTTTTTAAATTCTTTAACCATGTGACCAGTAAAAATGAATTTTTGTTCAAAATTTATATCATTTTATGTTGAAAAATGCGACGGTTTTATATTTTTTTTAACATGACATTTTTAGATTTCAACAGAAATCGGTTTAACCTTTTGAGTGTCTCTGACGCGTATATCGATAAATATATGCGTGAGTATCGATTTATCGAAACTTAAGGATTTAACTCGTAATCAGAAGGAAATGTTCCATCTTATAGGATCTTAAAATGTATTTAAACAATTAGACATTCTTTAGTAAAAATATAAAATGTAGAATCTTTTTACTTTAATCGGACATTATATCGATAAATTTTTCCAGACGATCACGATCTGGCTACCAATTTATAACAAAAAAACCCCCAAAACCAAAACCAAAATATAGACATTTTTTCTTTTTCCACTGCGATCTTCAAAGTTTTATAAATATTTTGCAAGACTTGTAAAACCAGTGAAAAATTGACATCATATAGGTAATATCCCAAGAGCATCTTAAAGTAAAAAATTAAGCCCTGATGCTATAACAATGATACATTTCATGAATATTAAATATTACATTATTATACTACGTATGGCAAAATGTATGAATAAAGAAAAAAGTACCGGAAAAAATTATTCTGTGATACCCAAAGGTATTTTATAAGTGTTAAGCAGAAAAGCATTTTGAGTAGTATAGGGAGAGGGGAATAATCGACTTACAAATTCCCAAGACTGGAAAGGGAGGTACGCGGCGCATGATTGGGAGAAGTTAAAACCACAGGAGCGAAGAACAGCGGCGGGAAGGATGGTACAAGGTAACAGAAGAACTAAAGCAGACAGAGACAGTCGATGAAAGCAGCGGATTCAGGTCCGATTGAATGAAAAGACAAAGAGGAGTGGAACGAGAGAGAATAAGATACAAAGGGAGAGAGGCATAGAGACGCGAGTCGGAGAGACGGTGAATTCGACGGCGGTAAGAACGGTAATTAAATCAGTGAGAAATCCCGCGGAATAATTAATTGGGGAGCTCCTGAAGTATACGGTGCGCGTTCGTGGACGCGTAACGTCGTTAGCCGTGCACGCCTTGCGAGTCTCGAAGGAGAAGAAGAGGTAAGGTGACGAGGGGGCGGGAGGCCGGTAAGCTGGGCGAATCTTCCAATTTTCGCTCAGAAACCCCATAGCCACTCTCATTGCCACCAACTTCACTACCAAGGCGCAACCACGAACAATTGGTTTTTCGGTGTGCTGAGTGTGAGAGCTATAACAAGTGGTCATAGATAACTGATGCTCATGCTGAAAATATACAAAGGCAAATATACATTGAGTTATTGCTAAATAAAGTATGTTAATGTTAAAACTGCGGTACTGCGGTTAAAAGTTAATACGGCGCATTAACCTTTTCACCTAAAATAGGTTACAATTTTTGCTATTGTTATCGTTGTACTTGTTTCACCGAACAGGTCATCCCTTTTACAGCCACCGTTTCTCCCCTGATTGAGTTCGCAACAGACTTACACCCTTTGTACGCGAACACGAGAAAGCAGGCTGCAATTATTAACAGCGGCTTTCCTTTAATCAGCTTCATTACCAAACATCATATTGTCGTGTCTGGACCGCAGCAAACTTTCCAAGCGAACTATTCAATTTTAACTTTCCTCTAATTCCAGTACCGCCGGTCTGAGTGCTACAAAGGGTCAGCCCTACTCTGTCCGACGTGTTACATCGTATATCAGACTGTCTGAGTTCTGGCACTGCTTCGCTTATATACGTAGCCCGTATACCGTGTATATCCATATCTACCCATATCTGAATATATACAATATTTTCGCGCGGACGCACGCGTCAGCGAGATTTGTGCGGCTGGCCGAATGCGAAACGTTGCGGTTTGAGCACATCCCATGCCTGCCTGGCTCACACGCTTCGTCTGACTCGCCGAGCCAGGAAGGCCGGTTCTGCTGTAGCGGCTCCAACAGCACGACAATCCGTCCACGAACCGACACAACCAGCCACCGAGCACTGATAATGTTGCCGGCACACCACCGGTCCCGAATCTACTCAACCCCGGGTACCCGAAAATCGCGAGAGAATGAGGAGACTACAAGGGGAAAGTAACGCCGGAGGATTCCGAGACTTCAGGCCGCGATATCTCCTCACTGCTTACACTCGTTTTGAAAACAGAGGCAAAAACAGAAAATAAGTTAGTCGGGAGAATTAGAAAAACGAATCATCAAAGTTCTTACATGAATTCCAAATTCTCGAACAAGTGATAAAACGGTTAGATGTAATTAACGATTTGAAAAAGACGAGAATTCCCAATTTCATGCAGAATCTTAAAGCGTAAACCGTGAAAAGTAACACAGCGGAAGGGCTGTATCGTTTATACTGTACGAGATCCGATACAAGACCTTGAAAATGTTGTCCAGGCATTACTAGACTACGATCGGGAGAATGGAGAAAGGGCGATCGAAGATTCCTGGGGAACAAACACACGGTATTGACATCAATGCATTCATGCATCTCCACGTACGTAGAACATGCACAGTCGTACATAGCTATATCACTGGACTCTGTCGACTCTTGCGCATAGAGTCACACTCTCTCGGGCCGTTTCCCGTCGACGCTAAACTCCCGCTGGGGTCGGAGGTTACACAGTGACCGGTATGTAAAGGGAACGGACGACAAACGGCCCTCTGTACGTGACAGAGGAGAGCACTGTATGCCTTCGATCGATCGCAGGTCGCGGGGTCCCATTGCGTCGCGTTACTGGTCACCGTCACTAACAGTTGCATTTGGTCCACCAGCAGGAACAGCGAATTTAACTCGTACGTCCCTAGCTGATGACCGTTGAAACTGCGACTGGCGCGATACTCCGAACGGAATCGCGAAAACGCATAGTGGAGACGGCTCCAAATGCATACAAGCCGAGCCATGGAGTCAGACAGAGCGAAAATGGAAGCGCGGTTAGGGGGGGAGTGGTACACCAGTGGGATTGATGATGACACAGGGATGACGAGGTCGCAGGTCGAGCCAATCTCACTCGACTATTTATGATGACGCATTGCGACGTCTATCCTACTCTATTCGTCTCATATACCGATGAGTTTAAAAGCGGCTGACGACGTGCTGGCTTTTTTTTTGGTTCCATTAATGCTATGTCGGTTCAACCTTTAATGTCCTGACCTGCATTTAAAAATTGACAGATAAATAGCAGATAGAGTTCATGGCACATCTGATAACTCTACCAGAAAACATCTGTGCTATAATTGAAACTTCCCGAACAACAAGTCCACCAGCCTACATCTCTACCACCGAACAAGTATCCGGCGTTCTGACACTGATGATAAATGTTCCCGTGTAAAACAAGGATCGCGAGAGAGATTACGCTATTGAAGCTCTAAAAGAACTGAGAGAGAACGACCATTAGTCTTGAACTGCCGGAGAGATGTTTCGTGATAGAGATTTTAACTGATAGACTTGTAATATGAACAGTTTTATTATGGTTCAGATGTTTTCTGGAATTAAATCGTAGTAGAGATATTCTTCGGTAGGAAAATTAAGGGTAGAGTTATAAATGTGCCGAGTTCATTACTGATTGTGGATCAACCACAACTAAACGATCGTTAGAACCATCGAGCTGCAATTTTGCGCACAAGTAAACCAGAAATCCGCCTGTATTGTGGTGTTTTTTAACAAAATATATACAGACATTGAGATAACGTTCTAAACTTTTTTTAATTGATGTAATGGCTTTCTATACAACTTCAGCTATTGATCGAACCAATTCTTAATACATTGCGGATACATTCTAGGCTGTTTGGTATTCAATTTGTCAAAAAATAGAATCGAAATTCGAACTATAAATTAAAAAGAAGGTTCGCACCACGAATTACACACATATCTAATAAACGTTCAAGGATATTAGATATCAAATTTGGTTAAAATCGATAAAAGAATCCAAATGTTACATCAGATTCAATTTTTTATTTCGATGATGTTTTTGTTTACATAAATGAAAGACCTGTAGATTTAGAATCATATTAACAATCAAACTGAAATTTGGCACGCGAATAAAGCACCAGGAACTCATTATCTATTGGAATTTTCATTAAAAAATATTAAAACGATGAGATTTTGTAGAATTTTTAATCGTCGTCGTCATCGTCGTCATTGTATGCTCGAAAGTATTTTAATGTCTGATCGTTCTTACTCTTGCAAATTTGGAGTTATCGAGCGCAACTGGTGTACATAGTATATAAACAAGTCTTCTAGGTGAAACCTTGGAACTGATTCCTGATATTACACCGTTTGTAACAATAATCCTCTATATAAAAAATAACCCTTATACAGGTTGCTTTGTCAGCGCTGTAAAGTAACAAGGAATTAATTTCCAAACTTCTATTTTGCAAGCTAGTTGTATATCTCGTATGACTGTTTACATAACCTTCGTGCGGGAGTGGATCATCGTTGAAAGGACTGGATCAATTCCCGTCAAGCTCTGGCTGACTTTAGGTTTCTTTCTTTCTTTTTTTTTTTTATGTCCCACAGAGTCAAACGACCTAGCCAAGCAGCAACGACCGAGCCAGCGACAGAAGCAGAGCTCGAGTTCTTTGCCAAGGGCTCGGCGAACCTCGTTGGTTTAATTGCCCTGGCAGGCTTGTATCACAATAGTAGTAGTGCACCGGTGTAGGGACTGAAAGAGCCAGCTAGGTGGGTGTCCAATTACGTGGAGACCAAGTGCGAACGACGAGAGGAAGGTATAACGCTCGATATCCTACACTTTCCTTCCTTGTTCCGTCTAAGCGCATTTCGATAAATAATTATCGATTAAATGTCTCGTTTTTTCTATTTTTACCTCATTTTCATTAGCACTTTACTTCATCGCCGATTAACTTCCCTTAACATGATGAATATTCCTTATTTTATTTGAAATTATACGTGTTGTGTAATTAATCCTTAAATTTGATATACTTTGCTTAATTATTGCACATTCTATTGTATTCTATTCTATATATTCTACTCACATTCTATTCTATTCTACTCTATATATTCTATTCGTCTAATGATTTTAAAAAGAATACTATTTTTAGTGTTCAATTGAGAACATTTTACTGTTGGTCTAGTTATTTTATAAAATTCATTATCGCAAAACCTGATTTGCAGCACACAGAATTACATACAACTTCAATATATAGATATTTCTAGAAGTAGATGCATAAACGATTCCCAAGAATATGGGACACACACACACACACACACACACACACACACACACACACACACACACACCAGTGCAGAGTACTTTAAGCCCTAGACTTACCTACCGGTAAATGCATGCTGTTTCGTACCTAGCGTGGCAAGCGTAGTAGTAACCACATAGCACCCGGCCTTATGGAGCCTGCTAAGAGCTTCATTGACGGTGCGAACGAGCATTTCATTGGACCAGATTAGATTGTGAATAGAGAGACAGTGGTGGTCGAAGCGGTGCTACCCCCGTACGTTCGACCCCTCACCCGTCGTCGACCCAACGAGCAGTGGGGTTTCATTTCCGTGGCCCGCGGGCCAGCTTTAGTGACAACTGCGGTGGCGGTGGTGGTTGTTGCATGGCATACGCCAACAGCTCTCACCATCGCATCACTGCATCGTCACACACATTGTGCCACATGGCTGAATAGCGAGGATTTGCTTTAAGTTAACCGCCCGCCGTCACCACACCGCATTCTTCGATGTACCTAGAGGGCGGTACAATATAGGAACTTAGAATTACCAAGTGAGCGACTATAAAGCTGGATTCACACGGGGTTACAGTGACCATCGGTGAAGATTATGCTGACCCATTCAAACACGAGCAATTTCTGTGGTTTTTAAAACTGATTCTTGACTGCTTTTTTTAGAATAAATTAAAGTTAACGGAGATGATTTGTATTTTTGACTATTAGAGAAATTAATTTGACACCGCTGGCAACTAGTTTGGCAGAAGAATCATTTTGAAACTGCGTATAAACCTTGTTTATGACTTTAGTGATGACCTGCTTGAATCTTCCAAATTTAATTAATATCACGACGATGAATACAAAGACATGAAGCAGTGAGAAACATAAAAGCGCGGGTTTCATAAGGCCTTCCGAAACATCTCATGTCGCGTGAATATAGTTTAAGGGGTTACAAGCGTTGTGAGAACCTGGAGTGCAGGCCAGTAGAACGATATCGCATGAGTGCGAATACTTCGGTCACTGATTACTACCTCTCCTCACGCTAGATAGGACTTGCGGTCTTTGAAAATCCACATTCTATTCATACTCAGCGCAACGAGTGCATCCAACGAATCTTCCTTCATTAGCTGCGTAACGACATAACGAATCATGAAGCAGCCCTCGCATGCGCTCGTAAACCGCGTGATCCGCAATATGAAGCCCTGAAGAGGGTAGAACAAAGCACCAACCTGAAACAGAAAGGATGAAGAACATAAGGCGATTGGATCGTAATCGACGCATCAAATAAAGCAGCTATTAAATCAATTATATTAATAACAATTTCACACAACATCATGGGTATCCATACTTGAAGACAACATAACAAAATATTCGGGAATACGTGGAACCAACGCAAGCCATTCCCATTGATTTACATGCCTTGCTCGTATATCAAGCTAGGGCGATGGAACATATAAGCCTGGTAGCCTTTGGAAAATAGAGAAATAGAAGCCATATGAGAAAGTAAGACGAGAACACAGACCGACGGTAAGATAGACGCGAGGACTGAAAAGGTAGAGATGGGTATAGGGACACGAACTTGGCCTTAACTTGGCAGCAAACTTCCTGGTTACGAGACTCACGAGTACTGCTGTCGGAGTTGCCGGTTTCTCTGTGCTATAGTCGAGAAACGGAGTAAGCGAGGGTACTCTGGTACCTACAACCTCGTGAATCCTCGACTCTCTAACACTAACACGCAGCCAAAGTCTCGCTCGGCTCCCGATTCGCTCCGCACCCAATTCGAGAGACTCGTGTCTACCCCCGTTAACAACCTCGGCAGGTGCTTCTATACCCTTCGCAACGGAAGATGTTCTCCACTACGAAAGACGGTATGTACAATAGCTCACGATCGTACTGCATCTGGTAACTGGTTCCATAGTATTGGTAATACACGATACAAGGATGCTTCGGTGTCTCGGAGCTCTTACGCCGTCTGCTTCGAGAGTTGTGACCAGATTTGGAGTTCAATAACCCAGGCAAATCTTTATCTTCTCATTGTGTTTGGAAAAGGGAACGTTTCCGATGATCTTACTTACGTAAATCTTAGCGAATGATGGTATATGTTTAGTTGTAGTTTCTTTTCGACTTTATGGAATAATTGCGAGTGGGCTCATCATAATTCAAGCTTGATTCGCATTTAACTAAGTTTGAAAATTTGTTCGTACAGTTGGTTCTGTAAGATGCTCGGTAAGATATATTCTGCTTGCAATCATTCTAGTACTTTAATCCTTCATAAGTCACACCGTCCGAAATCGTCTCGGAATCGGACTATGAAGAGCAGAGTGGGGAAAACGCGTTCTTATGGTTTAACCGAGAAGCGGGGATAATCTTGTGAATCATAAAAGTTTAACTGGAGATTCTCCCTTCTGGTACCGTTTATACGCTTTTCAGAAACCTCAACTACGATTTCAAGAAACAAATCAAAAAGCATTTACCCATACAGTATGAGATATTCTTTGTGTATTCACTTTAGGTCGACGATGTCAAAAATATATCTTGTATTGCTCTATGGATATTATGTATTCTTCATAAATATCCGGAACATATCGTATACATATACATTAATTATTCATGTGCCAACGTGCATTACTTACATAATCACGAGACATTGTACTATGCATCCATGTACATAGAAAAATTCCTCGAATCGAATTTTATCTAAATCAAATCACTTTCTGCATTTTGATCCGCCATATTAAATCTGCGATTTGTAGTTTCTGATCTTTGGTTTCTGATTCGTAATTAGCGACGTTAAAAGTCTGTGTACCGAGTTCAATCCAAATCAAATGACTTTTTTCATTCGTGTTCATATCTCTGTCTGTTATCCCTTACTGTTAATTTCGACGCAGCTGTTATGAAATTAAAGTAAACGAAAGTTGTAGGAAGCATACTCGCCGTTAGCTAATTTTGTAGGTCGTGTATTAGGTTCGAATCCTGAAAACACATCACTTTTCAAAGAGCTTTACGAAAAAATGGTACTTGTGCACGATTTCCTTTTTTTTTTTTCAATCTCAATAAACCAATATTATTAATATTATCGCATAATAACCTGTTGTGTAAAAATTACTAACTGAAATAAATAATTCATTTACCAGGTGTAACGGTTACTAATGCGGATTTTGTAATCAAAGAAAACACGATAATTTCAATCGCTAGCTACACATTTCCCCCATTTTTCAGGTAATTTGTGGATACCGTCTCAATAGAAATTTTCTTGAGGCTAACCATCCAGAGACCCAATTTTCAATTTCTTCGTACGTTTTGAAGTGCTACTCACAAAATCCGTGTGCCATCGATCGGAACAAGTGGTAATACGAAGGAGCAAGATCAGGCGAATACGGCGGGTGGGTTAATACTTTCCAGGCAAGATTTTTTAACGTGTCTTTAACTAGTTTTGAAGTGTGTGATGGTGCGTTATCACGAAGCAAAATTACTATGCCGTGCCTTCTGGCTCATTCTAGTCGTTTTACGATCAAAGCGTGGTTCAAATTGATTATTTGTTGTCGGTAGCGATCAGTATTAACGGTTTTACCTAATTTTAGAAGCTCATGATACATCGCATCTCAATGATCCCAACAAATGAAGAGCATTGTCTTCTTTTCGAAGTGATTTGGCCTTGCAGTTGATATTGATGGTTGACCAGTATCAACCCATGATTTTCTGCGTTTGGGATTCTCAAAATAAATCCGCTTTCCATCGCCAGTCACAATTCGATGCAAAAGATTTTCTTTCGTGCCGTTGAAGCAACATTGTCCCGATGACTTTTCAGTTTTCCATTTATCTTTCGATCGGTTGAGGTGGCACTTATTTTCTTTTCTTTAAAACCTTTACCATTGCTTGTAAACGATCGGAAATTGTTTGCTGAGCAACGTTTAATCTATCTGCAAGTTATTGTTGAGTTTGGCACGCATCTTCATCCAATACCGCTTGTAATTGTTGTTCTTCAAACTTTTTCGATTGGCCTGGACGTTCTTTCACATCGAAATCATCACTTTTAAAGCGTTTAAACCAGCGTTTACAAGAATTTTGAGATGGAGCATATTCACCATAATCTTTTCGAAGTATACGATAACTTTCAGCAGCACTTTTTTTCAAAATAAAGTAATGAATTAAAACTTTCCGCAATGGTCCTTTTCGGCACGAAATTCGTTATTTTGAAACGTAAAAATATCTAGAATTTTAACACCTTCGGAAAATGTCACATACGAAGTTTTGAAGCTTGTTGTCAATACAACAAAATAGCATATATATCAACACACGTGTAACTCCATCTATTGAAAATTCCCATTATTAACCGATACACCTGATTCATACTCGTATTCTTTATTTACCTAACTACTTCTCTCGTACTACACATATACGCAGGAATATTAAATGTAGATCGAATGTACGTAAATAAATGTCTTCCTTGCCGATAAATTTCACGTTTGATATGATGTATGTTACATAAGTATATCCTTAGGATATTCAATATCCGTATGTGTATATAATGTATATGAAATATATGAAATATATGTGAACATGGTACATGGATATCTACGTGCGAAAGGCTAACTTTCTTCGAACATGGCTGAAAGGAAGCTGGAGTAAAGGAACAAAGACGAGGACAAAATCCGCGCGTAGCAAGTCGCTTCGACATCCTTTTCCGCTTGCACGTATTGATTACGCTTCGTGGGAAGTTTGCGGTTAGGAGGTACGCGAGGAAATGGTAAAAAGAAACGGAGTAAGGGGGAAACAGAGTTTTCGGGTTTTTTTTTGTGCTCGTTCGTCGTTCTCTAATATCTTCTTCACTGGATTCCTCCCGTGTGTCCCGAAGCGTCTAGATCTTCGAAGATACTTTTCCCGCAACTTTTCGCGGGCTACTCCGTTCTCCTCTCTTTGCCTAAACTTTGTTCGAACGTGACTTCGATTTAATTAAGATACTTTTAGCGAAAGATACATTTTGCTTTCAAAGTGGGATGTCGAACAAAAACAAAACTTTAGAAAAATCGTTCTTCATGAATACTCATGACAATGTATCGTACACCGTATAAAAATGATCAATTTTTAAGTTTTTATTTAAATAGATTCAATAAATAAAAACTAAAAAATAAAGATCGAATACGATTCCAAAAAAAAAAACTACGATAGTGTATCGGTTTGTTCAAGGTTCTAATCGACAAGTATTTGCTTAAAATATCCATTTTTCCGTGACAAGGAAAGATTGTTAAACGAAAAGTAAAACATTCCACTCTATTCGATTTAGTCGTCTGACAGTATCCGTTCGTTCCTAAAGATTTCCATCGACAACGTCTCTCGTATACCATAACGTTTTTACTATGTTGAATGAGCCAAAACAGGATCAGTCCACGATGTGGTATTGGCGCTAGTTTTCATTGCAAATGTCACGCAGTAGCTACATAAATTCATAAATATTTGTACACCAAGTTGGACAGCCGACGAATGAACGAATGGGGCGAAGTATGAGCGAGGGATGCGAAGTACAGCATGAGAGAAGAGTGAGGTGTGTGCGTTGATGCCAAGTGGTGACAGCATTGACGCGGCATGGCGTAACACACCAATGGCACATGTCCCTACCCTCCTGCATCATCCGAACTGTAGTTTCGAGTGAACGAGACACAGGGAGAAAATCGAGAGAATCGACAGACACAGCTATAGATTATTACACGTTATACCTATAGCAGAGAAGTGAACGGTAGATGAGAGGCGAAACTCTTCCCTCGTATCACACGTGCACTGATGGCACAGGCACACGAGAGCGTTGAGAGGCAACGGTGCCGAATAACGAGGCGAGTTGTGACGATGCCTCGTGTCGACAGTTCACCCTCGTCTGTTCACTGTACACTACCGCTGTGTACACCACTCTATATTAAGGACACTCTATATAGAATATATCTGACGAAAAATCCCAACCATATGGACATATACAGCACTACTTCTCACAAGAGTGAGTTTAAAAAAAAAATGGGAAAACATCCCTAGAAGTCAGATTTGTTTTTTCGCCCCAATTCCTTCGTCTTCCCTCGATGCTGAAGTCCTACACCCCAGTAGAAAATCGAAAGGTCTACGTCCGGCGTAAATCAGACACTGTTAAGACCCTGTTAAAAGCCATATCAGCTCAGACAGGGCCTTAACAGTGCTTGATTCGTACCGGATATAACGCTACAGACTTTCTACTTGAGGAAGTTGCTCTTGATTCGAACCGAAGGCATCATTTCTCTATATTAGATCATATTTTATTTATTTCGCCTTCTAGTATTATTAAATTTCTTCATCTCGCTTTCATGCACTCGCGATTCAATAAGTTTGGTTACTCGGCTCGTACATATTTTTCACTTCAGTGAATTCAATATTAAATTGTTCCGTTTATAGATGAACACGTATAAAGTGGATGTTTCTGTCGTCGAGAAGAATACCGGTAATCGTCAGTGTGCACACAGTTGATTTTGCACCCTTGTTATATTAAATTCATTGTTTTTTTTTAATATACAATCATAATGCGCTTTGTGATCCACCATTATGGTAGACCTCTATCATCGACGTGTATACCAGTAATCGTCAATGTGTTTACTTTGACTATAGCGCAATCTACAGAATTTAAATACAAGGAACATACACTTTCTGCATGTTCGTTTTACATTCTATTCTGCCATTGCTTCGGAACGCATAAATGATTATTTTGTTCTATCTTTACTTTTTTATTTCTATTTCACTTTGTAGAATTCAACGATATGTATAGGCAGAAAGGAGGGAGAGTTTCTGATGTACCAGAGTAAATGCACTTCTCACCTCGCTCTATCTCAGAGACTGTGAGACACGCGGTAATGCGAGATTCACTCGACTCGAAGATTCGATTTACGCGTCTGCGATACAAAGGTAGTGCGCACCCAGGCATCCTCGATAATACAGTACGTTCTATAGTATATTAGATCGACGAAATGAAAGCTCTTCGTCTTTCCTCTCCCCCCAAATTTTCTCTGCCTCCGCGCTTGCAGAAATTCGATTAACGCGATATTATTAACCCCGTCCTCGTTTCGTCTCGTTTAAGAGGAAAGAAGCGAAGTCGCTTTGGAATATTATAGTCCAGCACATCTAGACTACATCGCAGTTTATATAGCATCGAAGCTGATTATAACCGGACATCATTTAATAACGTGCTCCAGATTATAAAGCGAGCACCCGCGGAGAAAAGCTTTCCGATATAGGGAGTGCACGCTATGCGACAGAGCCATTTGCATAAAACGAATCGTAACCAGGTCCGGTAGGGCATACCGCACATCGAAAATAAAGGATAAAAATCTTTTTCCTCGAGTACAGAGAAAAAGGAAGAAGCATTTAAAAAAGCAGGGAACCAACGCGCGTGGTCAATGGGATTATAATACCAGAGGACGAAAACCCGGGGAGTCGATTAAAGCTCCGCTAATTTCAGCTCGGAGCCATGGTTTCACTTGTACGTTTACATTTCCGCAAGTCCACCAGCAGCACGACGTGCACGACGATGCGAGAAAAAAAAAATGGGAAGAGGAAAAGGCTACCCCGGAGCACGATGAACAGCACTAAAAGCGATTAACCGTACATTAATTGCAAAATTATTTTACTTTTTTTTATATCGAGTAGATGAAGCTACTGAGAGAAACTACGAATATATTCTTGTAACCAGTGCAATGAACAGGTACTTGGACATTTTTTTCTTCATTTAATTGTAATTTGAACGATAGTGATAAGTTTTTAAATGTACTTGACTGTAGAAAAAGTTTACGAGCGCACATTTTTTATTATTTATTTACCATCGTAAGAAGTTCATACGTTAACGGGAAAGTATTGTAATCGAACACCTAATAGAACACCTAAAGTATTTATAGAGTTCATTTGTAGCATTAAACTTTACTATAGTATGGTTTTGGTTTATGGTTTGTGGTTTATTTATTGTGGTCATTAGGTAAATACGTATTACACCTTGTTGTATTGTAAAGTTTGACCTTACTTTGCTATACTCAATGTTACTTTTAATATTAACGGCTTTTTTCTTCACTCGTTCAAAGTAAATAACCGTAACTCACATGCAACTTGTACGGAAAGGTATATGTTTCGCGTCTCTTTGCCATTTTCCACTTTAAATACTCCTGGGAATGCTGCCTCGTTGAAAAATTGCTTTCTAAGCGTGCATTGGGCATTTTTTATATAAAGTTTTTTGGCGTTTCCATCTCTTCCACAAGTTGTAGATCGGACAGAATATTTCTTCGCCTATTTATACTCCCAACGGGAATATGCGTTTCACTAACACAGTGCGAATATGCCAGCTTTTATACGTGCGATATTCTCCTGCTCGGCTAATGATGTCTTAACAGAACTAGGTATACAGATTCTGTGCACCGTGACCTTCATTTTTATCCCAGATTGTATATATTAGGTGAGATTTCAGAATGATAAAAGCGTTTAAATAAAATATATGAGAAGCACGGTTGTATATATCGAAATGCCACAAGATGGCCGTTATTCCTACTATAATCGTTCATCCGTACCTAACTTCAGAGCGATCACGGTGGAGTGAGAGATAGAGCACGTGAGCTATTTGTATATATGATATATTTTATTAAACAGCATGTAAATTTAAATTAGTTTGTTGACATCAGAGATGTTGTTTGAAGTTTCTAAACGCGTTTGTTGATTTAATTCTAAATACGCGAGTGCAAATATAATTGAGCGATTAAATAGAGTTATTAAAAATTATTAAGCTGTTTTAGTTTAAAAAAAACTTAAGCAACTATAAAAATATATAGCAATTACAAAAATGCTGTAGAAAGTCACATTGAACTAGCTCTAAAAAATATGAAATAGAAAAGATTTGTTTATTTAAAAAACTCCCGACTACAAAAAACTATAATAAACAGGACTTAAGCTTTAAAAAGTTTTCATATGAAAATAAATCTAAAAAGGATGATATTTTAGTTAACTTCATGTTTAAAATACAATAATTGAAATATGAAGTCAACTAAAATGACATCGTAAGTCATTTTATCCTTTTTAGATTTATTTTCACATGGAAACTTTTTAAATCTCAATTCCTGTTTATTATAGTTTTTTGCAGTTGGAATTTTTTTTAATTTTCAATTGTTTTTCATATTACTTATGTTTTTTATTCTAAAGTACAGCGTTTTTTCCCGCTGGTCGGCATTGAGCTGTTACCATAGAGTACGCTAGGAGTTGTTTTTCAAGAAGGTATTTTTGACACTCTATCGTCTCAAAGTCGGTAATAATTTTGTAGCGCGGATTGTATATGAATTTCTATGCTCGTGCTATATCGGTTTCTAATCTTACTTTTGTTACCTTTATTATTATGGGGTCTATCGCGATGGCAATTGTATCTTTTGACGCATTGTTGGTAATATGATTGTTACCGTACTTTCCGAAAATTGATCTAAGTTCGTAATCCATTTCGAGGATCTTACACCAGAACGTGAGCGCCCTCTTGACAACTAAATTATCTAGCGATGTTACTCCTGTCTTCAGCCTTATTAGGTATGCTTGTGTGCATTTTGGAAGACCTAATAGTTGAACTTTGCTATAGTAATCACGATATATTTATGTGCAATCATTATAATGCTACTTAAAAAACGACAACAATGACCACACATTAAAATTTTTTTATTTAAAAAACAACGTTTTAAAGGAAAATTTTTAATTCTTGGACGCATACAATGAAACACGCACTCTCAATTGCACTCGAAATTAAGATTTTGCTAAATTTGCATGACACAATTTCTTCCACTACAGTTTTTAAACAGTTAACTGACGCCAAACTTCTCTCGTTTCTGTTCCTTTGAAACGAGCATCGGGCTTTATGTGTTTTTCTTCCTGCGGCATTATCACGACTGGAGATAATACTAAGGAGTTACAGGTTCCATTTCTCACTTCCACAAAAGGAAAAAAAGTGGTCGGTGCTTACTAAGTTCGATTGTAAGACGCTCTCTAAACATACTCTCAATAATTTTTCTTGCAAAATATTCCTTCATTCGTTTTTGGCTGACATTCTTACTATTTTTATATCCAAATAATATTATTTCTAGCCATTTCGTTATTACTTATTCCACGATTTATCCGGCCTCTATATTTCTGTCTCTATTTTAAATGGCTGGCCCCACTACTTTTGGAATCGTCCCGCCCCCCTTCGTTTCGCTTGCTGTGTACGATCGCACACCCGATAAAAGGGGCATGAAATGTTTATTTTAGCGTGTATATCGCTTCATGCGTACGACTATATTGACGAGACTACGCAACGCAGTATTACAGTAAAATACAAACGAGAAAAATGCTGTATTCTACATGGGGTTTATGGAGCGTGTAGAATAAGGAATAAATCATATATATATAAGGGTGGTTCGAACTGAGGGTATAACCCTCTACCCATAGAGTGTGTCGCACGAATGCGTGTTGTCATCCTTCGATGCTTACAACCTCTCCTACCCCTAATAACGTTATACCGATAAACACCCTCGTAGCCACTCTGGATCAAATGACTCGATTTTATTAAAGAAAGCTAGACGGTGATAAAACGATTGTTCCGTCAAAATTTCATCAGTGGAAATGCAATTGAACGATGTACCTCGTTCGAACATTTCATTTCGTCACTTTCTAAGTATAACTTTGCTGGAAGTTGCTATTACTGTGACAACAAATTTTATACAAAGCATTTGAAAGTTTGAAGAATTTACAAGGTACAAGAAAATCGATAAATATTAACCTAAATATATTTTTTTTTCTAGTAAACTTTAAAGATAAGAATACGATAACTTATGAATCGAAAGTATTTTCTATCGTTTACTTTTTACTTACTATAAGTTTAACTCTGAAAGTGCACGGTGATATAATATAAAAAATGATAAAAATTTAATAAATCCAGGTTTCAATTCAGACTTAAAAAAATGATTTTTATCCGTTTTTGACTCTAGAATTAGCTAAACGTTGCTTTCTATTTTCATATATCTACAGAATTTACATGGCAAGGCTATTTTACATCTATCCGTGGTCCCGTTTTCCTGACAGTACCTACAGTAACCCTCTTTCGCCACCCCCTCGAGTCAAGCCTCGGCAACTACTACTATAGCGCATACAACACTGCCGTTACTCGGTATTCCGAATATAAAGTAGCTTCGCATAGCAAAACGGTGACGGGGATGCGAAGTAGGAAGAGGTTGACTATAGGCGAGGCAGATATATAGCTACATTTGCTTCATTCGCTGTGGGTTAACGTATACAGCGAAGTTGGGATGCTCCAAGCAGAAGCAGAAGCAGAAGCAGAAGTAACAGCAGCCTCAGCCTCTTCCGTACCCGAGCGTGACGTGCCCGCGCACGTACCCAAGAGGGAGATCCTCCTCGGACCACGGAGACGTACGAAAATACGAGGGACAGTCTGTTTGCTCAGCTGCACAAGGCAGAGAGCAGCTACAGAGGAATTGCTAGTCTTTCCGTTGCCTATAGCACGGTATAGTGTACAGGTAGGTACACTGTTCTGTACTATACAAAGTACTATATAGCTTAGCGAATCCATCCCGATGGTTTACTTTCCTTCCTTTCCTTTGCTCGTCCGTCGTTCGCTCCTGCATTTTGCATTTCGCACGTTGAGCTACACGGAGCAGCCTCCGACCTTTCGACTCTCACCTTCCGCCTGTTCTACATCTCCTCTTCCGGTCCAAAGTACCACAGAAATAAATCGAATCAGTTATTTATCATTTTTTTATCATTTTTTTACCCAATTTTCTGTAACATTTATTGTTACGTCGTAATATTATTTGGACTATTTATGAATTTTGTTTTTTTAGTTATTTGCGGAAAAGTTTTTACAAAAAATGGGTATTCTCTTTGTTTACCGCTTCGTTTTATTACAAAGTTCCGTTGATACTGTGATTAAATAAAAAAAAAATGAGAGGACAGCCAGCGGCGTGCGGTACTAGGTGGTGCGTAATCTCAACGAGAGGGAACGTCCCCGTTCGTGTAGTTGCAGTTTAATCGTACTATAGCGAATTCCGGTAGTCGCAACGGTTCGCGGTGGAATCCTGTCTGGAGTGTGAGCGTCAGCGTGCCAAGTGAGAAGGACGAATCAAAGCGACGGTTCGTGAAAGGTAGTCCTTGAACGAAGGTAGAAAGGATAAGCGGACACTGACGAAGAGAGAGAGAGAGGAAGAAATAAAAAAAAAGACCATAACGTGGTTTACGAGACGATGACGACAACAACGACGAAGATATCGCTATAGAATGAAGCAAAAGCAGAAGCAACATGAGTGGCACCACGTTGCCGAAGGCGAGAGGCGATATCGTATACGTGTATAGTAAAATACCGTGAAGTAAGGAGTAAGGCTCGGCATCCTCCCACAAGAAAGAGTGAGATAGGCAGAAAGAGTGAGATGAGGAGAATGAGATGGAGGAAGAGAAAAGAGAAGACGAAGAGAAAACCGGTTTCATTGAACCAACATTAAAAGAAAAAATCTTAAACCGCCGTTGCCGTCGTCGTCGGCGTTCAGTCGCTGATGCTCGTGTTCCTCTCACGGCTGCGCTCTGCCTCCTCTGGAAAAATAATCAACGGACGATCGAGTCTCGCGAAAGTTGCGTAACTCTTAGAAAGCGACTGGCTCGAATATGCGCTATAGTGTAATGCAAGAGTGTATGTAGAGGGGCACGGCAATCGACGGATGAGAAATTGTGAATGTGGCGGTCAACGATCGTGTAACATGGAGAATTTCTGCAATGTTCTATTTGAATTAAGTGTCCTTATTAATAAATTTTTATTCACTTTATATATTTTCTTTATTCAACGTATTTTATTCATTTTATTTGCTCATTATACCGTTTTGCTTTCTCATAGAGGAAGCTTTGCTTTAATGATAACATTTTTTTCATAATTTTCATGTGATAAATCTAAACAAGGATGCGAAGTAGAACCTTGCACGTTGCTTCCTTATTATAATCCACTTTTGACAAAGCTACCTCTATGAGATGTTGATCGATTTTGACTTTTTCATAGGTAAACCTTTGTCAAAGATGGAAAATAATTTTTTCTTATTTAGTAACATTGCACATTTGATTAACATTAACACCTCGATCGATTATCATCAAATTTGAAACCAAGTATCCTTGTCCCGTAGCTTATTTTTATGCCAAGTTTCAATTTGATGAATGAAAATTTACGAAAGTCAGAGCAAACATAGTTTTTTTTTTGTTGATAAATTAAAAAAACTCATAATTCTATAATATCTGAACGCCATGATCGATTCGTACAGAACTCAATACCGAACAACCTTATCCTCTAGTCTATTCTTGTGGCAAGTTTTAGGTCGATAGCTCAAAATTTACAAGATTTACAGAGATCACACCCTATTTTTGAAAAATTCAAAACAACCGTAAAATGAGTTACCCGTTAGCAATTTAGATGAAAATTGCAGCAAACCGAAAGGGATTGAGACTGGACTTGCGTGCAAAATGCCAGGTCGAACGATTAACCCTTTATCGAGATATAGCCATATCAATTTTATAATCTCATCTCACACATACGCACACACGCAACCTTATAATTTCTCGACGTTTTGGAAAATTTTATATACTGTGACATTAGTCTCAAAAAAATTTTCATGTAAACAAAGATTTTCCTAAGAGGAAGCAAAATTAATCAACATACTTCCTCAAAATAGTAGCTTTGTGAATGTTATAAAATAATGGGAAAGCAATTTGCGGAGTTCCACTTTGACAACTTCGTACAGTCACTAGTTTGCCGAGAATATCAAATGTCGCATGCATTATTAATCATTGAATCATTCGCCCTGTACGAGTGTTATCGAGATACTTTTCCTGTCTCGTCTCCATCCTGTGTTTTTTCCCCTTCTTTTCTTCTCTCGTTGAGTCTAGAGCGAAGAGAGAGTGGTTTCTTAATCGACTGTGAACCGACCGACGAATGTGGCCACGTGGTCAAGACATTGGAGAATGAAGAACACGCAAAAGTGTAGTGGGTGGAGAGACGGTTTAAGTGGAGAACCCACGAGGTGACTAGATGATACTAACTCTACATAGTACGGCAAAAAAATATTGTTACGAGTGCAAAGAAAAGAAATCTCCGCAATAAAAAATGTATGGCAATAGACCGCATTAAGCTACAAGGAATGTTCATGACACGTACATTGGGAACCAGCCTAGGAATAACAAACAGCTTATCGCTTGTCGATGTTCTATTCAAATGTATTTCTTTTCGAATAGTAAAATGTAAAATGTGCATAAAATGTTTAAACATATCCAATGACCGCCTCTAATATTAGCTCAAAGATGTTGCCAATTGACGAGATTTCCGACAAGGAAAAAAATTAAGAACACGAAGATACAAGACCGCTCCAGACTGTGTCACTGCACTGTCCAGATGGAACGCGTTACAGTAAAGACAATGACGACAAGCTTAATATAAATCTACAGTTATATTAGTAGAAGGAACAGTATATCGGACCGTTACTGCAAACTTTTGGTAAAGCAATTTGATTCACAACACAATTGGTGAACAGCGATTGTAAGCATTTCAGTTTCAATGAACAATTCCAGTATGGTATGGTTCAATAGTATCGTGAAACACGTTTCCAATGGCACTTTGAAAATATAGCCGAGCCATTAGCTTTGGACGACGAAGCGCCTGCTGTGCCATTTTCTCCGATACAGAGAGAGTATAAAACAACGAAAAGGGTGGAAGAATGAAATCGCGAAGAGGAGAGCAAGCAGAGAGTAACAAGGGAACGCGAGTATAGAGAATTGCTACTGACATTTCGAGGTAAGAAAAATCGTGAAGGAACGCTTGTCCTGGCTCTGATATAACACCACTCAGCATACGGCATACTAAAATACT